>CM065481.1:23314300-24567864 GCA_032873175.1 Leptopilina drosophilae
TCTTTAACAAAATGCAATTAAACTATTCAAAAGACTTCAATTATTAACAAACAGGATTATTTTAAAAACTTAAAATTATTAAAAAAATAATAAAATAAAATAATAAAAATCTTCGATGGAATTCTATTATTATAAAATTTTTTGATAAAATTCTTTGCAATAATTCAATGATTTTCAATACATTAATTTTAAAATTGGAAATATTTTAAAAGAAAAAATATTTAAAAAGTTAAGAAAAGAAACAACTAACTTTAAATTGCTAACAGATTAACGGAATACAACATTAATAATATAGATTATTAAAAAAAAATTGTTCATTTCATTTTAGCAGATTAGTATTTCTGCTTTTCTTGAAATAAAAAAAAGGTTGTTTTTAGTGGTATAAATTAGAAAAAAATTATGTAAATATAGTAGCAAATCGTAAATTAGGTTTTAGCAGATGAGTATGAAGCCTGAAACTAGTGATTTTTAGAAATTTTAAAGATTTGTAGCCACTTTTATAGATTCCGCAAAAGTTAAACTTTATTAATTTGCAGGATTATAAAAAGATTTGTATTTTACAAAATTTGATTTCAGTTTATTTTTTCTGTTTTCAGGATTAGTGAGAAAATATTGATATAATATTGAGAATTTTATGATTTTTATTTGTTTTCAGGATAATTGAAAAAATTGAATATTTATAATTTGAAGACGTTCACGGGAGTAGTGATTCTTACCCTTTGTCAAATTCTCCTTTTATCATTTTCTTCCTATTTTTTGTTTTCTTTTTGCTTTCAGTTTCGTTTTTGTTCCGTGTATTACTTTTTTTGCATGTGCTTTTTTGAGCTGGCTTTGCAGCTTTGTGGAATTAACGAATAACCAACTTGACAGTTTTCTTAAATAAGATTAATCTCCTACTATTCGCTCTCTCATTAGCTCTTTGGAAAAAAATTGCATTAAAAATATTTGATTAATAATTAACATTTATTTAAATACTGTACTAGAAATTTTGTTTATGATTATGCAATTCATTCATAAATGAAAATTTTTTTAAATTTATTAATAGAAGACAATTAAACCGAGTATGTGTATTTTTAATAATTATATGTTAATTGAATTTTCTTTAATTGCAAATTGTGTTTAAGAGAAATTAATACTGAGAGTGGTAAGAGGCTGAACTTATAATGAGAATTGCAGTGTAGTATTGTGAGAATAATTTAGAAATGTATTTTAATTGAATTTTTCATTGATTAGTTTCTTGGGCTGGAGAAAGTAATGGCAGTGTTGGTACAGAGCGATTGTCGCACAGCTTGCCCGGAAGTCCCGCTGATCGGAAACCAAATTTTGAAGTTATTGGAAGTGCCGAGAGTCTCGTTGGTCGGGTACGTTTTTAATTGACAAACGCAGGACAAAGAAAAAATTTCATCGAAAAGTAGTTTTTGTATTTTATAAGCTAACTTCGTAATTACTTTTTTTAAAAATGAAATTAGCAATTTTGAAAACAATAGAATTTAAAAATTTCTAATTCCAATTTTTTTCATAAAAAAGTATGAATTGGGAAGTAGTTTTTAATACTGTTATAACTATAATAATCATATATTCTGAGACAGAGAATTCAGGGAAAATTCAGGGATTTTTATTAAAAATACTGGACAAAATTCAATTTTCAGAATTCATAAAAAATCAAATAACATCTCAAAGAAGTTAATTCTTTAAAAACTATCATATAATTATCAAATTATTGAATGAATAATTTTACTAAATTATTTCAAAGCTAATTGAATTTTAAAAGAGTTACGTTTATAATATTCGTAAATAGACCAACTTCTAAATCCTAAAGAATTAGATTTTTGAAATATTTTAATGATTTAAATTCTTTGGAAATTAGTTTTATTTTTTAACGTGTATTTAAATAATTATTTAAAATAAGGGATTCATAGAAGATTTTTAGTTAAAAACACTAAAAAATTGAATTACTTTAAAAAATTTTAATGAAATTCTTGTCAAAATTTCAATTATTTTCACGTAAATTTTCTCAATTTAATAATTTTTAATATCTACTATTTTTTTAACAATTAACAATTTTCTATTTTTTTAAATAAAAATTTACACAATTGGTTCAGTCAAACGAAATTTTTTGTATTTTAATATAAAATTTGTGTATTATATTTGTTAATCATAATTCTTTTAAACTTTCTATTTTCTAATATTCCTTTATTATAAATCGTAAAAAATACCTACATATTTTCGATTTGTCAAACAATATTTTTTGAAAAAATAAAAACAAACTTCAAACTGCAGACAAAATGGGTGAAAAACAGAATTATCAGATTATTATAGTTAATTTTGTTTTTTTCTTTAAATGTCAATTTGATTTCTTGATTGAATTTAAAAAATTCAACTCGAAACTAAAAGTTTTTATCTAATTTTGCTAAGAGTGTAAAATTAATGATAGGAATATACTCTTAGATTGATTATTGGATTTATTTTAGGTGCTCGTAGAACAAGGTTTAGGAAAATATTGTGATCCCGAATTTGTAAGATACACGTCAAAGGAGATGCAGGAGGCGATGGATATGACTCGAGAGGAAATGGACCGAGCGGCTCATCAATTGTTACTTCAAGAGCGACGTGGACAACCGTTGACGTTTCAACTTCAACAAGGAATGGATCAACATTGGAACTCGTCCTATCATCAAGGTCAGCAACAGGCAATTGGTTATGAGCCGCTTCAGGAGCAATCGGCTCCGCCTCAGGTTCAACAGCAGTATCAAACCTATCAGCAACAACAGCAGCATCAGCAGCAACCTCCGTCTTAGCACTAGTGAAAACGCGCGAAGCGTGTTTCTTCAAACCTGTCTCTTTAAATGGAGCCGGATCAGAAATGAATTCCGGATTATTTTGGGCTACTCTTTTCGTTACAGTGTAACCCAAGAGAGAAAAAAAAGATCGTCATTCGTGTTCATCATACACTCTCAATTCCAAAAAAAATATGGTAAATTGATATTTGATGATCGAGTGATATTTTTTGTTTTTCAAAATCGTCTATCGAAAATGACGATAATTTATTTAAAGAAACCGCAAAAGTTACATGAAGTAACTTTTTTTACTGTGAAGTGTTCGATTTTGAATATCGAACTTTTATTGTGGTTGTTATGGAGAACGAGAGATGAACGTTTAAAATTGCCTGCATAAAAGAAAAAAAAAGAACAAGGACATTAAAAATTGTTGAAAGGGATTTAAATTTCTAAGTTCGTCAACAACAAGCTCGTTTGTCAAGATGTCAAGGAAAGGTACCCTGTTCATGGATCATCGATAGATCAGGTATTCTTTTTAAAGTGGTACATTAAAATATTTGCAAAACAAAAGAAAAAAAACAACCCTTTTTAGAGAATTTGACGAACGGACCGAGCTTTCTAACAGCAACGTATTTTGTACCGTTTTTTAAAATCATAATTCGACCAAGAGCGTAGTTAAAAAATAGGACTGTTAAATCGTTATTAACTCGCCAAGTTGCGTGTTAATGTTCGTATTAAAAAAAAAAGTAATAATAATTGATTCACGGACTTTGCTGGTTCTTTCAAACATTAAAACTTCGACGTCAGTAGATTTACATTTTCTAATAACGTTTCTAATGTCATTCAACACCCTCTTAGTCTCGTATTGCTCCAAAAGGTACAAAAGAAAAATTATTTCACCATGTAATATAAAAAGAAGTACACCCATCGCCATAGGGTGACTGTGTAAAATATTCAATTTTCTCCTCATCATCAAACAAAAAACGTCAATTTTAAATACGATATATAAAATTAATTTCCCCAAAGAAAAAAATTTTTCAACTTTTTCCGCTTTCTTTTTTATACACTGCACGCTTGTTTACCAACGGGATGAATGAAAACGCATTACCAAAATTGAAAAAAAAGAATTAACTTACGTTTGTTGATAACAATTAAATTTTATAAAAAAAAAATTATCAGTGTAAATATATTGTATTAAAAACAAATTGACTATTAGAACCGAATTAAATCAGGAAAAATCGAATTAGAAAAAATTTATCAAACCTAGGTATAAAATATTGAGGTACTTATTAAAATGTTTATAAATTAAAATTGGTTTTCTTTTCTAAAATAATTATAACCGAATATAATAATAATTAGTAAAGTAAAGAACTATTTAAAAAAAACTGTTATATGTGACATAGAAAAAATTTTATAGAAGAAAAAATAATGTATATTTATGTTAAAATATACACATATGTATCGAAGTTTTTTATTACGCGTTAATTATACGTTAATTACATGTTAATATATATAATATTATTAATATTGTTTATATAATTTAAATTGATTAAAATTTTATGATAAGAATTGAAGTTTTATCTTATTTATAATAAAAAGTAATAATTTATAATAATAAAAAAATTAGTAATGCGCTTTTATTCCCCGGGGTAAATTTATTCATAATCAACATAAACGAATCGTCAAGACTATAAATTAAGCGACAGAACAGATACTTTATGAAATAAAATTCGTAATTGCGTTAAAAGTACATCGGTCTTTTGATATGTCTGAAAATTTTACGTGTCACAAATAATAAGCCAAGACATTTTCTGAAGACCGAGAAATAAAACTTCAATGCTTATTACGATATTGAATTTTATAATTAATTTTTAAAAATAAAAAATTGCAAATATTTCAAGTTTGTACTGTTTAGAAAGCAATTATTAAAAAAAAATAATTTAAAAAATCCTATTTTTAATTTAATTTTAAAAATAATAATAGTTGTTTTTTAAACTTTGCAAACTTTGTAATTAATTGCACATATATTAAATAACAAGCAGTATTGTATAGACAAATTGTTTTTACAAAACTTGTTAATGGAAAGATTTTATGAAATTTCTTCAGTTTTTTAAACATTGTTATTTTTTATTTTTTTGTATTAAAAAAATGGTCCTGATGGAAGCTTCTTCACGGATTTTGCAAATAGAATATTAACCTAATTTTTCTTTTACTAAAAACGACAATTTTATTGTTATACATTTTTTATAAATATTCAAATTATATTCATTAATAGAAATTATTCGAAATTAATTTATAATCCACATTGATTTCTTAATTTAATTAACGGCATTTTATTCTCATAATTATTTTATTCTGAAATATTTCATATATTTGAAAGTACTTTTATTATATTTTAAACAATTAGTCTAATTAATAAGACTATTTAGTCAAATTTATTTTATTAATCAGTCAAATTAAAGTCTTAAATTTAAAAATTAGACCTGGAAAAAAGGTAAATTAGAGAAATGTGTAAAAACTGAGAAACAAGAAACGTTAAATCAGTGAACAAGCTCATTGTCTGTTATTATTTGCTGTTTTTTAAGACGGATCATAGATGAGATAACAAGTGCCTAAGTATCTAATATAACTTCTTTCGGACCAGCGAAGACTTTTATCAACCTAGTCAAAGTATGATTATTCGGGTGCGCGACTCGATTTGTTAAGTACTATTGTATATTGTGTACATCACGCGTACTATTCCAAAAAAAAAGTGAATGACTCGATGTCAATATGACAAGAACATTCTAATTCAAATAATTTCAAAAAACACAAAAAATAAATAAATAATTCCAGTGCAATTCGTAATATTATTGTAATAAGCAATAACTTCTCCAATAACTTTGATGATCAAACAATTTTCAATAAACAAAAAAAAATATTCTCATCCTAATTTAGTATTGTTCTAGTAACTAATTTTTTATTTCAATTAATTAATTAACTAAAACAAATAATTCCTATTTACTGCTTTGTTCGGTTTGTTCGCTAATTTTCAATTTATTAACAACAACAAATTATTTTAATTTGTTTAATGTAGAAAAAAGAAAAAAAATTGTTTACAAACTATTTTTCACAAAGTATAAAAATTGTTTCCTATTACTTTCTTCTTGATAATATTCCTAATTTTTCCATAAAATTAATTATGTATTTTAGATTAAAAAGTGGAAAAAAAATTCCGAAGAGTATTTAATTGAATTAATAAAACATCTTTTTTCGTTTCAATTCTCTCGATTAATTTTGTTTGATCATCGAAGAAATGAAAATATAATGAAAGAAGTTGTAATGAATACCGTAAAACATCCATGAAAATTGAATAAGAGTATACATTATCGATGGACATTTGTGTCTCTATTCAATTTCAAATTTTTTGACTCTATAATAAATAATTAAGTTAATAAAAGATTTCCAAAAACGAAATCGAGAATGAAAACAAATAGACTTCGTTTAAAACAAAAATTGTATATTATTGTTCGAAAACAATCTTATTCCTATATTAAATATAGACTGTGAGTTTCATAATTAATTTTTTTTCAACACTTCATTCTTACCAGGATATCTAGGAATCGTTTTTAAATAATTTATTTATTCAATAGAGAAAAAAAAATATTGAAAAAAATCTAGAGATCGCTCTGATAATAATTGGCTCTTTCACAAGGCAGCGTAAGAGTAATAAAGAAAAAATACATAAACTAATTTTTATTCAAATGATGAAAATTTATTTTTTTTTAATGAAAGCAGTGAATTTCAACGAAGAGGTGCAAATTAAAAGTTTTTTAAAAATCGATAAAAAAAAATGTCTAGTATTTTTATGGAAATTCAGTGCGTGATTTTTCAGCTTTCATCTAACCAAAGTAGAAACATTTCGAATTTTTCACTAAAATAAAAAATAATAACAAAATATATAAATTTTAAAATAGAGCACAATTATTTATAGTATTTTTACTCCTCTTTTATCTTTTTATAATTATTTTCTCTACACAAAACAAAACAAAAATAATATAATTCTGGAATGAAATATTCAACTCTCATTTTAAAATTGATTATATATTTCAAACTTATAAGTCTGATTTTAAAAATATACATTATACAAATTGTTCTACGTTTTAATGCGCACTTTTTGTCACTTATTATTATTATTATTATTATTGTATATTCAAAATACGTGTTTATCAGAAGTCTCAATTTTCGCTCTTTACGATTTTTAAATAATTAGGTATCTATAAATTATATTTCTTGCATTTTATTTCGCTGTTTTTTTCCAATGAAACATATAATTAATGACCAATTTTAAAGCACAAAATACTTTTAACGACAATTCAACATTTGGATAAATCGAAAAATTGATTAGCAAACATTTTTCTATTTTATATGTATGTAATTATTAGAAGTTTAAATGAACAGAAAATAGATTTTGCCACTTCTTCCGACGAAAATCATAAAATTAAGGCCAATTTATTTTTACAAAATCCTTTCAATGAACGAGAATTTTTTAAATAAAAAATATGAATTTTCCTTTATTTAAAATTTAATGGCAGCGATTCTTTGAATAAAAAATGGATTTAAATACAAATTTTTATATACATATAGATAAAATAGAATCGTTTATTTAAAATTATATTTACTCGCAGCGATTCATTGTACTTTTTTTAAAACAATGAATTTTTATATCTACAACAAAATTTTCTAGCAAAAGTTTATCCCATTTTTATTTTCAAAATAAAAATCTCATTCGAGAGACTCTTCTTTATATTCTGCCGTCAATTTTGTAATTCTGTACCTTAAAAAAAAATTCTAATGCGATAATTACAATGTCGCAAAACATAGCACAAAAAGGGTTTTTAAGAAAAAAATAAGGTGACGACCAAAAAGTTCTGTTAAAAAAATTGGACAGATTTAAATTTAAAAGAAAACTTATTAATTTTGAATTACGATAAATTGAAATTAATTCTATAATAATTTAATTTCAAAGTAATTAATTATTTATCTCCGTCCAGTTTTTTTGTTTTCAAACAGAGTAATTATTAACATGTTAATATTTTAGCACTCGAGAAGAAAAAAAAACCATTTATTATATAAAACTCAAACAGCTTTTATCCCATAATTGAGAATTCAATAATTAAATATCAACGATCACTTTAAAATGAGCTGCAAAGTTTCTTACGGCACGCACTTATTATTAACATTCCAAAAAACTTTTTGTACAATAAAAACTACAAATAAAAAAGAAAATTTAACTTGTAAAAACAAATATACATTTCTAAGAAAGACTCATATTTGAAATTTGTAAAAAATAATAATAATTCTAATGAAAAAATAAACAAAAAAAGGAAAATTGCTCTACCACTTAAGGCACATGTACAAAGTGTGTGTAAGAAGCTTCTCATACAAATTTCAAAATAATTCAATTCTCTAGATTCTCTTGACCGCAACAAGTTGTGCGTCCCATGGAAACAATGTGGCACACGAAACGACATTGAGATATTTTCGTAAGAACCATTGTTGATTAAAAACCAGTCATTATTGAGATTCAAATCATTATATTCATCTTGAGTCTCAATTTTTTGATAGCGACACAAATTTTTCATTATTATTTTTTCCAAAAAGCTCAAAATTTAGAAATTCATTCTTGAGGATTAATATTTAATGAATAATTTCAATTAAATTTTATAATTATTTTAATTGGATCAATTTTAACAATTATTTTTGAAAATTTAATTATCTAAAAAAATTTAAATAACAAACTTTCAAAATAATTTTTTTTAAGAATTACTAAATTAAATTTTGGAAAAATTCAATAATTTTTATTAAAAACAAATGTTTAAAAACTTCTTGATATTTATTTTAATAATTGAAATTTTTAAGAATTTTAATATAAAACATTTTTGAAATTTTATTCTTTCTAAAAATTGCAACTGAAATTTTTTCAAAAGACAATTATTTTTTTAGTATTTTGGAAAAAAATTATTCAAAAATTTGACAATCTCTAATTTTTACAACCATTAAGATATATAAAAAGATTCCAATCTAAAAATATTTTAAAATTTAATTATTTCTTAAAATTCCTGTTATAACTTTTTGATATTTTATTATTTTCCAAATTTTTATTTACAATTCCTCAAAAAATACAATAATGTTTAAGAGTTATTAATAATTTTTTAAAGTGAGAAAATAAAATTCTTTGAAGTATAAAATTTATTTTACTGAAATTTAAGAAAATTTACTTTTATTAGAACTGCAATTATTCTTGAAATATTTTCTAAAATTTAAATACAAAAATGGTTGTAAAAATAAATTAATTTTCAAATTTTTAGTTAGAATTCTACGGAATGAACAATAATATTTAAAAATAATTTCGTAAATTGAGAAAAACAATTTCTTTGAAATATAAAATTTATTTTAATAAAATTCAAGAAAATTGACTTTTTTTAAAAAATTTGAATTACGATTTTTAAAAAACGAATCATTTCAAAATTTCTAATTAAAATCTTTAAAATTTCTTTAACTTTTGTTTAATATTTGAATATTTATTATTAATTATTTACCCAAAAGGGATTACTAAAATTGTTCTGAAATTCTTACCAAAGTTATACGAGAAATTTAAATATAAAAGAAATGATAAAATAATTTAGTTTTTCAAAAATAATGTAATAAATAAATTATTATTTTTTAATTAATGAATTTTTTCGTAAATAAAATTTTAATTACTATATAAAAACGATTTTTGAATAGAGTAAGAGAAAAGTGTAAATTAATTTATTTTTAAGCAAAAGAAATATAAATAAAATATAACACATTTTCTGAATACAATAAATAATTATCCTTAATCTCTGTGTCGCTATCAAATTTAGACTTTCTCTTGTATATATTTGGTAGAAACTGTGAAGAGCAGTAAACGTTACCCATTCAGTTTATGTATAAAAAAACGAAAGTGAAAAGAAATGAAAAAATACGATTAAAAGAATGAAATAACTGAATGTTTGTACGTGCGGGTGCGTGAAAAAAAGAGAAGCGCACATAAAATAAAATGTACCTACAATGTCACGCACACATTCGAAAATCGTAAACTGCCGACGTTAACTTCTATTTTTCTTTTCAATTGACAATAGATTGAGTTCTTTTTTTTTCATCCCCCTAGATTTAAAACAAAAAATTAGGGAACTCAAATAAACAATCGATCAATATAAAATTTAAACAATAATTTTAGTTCACTATATTTTTCTTGTTATTAAATTTACATTTTATTATTTAAAAAAAAAAACAAATTTTCGAGGGGGATTACGCTGAAGGAACTGTGAATAGCATTTTGTCGAATACGAAAAAAAACTAACACAAAACTTGTTGTTGTTGATGTTGTTGTCGAAAATGTGTCAAATTAAAATATAAGGATTTCAACTATCTTATATAACTGTGTATTATTTTGTATAAAAAACATATTATATTATGAATCCATTAAAAGAAAGTTCCTCTTTTTTCTGAAAACATTTTCAATTGTTCAATGTAACAATTTCCCTCTTTCTTTTGTGTTTTCTTGTCAATTTTTCAATTATTAATTTCAATATTTTTTTTTAGGTAATTAATTAATTTTTTGTCAACACTTTAAATAATTGTCATAAATTGTAAATAATTCGTCGATTTCCATTATAAGAAATTTATCACTTGTCAAAATAGTCTTTTTAGCTGGAAATTTTTGTTACAAAAAAATAAATTGATTATCACATTCTAAATTCATTGGAGAAAAAATTTAAATACAAAAGCTTCCAGGTAAGAAAGTAAAATGTTTTTTTTTAATTTAAAAAAAAGAAATGTTTCCAAGCGCTTCAGACTTCTGATGGTAAAAAAAATTCAAAGTCAACACTTTTTTTTCTTTTCACTATTTAAAGTAATCGAAATAAGCAATATCGCGTTATTATTGAAATTTTCTTACTCGCGGAAAAATTTCATTTTTTTTTTGTATAAAGCATCTGCGCGGTTTCGTGGACAATGATCGCATATATAACACTTTTCATTTTAAATGTCATTGAATTAAATAATTGCGATTCATTCGTAGTTTGCAATTGAGAATAAATTCTATTACTCCCTAGGAGGAAACGAAATCCAGCAATAATGCTTTTTCTTTGTCATTTAATAAATTATAGGACAATTCTAATTTAAAATAAAAGTTAACATTATTTTAAATCTTGAGCGGCCTTCTTTGCTTTAACAAGTTCTACCAATTCCTGAAAATAAAGAAATTGATGAATTATCAATTAATTTAATGAATTAAATTAGATTAATTGAATTAAAGAATTAAATAAATTTCCAAGTAATTAATATAATCATAGGCTTCGGATAATATTTTTTTCGACTTAATTTCGAAAAATGTATTTTTTCACCTTTCTGTTATAAAATAAAAATTATTTCAGTTCTCATATTGTGTGAAAAATAATTCTAGTCAAGTCATTCAAAAATTGTTAAATAAATGAAATTTTGAAAGGTTTCATTGAAAGTAATCGATGGTTTTTGTATTTTATTAAAAAAATTGAAAATCAAATTTTTGAAGAATTTTAATTAGGTACAAAATTTTAAAAAAATGAATTTGCAAAATTTATAATAAATAATCTTTAAATAAAAACTGTAAAAAAAATTAATAAAAATTAACTTGAGAAAATAAAAATATTTTTGAATAAAGAAATTCGTAAACTAATTTTTTTAAATTTAATTATTTTTATTCCAAAAATTGAGTAGTTTCTTAAGTTATTCAAAAAATTATTTGAAAATATTTAAATATTATTAATAAGTTGCAGGCGTATTTTTTAGAAATAATTAAATTTCAGAAGATTTGAAATTGAATTTTAAAAAATTTTAATAATAACTTTAATTGTCAGTTTTTCTACAACAAATTTTCAAAACATATTTTTTCAAATTTATTCACATTTTTCTTCAAATTTCAATTAAAAACTTTCTGGAATTTTAATACTTTTAAAAAAATACAAATGCAATTCTTTCAAAGCTTAATTATTTTTTAGAATTTTTAATTAAAATTATTTAAAAAGTTTAATCATTTGTATGAACTGAAATCGTTAACATTTTTTTGTAAAATTTAATTATTTCTAAAAAGTACTATTTAAAAAATTCAAAAAAATTTTAATTTTAAAAAATTGTAACTTTTCCAAAAAACAATAATTTTCTAAAAATTTTAACATAAATTCGTCACTAAATAAAGTATTTTTTAATACTTTCTGTGTGGAAATTCATTTTAAAAAAATTAATTATTTTTAAGAAAAAGAATGTTTGCTTACAATTTGTCTAAAATTCAATTTTTAAATCAATTTTTCAAAATTTCGATTATTATTCGTGAATTTTTCAAGTGAATATTTGAAAATTAAACTAATCTCAAACAGAAATAAATTATTTTTGAATAATTTTGAGAAAGTTTTTAAAGAGAATTCAATTATTTAGATGCAAAAAATTTTACTTCTATAAAAATTGAAACTAATTTTTTTTTCTTTTAAATTTTTTACCTGAAAAAAGTAATTCAAATATGGTTAAAGACTTTAAATATTTTTAAAGTTTACGAAAAGAAATTTAAAAAAGTCTAATTCTAAAATTTTGAATTTAATATTTAAAACTGTAAATTTTTTAAAGTTGTTTCGACGAATGATAATTTTTTTGTCTGTGATAAAAGTTTGTTTTACGAACTAAAGACTTGCAAAAATTAAAAAGAAAAAATTTTAGAAGAAAAGATTTGACTATAATTATTTTTCACATTATGAAAATAAAATTTAGTAGCATTTTTATAACAAAAATTCGGTATTTTGTTGCAATTTGAGAAAGAAAAGACGAAATAGTCGGAAAAAAATCTAAAAACTCGTCATTTCCGAGTTTCCAATAAATTAATTAAATTTTCCAGCAATTAATTTTTTGAAAACTAATATTTACCTTGCATCTTTTCATACACTCTTTCTTTGTTCTTGAAGGTATACAACTGGCAATTTGATCCCATCTATCGGGCACAGTGGTAGGAAAAGTTTTCAGTGCTTGCTCGAGTAATTTTTGTTCAGCAATAGTCCACGGTTGCATTTCTTTTTTTGACTCCTTCTCATCGTTCGTGACACCATTTGAAATTGGATCCAATCTCTCAGTAACTGCTGGCATTTTTTCTTCGATATTATCTTTGACTTTTTTATCGGCAATAAAATTGTCGAATGCCTTTTTATTTGCTTGCTCTTTAAGGCTCGATTTACTAAAGTCAGTTGACTGTAGATCTTTGGCTTTTGCCAAAACCTCCTTGGCATCACGTTTCACGTTATTCGCATTATTACTATGTTGATTAATAAAATTTGCCACAACTTCCCAACGTTGATTTGTACCGGCGGGAAATAGATTCACGGCTTTTATTAAAAGTTGCAAATCACTTTCGGACCATGGTGCGCATGTTGTTTTGACCTGTTTCTCGAGTGTATTCTTGGAATCAGGCACTGTACCAATTCTTCTTTCGGCAGCAATTTTTTGCTCGGTTTCAGCGATTATTGTTAAAAATGCACTCTTACCGTTGGCTTGTAATTTTTTCATTGTGTCCTCTAATTGAACTAGTTTAAAGAGTTCGCACATTTTTTCGACACTCTCCATATGTCGAATACTCTCCTCGGTATTTTCGGCGAAATAATTTTTCGATTTGCATAAATCTCTAAGGGCTTTTCTTTCTTTGCGTAAGGCTTTCTTTTGCGCTTCTCGCTCCTGTTTGAGGGCGTCTTGTCTTGCTTTTTCTTCTAAATCGCGTTTTTCCTTCTCCTGCTTTTCCTTTTCGGCCATTTCTCGCGCGACACGTTCCTCCTCCATTTGTTTTGCTTTTATGGCTTCTTGCTTCGCTCGTTTCACTGCATTTTTCCTATCCTTGTCCTGTTGTTGAAACATTTTTATCCGCGGATCTAAATTGTACGCCATGTCAACCATTGAGCGTATTCTGGTCATTTCCTCCTTCTTTCGTTTTGCTCTCGCTGCTTTGTTCTTCTTTTCGATCCATTTACGCATATCGCGACTGAAATTCAAAAGCGAAATGAAAAAATGTTTGAATACTTATATTTCTAATAGAAGTTTATCATTACTCACTCCTGTCCGGATTCTTTATCCTCTTCGTCGAGATACGAGTATTCTCTCCATGATTCAAAATCGTACCAGAAAGAATAGAATTTCTCCACTGCTTCCCTTGATGTACTGGGATTTCCAAGACGGGGTACAATTTTTTTCACCGACCATCTCGAATTTATTTTAAAAGCTTTGCCCATAATTTGGTAAAAATTGTCCTTTGCCTCCTTTTCGTCCGGCAAATCATCATTAAAATATGGATCGATACTGTCGTAACTTCTTCTCTTGGTTGTATTTCCTAATGTTTCCCAAGCACGAGTTATACATGTGAAATAATCGTCGTCCGCACGCACATCTTCTCCCATTGCCTTACGCTTATCTGGATGGTGTTTCAGAATTTTGTGTTTGTCTGCAATGAAACAAATTGTCAACTCGAAATTCAAATTTTTTACAAATAGTTAACAAATAGTTAACAAATAATTAACAAATAGTAAACAAACAGTAGAAAATTACAAGCTCGTTTAATAATATCCTCAGTCGCCCTATGCCTAAGACTCGAAATTCCCAGCACTGCATAATGATCCTGATCTTTCCATTCCTTTGGATTCAGCGAACGTAGATAATCGAGATCGTCCTCAAATTGAAAATCAGTGATATCCTCTTCGTCGGAAGATTCGGCATTTGAATTACGAGGTGCGTTACGATCCAAAATTGACTTTAACCAAGTTTCTTGCGATACATACAAAACTACAGCACCTGCCGTTGTTGACTCAGTCTTACGTGGAGCTAAAAATATAATATAAATATTACACTGACAATTCTTCAGACTATACATACTGCTTTAATTGAATGCCAAATGAATGTCAGACATTAAAAAAAAAACTCCAAATTATCAATCGACTTAAAGGCAACAAATTATAAAAACTAAATCCCTACATGACAATAGCATTTCATCTAATACAATTACTCATCTTTATTTAAATACAAAAATTAGCCATGCACCCAAAAAAGTAAGAACATAATCTAAATCTTTTAATTTGCTTCAAGAAAAAGTAACCTTAAAAAAATTTTCAAAATTCAAGGAAAACGACAGAATTAAAAAATACTTTAAGAACAATAAAATAGTTCTTATATTTAACGTTTTCCTTCTAGAAGTTGTAAAATAAGGCCTAATTAGTCCATTAATTTGGAAAAAATGTTATGTTAACCTCTAATGGCCGGTAGAGAAAATCAAATAAAATTAATATCTTACTAAATGCTGCATTAGAAATAATATGCTCGTCGGAAACTGTGGTCTTTGCCATTTTCCCACACCGAAACAATAATTTTATAAAATATATGAATTATATTCAAATAAAACGAAAATTATGAAAGGTAAATCAGCACGCTGTGAACATTTTCCGCGAAACGATGCGAATTACAAGGAGAAAAGTGAAGTTAGTAACAGGATGATAGCCAACTTGAAAGAATTAAATTTATCCTCAGTCGGTAACTATAGTAGAGAAATCGCCAAAGTCTTTATTTTTCATAATTAATAGAGAAAATTAATCAAAACTAACAAGTACCAGCTATAATAAAGTTTAGAATTGATTTTTATTTTATTATTTTTTTTATAATTTAGTTAATTTTAAGGGTTGAAAGTAATACTTCGTTTGTATTTTAGTAAGAAAGTGTTTGTCCACCAATCGGCGTTTGTAATATTGCCGCCAGTGACATCTTCAACCAATAGGAATCTACATGGGTTACTACTGTTGCAGACAAGTTTATTCCTGTCAAAAAAGTCATCTGTATGGCGGCAGCGTTCATTAACTCTCGATTTTTCTTTAAAAAAAATCTACATTACTTTGCTATGGTAATTCAAATACTGCAACCGTGTTTCTATATGGATTCTTTTGAATTCAGACAATTAAAAACATTTGTGTCAAATGTACTTTGTCATATTTTGTGAAAGGTGCCTGTAAACAGAGGGAAATTTGTTAGAAAATGAATGTTTACCAATTTTACGTCATTTTAACAGATCAGTGCCGTGCTTGTTGGGTGATAACTGTTAGTCGCACATTATCGAGAAATTTAAGAGACCATCGAACACCGTTAATTAAAAAATTATACACAATTAATATCTTAGAAATCGGCCTCCAGTGATGTCCACTTTAATTTCAAACAAAAAACACTCAAATCGGTTAAAAATTTTAGGCTATACTCATTTCTGAACAGAAAATTCTAAAAAAAAATTTCACGGTGGGAACAAAGACAGATGCCATTATAAAAATTTCAAGTTTTTTAATACAAATGAATAGGACCCAAAACTCTACAAAAAATTTTATGATTTAACAATACTGAAGAATTAAAGAAAATTTGGTCTGCTTAACAATTACAGGGATTCATTTGAATCATGTTGAAAGTTAAAAAAAATTTTTCAGTTCAAGGTCAACGGTTTACTGCCAAATCTGAACCAGAAAAATGGGCTGCCCAACGAACTCGAGAGCTTCATTTTTATGGACTAAAAAAATCCCCTAAATTGCAAGTCGATTCATAAAAATTTATTCGAGGTATCGTCGAGACAAAATTTTCTACAGATATTCTTTACATTAGTTTTTATTATTGCAAAATATTATTTTTATAATTTTCAACAAACTAAAAGTTACTGTTTTATCATACTGTTATGCCTTTACGTAGGCAACCCGCTTTACTCCACCTTTCTGTTGTGCAGCCATTTTTTCCCCAAATCAAGTCACCTACATCTGTAAATTGTCATCGCAGAAATCGTTTTGTGGCTCGTAGAAACATCGTATCGAGACTAAATAAATTTTTACTAATTCTTTATTTAATTTTATTTTAGGACTAAAGGCCCACTTTTTTATTAAGTGCTTAGTTTTTTTTTAAAAAAGTGATCAAAGTGGAAAAATACAAGAAAGTGGGAGAGAGTGGCTTGGCAACACTGACCAGACTACTCTTCTGAAAGTAGGTAATGTTTTTTGTCTTTTTATTACTTACTTTCACAGTAGTAAATTTACAGAAAATTGTAAAATTGACACATTAATAGTATTAGTTTTGCATAAGAGATTTTAAATTCGCTACTTTTAAAAAGACGTTATTTTACAAGTTTCTATAAAATTCCGAATAAAACTGTAAATCTACAGAAAATTTTTTTTAGTTATATTTCTATCTTTTTCGGAAAAAAATTAACAAAATTAAAATTGACACAACAGAAATAATTTGAAATGTATGATTTTTCATTCGTTCACTTCTTTCTCTCTCATAAAAAAATGATATTTTTTTGGGAAAAAATTGTGAGATAAATGATGTTTTTACATTATTTATTAACACAAATTTATCACTTTCAGTTTTTTTTGCACAATAATCATTACTGATGTTATGAAAATGATCAATTAGGACATGTCAGACATTCGTTAATTTTTTTTTTGTCTTTCTATAAACCTACATATTGCGGAGATTTCATTTTTTTTTACTAAAAAATGAGTGATGCTGACGCATTACTTTCTTGATATAGATAATTATATTATACAACAACAGTCTCTCTCGTGACAACAATAACAGACATTCTCGAATGATTTCAGAATGCGTTACACATCAATTATATGTACGTCTATTTGAGAATAGGAAAGAAAATTTAGAATTTTAGAGTCATATTGTGTTTTTTTGACAGATTTTTATTAACGAGAGAACAACATTTGAAAGAGAAGAAAATTCTGCTAGAACAATGTCTAGAGTATAAAGTCGGGCATTTTTTTTTAAATATAATATCGAATAAGAAATAATGAACGTAAATATAAGAAGAAGAATAAATCGTTTCTTTTTAAAGGTAGATAATTCGTTTTTTTTAGTGCAGAAATGTTGTACAATCGGAGCAGAAAAATAGTATTATTGCATTAGTCGCCCTATTTTAGTCTAATCTAAATGTAGATTATAAGAGAGTTTTTTTTTGTTACTCATAGTAAGAATATAGTAATAACGATAATCATAACATTTTGTTTTCTCTAAATTTACCAGCATCGTTATAGGTACGGTACAATAATTTAGCTTTTTTTTCTTGCCTTTTTTTATAGCAGGTAATACGCTATAAATTAGTACTTTAACTTTCGCATTTATCGTTTTCTTTTATTATATCAAGTTTTTTCTCACATTCTAACTCGCACATTTTCATTTCGCCTTGCGCTAAAAAGAAATTCTTTTATTTTATTTCGCACATCAATATAGTCTCGTAAAATAGTACTTAGGCGTTATAGGCGCTAAAGACCAATTTGTTTTTTATTATGCTCTGATTATTTCGAGGTGACAAAAATATATCGAGGATAGGAAACCACCTCTTTTTGAGTGTCTTTTATAACAACCTTTTTCACAGACTCATTTTCTTTTTTGAGTCTTGATCCACATTTAATCACTGCTACGTTTACTTGAACGTTGAGGCAAAAAGAAAAATAAATTATAAATACTTATTTAGCAATGTAATGAACAAAAGAAGCACGACACTGGATTTTATTTTTTCTGATTTATCGAAATAGTGCAGATTACGAAATACGACAAAACTGTTTTCTACAATGATGATATTAATAAAAAAAAGTAATAATTATAATAACTAAAGTAATATTGACTTTAAATGAGAATTGTAAATTATCGTAAAGTTATTTTTTTTTATTCTATTGAAAAAATTCGATAAACTAATTCGATATATCCGTCGTACTTCGTAGAAGCATTGTATGTACATATTCGTCAAAGGTAGCAAAATTCAGTGTCTTCAACGTTCCGGACGCCGTAGCACAACATGATTATACGAAAGGCAATTTTTTTTTCTTTTTTAAAAGGAAGAAAGATCGAGCAAAAGAAAAATGCCACAAAGTACTTTTTTCAGCAAACTCGAGCGTGCAATTTATATCATATAAAATTTATCCTCGCTCTCGTCTCGTTTCTGCTAAATTCCGTACAAGTGGAGAATTAAACTTTTCTTTTAAATATATATGTATAGTATCAACAGAAGGAATTTGTTTAGATTGTTTTCGTTTTTTGTATAGCACAGGCAACAATATCTTTGAAAAGAAAGTTTTTTTTTCAATTTCAAAACTGAATATATAATATATACTTTAGATGACAAAAATTTGCAATTAAATGAGAGGAGTGAACAATATATTTTATAGTTTTCTTTTTCAAAAAAACTATTTCGATGTCTTTGAATTAATTTTTCTTAATTAATCTATTTCAATTTGGAAGCATTTTGCAGATTTTAAAAAATTGTTTACCCTATTAGAACATTTTTTTTGTTTATATTTAAAAAATCACTTAACTATAAATTGTTATTTGTCGCATAAAGTAAAGTTAATTTCTTCGTTCGTAGTTAGTTTTCAATTATTGTGAGTATAATTACTTTTCATAAAAAGTAACATTCGATTTTTGTAGAAACCAATTGTCTATTACAATTCTTATTTTATAAAATTAATACCGTATGTTTTAAATGCTTTTAAAAATTTATTTTCTAAAATCAAGTGCGTAACGCTTAAATTCATTATTTTATATAAAATATATAAAATTAAGTGCGCAACTTTTAAATTTATTATTTTATGTTAAAAAACTAATGTTGAAAAAGAAGAATTGAAAATTTTTACAACTATTTCAATAAAGTGCCATGTAGAAAAAATTGAGATAACAATTTTTAATTATTATTTACTCCTTTCATTTGAATTGTTTTAAAGTACATATATATACCTATCTACTGATCGACTAGATCAAACAAATACTAACGTACATTCACTTTAATTTTGGAAAATACACATGTATTTGGCCGTTCATAAATAATTTTGTTTTTCGCAATATAAATCTATATAACACTTTTTTATGGTTTTTTTTCATAAAATCACAAATAAAAATGTTTCAGCTCGCTCGAATGTGTGACTAAGACCGTAAAATCGAAAAAATACAGTATTAATTCAATCATTTTTTTACAGTAAATTTTATAATAAATTCTAATGTAATTTAATTCAATTTTAATTCAATTTTAATTAAACTTTATTTTAATTTTAATGTAAATTTGATTTAATTTTAATGAAAATTTGATTTAATTTTTATTCAATTTTAATTTATTTTTAAATTAATTTTTATTCAATTTTAATTTAATTTTAAAGTAATTTTAATACAATTTTAATTTAATTTCAATTCAGTTTTAATTCAATTTTAATTTCATTCTAATTCAATTTTAATTTCATTCTAATTCAATTTTAATTTCTTTCTTTCTTTTGGTTCCAATATTGAATTTAATTTCTAAATTAACTTTGCATTAAATTAGATTTTAGATAAGTAAAATTAAAAGTAAACTCACATGCTTTATAAATTCTTTTCAATTCCGTCTTACTGGAAGACACCGCCAATTTTCGATTTTAAAGTCTTCCTTCGATACGCGTTGACTATTTTAAACATAAAATATTCTTCACTTTAGAACATTTTCTCCTATTTTTCTTCATAACATTTCAATAATTTCCTAGATTGAAAAATTGTTCTTAAATTTCTCCACTGAAAATTCACTGTAAAGTTACTATAATTATAAATTTTTTAATATTAATAATAATAGATGTACTTTACTATTTAAATAATACAATTAATTTTTTAATCAAATAAAAGAGAAATAAAAATAAAATCGTAAATAAAAATAAAATTTATTAGTTTGCAATAAACCATTTTAAGAAAAAGTGTCTAATTTGAAGAATATTTAATTGTGTATCGATTAAATACCTCTGGACCATTGATTAAACTTTCTTTATAGTCCAGTTTGTTTTTAAGATAACAAAAATGAAAAAAAAATAATTGCAATAAAATTCAAAATTAGCTAAATAATAACGAGGCAATTTTACCTTTGACGTCTTATACATTGTTTAAATTACGAATATTAGATACTGTCGCTGACTCGAATTACAGCATATATAATTGCGCATATATGCTAAAATGGTAAATTTTTAAATTGCGACAATTTCTCTAATTAGTTATATCAACGGTGTATCTGGTGTGTACAGACAATAATTGTCCATAAATGATAAATACACGTTACACTTTTAATATATTGTATATATTATACACGTATGTGTGTGTATATACATACTTTTTTCTCTCTATTTATTTTCTTACTTATACTCTCATAAATCGGTCCTTCATTTTACGGTGCATATCGTATATACAAAATTTCAGGTGAGACGTGTTTTTTTTGCTACGTGACACGTCGTTTTTCATTTTAAAATGACATCACATTCTTCCATAACTCTCTCGATTCCTTCTTCTATTTTGTTTCTATCATAATTTTTTTTTTTATTACTATCTCAATTTTTTATTTTGTCATCTATCTTATTGCTTTCTGCTATTCTTAGATTTTTTTTTTCCAACTATATTTGTATTCTATCGTTATTGGCATCGTGATAATAAGAGCGTTGTGGCCGATAGTAAAGATATAGACTTTTAAAGTCAAAAAATTAGAATCAAATTCTTTTGTTTTTAAAGAGAAGAAAATACTTTCAAATGTATTATTATTAGCATTGCTCTTGAGAAATCTGATAAAAAATAAAATGATATATTTACTATTTTTGAGGACACATTTATTGAATCAATATTTGTGATTCAATTTAAAAAATTTATGTCCAACTCTGTTGGCGATAATTTGATTTTTTGTTTAATAATATAATCAATTATTAATAAGTAGTGAATGAGTGAGTGAAGGAACATTCTAGGCAAATATAGCTTAGAGTTTAGGAGACTACAAAATAACTAGAACCAACTGGTGGCTCCGCCGAATTTCGTAGAAAGGCCACCGATGCCCTTGCCGAACATATTTCCAACTTTTCCAACAACATTCGAGGTCACATTGCTGATATTGGCAAAATTTCCATCGTCACCTGTCATTGTCTCGACGATTGTCACTTTCGTTTTTGGCCTCTCCACATCGTCGTCATTGCCATTTTCCGAAAGCCCTCTGAAAATATAAGAACAATTATTATTAATTTAAAAACAAAGAAATCTGAGGAAAAATGATGATTTTCTTTCAACTGACTCTTCATTCTGAGCGCTCATGGTTAAGGCACAAGTTGCTTCCTCTGTCTGCATTCTCTGAGATATCGTCTGATATGTCTTCGAGTTAAGTTTGTTCTCTGCAATCGCCTGAAGTTCAAAGTCAGAATAAATCTTTTTCACGATATGAGCGAGGCATGTGCATTGGTACAAATGTAAACTGTGATCCAATCTCTCCGAAAGCCAGGTACAAAGCATCTCTATTTGGGCAGTATACCATTGCTGAAAAATTGCAATTTCTGTTAATTTCTCATTTTCAAAAAGTTGTAAAATTTCAAATCTCCCATTATTACAGTTCAAATTTAATTTCTCATCTAAAGTTTTCAAGGCTAATATTTATTTTATAGTTTTTATAGTTTTTTTTCAAAGATTCAGTTATTTTTAAAAGGAAAAAATTTATTCAGTTGATAAACATTACTCGAAATTTGTTGTCTTACCTCGAAAAAAGTCATAATCCACAACTCGTCGATAACCTTACCACGAATTTGGTCCACGCAGTTTCTTGCGAAATTAACATAAGCTTGGCCCATTTCTTTTCCGCTCCCTGAAACTTTCTGCAACATGAAATTTTCTCATTTAAACGATTTCAAACATTCATACATTTCCTTTTAAAGAAAAAAGTAATTTTTCTATGATTTTTCAGAAATTAGAAGATTGAGTATAGAAACAAATTTTTTTCACGAACCGTAAAACTAAGAATAGATCCAATAAACGATCCCTCGTCATATCGTGACAATTTGGATAACGTGGTTTCCAGGACGGTAACCAATTTATTAATAATTCCTTGGGACATTGAAGCTGATGTTCTTTCAATGAGGTCATCGATTTTACCATGACACTGGTGCTAAAAATATAAGACATAATTCGAATTAGAAATAAATAAATAAATAACAATTATATAATATAATATATTGTCAATTTCTCTTTCTAAAGAGACAAAGAAAGACTCACAACGTCAACACCATCGACAGCGCAGAGTTTAAAACTTTGATTCTTCGCGTCAAGAATGACGTTCACCATGGCACACATCTCAGACGGAATAATATAATCGGTTGAAATGAATGTTACGCCTTTTTTGAGCCATTGCATAAAGGCCGTGTCTGTCCTCTGTATACAAGATTCAATCATATCACTTGCCATCAATTTTAATCGTTGCTCTAAATGACTACGAAATTCTTGATCAGGCCAATGTAAACCGCCGATAAACGATTGTAATGCATCCAATTTCCAAAAGAGATCCTCCGATGTTGCACAGCCATTTCCCTTTATTTCCCATCTCTCCTTCTCGAAACCCTTGTGAATTGATTGGGCAATTGATGTTTCCATGAGATCCACGTAGCGCACCACCAATGGAGCAAATGTGTCCCGAAGATGTTGATGGAATTTTCCGTTCTTCAAATTGTCTGCACAAAGAAACAGAAAAAATTTAATAATACAATAAACCTTTAATAATCATTCTTTTTTCCTAATAATAATCAAAATCAATAAATTTTCTTTTTTTGAAATTTCAATAAACGTTGGCAAAAATTTTCAATTGTTTCAATTTTTAAAAATTATTTTCAGAAATAGAAGTATTTAAAAAAAATTTTAGTTGCATTTTTTCAAGAAACAATTTTTAGAAATATCTGAATTGAATTTTTCAAAATTTCAATACTTTTTGTTAAACAAAAATTTAAAAACTTATTCATATTAATTTTTCCTGAAGAATTAAAATTTCAAATAATTTCAATTAAAAACCTCATGAAATATAATTATTTCTAAAATTTGCAACTTTGAATTTGCAAATATGAATTCATCCAAAATTCAATTATTTTTTTTAGAATTTTTCAATAAAATTATTGAAAAACTTTAATAATTTTTAATGAAAAATAATGTTATTAATAATTTTTTTAAATAAAAATTCTAATATTTTAAAACTTTTGCTACCCTGGAATTTTCAAGGAATTCGATTTAAAAACCTTTCAAAATTTAATTGATTTCTAAAATTCCTGTTCTAACGGTTTAAATATTCAATTATTTTTTAAAATTTTAACTGAAATTTTTGTTAAATCAATTCCGATAAAAATTTCAACTACGATAATTGAATTATTTAAATAGAAAATTTTTTGTAAATTCATAAAATGATATAATTTCAAAAATATAATTATATTTATAGACAATTTTCAAAGAGGAAAAAAAAATTCTTTAAAATATAAAATTTTACAGAATTTACAATTGTTTCAATTTGTTAAAATTAATATTGTGAATTTAAGTGCCTTTTTGTTTTTTTTTTGTTTTTTTTTATACCATTTTTCAAAACCTAATTTTTTAAAAATTTCCTAATTTAATTTTTCAAATTTTAATAACTTTTGTAAAATAAATATTTAACTAATTATTGTTCTTTATTTGCTTAAAATTTTTAAAATACTTAAAAAGTAAAAAAGTCTTCCAAAATTCAATTAATTTTCTATAATTTTTGAGTAATATTATTCAAAATTTAATTTTTAAGGAAGGTAACAAATTAAAACACTACACATTTTTACAAGTTAACTTTCCTTCTTTTCACACATCAATTTAAACTACAAAACAAAACATTGTAATAAAACAACGTTAACTTTAGGTGAAGACAGATTACGTCGATTATTATAATATAATAATAATAATTACGATTTGAAATTAGAAAAATAAATAAAAATTAATTATTAAATAAAAAACTGAATAGAGCAATGGTATTTTTTAGCATTTTCAACCTAAAAACAATTTTCCGAAAAAATACTTTAACAATTTTTAAAATCAATTTTTTTCATTCGAATTTTCTACAAAATTACAGATGGATTTTAATATCTATCAATTTTCAAGAAAAATCAAAATCCAAAAGTAAATTATTTTTTATAATTTTTAAATAAAATTATTATTTAAAACTTTAATAATTTTTAAAGTATAGTTTTGATAAATGAAACATTTAAATTTTTAAATATTTTTAAGTCGATTAAAATGATAAAAAAATTGAATTTAAAAACCTTTTTAAATTTAATTATTTCTCAAAATTCCTGTTACTTATTAAGCTTCTAGTATTGAATTATTTTTAAAAATTTTAACTGAAATTCTTTTTTAAATCCATTTTTATTAGAATTCAACGGTGTCTTATTAAATTAATTCAATAGAGAAATTTTTTTATAAAATTTAATTATTTTCCATATTTTTAATTACAATTCTTAAAAAAAAAATTCAATAATACCTATTTAAAAATAATTTTCTCAAGTGAGAAAATTACATTTTTTCAAATATAAAATTATAAAATTTATTTTCATGTAATTTAAGAAAATCTCCAATTTTTTCAAGTTTAAAAATTGTTTTCGGAATTCAATTATATTCAAAATATTTGAAGGGGTTTTGTAAATTTTTTAGCCCTAAAATCAGAAGTTTTTAAAAAATTTTTGCTTATAAGTTTTCAAATATGATTGACCACAATTTTTTACATGTCATTGTGTATGTTTCCATTTTTTCAGAAACCTAATTTTTTTTAGAATTTAAAAAAAATTGTCATTAATTTATCTCTAAAAATTTTTATTATTTTATTTTATTTTTAAAAAATTTTATTTGTCTATCAGGAATTGAAATTACAAAATACTTTCAATATAAATTTAATTATTTTCCAAAATTAGAATTGGCAATTTTTTCAATTCTTGAAATATTTAAAAATTTTAATTGAAATTCTTTTCCATATCAATTCTTATCAAATAGTTGAATGAGGATTCAATTATTTTAACAAAAAAATAAGTTATTATTTCAGTTGTAATTTCAATTGGAATAAATAACAGTACATTCTTTAAACAACATAAATTATTGATTTTGAAAATTGCAGTTAAAATTTTTTTGAATTAATGAAATTTCCGAAAATAATTTTAAAAGTTGAAAGAATTTCATTTTTGTCAAATAAATTTCTTTATGACTTTATTGATATAAATTTTATGTTTTAAAGGATTTAATTTTATTGCTTTTAAAAATTGTATTTTTGATGAATTATATTACGAAAAATTATATTTTTGGAAAAATGACAAATTTTCATTAATTTGAAAAAGAAAGTTTTTGTAACCAACAACGGATAGTAAACTTTAGATAACACTTAGTTTAGTTTTATTTAAAAAAATACTAAATGAAGAAAATTATAAGACTTAAATTTTTAGTAGAGAAATAGAAAAGGCACACACCGTCCGTTCTTAGGTAGTCATTCAAAATTTGGAAGAGCGGAAAACTATCCCACGTGTCTGGTGGCTGCTCGCTGAGGACCTTGTTCATATCCTTGGCGAAGAGGGACCAGAAGATCTCGGCGTGTTCCACCAGGAGGTCGCTAAACCAGGCGAACGCCTGCGGTGCGGTGTAGTAGGAGCGAAACGTGAAAATATTGGACGAGAAACATATACGGCGGGCAAT
This sequence comes from Leptopilina drosophilae, assembly GCA_032873175.1. Lineage (NCBI taxonomy): Eukaryota > Metazoa > Arthropoda > Insecta > Hymenoptera > Figitidae > Leptopilina > Leptopilina drosophilae. Next base: position 23,340,652 of record CM065481.1, read on the forward strand.
GATTTCTTTATGACACAAGGTGGTAGGGGCGCCACCCTGGCCTAGGAGTCCTCGAGTACCCAGAAGACTCTATGATTTCTAATGCTCTCTTTGTTCTAAGAAAACTTTTGTCATGATCTCAAATAAAAAGCTTATGACTTTCTAAATGGCAACGTTTTTCCATTTTCATCAAATTATTCACTTTATTACATTCAAATAGTGAGGCTTCTGTTTTTTTCTTTATCTCAAAAACAACGATCCTCTTTTTTAAAACGTTTAATTTTTAACTTTAATCTTTAATTTTTATTTCTAATCTTACAGTCTTTTATCCATAATTCAAGGATGAAAAGCGAATTACTAAAATCGAATGATTGCGGTTCTATTTTTGGAAACTACAAAAATGACAAAAGTAAAAGTGAAAAAGCTAGTCTTCTGAGGAGGTGGCGGACCCTTACCTAGTCCGTATTTGTTTGCATGCTGTCCTCTCTCTCGAGAACTCCGGACAATGAACACTCAGTTCTAAAAACCTAACTAATACCTCCGAATAATGTTCCTCATTTTGCTGCAACAGGTCGACGCAAATTTCAGCCAGACGTATCAGGTCCTCGAGTTTCTTACTGGGCTGAACTTCGCCATTAAAGTCATCCTCAATTTTTGCCTCGGACGATAAACGTTCATAATTCACATGAGCTGCTGTCTCCAAACATGATTTGATCATTCCCCTGACCTCCTCCTGAGGCACTGGTGTCACAATGTCCTTCATCAAAACCCGTTCAAGCAGTGACAATGACGCTTTCAACGCTCCCTCAGGTCTTCCGAATGGAAAACTGTACCTGAAGAAGCAATATAACAATTAATATTCCATCCAAATAAATAAAATATCAGACTTCATACTCATTTACTAAAACCTATCATTCACTACTTTTTTACGTTATGCTACTAATTCAGTACTTTTTTTAGATTTCAGCCACCAAAAACTACGGTTTTCGTTTTCATACAATTTTCACTACTTTAAATTTGCTAATACTGGAAACTACAAAAAACTATTCTCAAAATATTATAATCAAATTCTTTAAAACGATTCAATTATAAATTTTCAAAAAACATTCGAAATTCAATGATTTTCAATACCTAGTATTTTCAAAAAATTTCTCCAAACAATTCAGTTATTTAAAAAAAATTGATAAAATTTATCCAAAATTAAAATATTCCCATAAACAATAATAAAATTTCCACAGAATTTCAATTAATTTATAATAGCATTTTCAAAAAAATTCAATTACTTTCAGAAGTAATATTTTTCATAAAATTAAAAATACAATCAACTGAATTTTTTTTATAAAATTCTAAGCAAAAAATTCAATTACTTCCTTAAAATTCATCCAAGAATTTCAATTATTTTTAATGTTATTTTAAATTAATTAATCGAAAAATTAAATTCTTGTTACAAATAAAATTGATCACAAGAATTAAATTTTTAAAAAAATTGTTCATAGAAATTATTACATTTCGAAACAATTAATTATTTGAAACAATATTTATAAAATTCTTATAAAAAATTCAATTATTTTCAAAAATAATAAATTTTTTAAATAATAATTCAATTATTTTGGAAAATTTTAATAAAATTTTAGCTAAATATTCAATTATTTCCAAAAATAAAGAATTTCCGACAGTAATTATTTTAATTTATTTTAATAAAATTCTGTCCAAAATTTAATTATCTTCATAAATAACAATATTCATAATCAAAATTCAATTATGTTTACAGTAATAAATTTCTTCTTGGAATTTCAATTATTTTTCAAAATTCTTAACCACTATTCAATTATTTTCGAAAATATTAGAATTTTTTACAGGAATTTAATTATTTACACAATTTTTAAAATAATCTAATTATTCTTTTAAATTTTAATAAAATTCATCTTAAGAATTCAATTATTTACATGAATTGCAAAATTATTCCAGAAAATTCAATTATTTTGATTAATTTTAATAAAATTCTGTCCAAAATTTAATTATTTTCATAAAAAACAATATTCATCATCAAAATTCAATTATGTTTACAGTAATAAATTTCTTCTTGGAATTTCAATTATTTTTCAAAATTTTTCAAAATTCTTATCCACTATTCAATTATTTTCCAAAATATTAGAATTTTTTTACAGGAATTTAATTATTTACACAACTTTTGTAATAATCTAATTATTCTTTTAAATTTTAATAAAATTAATCTTAAGAATTCAATTATTTCATTAATTGCAAAATTATTCCAGAAAATTCAGTTATTTTGATTCATTTTAATAAAATTTTGTCCAAAATTTAATTTTTTTCATAAATAACAATATTTATCACAAGAATTCAATTATTTTTATAGTAATAAATTTCTTCTTGGAATTTTAATTATTTTTCAAAATTTTTAAAAAATTCGTAGCCACTATTCAATTATTTTAAAAAATATTAGAATTTTTTTACTGGAATTTAATGATTTACAAATATTCTAATAAAATTGTTCGAAAGGAATAAATTATTTTAAATTGGATTTTAATTCAATATTTTTGAAATAATTCAATTATTCTTTTAGATTTTAATAAATTTCTTCCTGAGAATTCAATTATTCACATAAATAATTCTTCCACCGAATTCATTTATGTCAATAAATTAAAAAATTCTCCTGAAAATTCAATTATTTTGATTCATTTTAATAAAATTCTTTGCAAAATTTAATTTTTTTCATAAATAACAATATTAATTACAAGAATTCAATTATTTTAAAAGTTTAAAATAAAATCGATCACAAGAATTGAATTATTTTCATAAATAAATAAAATGCTTTTTAGGAATTCAATTATTTTCAAAACAAATTTAATTAAATGCCACAAAAACATTCAATTAATGTCAAAAATTGTAATAGAATTCTTTGTAAAATTTACTTAGTTTAAAAATCTTTTCGCAATTCAGTAATTTTCAATATCTACTATTTTCATAAAGTTTCCAAACAGAATTCAGTTTTTAAAGAAAATTTTTGTCAACATTTTCATAAGAATTTAATGATTTAAATTACAATTTTCATATAATTAGTCGAAAGAAAACAATTATTTAAAATTTGTTATAAAACTCTTTACAAAAATGAAATTACTTTCATAAAATTTCCAAACAGAATTCAATTTTAAAATTTTTTTAGTTTGAAAGCTATTTTTTTTAAATTAATTATTGAGTGCGAAGTCTGCAAAATTAAATAAAAAAAGAATTTATTTTTTATTTTTGAATCTTAGTCTTGGATTGACTTAAAAGGCACAAAAAATTATATCAAAAAAAGTCGTACTATTCAATAAAAGTTGAATAGACTAACCTAAAGTTTGTAATTTGTTTCTCTAAAAGTTGACGAAGTCTTTCTTTAATTTCTTGAAATTTATCTTTCTCTTCATGTGTCACAGATCCAGCGCCATCGGGCCTGTTGCCAACAACATGGCTCGCACAAAATGCAAAACTATAATGAATCAATGTTGGATCAATCATAATTCCACGCTCCGCTCTGTCCAGAAGATCACTGAGATAACATAAATGTCGGAAACATCCACGAACACCGTATCTAGACGTAAAGAAAAAATGACAAATGTCAACAATAAAAAATCACCTAAAAAATTGCGTAAGTAAAGAAAAATTTATTTTCTAAAAATTTTAAACTCTATTTGAAAAAAACAATCCCACCTTGCACAATATTCATCAAGAACGAAAACTTGTCCGGGTGAGAACCAACCCAGACAACAATAAGGATCGTTCAGTCGATAATCCAATGTTAAACTTTGAAGGAAATTGAAAAGATTCGCGTGATCAAATTTGCATGGATCAGCACTGATAAAATCTTCCATTCCATGTTTTCTCGCCCTGTCAGCGTCACCTTGAATTTTGCTGATGGTCGAATTTTTATCAGCTATTGTTACGGGCGGCGTTGGTTTATGAGACTGGCCAGTTGCCCTGTACATTGCCATCACCCACAAATGACACTCGTTCTCATCCTCCGATGCAAAAACAATATTGTCACCTTCACGTACCGCGTTGAAGAAGTACCTGTTTTAAAGTTAACTCTTTTTGCCATCTACTCTAATATCTACGTCATTCACAATCTTTTGCAACCATTAACTGGTGTACTCCTCTCTCAAAAAGCATCGACCATTAAACTAAATTTTAGATACTAAATAAGTACTAAATAATTGTAGGAAATTAAGTAAATGAAATAAAAATACTATGTCTAGTTGTAAGAACAAAAAATGACGCACTTTGGAAGCACTTTTTGACAACAGCAATGAAGCTTAAGAAGACTAAAATTTGATTTGAATATACCAGTTAGTAGTTGTATTAAAGAAGTGTATCGTGACAAATCGTTTGGAACGAGAAGACACACCTTCCACCCTGTAAATCCATGCCAGCCATAAGATTAGCAGAAACGGCTTCGATATAGTCCACTGTGTAGCCATCCAGCTGCATCATTTCCGACGGCTCGCTTTTTTTCTCTTTATACGAGCACATCGCAAACGTGTACTGCGAGACTTGGACCAGTACATAGTACCGATTCTTCCACTTTTTCCAGACGGATTTTCCCAGGGCGTAAAGGTGACCACAGTGCTTCATGTTCAACGGCTTGTCCATGCGACAGGCAATCTTTATCCTGAGATCCTGATCCGGACAATTTCTTGGGACGGTCATACGATGCCACTCTGGATTTTTACTCGACATTGGCGTTGGTTTTAGAATTACTTTTCCCAATTCCTTGTCCTCGAGTGCAAGCATTCCTGGATTCTCCGTATAAAGTCGCACCTTCACTATCGGCAATGGATGTGTTGTGGAAAAATCTCCCTGAGTGTCCCACCTATTCATTATTTTCTTCTCTTTATTCCGTCATCAAAGAAAAAGCAAGGAGGGAAAAGAAAAAACAGGGTTTGCCACAAGTGAGGAAAGTTAGGAAATTGAGGGTCCCAATCAAAGAACCGGTTATAAGTTTTTAAGACTCAAAATTCTCAACCTTTAAATAAAAATAGAATTTAAAATTCCAATTTCTTGAAAACATTTTCTATTTGTATAAAGATTACCAAAATGTTTCTCAAAAAATTGGAATTAAAAACAGTTTAATTTTTGTTTTACAGGGCAATGATTTTAAGTTTAAAAAAATTATAACCGGTTCTTTGATTGGGACCCTCAATTACATTAAAAGTACTAAAAAAAATTTAATTTTTAGAATTCAGAACTTTGGTAAACATTTTAGTTTGTCTCATAAGTTATGAAATTGCGACGAATTATAATACAAAACCTTGCAATTTTTTTATTTTGACAATCTTTTTGTTTAAATAACTTAATTCTTGAAGAACTATAATTAAAATATTACTTAGAAATTATTCAATAAATAATTTTTCTTAAATATTTTAAAATTAATTGAATTTTAAGAGTGTTGAGTTTTCGATTTTCATTAACAGATAAACTTCAAAAGGCTTCAATTTGAAATTTAAAAAAATTTTAATTTTTAATGAATTTAATTGAAAAATAAGATTTTATTTTAATAAAATTCTATACAAACATTCAATTATTTTCATAAATAATAAAAATCTCATAGAAATTTAAATATTTACAAATTTTTTTATAAATTTCATGATCCCCAAGTTCTGAACGTTCAAATGAACGAAACAATTTTTATTGCAAATATTTTAATAAATTATAAATCATGAAAAAATTTTAAAAATAAATTTTTACGTTCACAAACTTAGTAATTAATTTTTTGTTATGAAGTAAAATGATTGCAATAAAAATTTAATTTTTAGAAGAAATAAATAAATTTCTTTCATTTGAATGTTCAGAACTTTAAGATATTTAAATTTCTTCGCAATAATTAAATTATTTTCAAAAGTAAAAAAAAATTCTTCGCAAAAATTCAATTATTTCCGAAATTTTTAAAATTTCTTGTCAAAATATTAATTATTTTTATAAAAAAAATTTCATAAGAATGCAAATTATTTTTTAAAAAAATACTATTAAATTTTTTTCAATATTTTCAATAGGTAATACATTTTTTTCAGGAATTCAGTTATTTAAACCACAATTTTCATAAAATTATTCGAAAAAATCAATTATTTAAAAAGATTCTTCTCGAAAATTCATTTATTTTTATAAATAATAAAATTCTTTTCAGGATTAATTTATTTTTAAAAAATTTAATATAATTAGTTGAAAAAATTTAATTATTTTCATAACTAATAAAACTTTTAAAAGAATTTTAATTATTTTAATTGTAATTTTAAATGAATTCTTTAAAAAAATACAATTATTTTAAAATCTTTTATTCACATTCTTGGGGAAATTTTAATTACTTTAAAAAATTTACCTCAATTTAAGGATTTTCAATATCAACTACTTTAACGAAATTCTTAAAAAGAATTCAATTATTTTAAGTTTGATAAAATTCTATTCAAACATTTTAACATTACTTTCATGAATAATAAAATTCATCGAAAAAATGTCAATTATTTTGAATTTAATTTTAATCAAACTTCTCGAAAGATAAAATTATTTTTAAAAATTGTATCAAAATTCATCGAAAGAATTCAATTATTAAAAATTTTTAAAAAATTGTTTTTTTCATATTTTCTATATTTTTATATTTTATATTGTTTATTAGCTGATAATCCTGTAATTGGTCTATGTGACTGTCAGATTTACTACAATAAAATAAATTAAATTAAAAATTAAAAGAATTCTTTATGGAAATTCAATTATTTTCAGTTAAAATTTTAGATAATTTTGAAAAAATTTTCAATTAAAGTCTTCGAAAATCAGAATTTTTCAAAACAATTCTGCAGAATTAATTGTTTTGAGAAAATTTAATTGAATTTTCATTTAAAATTATTTGAAGTTTTTATTTATTAATATATATTTAATTAAAAAATTCCCTAATAATCGAAATTTCGTAAAATTGAATTGAAAACGGATGTTCATTCTCAAAAACTTTTCTAACTACTATTAACAGTAATTGGTTTGATAAAGAATTTTAGTTAAATAAAAATTCAAGAAAATAATAATTGAATTGACACGAACAAAATAATTTTAAAACAGTTACAATAACAATATTCTTATAATATAAAATAATGATTTTCGAATAATTTTGCAATTAAAGAAATTTGTAAATAAATGTAATAGAACATTTTTTTGACCACCTATTAATTTTTTAAGCGAATCAGAATATTCTTTAGGATCAAGGGAAAAGTATAAAATTTTGGTCTGGAAATCAGGGAAAAGTGTTGGGAAAAGAAAATATGTTTGTGGCAACCCTTGAAAAAGAAAAGGAAAACACGGCGAGAAAGAAGACTACACTCACATAGGCTTCGAGGCTTCGGCTTGATCAGTCTGCAGTTTTTCGCCGCCTTCCACTTCCATTGTACAATAAACAATTCGATTTTGCGCGAGACTTTTAAGGCCTTTGACTTCCATAACAATAACTTCCAATTGAAAAGTCAAGCCCACGTCCATTTTTGTGAGTTGGGGGTCGGAATCAGCGGAGTCGCCCTCCAATTTAACGAGAGAACTCTGACTGCGGGGGCGGGAGCGCTCACGCCGATGGTTGTAGCGCTTCAGCTTCTGCAGCCCGTATTTGCTGTCTATCGAACCCTTGGAGACTGGCAATGACTCCAAATTGGCCATTAGCAGGTTGATAGACGACTTGAGTTCCTCAATGTAGAGCGACTCCATTTCTTTCAAGAGAAACCTTGGCATGAGCTTTCGGTTCTGAAAAGCGATATTACCAAATTTATATCAAAATAATCGACTAGATTTATGTTCCAAATTTCTTTGAATTCTAAAATAATGTTTTATTTCTCTTTTTTTTTAGAAACGTTGCCAACTTACCTTTTCCATTTCGTTGACTCGTTGAATGCGACCGTCCAGCTCCCTCCGGATGGCAGCAGCCTGTTCGTCGGCTGAGTCCAACAAGAGGGCGTTGAACAGAAGCTGATGCTCGAACTTTTTAACGCCGAGGACCTGCTGAAACATATCGTACAGCTGTTCCTTCGACAATATCAGTTCTGAATTTAAGGACTGCTGTTGCATCCTGGAAGGCCTCTTGGTGTCCTCGTCACCTGTGCCTTTAAATATACAATCGAATTTAGCCAACCAGGACGTAAGAACAGTCTCTTTGCTCAAACCGTCGATTTCCGGGAGGCTGCGAACACGTTTTTCGATATTGTTCTTGAACACCTCGCGGAAGTCGTGCTGTGAGCATGCACCGCTCTGAACCATTCTGACCACCCTCTCGGATTTTAAAAATACATCGAAATAATTTTGAATGGCATTGTGGAAGGCTTCGTCTGCAATTATTTGCGTTTCTCCTTTCAAAAAAGCCTGAAAACAAAAACATTTCATTCAAATAATAATCGAGATGTTCAGTTTTCACGAGGAGGCAGAGTTAAAAAAAAACAGAACTGCGCGTGCATTTTTCCTATTTTGTTTAATAAATTAAAATGAAAATTGAATGTTTTTTTCGTAATTAATAAAAAATTGTATTTATCGAATTTAGAATCTATGACTCCAAGGCGAAGGTTAGACACACGGAACACTTTTATAAGACGATATCGTGTGGCTTCGGAAAATTGCAACTTTCCCTTGCAGGGTTTCTCAGACCAATGATATTCTAAATATATCCGACAGTTATCAAGAACGATCATCGACATCAAAGACTTCCTAACAAGTAAATAGTTTTGAATATGAAAATATGTTTTCATATCGAAAAATATTTCCATATATCAAAAATAATTTTACAATACGATTCCCCCTTCCCAATGATGAAATTTCAGCAACAATTTTTGTTTTCTTTGAGAATAAAAAAAAAGGAAATAAAGTTTCCAGTAGGAAAACTAATTCAATTTGTTTTTGAAAATGATGACGTTTTCTAATTCTGAAATGTGAAAAAGATCTAATTACCTGGAAGCGGGAACACAGTGTCTCCAATTGCTGTTTCGTGATCTTCATTTGTCTTCGTGTCATGTCTGTGGGTTGTTTGGCATTGAATGGATAAGCTACACATCTCGAAATGAACACGTAAAGTTGTATTCGTGTTTTTCTCTCCTCCTCTTCTCTCTCCTGTTTGTCCTACGGCATAATAACCAAATTAGAGAACTGAGGATGTCCCCACTTGGATATTCATGTACTGTATTAAGGATTTTCTATTCTAAGACCACGGTCGTTCTTCTAATGATTTCTTTTTTTGTTGAATTCTTAAATTTTCCACTTTTCTTCATCTCTCGTTGGGGAAAAAAATTTGCTATTAATTTCTATTGTTACAGACTTTGCACTCATCTACTAACAACTACTATTTACTACTTTTTTCGATTGTTTACTATTTGGATTCTTTTTTTTTAGATTTGTACCATTAAAAATTACTTTTTTCTTATTCTCTCTTGAGAATTTGTACTACTAATTAAATTTTTAGAATGCATAAACAATTCTGAATTTTGGTGACCTTTTTGTTTGCCTCATAAACTATGAAATTGATACTAATTCTGATATAAAACCTTAAAATTTTTCTATTTCTGACAATAATTTCTTTTTAAATAACTTAATTCTTGAAGAACTATCATAAAATTATTATTACTTTGAAATTATTTAATGAATAGTTTTACTTAAATATTTCTAAATGAATTGAATTTTAAAATAGTGCGTTTACAATTTTCATAAATAGATGAACATCAAAAGGTTTCAATTTGAAGTTTTAGAAAATTTTAATTTTTAATTAATTTAATTGAAAAAAATTAGCTTTTTGAAAAATTTTTATAATTCAAATTCGTCTGAAATTATTTAAATTTGTTAATTCATATATATTTAATTAATTATTTAAAATAATGGATTTATAGAAGAATTTCAATTAAACATATTTTTAAAAAATTGAATTTTGGAGAAGTTACAAATGATTACAGACATTCAATTATTTTCACACTGAAAGAAAATGTATATTAAATTTTGTAAAAGTATTTTACAATTTGGGGAAAAAGTGCAACAAACCGAAATTTTGATATAAAAAATATTAAACTTTAAAAAAATTTATGTGGAATGTAGTAAAGTTATATTAAAATTAAATATAATTTTTTGATATTTGATATAATTATACTAAATTCAATATAATTTTTTTTAAATTTAGTCTTTCTTATATCAAAATTTCGGTTTGTTGCACTTTTTCCCCAAATTGTAAAATAATTTTACAAAATTTAATATACATTTTCTTTCAGTGCAAATGTGATATAATTCATGGAAAAATTTCAATTACTTTCAAAAGAATTTTTTTTTAATTCTCATAAAAATTTCAATTTTATCTTCATAAATAGCAAAACTCTTCTCATAAATTCATTATTCTCTTAAATAACATTATTCATAACAAGAATTCAATTATTTTCAAAAATTTTAATAAAATTCTTATGGTACAATTTTAATTATTTTCAAAAATTTTCCTCAATTCAATTATTATTTTCAATATGTACTATTTTTAATTATTTACATACTATTAAAACTTTCACAAGAATTCAAATATTTCCAAATTTTTTTTATAAATTACCTTTGCAATAATTCAATTATTTTCATTAAAAAATAAATTTTTTAAAAGAATTCTATTATTTTCGTAAATAACTAAAATTATCAGAAAATTTCAATTCTTTGTAATGCTTCGAAAAAAGGAATTATTCTTAAAAATTTTATTAAAATTCTTGGCAAAATTTTAATTAAATTAAAAATATTTTTCAATTCAGTGATTTTTAATATTTACTATATTAATAAGATTCTCTATTTAAAGAAATAAATTATTTTTAAATACCTAATGTTGATAAAATTATAAGCAAAAAAATTAATTATTTTCCAAAATCATACAATTTTTTTTAAAAATGACAATATTTTTGATATAAGTTTAGATGAATTTAAATATTTTTCATAACTAATAAAACTCATTGAAGAATTTCAATTATCTTTAAGAAAATTTTAAAGTAAAAAATTTTCTGAATTTAATGATTTTCAATATCTACTATCCTAATAAAATTATCTACAAGAATTCAATTATTTTTTTAAAAATTCCGATAAAATTCTACGCAAACATTTAAGTATATTTTCATAAAAGAATTTCACATAAATTCTATTATTTACAAATTCTTTTATAAATTTATTTGCAATAATTCAATTATTTTCTTAAATAATAACATTGTTTACAGAGATATAATGAAAAATGTAATTATTTTTTTTAATTTTATAAAAATTCTTCGAAAGATTTCAATTACTTAAAAATATGTTGAAAAAATTCTTTCTGAAAATTCAATTTTGATAAATATTGAATTATTCCATAAATTATCTTCCTTTGTATTTAAATGATTGAATTCTTGTAGATTTTTTAAATAAAAATTGATTTAAAAATAAATTTCAGTTAAGATTTTAGATAATAATTGAATATTAAAAGCATTATAGGGTAAATTTTTAAAAATAATTGAATTTTGAAAAAGTTTGGAATTGAAATGTTTGTAAATCTAAATTTTCCATATTTTTAACTAATAATTCTGTGGAATTAATTTTTTTTAAGTTTAATTGAATTTTCGCTTGAAATTATAGGATGTTTCCATTTTATAATACACAATTATATAATTAGAGAATTTTCGAATAATCAATAAAATTTCGTAAAATCGAATTATGAATTAGTGCATTTAAAAATTCTCATAGATCTTTATTTGGCTCAATTGAAGAATTTTCGAAAAATTGAACTTTCGTAAATTTGAACTGTAAACAAATTGATTTGAAAATACTCAAAAAACTTTTTCAAAGAAATTATTGAAAATAATTGATTTCAAGAAGAATTTTAGTTAGAAATTCTAGAAAATAATTATTGATTTGAAGTGATAAAAATATTTCTATAGAAGTTAGAGAAACGATAATCGTTTTTTGTTTGTTCATTTTTAATTATTGCAAAACATGAATATAACGATGACTGTTTGCGTTTGATTCCTTCTTGCTTCATATCTAAATTATAATAAAGTTATTTAATTCAACTGTTGACTAATTTGATGAATTGTCTTTTAGGAATGATAAATGGAAAGATTACCAGTAATTCGGCCTCGGTCTTTTCACTGGCGACCGATGGAGAGGGACTGGTGGGTCTTTGGGCGGATTTCACGTAATTAGCAGCATCCTGAGCAGCACTCATTGAAGGTGATAGAGAACTTCTGGCGCTTGATAGATTTGGCACGTCCAATCCAGCGGCAACGGCTTCTTGTTGAATTTGCGACGATGTTGGACCGCCACTGGATCTTCCATGAGCGCCAGACGATCCTGCATGGCCACCAAGACTCGAGCCGCCAGGCGATGCGGTGAGTCCCGAGCTAGCCGAACCAACACTTCCGGCTAGCCCGGAACCGGGGCCCATGCCTCTACTACCAGCATGGTGGCGGGAACCGTGTGAGCTACCACTTCCGCCACGGCCCCCGCCGCCACCCCCGTGGTGAAGGCTTTGGTCCTCCTCACTCTCCTCTTCTGAGGAGCTTGGATCTATCATAGTCTAGCTGCTGCCGTCGCCGGCCTCGACCTCGGAGGACCGGCTTTCCTTTTAATCGTTCCTGCCGTCTCCACGTGGTCACGGAATCACCGTGATAATTCGGTTCCTCTCTTTCTGAAAATTTCCATCATCAGTTTTATTAATTTCACTTTTAATTTCATTTTAATTATAACGTATCACGTTGCGATGAGGTTATCAACGTTTATAATCGACGATTTAGGAAAAAATATTCTTTTATTGAAATACATACAGGCTTTGTATAAAAAATCTTCGTCTCAGCTTCTTTGGACAATAATAATTTACAAAAAAATATTTATACACAAAAATATCATTGTCTTTGACAAGGAAAATATTTTTTCTTTCAATCGTCGATCATAAACGATGTGAACCACACTGTCATAATTATTCAGGGTTGCCACAAAAATTAGATTTGCTTTTTTCCTGTGATTTTCAGATAGAATTTTCACTTTTTTCCTGACCCTAAGAAACGTTCTAAAAAATTAATCGATTTTGTTAAAATAATTCCGTCTTCCTTTTCAGAGGAACTCAATTATTTCCAAACATTTTGATAAATAGTTCGCAAGAATTTAATGATTTTCAATAAATTAATTTTTAAATTCAAAACATTTAAAAAGATTACTTATTGGAAAAGTTGTGAAACAAAGAAGTAAATAAAAACTAATTTCAAACTGCGAACATATTATAGAAATTCGACGAGTATTAATTATAGAAAATTGCTACCGTAACTTCTTCAAAATTTTTAAGATTTCAACAATTTAATTATTCTCTAGAATTTATAACTAAAATTCTTTACATTACATTCTTTACATAAATTATTTTTAATAATTTTTGTAAAAGTTCTGTCAGAATTCAATTATTCAAAGAGAAAAAGAAAGGAACAAACAAAATTCTGAAAACTACTTATTTACATTTTAATTTTACTACATTTTGAATATTTGAAAAATTTTCAATTAAATATGCGATTCAAACATTTAACAAATTTGAAAAAAATTTAAGTAAAAAGTTTTCAAAAACTACTTTTTCCAGAATTGAGCTCGCGGATCAAAAAACACGATTTGCGTTCGAAAAGGAAATTTTCACGTCAGTTAGGTCCCCATGAAAAAACAATGAAAAGTAAAATAAAAAAAATGTCAAATACATATTCTTGTAGATAATGAAAATGCGCAACTCTTTTTCATTAAAAATATTTTTTTGAATCTAAATATTTTAGATAATGTAAGCCTTCTAAGCGTGAAATCAAGTTTGTTTCGTCAAATTCGAGTTTTTGATCCAGGAGCTCAATTTTTTATTAAAATTATGTAAAATTCGGATTTAATTTTAAAACTGAAATAATTTAATTCTTGTACAGAGTTTTATAATAATTTTTCAAAATATTTCAATTCTTACAAGCAAACTAATTAAAATTGTATAAAAACTAATTCATAATTCTTATGAAGATTTTCAATAAAACGTTTGAAAATAACTGAATTGTTTCGAAGAAATTTAATAAAATTTTTAGAAATACTTTAATTGTTTCGAAGAAAATTGAAATTTAATTAAAATTTTTAAAAATAATTTAACTATATCAAGAAATTTTATTGAAACAGTTTTGAATATGAAAATTAAAATTCTTTCGAGCAATTCAATTAAAATTGTATTAAAAACAGTGGAATTCATGTAAAGAATTTTTTCAAAATATTTTCGAAGATAATTTGCTTATTTCGAAAAGAAGGTAATTGACATTTTTTTTTAAATTTGTGAAAATAATTTACTTAATGCGAAGAATTTTATTAAATTGTTTGAAAATAATTAAATTCTGTTGATGAATTTTATTAAATTGTTTGAAAATAATTAAATTCTATTGATGAATTTTATTAAATTGTTCGAAAATAATTAAATTCTGTTGATGAATTTTATTAAAATTTCAAAAAAAAAAAATTAAATTCCTGTCAAGAATTTTATTATTCACGGTGATAATAATTGAAACCCAGAGAAAAATTTTATGATTTTTGAAAATAAAATAATCAATTCTTGTAAAAAATTTTACCTGTCCTGTGGCAACCCTTTTTATATAATATAGGATCAATTTTAATTCATTATATTTCGGTAAAATTAGTTTTTCTATTTTCTATAATCTAGCTTATAAATTTTGAATTCTTTTTTCTATTTTCGTTTCTTGGATCGATTTTTCAAATTAATTTTTCTATCAATAAACAGAGAAAAAAGAAAACGAACTGGAATTCAAAATTTAAGAGAAGCGCTGATTTAATTTTGCTCTTATTTTTAGATTTCAAATCAAATATTTCATCTGCATATCGGTCACGAATTAACCCTGTCTAATTCTATTTAATGCCAGTTATGAAATTAATCTATCCTCTCCTAATTACGTAATCACTAATAAATTATGAAACTGAAATACATAATCAGTTTCAGTCATTACGTATCAAATATCAATTTTATCGAAATCTTCAAACAAATGTAACATTACATTTTCAATTAAAAACGATTCATATTTATATTTTGCGCGTTCATTAGTTAATTATTTTTATTTATTTTCTTTATTTATTTGTTCAGCTTACTTTATTTATTTTTTTTTCTCATGAATTTCACATTTGTCAAGAAAGAAAAAGTTATTTAATTTTTCACGAGAAAAATCCCTTGGTAATAATTTTTTGTTGTTTATATTTTTGTAAAAAAAAGGGGAAAAATAAATTTGAAAAATCAACAGAAGAATGTTTCTAATTAATATATAAATCAGATATCAAGTACAAAAGGGTTTCATTGCATTGAAATTGTGTCGTTAGACGTAGAAAATAAATCAGGTAGAAACGACACAGCAGTTATCGGAGATAAACGCCTGTGACGTTCAAAGTTTAGTATCCGGTGCTAAATTAGGAAAATCAATGTTGAATTTCTCCTGACCTGTGAACAGCTAAATATGATCAATTCGCTGAGTTGACATTTTATTTTATCAGATTAACTGAAATAAGAAAATTTCAAAAAGAACAAAGAACAATATCTTCTTCACAAATTTTTCCTAAATCTCAAACATAATATCAGTTAGTCTCATATATAGAGTTGGATTATAACTGAAAAATTTATTATTTTATTATTATATTTTATTTTTTTATTATTATTATTCATAAATTTTTGTATTTAATTATTAACAATAATAATAATAAAAATTATTTCTACAGTTAATTAATATTCAATTTTTAATAATCAATATTTACAAAAAAAATGTCGACCAGGACAGAGAGAAATTGAAAATTGAGAATTACTTTTTTATAGTTCAGTTAAATTCGTATCCATGTTTGAAAAAAAACATTTACTCCATGTTCATAAAAAACATTTATTCCGTGTTAAAAAAATAGCTGTCAATTTCAATTGTATCACGTTCAGGAAATTGAAATCAAACGGAAACTCTAGATGTGACTATCAGCGGAAGGCTCACGAATGAAATTTACGTATTTCATCATATATTCTATGTCAAGTGTCAATTTTCTTAAAAAATTTCAAATACTATGTATTTAGTTGATTAATTAATTTACGATTTTAACATTTTTAATCTAATACTTTAACAACAATCAAAGAGGTATTTTCTCTCAGTAAAAGAGTAAAAATGAAAAAAAATGTATTAATTTCAAATCATTTTTGTATTTTAAAAATTAACGTTTATTCAAAGAAAATTATTAATGCAATAAGAAATCGTAATAATAAATTTATAAACGTTTTGAAATTTTAATTATTCACATGTAATTATTAATTTTTTCCATGACTAATTCTTCTTGCAAAATATTGTGAAGTAAATAATCCTTTTGTTGTATATACATAAATTATTCTTAAGTGAGTTAGCCGACTTAGAATTAATACAAAGTCCAAATTATCCCACTTGACAGTAATTCCTATTGTCGCTATTATACAAATATAGTTGCAGTAAAATACGTAATGCAAAATCTGCTTAATTCTAACGAATCAAGTTGTCCATTTTTTCCCCGTGAAAGAAATAAAACAAAAAAAAAATATTTGCCCCAGTTTCATTTTTTAAATTTAAAAGTATTTATTTAACAGAAAGTGGAACATGTAGAAACTTTTACATCAATTTAGCAATTTATCTTCCTTCATTAGCATAGTTTTACGTAAATTTAAATAGACAATCTGTTCTTAATTGTCAAAACAAAAAAGAAGACATTTTACGTAAGGGAAATTAAAAAAAATTAAATTATTTGGATATATATTACAAAATGTTGTTTTAATAAAAAGGAAAAATTGTTTTATTCAATTAAAATTTAAGTTATAGTTTATAGTTAGAAATTTATAGTTAGAAATTAAAAATAGGGTTTTTAGAAATTTTTAATTAGTTTGAAAATTAAACATTTATTATTATTATTATTATTATAAAAAAAGAGCGTGATAATAAAATTTGTGTACCTTTTTGCAGATATTGTCGAAAAAAGTTTGGAGGGAACCAATTTGAATTGAGGAGCACGTGACCACTATCAACGTTTGACTTGAAAAGAATAAAAGTAAAGAAATTGAATCACCCGCATTTACAACATTTTTCCACGTGAAGCGTTCCTGCGTGTAGGAAACTAACTGAACGAAATAAAAGGAAAGACGTGCGTGGCCGTCACAGTGCAAATATATCGATTATCACTGGGTTGTCCTTCTTGCTCCCCCAGGGCCCACTTGCTATTTCAGGGGAAAAAAAGGTATCTGACACATACACCATAATATAAAATACTATCCACTCGAAAAACTGTATACGCTTCCCTATATTATTTTTACAATTATCGAGAAGAAAAAAGAAACGTTTGACTATAATATAAGGGAGGATCTGTTATCATTACTGAATTATTTCCTATAAATCATGTCGAAAAAAAAATTTCTTAACCGATGTAATCGTTCATATTTATTGACAATTTATTTCAAATTTTTATACTTTTCAATTTTTTTTCACTAAAATCTATTTTAAACTTTCGTTTAATGCCATTTTGTGTTCTTTTTTATTTTATCTCTTTCTTGTTTTCTTTTTTTTTTTTTTAAAAAGAAAATTCCCATCTACTTTTATATTTAAATATCAAATATTTTCGCATGCGTGGGAAGATATTATTTCATACAAATGGAAGAAAAATGGAAAACTGATTTTCAAATACCATGTTCATATGGGTATATTATAATTAATATCAAAGAGCCCCCGTCAAACCAAAATCCAAAGTTGAACCACAAAGTAATGTCTAAAGATAAACTATATATATAGTTGAACTTTGAATTTTCCGTTAAACCGCACATTCGACTTTAATTACAAATCACGAATATCACGTTTAGAAATCAGTTTCGCTGATTTTTCTGAATTAAATATTTTTCCTACCAAAAAATAATTAATCATTTAATAATAATCGAGATATTCTGTTCTCACGTCAAGTTTGGGTTTTTTGATTCTAAATTGTTTTACAACTAAAAATTTCATGTCAAATGTACGAAAATTTTATCCAAAGTATTAAGAAATTATCAAATTATTCAAAATGTTAAATTTTAAATTAAAAAAAAATTCTTTCTCAAATTAAAAAAAAAACAAGTAGAACTACAATTGCAATTATCAGAAATAATCAATCATTTTATTATTTACATTTTATTAAAATTGGTAGTTAAATTCATTTCTAACTTTTCGATAAAAAACATGATTTAAAAATAAATTTTAGTTACAATTTTACATAATATTTGAAGAATAGAAAGAATTGTAGTTATAATGTTTAGAATATTTATTAAATAAAAATTAACGAACATTGAAAAATATTATTTAGAATTTCTGAAAAGTGTGGTTTATAAAAAAATCGAAATTACATTTTTTGAAAATAGTTGAATTCCCAGAAAGAATTTTCTCACTTTGAAAATTAATTTTTAAATACTATTGTATTTTTTTTAAGAATAGTTAACTAAAAAGTTTGGAAAAAAATTAAATTTAAGACAAATTTTGTATTTTAAGTTCAAATAATTCAATTATTGTTCAATATTAATAAGGATTAATTTCAAACGGAATTTCCGTTAAAATTTTGAAAAATAATTGAATATCATTTCACAAAAATTGGTGAAGTTTTGAATATAAATGTTCGAATAAATTTAATGTCAATTTTTTTGAAGATTGAATTTCCAAAAATAATTTAAAAAATTTGAAATAATGAAACGATGTGTCAAATGTTTTAAAAATAAATTTTATAATTTGAAAGTATTTTTTTTTACTTTTAAATCCTATTGTTTTGAAATTTAATCGTATTTTGGAAGAATTATTTTTTTTAAATAAGAAATTTTCATTAAATTTGAATTTTTATTGTTTGAAGGAAAATTATTGCTCTGAATAGTCTTTTTGCAAATAAAAAAAATCTGATTTTTTTTAAATATCTGATTTTTTTTAATAAATAATAATTTTTACTACAAATAAAAAATGGTTAAAATATTTCTTTTAGTAAAAAATAATTTGAATAGTTTTTGTGCAAATTGCAAAAATGGCACGAATAATTCTTTACAAATAAAAAATAGTTCGAATAATTATTTCTACAAAAAAAATGGCCGAATATTTTTTATACAAATAAAATATAACCCGAATAGTTTTTTCTACAAATAAAATAAAATAAAAATTTGTTGCCTCGAAAAAATTTATTTTTATTTAGTTTAGTTTTATTTAGTTCGAATAATTATTTGGACAAAAAAATGGTCGAATATTTTTTTTTACAAATAAAAAAAATGACCCGAATAGTTTTTTCTACAAATAAAAAAAAAATTAAAATTTGTTGCCTCGAAAAAATTTATTTATTTTACAGTAGTCTAGTAAACGATTTCGTGAGTTCTAACCGAGAAATTCTGACTCATCAAACCCCAATTCTGTTTTCCCCTCCAATTTTATTAAAGTTATTTTTTTTAAACCCAACCCTCGATTCATTTCACCCCTTATATTTTCCAATGCTCTATTTTTCAAAATTTGTTTGACTTTTACAGAAGTTATATTCTCAGATCTTGTATTTATACTTTGAACGAGTATCTTTATCTTGAAATCAACAAATAAATATAGAGTGACTTTTTTCAAAACAAGGAGATAAGAATAAATATTAACAATATTTAGGTTTTTTATAGTTTTAAATGAATTTTTCATTTTTTCCTAATGTTATTTCTCTGAAATTTTCTTTTGCAGGGCTTATTAAATTTAAAAATATCAACCAAAGGACACTCGTGAGGGTCTATTAATATTTCACCTGACGGAATAAATTAGTGATAATTTTACACCTTCACTGACTATATATATATTTTTTCTTCTTCAACTCTGTCTGACCAGTGGCAAGTTTTTTCTACTGAAGAGCTTAATATGATTCTTTCGAGGAAGAAAATTAATACAAACTCGCAAACAATTTTCTCAGCAATTATGTTTTTACTTTTTAGCTTTTTTCTATTTTTAAGTTTTCTAGAACAATTTTTTTGATAAATAGAAAAAAGGATGAATTATTTTTTTGTTATTAAAAAATTTACAATTAGTTTATTACGCTGTGACTGAAAATTAAATAAATTCGCAAAAATTTTCTCAGCTATTATGTTTTTACTTTTAATTTTGATAAAAAAATTTCATAATAAAAGAATAATTAAAGAATATTTCCATAATTAAAGAATATAAACAGGAAACAATTTTTGGCAACAACTTTTATATTCATTTTCTTTCAATCAAGATAAAAAAAATTTTCGTTAAATATAAAAAAAGAATAAATTATTTTTGGATGGATTTCATTTTAAATAATTAGAATTCAAATTTTCTGATAATAGTGATCAGTAAATGAAAAAATTGAATTTATTGCCTGTATTTATCGAATACTGTTTATTATCAAGCGTATCATTGAATTGCGTGGAATTAAATTAACTGACATTGCAAAATACTTGATTTGCGATTATGCAACACCCGCATGGTTCCTATAAGAATTGATTCACACTTTCGCAATGTGTTTTCTATCCAAATCTAGTTAACGATCATTAATTTTAATTTTCACAAGGACTCGTCAATTTAGCCCAGTTTTTTTCCTCTCTCCTTGAAATTAAATTCGACTTTATTAAATATATATAGAAAATTAATAAATATTAATAATACATTAGCAGTAAATTAATGTACATAATTAATTAATAGAGTGACACATAAATATTTTCTTAAAAATCCTGTGTTCCAATTTTCACTGAATTTAATTTTCATATAACGAATTTCTATATTTAATCCAAGTTTATAAAAAAGTAAAAAATAATAATTTATTCACGAAATCGAATTTTTATAGTTATTCAATTTTTATCCCCAAGAGAAAATTAATCATTTAAAAAAATAAAATATCGATTGTTCTTTACAAAAAAAAAAGAAATACAATCAAATCGATTTGAAATGAGCTATTTGAAAAGGTCGGTCAATAAAACGAGACGACTAAATGTCTCATTCTCTGATAAATGAATATAGTATTTGAAAAGATTGGAAAAAAAGTAATATAAAAGTAGCAGAGCAAATGATGGATTGAAATTACTCGTTTTACACCCTGAGCCTTGAAAATTATTTTATTTAACTATTTTATTCTAATCGAAGCTAAAATTGAATAGCGACCTTTTTTTCTCCTCCCCTATTTTTTTCCTATATTTATATCAGATATTCAATCTACTTTTTATTTGAAACGCAACTCTATTCCTAGCGCAATAGACGCGATATGTATAAAGGTAGACAGATTACTATACAGAATTTGCTTTAATCGATATCAAGGAGTTGATTGACCCTTCAATCGTTGTTTTATAACAAAGAAATTTAATAATCTCATAAAAATAGAATTTTCACTGTGCCCTAAAATTAAAAGCAACTGAAAACGAGATTTTAATTGCTAATTTATTCATTAATTTCTTCCCGTCAAAAACATGCAATTCTATAAATAAAGCACTAAAGAAACGAGGGACGAAAAACATGAAAAATTCAAAATTTTTGTTACATTTTTGAAAATTTTATTATCCTTTAATTTTATTATTATCTTTTTTTTGGTTTTTTTACTGTTCAAATTAGACTGCTATCAAAATAATAATAATAAATAATAATAGTTTAGTATTATTAAAAAATAAATAATAAATTAATGAAAAATATCTATTAATAAGGGAAATAATTATTCAAGTTAATTAAATTGTATTTGTTTCGAAAACAAAAAATTATTGCAATTCTAGAAAAATTTATTAACAAACACAAATAGAGAAACATTAAATATTATTTGGTTGAAGTAAATATTTCATTTTTAATCGAAATACATTTTTTCAAGTGTTTTCTCTTTTCTGTTGTATTTTCTTTTTACTACGATTTTCTTAAATTAAACTCTTAAGTAATTAATTTTCATTTCAAATGATTTCATTTCGTGTTTAAATTTTAATTTTTCAAAATACTTTCAACCCCAAAAATTAATTACTTGCAGTTTCGTAATTCTGTCCACATTGTATACAAATTTCTACATTGGGGAAATGATAATTTTGTGATGAATAAAATTTAATTACAATAATTTCATTTAACTTTAATTGTAATAGTTACGAAATTACGAGCTATTTTACTATTTTTTTTTAGTAATTATTGAGTATTATAATTTTCAATATTTATTAACTATTTTGTTAATATTTATTATTTATTTTGTAATAATGTGTTATTTTGTAATAATTATTAACTGTTTTGTTATTTTAAATAATAATTATTTTAGCTTGAAAAATTATAACTAAATTAAGTAAAAAATACAACATTAATATTTGTTTTTTTGCAGATAACATCTTGGATTTCGAAAGATTCGTCATAAATAAAATTTATGAAGTAGTTAAACAACAACAAAATTCAAGAAATTAATTGGAACTCTACAATTTCTAGCAAAAATTAACAAAATAATTTTACTAAAAAATTGGATTGATTTTACAAGTAAGTTTCTTTTTCTGACTTTAGAAAATTTTGATTTTTTACTACAAGAAAATCAAATAAATAAAAATTTCTTGATTATAAAATTTAATAATTTAATAATAAAATTTAATTGTAATAATTTTAATTTAATATTGAATGAAATTCTAGTAATTAATAATTATTATAACTTTTATTATTTTTAGTAATTATTAATTATTTTATAAGTTTTAGTAGTTATTGACTCTTGGTTAATTTTTACTAATGAATAACTTTTTGTTACTTTTCATAATTTTATTATTTTTTTATTATATTAACAATTCTTAACTATTTTGCTATTTTTAATCATTATTATTGTAATATAAAAAATAATAAATTAATTTAAAAAATTAATATTTGTTTTCTTTTTGCAGGTAAAATAATGAATTTCAAACAGTTCGTGGTAAATAAAATTTTTGGAGTATTTCAACAACAACAACAAAATTCTACAAATAGGTAGAAATTGCATCTATAATATCTTACAAAAATTAACAAATACCAATTTAATTATAAATTGAATTGATTTTAAAAGTAAATATTTTTTTCTTACTTTAAAAAATTCTTATTTTTTTAATAAAAAGAAAAAAATTTGTAAAAACTGCATTAAAATCAAAAATTTTTTTTAATTATTTACTTTATTTATTTTTCATAAATGGAAAATTTCATTTTTTAATTAAAATTAAAATTTATTTGTTCTTGGGAAAATCAATTGTAATTTCTAAAATTAAATAGAAATGAATGTTATTCATTTATTATTTTTCATTTTTTCTGTCAACAAAATTAGTTCTGCATTTGAAATCTAATTAATTAGTTAAATTAAAAAATTGTTGAATTTTAAATTTAATATTTAATTTAGAAAAATTGTGTATTAAATCTAATAGTTAAAATGAAATAGTTAAAAACGTTTTCTTACGTTTTGAGATAGAAGTTTAAAAATTTTTGAAATACAAATTAAAAATTATGTATGAAAAATTAGTTGAACTGCTTTCCAAAAGAAAATCAATCTATTTGCATAAAAGATTAAATAAAATATTGAAATTCTTTTTTAAATCATGTCGCCAATCAAGAAATTTTTTTTTGAAAACCACATATTGCAACGAAAACTAATTTAGGGCACGGAATAATTTGTAATGAAAATTATGAAATTTACCCTATAATTGAAATTATTTGATTATAATTTAATTTATTTTTATTTCTTTAAAATTTTATTTCATTTCATTTTATTCAATTCAGTTGAATTTATTTTTGAAAAACTACAATTGATTTTCCCAAGAACATTCAATTTTAACAGTAATTGAAAGCTGTATTTTCCGCATATCAGTTAATTTTGAATTATTGTTCAATAGTAGAAAAATAATATATATTTCAAAAATTTAATATAATAATAATTTTCTTTCTTACTTGAAGAAAAAAATAATTCTAGAGAGAACGAAATTTCGTGGAAAGTGGGTCTTCGATTTTATCCTTATAGAGCTGGAAAATTCGCCGAAGGCTATGCGCTTAGAAATGTTAGCACTGCGAGTATAAGCGGAAAAATTTGAAAGAAAAATGACTTTGTTTTTTCCTCTCATGGGGAAAAATGAGAATTTTTTGTGTTTTTCGACATATATTTTTAGATTCTCACTTTTCTTTTTATTGTTCAGTGAGAGAAATAATCGTCGCAATCGCGTCGTGCAGAATTCTTCTCGTAGCACGTTTATTGATCACGAGTTTGAAGCCTCGCCATTGCCCTAGCTACTATCCGCACATGTTTTCGCCCTGGGTGTGGTATAAACTTGTGATGCTATGAAATCCGTGGCAAAAAATTTACTGACAACAAACTTGTAACACACACTTTTCGGAAAGGAGGGAACATTTTTACTCTTTTCGAGAAAAAGTTAAAAAAAAAATTCACTTGGCACAATGATAAGTAACACTGACCTCCTCAGTCTCGATGACAATTCGTTGAAATCAGTATGTGGCAGCTCATGTTCCAGTTTTATTTTTTCTTGCTTTAGGCTGCTGATTTTTGGATTCTTCTTGGCGGAAAAATGAAAGAGGGAAATAAACACGAACCGCCCTTCCGGTATTCACCTGGAGTAGTGTAGTATTTGACCTGGCGGTGGATGAACGAGAGGAGGCGGTGGTTGACGACTGAACTACACGGCCGGCGCAGAGGGTGAAAAATTGTGTGAGAGGGATGAATATGAAGGAAGGGGCTCACTATCGAAGAGCGGAAAAATAAAGAGAAGTAGTTACAAAGGGTAGTGACGAGCCTCGGATAATCCGCGGGCTTGTAGCTCGACTGGCTCACTAGTGGTGTATAATACTGCTGCTACTGCTGCTGCTGCCTGCTAGTTCATATCGAGGGTGGGAAAAAGACGATGAGGGCTAGACAAGGGAGGGTGGAAGTGCAGAATACAAACTGGTGGGAGAAAATTCTACCTGTATACTATACACTATGTACTTCTCCATCGCAGGGGTGGATTTGTCCTCCAAGGAAAATGACATTTACTATCAGGACTCCAAGGAAAATCTTTGCTGACGTCTATTCATTCAGGGTTGATCAATTTATTCTCTGTGATAGAGAGAAAAAATTCCATGATTTAATTTTTTTCCATTCCAAAAAATAAGAGAATGACTCTTTTTTTTATAGTGCGAGGAAAAAAAGAATGACTATTTTTTCAATTAGAAAAAGAGAAAATCAATTTATTTCCAAATGGAAAAAAGGAAGATGAATCTTTTACCACTCAAAAAGAAAGAAAACGAATCTTTCATCAGTTTTAAAAAAAAGAAACGAATATTTTGCCAAAACAGAGAAAGTAGACCATTTTTTCAGTCAAAATTTCTTTCACTATTTCTCTTTTTACCTCGTAAGAAAAAGAAGACGAATTTTTCGTCATAGTCAAAAAAAGCAGATAACAATTATTTCTCTCAATTAAAAAAGGGAAGAATTAATTTGATTAAAATGATTTTTTCCAAAATAAATCATTTTCCAGTGAAAGAATAAAAAAAACGAATCTTTCTTCTAGTACAAAAAAAGAGAATGATTATTTTTTTCAATAGACAAAAAGAGGAAAATAAATGTTTTTCATCAAAAAAAGAAAAAAAAAATGAAGCTTTCCAGTCAAGAAAAGAAAAATATTTTTTCAGTCTAAGAAGAAAATGAATATTTTTCATTCAAAAAAAGAAAAGGAATCTTTTTCCAGTAAACAAAAAAGAAAACGAATATTTTCCAGTCAAATTAGAAACTTAATCTTTTTCTATTCAAGAAGAAAGATAATTTTTCTTTCATAAAAAAAGAAGACGAAGCATTTTTGGCAGTCAAACAAAAAATTAATTCGTTCTTTTAGTAAAAAATAGGAAAATAAATAAAAAAATGAATTTTTTTATCAGTAAATAAATAAAAGAAAACGAATCTTTTTTCAGTGAAAAAGAGAAAATGAATCTTTTTCTACGCAAAAAAAAATTAAATCCTTTTTCAGTAAAAAAAAGAAAATTGAATCTCTTCTTTTTTATGTACAAGCAAAAATTGTCTTTTATCACTGAAATCGAATTTATAGAAAAAAAAAATTCTTTCCCGAGTCGGATTAAAATAGAGTTTTACTACTGATGTTAAGATTACAAGATTTTAAAATTCTCTGTGACGATTTCAGTCATAAAAAAACACTATGTCTTCTTGTTTAAAAATATACGTCGTGTTTTTTATGCCAAAAGGAAAATTTTAATTGCGCCTTGTATATATTCAAATATTTATTAAATGGCATAAATTAAAATAAAATTAAAACTCTAACTCGAATTCTCTTTTTTTTAAATATGAAACTAACGTTGAAATTATAACTGTAAAAATAAATTGAAAATTAATCAAAAAATTTTTAATTTTTTTCTAATTTCAAGGGAAATGAAAATAATTAATTAAAAATAATGGAAAAAATGTCACATTTAATTACATTTTATAAATTTTGCTTTTTTATTACGCTACATTTTCTCACTTTGAAGTCTTTTATTCGAAGAAATATTTCAACCATAATATTAAAATCCCACTAATAAAATTTTTTTTTCAAATTCTTAGCTTTCTGTCATTTTTACCATTAATCGTGTGATATATTTATTTCAATAAACATGAATGCAATTATTTTTGGATTTATTATTGGAAGCATTACTTATTTGAAAAATGTCAATTTTCCTGAAAAAAATGTTTAACTTCAAACAAATTTAAAAAAAAATTGTTTAACTAAAAAAACGGTTTTGATCTTTAAAAAAATTATTTAATTAAAAAAACTATTTAATTTAAAAAAAGACTTTTTGATTTAAAAAAACTATTTAATTTAAAAAAAGATTTTTTGATTAAAAAAAACTATTTAATTTAAAAAAAACCTTTTCAATTTAAAAAAGACTATTTAATTAAAAAAAACCATGTTAATTTAAAAAAAAATTCAAATTAAAAAAACCGTTTTGAAATAGGTCTTAAAATTTTTTTACTGCACAAATGACGTCATGAAGTTAATGTTTTAGTCAACATATAAACGTTTGAAGGAATAAATTATTAGTATTCACAAAAGTCATGTGCTCAAAAATGAAGAGAAGAGATTCTTTTTTTATACTTCGCACTGATGTTTAACTATAGATTTTGTATCATTGACAATAAAATAAACGATAGCTTCTTTCGAAGCTGTCTGCCTTGAGAAATGCATTCAATTAGACCTTTTTTTAAACTCGAATAACCGGTAAGACAAATATAATTAAATAATTCTTACACTTTAATGGATATGTAAAATAAACGAGGCTCTTCACAAGTATTTAAAGTGAAATTTGTCTAATTTTCATTTAGTTTCGTTCAATCCTTGCAACAGTAAACATGAAATTCTTCATCTCTTTCTTTGTACTTCTCCTCTGCATTGTTTACTCCCATCAATTGTGGAAATTCGGTAATAGAACTTTTACTATACGAAAATAATAATTTTAGATAATAATTTTAAAAAATCTGAAACAAAAAAAAATTCAAATTTTTTGCTCATTAATTTTTTATTACTGATGTAAATTTTTATTTTTTAGTATTTAATAGCATTAATTTTGGAAGAAAGTTTTGTCTTTTTTTTCTTATTTTGCCTATATTTTTTAGTTTATTAATTTTATTTTATAATAATTCTTTTATTATCTGTCTTAAGGTAAAAAGGACAATTAGTTTCGTCTTTATCGTATTACATGTTAAATGATAAATTTTACGAAATATTTTGTCGATTATAAATAAAACGATACAAAGTCTAAACATGAGTAGAATATGACAAAAAATATTTTCCATACATTTTTAAACTCGATTTTTATTTAATTATAAATCAAATTGATGAACAATTAATGTAAATAATAATGAATTATTGAATAATAAAATTAATTAATTTGTCATTTAATAAAATTAATAATAAAATTATCTACGAAGGGTTAAAATTCAAATTTTCGTTTTTTGAGAACTGATATTTATAATCAATAAATTTTTTTTCAGATGACAGCTGCAAAGAAGGGCATCCTGCATTAAAAAGTCAAGACGATAAAGCCTGTGGTATAATGTCATGTAAGGAAGATGGAACTTCATTCGGAAAAGGGTAAGGGAAAAAGGTTCTTTATTATGTATATTTAAAAAAAATATAATTAATTAATGGAAATCTTTTTTTATTTGAATTTTTAAATGAAAATTTTTTTCAATTATTAAATTATATAAAAATTTAATTTTCCTATGTTGAATTTAATAAAAAAAAATTTCATTACTTAAATAAAATTTAGATGTGGAACGTATACTTGTGCAAATCCAAAGGGATACAAAGAGTCAGATACTAAAAAACCATATCCCGAATGCTGTGGCGGACCAATTTGTTAATAAGTTTTTACTCAACACTACTCCCGCAGATAATTATACATAATCTTACAAAAGGACAACATTTTTACACATGTGATAACGACGATTATAATAAGAGAATACAATAATATATAGATTTTATGATTTTTATGCTTAGGAAAAAAAGGAAAAATTATATTTGAGTTTAGAAACTTTCCTCCTATCAGATAAGATCTAGTTCCGTTATATTTGTACAATAATTAAAAAGACATTTCATTAATTCATTTTAACTACTGAAAATTACTGTAAATTCCGATAAAAAATAAATGTTCCTGTAAATATTTATTCATTCGTTTTTATCAAACTCGACCATCTCTATCATTTAAGTTGTTAATAGTAATTGCATAATATCATAATTTTTTTATCTTTTACTAAAGGATAATGTAAACTCATTATTTTTCATAAAGTAAATTCCGATTTTTGATTTTTTCTGTGGTTTAAATTTTGAATCATTTTTATATTATAATGTAAACTTCATATTTGTTTCATTAAGTTTTATTGTTCTTATATTTTATTGCTCTTATTATGTTTTACTGTTGTTATTATTTTTATTATTATGTTTTATTGTTATATATAGTATATATAATAATTTTCGTCTCTCATCAGTAATTATTCATTTTTATTGACGACATTATCAAATGTTATTTGACCCAAAAAGCTTACAATTTTCATCTAAAATGGAAAAATAATTCCACAACTGATATAAATCAGCGTCATAATCGGTTTACTTTGAAATCGTTTTTCTACCCTAGGTTTTTATATGTGTCATCCCTTCTTTCGATTCGTTTCTCGAATACTGCGGGGGAGATGAAAAAATAGGCCACTTAAAGGCAAACTTTTGGACGAATATATATATTTATATAATCTATAAAACAACTTTGATAACTTTCTTAAAATATATTTTATTTTCAATCCTGTTTATATTAACAATTTTTTTAAATATTTGTTATCACTTCATGCTTTTTAAAAATTTATCACCAAAAAGCAAAAAGTAGTAAAACTAATTTTGTCGAGAATTTTAATTGTTTGGTGGTATTCCCGCACATAAAGTTCTGTCACAACAATCCGGATATTCCTTTTTTGGATCTCCTTTTATGACTCTAATTACACGCCAACAATCATCTACTGGACATCTGAAAGTACAAAAAAAAATTAATATTATTTTAATTAATATTTAATATTTCAATTTTGCAAAGTCATTGAAAAGTCTTTTTTATCGTCAACTTGTAAAATTACCTTGAAGAAAAATTATCAGCTAATTGCTAGCATTCAGATATTATTTAATTATTATATACACTGTATTAAACTAATTATATTTATTACTATTTAGCAAAATAACACGAAAGTTTATTAATGAAAACTTTTCTCCTATCTCAGCAATTATAATTGCTATAAAATTGAATTCAAGAAACTTTATTATTTTGCTTGAAACGTGAATATGTTGTTCATTTTATAACAGTAATTTTTATATCGAAACACAATGTTTTTAATTATCTTCAATATTGATCATTAATACACCCAGAGAAATTGTATATTTGTCTCAGAACCAACTAGACTTTTTATTTGTTTCAAATAAATTTTATTTGGTTTAAATAAAATTTTATTTGACTCAAATAAATCTTTTATTTATGTCGAATAAAAATTTTATTTAAAACAAATAAAAAGTCTAGTTGGTTCTGAGACAAATATACGTTTATTTAAGTCAAATAAAATATATTTGGTTTAAATAATATTTTTCTCTGGGTGTAATTGTTAGTTAAAATCGATTATTTAGACATCAATTAATAAATAATTAATCTTCAAATTTTCCATTATTAATTAATAATAGAAAACTGTACGATTAATTATATATTATAAACTAAATTAGTTACACTAATGACTGTGAGAATTATTCAATTCCCACAGTTAAAATTTAATTATTTATTTATTTATTTAGAAAAAAAGTGATTTTTGAGAAATTAATTTAAATTAAGCAATAAGGTACTGTAAAGTTAATTCAAATGTCATGTTCGTTTTGGATTTAAAAATTTATTTCCAACTCACCCCACAGTCTCCACAGTATGAGCAGGCAAACAAGTCACTTCTATACATTGATTCACATATTTTTCACGCTCCCTGGGCAATCCAATTGGACAATTTACTAAAAAGGAGAGAAAAAAAAATGTTTTCATTAACAAAGTGAATTATATTTTAAAATTACAAAGAGAAATAATACATGGAAATAATATTCGTGAAATTAAAAACAAAACAAAAATTGATTTAACACTCACTTACTTGAAAATTGACATTTTCTCAAATGATCGTGTAGAGAAAATAAATAACATTTCGTTTAAATAATAATAATAATAAAAAAATGATAATAGAAACAGATTCGTTATTTATAAATAAATATTTGAAAAATTCATGAAATTTCCGACAATTATTTTTCGAAACAGAATAAAAAAAATGATTCTTTCGAAATTAAATTTTTGAATGAACATATTGTGAAGAATGACCCATGTAAATTAAAATTAAATTTTAGTAACTACTTACTAAATTTTGCAACTTGTTCGGAAAAAGTAATACAAATGAAAAGAACTGTAAGAAGTACTAAAAGCTTCATCTTGCACTTTTCACAATGTTCAATGGCGAGAATAGATTCGAGAATCTTCCTATATACAACACACGTCTTACGTATTAAAATAAAACAAAAAAATGTCTTTGTGCTCGTTGTTTCCTCATAAAAACGGGGAAAAACAGTCTTCACGCGTTATGCAAACAAAGTAGCCGCAGATTATTTGTTGATAAAGAGTAAAATAAACTTTCAGGTTTATTTGCTTACTTAAAAACTTTCAAAAAGAAGCATAAAACTTTTCACATCTTTTAATCACTTTTTGTTCCTTTTTTTTGCATTTCCTAAATGATCAAAATTTAAAAGAAAGAAAATCGATAAATCATTACAAACTTTCTTTGTATGTAAAATATTCTTCATTGGCAAAATTTAAAAAAAAAATGATTCAAAAGTTTTGAATGTTAAAATAAAAGAAATAATTTTTGTTAAAAATATTTTCAAAAAAATTTCAGTTTTATGAATTGATATTTGATACCTCATTTTGAAACTTAAAAAAAATTTATTATTTTAATTAATTTCAGTTAATCAGTTAATTTGATTAATTTAATTTATTTAATTTATTTTAGCTAATTTAACTAATTTTACATACTTATTTAATTAATTTTACCTAATGCAATCAATTTAGTTAATTTAATTATTTTCAGTTAATTTAACTCATTTAATTTATTTAATTATTTTCAGTTAATTTAACTCATTTAATTTATTTAATTAATTTCAGTTAATTTAATAATAGACAATTGTACTGGATTTTGATTTATTACCGAATGTTTGTTATAAAGTCATAATAAAATATAGAGATTCTGCTAATTAATAACTTGCAGCAATCTAAAAATCTATAAAACGCTGAAAAAAAATCTGTTTAATAAAAATCCACTTGAATAAAAATTCTAGTGTTTGTCGAAAGCTTTTGTTTTATCTTTTTCTTTTATCTTTCCGATTTTACTCGAGATGGATTTTTTCCAAACATTGGAGATCCATTGTAAATTGGAAACAAATGAATTCTGTAGAATAATATTCAAAATTTCTCAAATTGTCGACAGAACAAAAAATGGTATATCTATATTTAAATAGAATAAAAATAAATTTTCAACGATGAAAATTTGAAATTGAAAGAATGAGGAATGAGTAATGAATGTGATTTTTGAAAAATTTTCAAATGCTATTAAAAGGATTCTTGACCTGGAGAGCCCAGGAATAATCCGCCACTGTGGTTTCTCCAGCAATGAGCAAGAGAAAGAAAGAGAAATAGGGTTGAAATAAGAGGGTGAAAAAAAATAGTGGTAGGGGAAGAAGGAATGATATGGTATATACAATATAAAATACATATATGTATATATGTTGTTGAGTAAGCAGAAGGACGAGAATGTACATGCACATAGCGATCGATCGGGTGCGCGGCTGCTGCTATAGCAGCTGACCGTTCTGCACAATTTTCTTAAAAATTTATATATATAAAGCATGAAAATATATTTAAAATTACGGTCATCGAATTCTCAATTCCAACACGTCGATCTTTTATATTAAAGCGTTTTAACATCTTTCTCTCCCTCCCCCCCTCTCTCTCTCTCTTTCGTCTGTACACCCTTCGAACTTTCAGAAACGACGTTACCAAAGTAACGAGATAGCTTTTATCCACCCTTATCATCCATTTCTCCCACACAGTTGGATTCGACATTTCCAACAAAAGGGAAATATAAAGAAAAAATAAAATAAATTTTTTTTTCCAGTATTTTATCGATCCTTTAAATTAATATCTCTCCTTTTCGTCCCTCCCTTTTCTTTCTCTTGTTCTCTCTCCTCGTTATTATTGATTTTCATTAATCGAAAAAGTAAAAAAAAAAAAATTGAAAAAATAAAAAATAACGGTAAAATACCTTGTATAGAAGGAAATCCATTTATTGACATTCCATTTTTTCTTTCGTTATTTTCTCGCTCTTAATGAAGTTTGTTCTTGATTCAAAATAGAACGATGCATTTTAATTTTCTTCCTCGAGGGCGGATGCATGTTTCATTTCCCTCTCTCGTGTGTACGTGTGTGTGTGTATACATTGATTTTTCACTATTTAGGGAAACTCAATAATTATTATCGCTCATTTCTCCAAATATCGGCAAATTCATATAAGCTGAAAAAAAGAAAAAAAATGTATTTTCCATCCAATAAGTAGTCTTTTTTTCTCGAAAAAAACTTTTTCCGCATCAAAATTAAAATCTTAACATATCAACGGTCAAAGACTCGAAGAATTGAGATAACTTTCTTCAAGTTTATTACTCGAAACTTTCTTAAAGGGAGACTTTGACCACATTTTTAACTATGTCACAAAAATGATTTAAATCTTCGATGCTAATGCTAATAAATTGAATTCCTGCAACGAATTTTATTTTTCATGAAAGTATTTAAAATATTTATGAAAAAATTTACCCTTTTCAAAGCACAAAAAATTTTTTTTTTCAAATAATTCATTCCTTTCGACTAATTTCATGCAAATTCTTATTTAAATAATTAAATTCCTGAGAAATTGTTATTATTCATGAAAAAAATTCAATTCTTACGAAGATTTTTACAACAAAATTTTTAAATAATTTAATTTTGTTTGCATATTTTTTAAAAATATTAAAAACCATTAAATTTAGAAAAGTTTTTTAAAATAATTCAATTTTACAAAGTATTCTATTAAAATATTTCACAATAATTGAATATCTGTGTATAGTATTTTATTAAAATTTAATTTAAAAAGATTCAATTCCTAAAAAGCTTTTTATTATTTATAAAAATAATTGAATTCTTGCGAAATGTTTTATTAGAATTTTTCAAAATAAATGAATTAACAAGAAGAAATTTAATACTTTTAAAAATAATTGAATTCTTGTGATGAATATTGTTATTCATGAAAATAATTGAATTTTGCAAAAAATGTTACCTAAATGCCTCAAAATAATTGAATTTTCGGGAATAATTTTGTTATTTATGTTTAATAATTGAATTCTTTCAAAGAATTATTTATTCATAAATAATTGAATTCTTGAGAAGAATTTTATTAATATCAAAAAAAGTAATTGAATTATTTTATAAAAATTTAATTGAAAATGTGTTTAAAATAAGTGATTTCTTTCGAACAATTTTATTAAAATATTTTTAAATAATGGAATTCTGAAAATAATTAAATTTTATCAAGGAAATTTTGCATTAACAAAGATAATTGAAATGTTCACAATTCTTTTTGGATTTTTTGAAAATAATTGAATTTCTACGAAAAATTCTAATAATGATTTTATTTACAAAACTAATTAAATCTTTAAAAAGAATTTTAAAATTTATAGAAATAATCCAATTACTGCTAAGGATTTAATGCCAAATTTTAAAACATTTAATTTTTTTTTAAATTTATTCAAATTCTATTTTAAATAATTCAATTTCTGTGAAATTTTTATTTTTTTTTTGGGAAAATAATTGAATGTTTGTGTAGAATATTATCAAAATTTTTCTTCATTAATTGAATTCGTTTAGAAAATTTTGTTAAAATAGTAGAATACTGAAAATTATTGAATAAATAATAATTTTTTAAATACAATTAAAATTTTTCCATGAATTTCATTGCCATTTTTTTTAAATAATTGAACTCCTATGAAGAATTTTATAATTTATGAAAATAATTGAATTATTGTGAAAAATTTTATTAAAATATTTAAAAAAAGAATTGAATTTCGGGGAAAATTTTTTTTTATTTTTGAAAATAATTGAATTTTTTATAAGAATTTTATAAATATTGTTTTAAACACCTAATTTTTTTGAAATATAATTAATATTATGAAAATTTTATTTTAAATAATTGATTGTTTCGGAATTTTTTTGAAAATAATATTCTAAATTAATTGAATCTTCGTAAAATTTGTATTATTTATAAAAAAATTAAATTTTGGATTTATTTTATTAATTTTTTGTTAAATAATTGAATTTTGTAGGCGAAATTTGATAAAAATAATAATTTGAATTTCGAATATTTTTTGAAAATAATTGAATCGTTTCAAAGAATTTGATTATAATTTTTGAGAATAGTTTTTTGTTTTCTAGTATTAGCGAATTTAAAGTAGTAGAAATACTAAAAAAAAACACAAATAGTAGTTTTTAGTGGCTGAAATCTAAAAATAGTACCCAAATAGTAGCGTAACTTAAAAAAGTTCTAAATAATAGGTTTTAGTAGATAAGGCGAAGCCTGTAATTGGTTTAAAAATTTTTTAAAGCATTTTTTTGAAAAAAACATTGTTTTTAAGTTCAAAATGCTAAAAAATACAAGTGATATATTATTTTAATATGGAAATGCACTTGCTTATTTTTCTAAGTAATTCCAAATCATAATTATTTTAAATAAAAAATATAAAATTAAAAAAAAATTATAATATTAATTAACAATTTTTTTTTCTATCAAATTTTAAGAAAAATATAAATTCAAAAAGGGTCACAATATTTCAGACCGATTTTATTTTCCGACCATTGATTTCCTCTCTAAAAGTGACTATAAAAATACTCAAATTACGTAATTCGTGTAATGAAAGTAAAATGAGTAAAATCGTTATTGAAATATGAGTCATAAACACGATGTGGAGAAAATTTTTTTTTTGAAATTTTCAAGGATTGTTGGCACGATATATAGACAAAATATACTTTTGTAGTTTGTGATCCATGATTATCAGTCTATTCATTTTCAATACTGACGCGTCTTTCAAATGTCTCCAGGTTTTTCGGAAAATATTCGTGACCTAGCCCGAGGGCACTGCGATGTCAAAGAATCAGCATTTGCCAGGAATTCTGGCTCTGTGCCAACGGTGGAAAAATCAATCCCTTAGTCTTGGTAATATGAAACCGGAGCCTGGAATAAGAGACGACTAATAAGTTAAATGCAGTCAAGAATTTTTATTTCATTTGGAGAAAATTAGCAATTATTTTCAGGTCAACGGATAATTAATTTTCAATTTACTTATAATTACATGGAAACCTCTGTAATAAGTCCAATTTAGAAAATCCTCGTTCTTCACCTTTCAATAAAACTAAGTCTTTGTTTTCTTTTCTTCAAAAGCTTCAAAATTTGCGAAAATTATTGACAGATGAGAAAATCAATTTTTAGGTTATAATCGGAAATTTTCTGTTTTATTTTAAAAATTGTGTCATATACGTTATTTTTCTATTTTATCAAAATTTACTACCCGGAAGTTCAAAAGTTTATCACAAGTTACAAATTTTTCTTGTCAACTGATTTCTTATTTATCAAACTTTCCAAAATTGTCGCTAGGCAAAACTAGTAATTACAAAATATGAATTTTCCCAATATTCTTTTTAACTTCTTTCGGTGCATTTTCTTCTTTTTAAAAAAGAGTAAACGAGAACTGATGAAATTGTTTTTGGTTTTTACAAAACACGTTTCTTTGTTTTCTTCTTAAAATAATGATTTGTCGCCATCTGTCGTGATGTGCGGAAAGATTGTCTTCAAATATTAAAGGGACCAGTGATGGTCGATGAGTCAATATTTGTTTGGTGGTAAAATGTATGACTGTTTTACGAGTAGGTTCGGCAGAACAGGTAATGGCAGTGGGAGATTGTTGCACCTGTCACCTGTCTCCTACGGATTGTGCGGCTGTGGAAAGTAATTCAGTGTTTGCGCGGGCAACGAAATGACGTGTTCTTAGTGGAGAGAATTTCTTAACAGAAAACAGGATGAGAAAACAGTCCTGCGCATTCCAAGAAACAGTATGATTATCGTTGTCAACCAGGGTTGTTATAACTTTCAACCACGAGGCTCAGAAAAGGGATAATAAAAATCCAAATAGAAATTTTCAAGAATGAGAATAATTTTTCAATTTTTTTCTCGTGTTACTTCGCATGAAGACCACATGGTCATGTCTGATGTATCAACATTAACATCAAAACACCTGCAATGATATAAAAACGTGTATTTTGTTTTTCGTTATTTGGAAAGAAGTTAATCAACGAAGGCAAATCAATGTCGATATATTCGTCATGTACAAATATTTAAAATTTCGTAGTTTACTCTTCAAAATATTTGTCATCAGTTTGATCGTTCTTACTTTCTACGCCTACTACTGGAAGACAATCGATCAAGTAGTGCACCAAAATGCATTTTTCCACAGTAATCGTGAGTATTTTCTTTTTAATTTCTATATTTTTCAAATGCCAAATCTATTTCCACAATATTGTAACAATTATTTAAGACTGTTCCATTGAAACTTAGATTTAAATTTATTTTTGTAACATAACCTCTAAACGAAAATTTGTCAAAATTCGCAAATTCGCAAGATTTTATTAGGTTATTAAACATTTTATAGTAAAAAAAATTATCTACAATTCACAGTTTGATTCATCAACATATTTGTTAATTGATTCCTATTTCTTAATTTCGTTATTTTCGATGAAAGAACTTTTAAAAAGTATATTTGGTTATTGTGGAAATTTAATCTTCATAAATCACTTTTAAATGTATATATGCAAATAATACTTTTGTTAATTCATTAGTTATACTTAAGTAATAATTATAAGTAATGGACACTTAAAATCTATTTAGATAATGAAAAAAATGCCTGCTCATTATCTAGACGGGAAGTTAAAGCATATAGAAAAAGAATTAAAAAAATAGTTCAACAACTTTTTCCGCAAGTAATAAGGGACTTTGATTTTCTCAGTAATAATATCCTTAATTGCGGTATACAAAGAGTAGTTTAACATTTTTTTTTTAGCAAAATAAAGTCTGGAAATACGAGAAAATTGCGAAATGTTGGATTGATTTACTGAAAAATAAGTAAAACAAGTATGGAAATTTAGTAAAACAAATGAAAAACAATTGATAATAAAGTCGGTATTGTTTTTTTTTGTCACATATTCAAGAATTTGGTTTTTGTTTAACTTAAAATTCTTTAATGGAAATAAATTATAGAATAATTATAAATAAATAGATAATATGAATTTTATTCGTAGATTAAATTCGTCACAATATTCATAAAGTTAAGAAATATCTCATTGAATTCAATGATTATAAAATTTATGATTTATGATAAATTGTGAATAGAAAAAATCGAAAAGTATTTGTCACGCTTAACCTTGATAATTATATTAACCAATTAAATTCAGTTTTATATTTTTTACATTGAGAATAATAGATTTATATTAAATAGTTCCGTTTGTGAAATTGGAAAAAAAGTTTATTAATTTATTTCAAAGAATTCCACCGATATTTAATTATCTTCGTGATTGATAATTTTTTTTCTAAAGTCGTTTTAAAAATTTAAAAGCAAAAACAATTTTATTGACTATTAAAAATGACTTAATCTAAACTTTTTTTTATCAAAAGTAAAAGTAGACAAATTTTTTTTTTATTACAAAATTTTATCTTTTGTTTAGAAAATATTTTCAATAAAAAATAATTTTCCCCAAGATAAGAGAATATGCCTTTTTTGTAAAACATTTTGGCGTATTCTTTTTTAGGTCCATTCTCATCTTCGGATGCATCGCATGAATATAACCGGAACGATTCACAAATTTTGGCAACATTTAAAAATACCATTATAGAATCATCGGCTCTAAGTTCAAATGTGTCGCACAATCCAACAAATTTATCAACCGCTATTGTAATGGTCTCAACGTCCTCCAATTCACAAATTTCGTCTTCCTCGAATATATCAAAACTCCCAGAAAATGTCAAATCAAAAACAATGCGAGAATTAATCAAAACAACAATTACAACGACAAGTAATTCGTCAATAAATTCAAATTTAATACGTGCCATGTATAAATCAGGCCATTCAATTTCAATTCCCGAACAATGTCCTGAACTTGGTGAGAAAATGAATTTAGCAATAATAATAATGTCAGCGCCAAGAAATAATAAATCACGAACGGCAATAAGACAAACGTGGGGACATTATGGCCACAGAAATGACATTAGCATACTTTTCATTATCGGCGCAACTTTCAATAAAGAGATCGAAGAAAGTCTTCATCGCGAGCAAACAATGTATGGCGATATTATTCGCGGTAATTTCATTGATTCATATTCAAATTTAACATTCAAGACAATCTCAATTTTAGAATGGATTAATGTTTATTGTCGTAA
This sequence comes from Leptopilina drosophilae, assembly GCA_032873175.1. NCBI lineage: Eukaryota > Metazoa > Arthropoda > Insecta > Hymenoptera > Figitidae > Leptopilina > Leptopilina drosophilae. The sequence goes on from CM065481.1 coordinate 23,379,742, forward strand.
GGTGAATTTTATTCTAAAGACTGATGACGATATGTTTATTAATGTGCCGCGTTTATTATTATTTTTAAGTAAACATCAACGTGACAAAAATATTATATTTGGCCGTTTAGCGAAAAATTGGAAGCCAATACGTAATAAAAAAAATAAATATTACGTCTCAATGGCGCAATATAAATTGCCCGTATTTCCCGATTTCACCACTGGTCCAGCGTATTTATTTTCAAAAGACATTGTACCAAATCTTTACGAGCAAGCTTTAAATCAAACATTTCTTCCTCTCGAGGATGTTTTTATCACTGGAATTGTTGCTCAATCACTTGGAATCAAACGTGTACAAGCGCAGGGATTTTTAAATACACGAATCTCATACGCCCCGTGTAATGTGCAAAAGGGCATTAGCATTCATAAAGTCCGTTATGGCGAGCAATTTGATCTTTGGAAAAAATTATTGGACGGCAAGAGCAATTGTAAATTATAACCACTGAGAAGGGTTCGCTCCATGGACCCAAATTTGAACATTATTAGTTTTCTATCACTCGACATGAAACACATTCTCAGTTGATACGAACATTGTCATTGTGTTTATCGCAATGCATTCTAAAGAAAAATCACACTGAAAATGTTTTTCTCAAGAAAAAATTAAATTTTAACATATTTCTATTTAAATTATGTAGACTAGAAATTTTTTGACGATAGTTAAAATACTTGAAAATATTTCGAAAGAAAAATAATTTCCCCTTGCACTTGAAGCAAAAAAAAAAGGTTAAAAACATTGCCTTTAGAAAATAGAAATTTACTATCACCTATTTCAACTTTAATATTCTTTAAAAGAAAACTAGTTTGTAAATTTGACAATCTTTTCCTTTACTTGAAAACAATGTTTGATTTATATTTACATTTCAGAGTATTATTTTCATTATACATATAAACACAAACAATGTTATTGTTTAAAACGCACAGACTATTATTGATTCAAAGCCATGACAATTTTAATTGATAGAATTAATTTAATCATCATTCAAATTAGTTTGATTAATAATTTTTATTTATTGACAAATTAGTTTGATTAATTTATTTAATAATTAATTAATTCAATTATAAAACGTATATAGTAAAAGGTAATTGTAATGTTTGAAAAAAAGAAGCAAAATTGTCAAAATAAGAGATAGAAAGGAATTTTAAGGAAATAAACTGACTTGAGAAGTCTGACAATTCTTTTTCTATTTAGACATGATAAAAAAACAAATTATCAGACTGTTATATGTTACCGTGATTACGGTTGAGTGCCTCGATATAGAAAAAAAAACCATATTGTATTGAATTAGTAGAGAATAAGTGACCTGTACTTAATTTAGTCACGCTTTTTAACTCCTTAATGTCGAAAAATGTTTCTTTTCATTTATTAATTATTAATATTGATAATAAATTAATTACTATTAACAATTAAAGAAAATAATTCATATTAATTAATAATATTGCTATATTATTAATTTAATTTGTTGATATTCTACATTATGAAAGTTGAAATGATTTTTAATGTTAATGAGTTAAAATACGAATTTAAAACTTGATTGTAACATTTCTTTTAATTCGACGCTTTAATGTACTTATTTCATATATATATATATATATATATAGAATTCAATTTAATGTTAAAATTGGATTTCAATATTTTAAAAGTTACTATGTACTTGAATATTTATTTTTTATTTTATTTTACTTTTCATGTGCTTTCGCATCTATAACAGATTTCAGAAAGAAATATTCTTTCGAATAGAACCAGGGATTATATAAACAAATAGACATAAAGTTTCGAACGTTCCGAAAGTAAAAAAATTTTATTTTCTCTTATTTATTATTTCTATTATTTTTATTTCATTCATCAACTTTCATTATTTTTATTTTATTTATCAATTTATAATTTAATTTTTTTTTAATTTTAATTTTTATTATTTCATAAGTTCATAGTTTTTAATATTGAAATGAACATTTATTTTTTATAATTTCTTTTGAAATAAGATTTGAGTTTGAAGGTGAAATAAATAAATTTCAATATGTTTTGAACAAAATTGTTTTGCCAATGTAAATATTTTCCAAAATTACTGATATAAAAGAGCAAAAATAAATAATTAAAAATTCAGAATTTTTGTTGTATTTTTTTTTTTTTTAATATTTGATGAATTATTTTTGGAGTATTTTTATTTCAAGGAGAAATAAATAAATTTCGTTCTTTTAAACAAAATATTGAGCGTTTGGATGAAATAATCTGCTCATCGCTTGACTGTACACTTACAAGCCAGTCAAACATACAAAAATGACCTAAAAATTGAAATTCAAAATTTCAATTTTTGAAACATACATTCTTGTAGGAAATTGAATGACAAATTCTTTTTTTCCTTTAACATTTTTTTGTAAAAACAATTATTTTTGAAGATAATTACCAAAAACTGAAAATTTTTCATTCATAAAATTAATTAAATTTTAAAACATAAATTAATTACCAAAGATATGATATCTTTGGTAATTATTATTCGATTTAAATGAAATTTAAAATATACCTTCATTTAAGTCAAAATTGTAAACTATTGAACTTAGTTTTTTAATTTTTATCACAATCAGTAATTTTATGGAAATATTTTTAGAGAAAATTTCTATTTGAAAAAGAATTTAATATTTTTCCGAACGTTTGAAATTTTATTAACAAATTGAAAAGAAAAAAAAATTGTGAATTAGGTGGCATAATATTATATAGGTAAACAAAATAATATTGATATTTCAAATGTTATTATACATTATGATAAGATTTTCTTCTACAAAAATAATGAAATTGTAAAAAAAAATTTTAATAATATTCGAGTATTTCCCTAAATCCTCAGACTTGAAGAATATAATTGTCGTTTATTTTATAAAAAAAAATGTTGTTTATGGGACCAAATATGTTTTTTGAGTCTGACGATTTTGCGAAATATGCGCGCTTCAAATTCTTACTAGAGAGAAAATTACTTTTTCTTCATTTATTTTTTTATGCAAATGAAGTTAAGTTTCAATTGTACATATCAACTAATTTTTTTAATGAAATATTTTTCAAAAATTCTATATTTCGAATTAAATTGCAAAAAAAAAATTGAAAACAATATATACTTTCTCGATTTTTGATGAGAATAAATTTTTTGTCATATTGGCAAATTTTCAATTTAAAAATTCAATTTTTCTATATAAAAATTTATCAATTTACTAATTATCTAATCTTCGAAACTGCCTATTGGTTTCCAACTTCTCTATAATATAATTGAAATTTTTTTCAACAAAATATAATCACATAATTATTATCTAGTCAGTGCCTAGATAATTTTTACTCAAATTATCTTGTAAATCTTTGTATATCGCTCAATTGTACCTCCTATATATGAAAGAGAAAAATAGTCGATACTTGAGTCGAATAATTATTGTGATTAAGTTTTTAAGATCGACGTTTATTAAAAATGGAAAACATCATTATAAATATACTTTAAAGAGTTGCGGTGCCATAAAATACGTAATAACATTTAAATGTGCGACATATTTTTTTTCGTTTAGTTTTAAGAAATTTGTGTGTTTCTATTTTTCATGCTTCGAAATAATTATAATGCTAAATATTAATTTTACGTATAATATACATTGTTGACTTTTCCAACATGATACAAGAGAACTCTTTAGAATGAATACAATTATAAGCAGACTCAAAATGTAGAAAAGTAAGTTTTAAAGAGAAATTAAGTTTTTACGCGATGTTTACAATATTTTTGCTCAAATTTTTAGTCCTATATTATATGTTTAATTTTAATTGTATATTTTAATTCAAGGATCACGCCGAATGTATTTATCGATTTTATTTTGTGTTGATAAAAAAAAGTGTCGATGAAATTTGGATGAAGAAAATAGAAAAAAAGTTTAATTGTAAATTTTAGCCAAGTTGATTAAATGTTTTTAATAACTCGAATATTTTATGTGCACGCATTAGAATGTTGTAATCTTTTTTTAATTATACACTTTTCTTCGAAAAATATTTACTCATTTTAATTTACAAATAGTGATAAATTATTGAAAAATGTTTCTTTTGTGTCATATTGCGTGATCCTTCGAAAGTTAATTATCTCGTTTAATAGAATACAATTTTTTAAAGGATTAAATTATTTAAAAACTCAATATGTATAATTTACTGCGAATTTAAAAAAAAATTGAGTGCAAATGCCTTAGGTAAAATCGAAAACATAAAAAATAATCGCATTTTCCGATAGAAAATGGATTTGTGTAAATATTGTAATATTTAAGCGCATAAGTCATTATTGCATTGTTAATGAAATTTATTTGAGAAAAGAAATTTGCAAATAATGTTATATTAGGTATTTAGCTTTAATTTACAGTATTTTATTGCATAATATACGTAATTTACTTACAAAAAAAATCGTTGACGCTAGAATGAATTATGATAATGATTGTTTATGACAATGACCATTGTCTTATAATTTATTTTTGTATTCGTCGATTTCTGGTTTTCAACCTAAGCTCAGACGACTGAAAATAATTTTGTTTTTGTTTAAGTGTTCAAAGAAAATATTTGTAGAAAAAAAAATATTGCGCTTGGAGCTGCGGTTGATTGAAATCTGCACACAATTTATTTGTTTGTAATTTTTAAATTGCATAATATACATATTATACATTACAAAACTTGATGGAATTATTTCTTTTCAATTTTAGAAATTTAAGTATTAATTCATCAATAAGTCTATGATTGATAAAATATTAATTTTTTTTTATTGTATTTTTTTTTACTTTAATTAAAAGAATCTGCAATTTCTTTTTATTTTAATGAAATTAGTTTTTAAACTAAAAACCGTTATTAATTTGTCATTTACAATATTTTCTTCAGCCTGTATAATTAAATTATTGCGAGTAAAATTTTTCAGTATACGAGAATTATTTTGTTTGGCAAAAAATGTTTACGAAATAATGAGTAATTATTTAATAGGAAAAAAGTGGAATATTACAAATATGAACTGAAAAAATATTAACGCCTACAAATGTTTTATACTCGCAATCTTTTAATGAATATAATTCACTTTGTGAATTAGGTAGATTAAAAGGCGTCTTCCACAAATTACCGGGACGAATTTATTTATGGTGGATATTATGAAATTCTCGTGAAGCATTTCTGTAATTACAAAGTGGAACGTCCAAACATTTAATCCGATGATGATTTTCGTTCACGTTTATTTTTTTTCATACCTGTTATAATAATTTTCTTTGTAATATTCCTACTGTCATTTGGACAAAAAATAAGAATGTTAAAAAATTATTCTATTGGCGAATATTTCATTTCTAGAATATAAAAAAAATTTTTCGTAGAAAAAATAAAAATAATTATTCATTAAGAAAAATATTTTCAATTTATCAAGAAAATGTTTATAAAAAATTTTTTTTTGAACGTGTCAAGAAGATAAATTTAAAAGAATATTTTATTAGTACTTAAAATTTTTCACGTTTCTGTTAAAACAAAAATTTTATGCCAGAAACATGAAAATGAATAGTGACTTATCTGTTTTTTCTTTTTTTATTTTCAAAATATTGAAAAACGTCATGAAAGTAAAAATGTTTATTTCTTGAAACATATTTCTTTACTTTTTATTGAATTGTTCCACTGGAAAAAAGGAAAAGAAAAATGTTTGAATTATTTAATTTTTGTTGAAGAAAAAAAAATGAACATTTTGTGAATTATTTTATTTTATTTTTTTTTAAAGAAAGACAGAGGGAAATTTTTGAATTATGTAGATTTGAAGAATAATTAATCATACTTATGTCAATAATAATTAGCATTAAATCAAATCGAGTAGCAATGAATATAAATATGATTTAATTTATTTAGATTGCAATTAATAAAAGAAAGATAAATAATTGAAATGTTGCTCTTTGAAAGGGAACACTTCATTAAGTGTGACCAAACGACTCATAAACAATATAATTAACATATTATGAGAATTCCGTAACATAAAGTTCTTTGATACTACCGTTAGGAAAACGGTTTTTAATCGAAGACTGTATAGAAAGAAATCAAAAAAAATAATTCTTTCGTTACCATTTTGTAATCATTAAAATTCCATTAAAATTTCTTCAGATATTTTCGAATGGATTTCGGAGAAAAGACAATTTTAAATAAAATTTTTACAAAGAAGAAGAAAGTTTTGATTATAAACTCAGTTTTATTTATTTATTTATATTTATTTATTTAATTATAATTATTTACCCATTTCTTAATTTTTTTAGTTCTTTATTTTATTTTTTGTTTTCCATTTTTTCTTTTTCAAGGAATTTAAATTAAATTAAAGAAAAAAATTCTTTTTTTATTTTCTTATTTGAAACTTTGAAAAACGAAGCAATGAACTCAGCGGAATGTGAACAAAAGTTGAACGAATTTATCGATTAAATATTAATATCAGTGATTGAATAATTATAATTTTTAATATTATATTTCAAAAAACACTCGTCGTACCGGAAGTATATTATAACTAAACTTACAAGCCAGTTTCATTTCTCATTCTTGGATTGCAAAAAAAAAAAAAAAAATAAAAGCCGGAATCTATAAAGTTGTTTTAACTATGACTCTTTTTTTTATTTCAATGTTAAAAATATCAAATTGCAAGTTAACTTTATAATCTTAATCTATAATTTATACATACTATTCTCTTGATAATCTCTTCAGGGAAGAAAGAATTTCTTGTAAATGCAGATGTTCTTAATAACTTAATCCTTAGAAGGAAATGGCAAATAAGAAATAAGGAAATTGTTATTTTTTTCTTTCTTTCTTTTGAAATTTATTCTTCTTTAAAAGAATGTAAAAAGTCCTTTTTTTCTTTTTAAACTTCATAATATTTGACCTCTGATCTTTAGTCAAACAAAAAATAATCCAATGAACACATAATTAACATCAGACCTTTTTAGTTTTTTATTTTTGTTCTCTATTTTTGACTTTCAATTTTTGAAATTAAAAGTAAAATAAAAAACTCGGGTTTTTTGTTGAAATATCAATTCATTTAAAAATGGTTCTCTTTTTAATTTTTTTTCAAAGAGTGTTCTTTTTTTTGTTAATGATTCTGCATATGATAAAGTGGATAAAATGGATAAAATGTTGAGGCATTTAAAAGGAGGAAAAAAAATTTTTGATTTACTGTGAACTGTTTTTTTTTGTTCTCTTTCGCGGTTTTCGATTTCTCCTTGACGAGTTTTAAGACGCCCTTGAACGATCATTTTATGAGACGCACGTAATTACTATCATTATTTCATTTCAAACTGCAAAGACAGATCATTAGACGTCTAACAAAAAAATATAGATTATGAAATTGAAGATTCACTTTTTAATTTAGTGATTTTTTAAAAATATTTTCCCCTTGGTTCTTTTTATTTATTTCTTCTTTTTTTTGAAAATCTATTTCGCAAATCAAGACTCCGAAAAATGTTGCTTCATTTGTGAAATACTTTGGAAATACAAGAATTAATTTATGCATATTATATGAATACATATAGTCAGAAAATGATTCTTCGAGACAACTTTCACTAGGATCTACAAATTCGTTTCGTAATTATGTATGAGCTTCGAGAAAAAAAAGGTGAGCCACAAAATTGATTTTTTTGTTTACTAATTTGAATTAAGAGTTAAAGGAAGTAGATTTAATTTCGAAATTTCTTCAATCCAACCATTTTTTTTCATTGAAAAAAATTGCATATAAACAATTTTTATTAAATAATTTCAATAAAAACTAGTTTTCATAATAACTCAATAAAAGAAATAATAAAAATATTTTTACACAAAGAATTTAAAAAAAAATTTGTTAATATTTTTGTACGAATAATATTTAAAATATTTCTGTAAAAATAGAAGCATGAAATAGATAAAAATAAATAAATAGCATAAATAAATAAATATTAAATAGCATTGAAAATATTTTTGGAAAAATAATATTGTAAATAATTATTGTATGTACAAATTTTATTGAAAAAAAATATTAATAATTGTTATATTTTTTCAGAAATTGTGCATCGAATCAAATTTGGAAATGATGTTTTCTCAAAACCTTGACGAATTTTTCATGCGAATAAAAGGAATTAATATTGGGAACACCATTATAGCAATGTGGATTTTTGTTTGTGATTGCCTTTGATGAGAAAGGCCTTGATGATGGAACTTTTTCTCAATTGATATGCGGCTCTTTTTCTTCATCAGTTATAGGTAAGGAATATAATCACAACGATTGTCTCCAATCGGAACAATTTATTTCTTCCAGGTAAATCTTTCAATGTGAAAGAAAAAAGTAAAATGAATCGTTTATTACTTTTTTCTCTATTTTAATATTTATTTTTGTTATTTCTATTTCTTTTGTAAAACTATTTTTATTATTTACAATTATTTTGTAGAATTATTATTATTATTATTATTATTATTATTATTATTATTATTATTATTATTAATTATGTTTATCATTTTTCAATTATTCTTTAAATTTTTTGTTTTTATTTTAAATTATTCTGTAAAATTATTTCCACAATTTTCAATTATTTTCTAAAACTATTTTTACTGTTTTTAATGTTAATAACATATTTTTAAGAAGAACATATTTGATAAAAGGGGAAATGTTGCTTTTGAAATTAATTGATCTAAGTTGAAAAGAATGCATAATGAGCAAAAGATTACCAATCTCTAAGAAATAAGCAATAAATTCAATAGTAAAGTGTTGTCTTCTAATTGCAGTTAAAAGTAAAATTTGCAATTCATTTGTTGAGCAGAAGCTGAATCAAGATTTTTATGACCATTCGAATTGATTAGGATTTTTCAAATGAAAAGGAAGAAAAAAAAACATTTGAATTAACTTTAAATTTTTCTACGTGTATTGTTCAGCTTTGACAAGGTTTGCTTAATGAGAAAAGATTTCTCGTTGAAGATAGAAAGTTATGCTAAAATATCCATGTAATTTAATGATTTCGTCAACGAATTTCAATTAAAAAACGTTTCAATTTGGAATTTTAAATTCAAAAATTAATTTTTTTTGTTCGAATAAAAGATGAAAAGATTCGAAAATTTCTTTACGATTTTCCAATTGTCGTGAGTTGAAAAAGCAACTAAACCAAAATTTTTTTGAAACCACTTTTTAAATTTTATTTTATACTCTAAAAAAATGTTTGTATCAAAATTTATGGAATATAGTAAAAAATGCAAAATTATTATTCAATATGCTAATTTATTTATAAATATATGTTTAATTAAAATATTATTAATTAATTGGAAAAAAATAATTGATAATAAAGAAGATATAAATTTTTTAAAAATGGATTAGAATAAGAAAAAGAAGAAAATTTCGAAAAATTTAATAATTAAGAGAAGAAAAAATGCCTCTTCTAAATGAGCTTTCTCCTTGACTTTCCAATATTGGGCTCATCTTTATTTTTTCCTTGCAATCATATATACAAAATTTAATAAAGTTGATAATTTTAAATGCAAAAAAAATATAATGGAAATTAATTGTATGCATTTTTTTTTTTTGCACAGAGACGACGCAACGAATTGGTTTCGAATTTTCAAGGCTCAGCGAGCGGAAGGAAAAAAGAAAATAATGAACTGGCTAAATTTAAAATTTAGGAGCTGATCTTTCAATGTCCCGAACCGATAAACGAAGTCTTGTGTCTCGAGCAATATTCTCGGCCCATATATTATGCAGGCATTTCAGCTCTCGTCCACATTTATAAACGACCGGTTCATCTTCTCGTTTTCTCTTTCTTCTGCACGCACGCAAAGAAGAAGAAGATTCGCTGAAAAATTGTGTATGTATATATATATATTTAAAAAAAAGAGCAAAAGAAAGGAGGAAAGGACAAACATTTTTTCATAATGAGAAGCTTTTATAATGCTGTAAATAGAGAAACTTTTGTCGTAAATGTGATTTTTTTCTCTCTATGTATACCTAGAAGAAATTGTCATTTCATGTTTATAATTTATAAAGTGTATTACTATAGAGAGGTAGTAAAAAATTACAAGCGAAATATTAATAAAAAGAGATTTAAAATTCTACGTTTATTATTAGAGATGCATCATTAAAGAAGAGGGATTCTAGAAGTTTTATCGTGATGTTCTTCACCTGATTGGTTTTGTCGACAATTAGATTCTAATAAACTCTTTGTATATTGTGAATAAGCATTTCAAAACGACTGCTTAATCAATTATTACAACACTAGAATTATTTAACACTTGTATATATTAACGAGATGACGATTTTCTTTATAAAGAGAAGTTGATTGGGAAAGAAAGATTTTCTTTTTAATATTCCGTCTCGATAATTGTTCATTGTCAACTATTTTATATTTAGGCACTGAAAAAATAGGAATACGTGAATTCAATGTCATTAAAATGCCAATTTTAGGAATTTTATGAATTTTATTGTATTTTTATTTTATTTAATAATTTTATTTTACAAAAATTAAATTAAAAAATGACAGTTAATTCCAATATTAATAGAATAATATATATTATTAATTATTATTTGTATTATATTCAGTAATTCGATTATAAATTCAAAATTGTCATAAGTCCGATTATAAATTTCGAAACTGTGATAAATTCGTTTATAAGTTATTAATTTGTTTATAAATTATTAAGAATTCTATTATTATTATTATTATTATTATTATTATTATTATTATTATTATTATTATTATTATTATTATTATTATAAATAGTAATTGAAATAATAAATAAATGTGATAAATATAATTAATTATTGTTCAGTTTACATTCTTCGGTTTTAAACGAAATACATGTTTATTTTTATTTATTTAAAAAATAAAGAGTCAAAGGCTTAAATTACATATTATTATCTATATAGGTACGATGATGGATTTCGTTTAATTATAAGGTTTTTAAATTTTTTAAAATCTATGAAATGTAGAAGATCAGTAATTACAATTATTATTTTTAATTATTCGACACGAAGTTCCCTTTCAAAATAGTTTCTTATATTTACATATAAATATCCACAAACATAAAAAAGCTTATATTAGATTTTTTGTTAAAAGAGAAACTTGCATTTAATTTAAGTTTAGATATTTATTGTTTTTCATTTATTTTTTTATTGACGCTATAAAAAATATATTTCTGTAAATATAAAATAAATCAATATTTTCTCTTTATTATTTGAGTTCGTAGTTCGCATTTTAAACGTTGAAAAAATTATTCTGATCGTCTTTGCTAAAAGAGTAATTTACTTTTTTCCTTTGTGAATTGGTATTTTTGTTAATTATACGATTTAGATATAATAATTATCACGTATTTGTCAAAAAATTTTTTTAGTGTTAATAATTTAATAATAAATAAAAAATTATAAAAAATAAATATAATTAAAAAAAAAATACTAATAACAATTATAAGCAATACTAACAATGATTAAAAAATACTAATAAGAATTAAAAGCAATAATAATAATAATAATAATAATAATAATAATAATAATAATAATAATAATGAAAAATATGATTGTAAAAACAATTTTTTTTTAAATACACGCGGGAATCTGTTTTATTGACATCATAAAAGCAAATATAGTTCTTATTCCCTAATGAAGATGTCGGATAAAAATTTGATTATCGCGCATGCTTGACCGTTTAACATTGACTGATGGGAGGAGAAGAAGGGGGCATTCGAATCAGTTATCAGTTATCATCAGTTCTCTGGTGGCCGGTTTAAGAAGGACTGCCACAAAAGAGATTCATAAAGTTGTTTTTTTTCAACTATTTTATAAACAAATTACGACATTAAGGAAAATCTCTAAAGCGACAATGTCGTACTGCACTCGAATTTTACATGTGCAGGTAAGCATCTGTTTATTTCAATATATTTCTAAGTTATAAATGTCACTTGACCCCCAATGACCCTTTAAAAACTTGACAATAATTGTATTTTTACTTACGAAGATCTATCTTTCTTTCATTTTTTCTCTTTTTTCAACAAATAGTTTTCCATTTCACGTCCTTCAAACAGAAGATATAAATATATATTTTTTGACTGTCCCCGATTTTGACAGAAATAACCACAATACGTAATGTCACAATTAGGAGCTGCATCTTGAAAATTGCTTTAAATATTTGAACACTGTAGTCTAATTTTTAAAGTAAACAAATTTGGAAAGAGAATTATATTTTTATTCACGTGATTTATTTCATTTAGACGGGAAGAGAAAAAATTTTCCAGAAACGTCAAACTGTCAAAGTTAACTAAACGATATTTGACGTCTTATTATGAATAGAAATGATAATTTAACAATGTATTTTGTCAAATATTGTGTATAAATAAATACTGTAAGGAAAAATTTATTAACAAGCTCATGTTCCATTTTCGAGTTATATAATTAATGAGGAGCAAACATATACAATCATTTTCGAGGTTATGTTTTAGTATTACGCGCATGTCCCATAATGGACAAAGTTATTTCCTATTATATTTGTCTTTTTTCTCAAAAATTTAATGCTACTAGTAAAAGAAATATTGAAATTTGAAACATAAATAAAAATTTTCTTTGCTTTTATTATAAACTCATAATTAACCATATGTTTTCAGGTTAGATCTACTGAAGTAATTAAAACAGATATATACTTAACGTAATCAAATATAATTCATATCATATTGTATAAACATGCAAAGCAAGCATATTTATAAAATACTTTATCTTATCTACGTTCATTTAATCGGCAAATTTATAAGATTATTGAAAGGGAATTCTTTTTTCGCAAAATTATTAAGACTATTGTATCTATTTTTAACAGGTCTTTTGGTTTCAAGTTCCCGATGCCAAAATGTATTTCTAGTTCTCTTTCTGATATATACTTATATATTCGAGTACATTAATAATAGATTATTGTCAAAGGTTCAATAAATTTGCAAACAATGAGTTTATTGCCAAGTTCAATAACATTTTGAGTTAGGTCGAGATAAATTTATCGAAAAAAAATAGTTTACTTACTTGGGTCTTTTTATTTCGCAAATTAATTTCTCAATATTGTTTTTATGGGAAATAAAATTTTCGTTCGTCAATTTTTAAAACTACTATCAGCTTTTAGAGTGTATTCTACGTATTTGCAATTATTTTTATGACCCAATTTATTTAATGATCTTGTGTATTTTTTGTAGATATATATGTATAATTGGAGCGGATCTTTACGTTTATAGTTTGTATTTGATTATACTTATACGAATACTTTTGAGTTTCGAAGAATCTGTATTACATAATAAATAAATATAAGATAGTAAAGAATATAAATAACGATAAAATAAATACAGAAATAGAATAATAATTTGCAAAAATATTGTTACAGAAATTAGGTGGATTCGCTGGTGAAATTCAGCAAAGATGTTTCCACGCGAGTCCTCTTTCCTTTGCTGCTGCAAAGGTGGCAATGAGCAAATTCGACAGTTCCAGCTACCTTCCATACGAAAAGTTGGATTCAAATTTACAAGTAGTGAAAAAACGGTAAGAAATGATTTTCAATATTTCCGTTTGATGATTTTTAATTTCTCTTCCATGAGTATTAATTAATTTACATTAATTTTTAGACTCAACCGGCCATTAACACTATCAGAGAAAGTTCTCTATTCTCATATCGATGAACCCAGTAAACAAGACATCCAACGAGGAACAAGTTATCTAAGATTGCGACCTGATCGTGTAGCTATGCAAGATGCCACAGCGCAAATGGCCATGCTCCAATTTATTAGTTCAGGTAATTAAATGCAAACAATCTTCTAATTAATTTTATTCGCAAATACAGCGAGAGAAAAATTTTATTTAAACCAAATACAATTTATTTGAGTTCAATAAAATTGTATATTTATCTTAAAGCCTGTTAAATTAATTATTTTAGAGACAAATTTTATTTGACACAAATTTTCATTGAAACCAAATAAAATTTATTTTAAATAAATGGAAATTTGAGTAATTCAATTCCAGTATTTTCAATAGAGTCTTAATAAAATCTAACGAAAAAATTCAATTATTTTCTAAAATTTTGATAAAATTCTGAAAGAAATTATATTATTTTTCAAAATAATACAATTCTTGATTCGTATCAGGAAATCAATTATTTTCAGACCAATTTTAATAAAACTTCTCGAAAGGATTGAATTATTTTCATAAATAAATAATTTTTTCGCTTGATTTTAATTATTTTTTGTAGAAATTTTATAAAAAATTCTCAAAAGAATTCAGTTATTATCAAACCAGGATTGCTACGGTCAGGGAAAACCTTGAAAACCTGGAATTGTCAGGGAATTTTTTCTCGGTGAGGAAAAACCTGGAAATGTCAGGGAATTCTATAAAATGTTTTTTCAAAAATTAATTTGACGTATCTGAATAGCGAAAATTTCAATTTTTCACTTTTATTCTCACTTCTAATTTTAAAAAACTTCATTAATTATTTTTTCAAGTTAGATTTAAAATCTGTTCAAAAATTCAATTATTTTCAATACAATTGTAATAAAATTTGACGAAAGAAATAATTGTTTTTAATTTTTAAGAAAGAGTTAAATTTTCCAGCAAAAATTTTAATAAATGTTTACAGTATGATTATTAATAATTATTAAAAACTTCGACATAATCAATAATTTTCTAGAAATTATAATAAAATTTAATTATTAAATTTTTAATTTCAATTATTACGAAACACGATTATTTTAGAAATTTAAAATAAATTGTTGTTGAAATTCAATTATTTTGAAAATTATCAATTAAAATTATTAATGAAACTTCATTAAAAAAAAAAAAATAAAACAAATTCTTTGAAGAATTCAATTAGGATTATCAACTATTTTAATAAAATTCTTCTTATGCATTAAATTATTCTCAAATTTTTTGATAAAATTATTTGCAAGCATTCAATGATGTTCAATAAATTATTTTTAAAATTGAAAATATTTAAAAAGAAAAATTTTAAAAAATGTTAGGAAACAAAAAAAGCAAACAACTAACTAATTTGGTATGAGGCTGAAATCCATAAAGTTTTTTAAAACGAAAACAAAAAAATAATGGTACGGTATTTTTATTTTTGATCCTAATTCATGTTCTTTTTTAATAATTGTATCCTTAGTGACAATAAATTTCTTAAAAATTAAAGTACATGACAATTAGATTTTTCGTTTTTAAAAACGTTGTGAACTTCAGCTTCGTATTTGGTCAGGGAATTTAAAAAAATTGTCTGGAAAACCTGGAAAAGTCAGGGAATTTTGAAATTCTGAATTCGTAGCAACCGTGAAATTATTGTAATAAAATTCTGAAAAAATTCAAATTCTTCAAAACCATCTTATAAAATTTAATAATCAAAATTTTAATTACAATTATTAATAGACGATTATTTTAAAAAGTTCAAAAACATAATTAGTATTTAATTATTTTCATAATTTAAAACTTAAATTATTTTCAATTATTAAAAAAACTGTTGTTTAAAAAAATGCAATATTTTAATAAAATTCAATAATAAAATGTTTAATTTCAATTAATAACAAATACGATCATTTAAAAAATTGTTAAAAATTCTTTAATAAAATTTAATTACTTACAAAATTTTCAAATAAAATTATTAAAAAATCTGCATTATTTTAAAGGAATTTGACTAAATTTTTCAAAAACTTTAATAAAATTCTTCACAAGAATGTTTTAGAAATATTTAAATTTCAAAAGGTGTAATATTAAATTTATTTTAAATTTCATTTAAAATAAAAAACAATAAGTTTTGAAATATTTGTTTAATTAAAATTGTTGAAGTTTCCAATAATTAAATGTAAAAATTCTAAAAAATTAAGTTTAAGTTTAAAATTGAAAAAAAAATAAAAATGATTGAATTTTGGAAAAGTTACAGTGCTGTAATTTTCAGAAATATTTGAATTAAAAAAAAATTTTAATTCTTGTGAAAAATAAATAATTATTTAAATATTTAATTTTAACTAACATTATTCTAGTTTTGAATAATTTAATTTAGAGAAATTGTGAACTAAAAATTGGTCTTTTGAAAAATTATAATTAAAATTTGTTGAGAATAGTTAAATTTCCGCATGCAAATTATAAAAAGATTAGGAAATCTAATTTTTGTGAATCGACTAAAATTATCTTTCAAAGTCGTTAAATTTTATTTTTCGTTAACTACTTTTTACTACTTTTTGCTATTGTTTTAAAATTAATTACTTTAAATTATTATCTTTCATCAAGATTATGGGTATTAAAAATTTTACAAACATTGCAAAGAAGTGATTGACTTAATTTCTTGTTTTGAAATCTAGGACTACCAAAAGTCGCCGTTCCATCGACAATTCACTGCGATCACTTGATCGAAGCGCAAATTGGTGGCGACAAGGATTTGGCGCGTGCAAAGGAGGTGAACAAAGAAGTCTACAATTTCCTAAAGACCGCTGGCGCTAAATATGGTGTTGGATTCTGGAATCCTGGCTCGGGAATTATTCATCAGATTATTTTGGAAAATTACGCTTTCCCAGGATTGCTGATGATTGGTACGGATTCGCATACGCCGAACGGAGGCGGTTTAGGTGGATTGTGCATTGGTGTTGGTGGGGCTGACGCTGTCGATGTAATGGCGAACATCCCCTGGGAATTGAAATGTCCAAATGTTATTGGCGTGAAATTGACTGGCGAACTTAAAGGTTGGACCAGTCCGAAAGATATTATTCTCAAG
The DNA here is from genome assembly GCA_032873175.1 of Leptopilina drosophilae. Classification (NCBI taxonomy): domain Eukaryota; kingdom Metazoa; phylum Arthropoda; class Insecta; order Hymenoptera; family Figitidae; genus Leptopilina; species Leptopilina drosophilae. The sequence goes on from CM065481.1 coordinate 23,396,491, forward strand.
GTCGCGGGAATTCTCACTGTCAAGGGCGGCACTGGCGCTATTGTCGAGTACTTTGGTCCTGGCGTTGACAGTATAAGTTGCACTGGCATGGCTACTATTTGCAACATGGGCGCTGAAATTGGTGCCACTACCTCTGTATTCCCTTATAATGATCGCATGAAGAGTTATTTGAAATCAACTGGAAGAAGTGATATTGCGTCTGCTGCTGATAGTTTTAGATCGTCATTGTTGACAGCTGATCCAAATGCGAAATACGATCAGGTTATCGAACTCGATCTCTCGACACTTGAGCCACATGTTAATGGACCTTTCACGCCTGATCTCGCTCATCCCATTTCTAAACTCGGTAACTTTTTTTTCCTTTTTCGATTTTAATCAGTCTAAATGAACAAAATCATAATTCTTTTAATTGTTTTCGAAAGGCTCAACTGCCAAGAAAGAGGGATGGCCCAATGAAATCAAAGTAGGTCTGATCGGTTCGTGCACCAATAGTTCTTACGAAGACATGGGTCGATGTGCCAACATAGCGAAACAGGCGTTGAAACATGGACTAACGGCCAAAGCCGCTTTCAATGTCACACCTGGATCGGAGCAAATTCGCGCCACAATCGAACGCGATGGAATTGTAAGTCATTTCTTTAATCCTCGAATTTTAGGGTGGTCACATTTCAGTGAAGTCAGGGAGATGGCAGGAAACAAAATTTTTGTCAGGGAAAGAAAAGAACTTAAAGGCTAATTAAGGACTTTTCCGTTTTTTCGACTTTTCTTCCAAATATTGCAACAGAATACAATATTATTTTTTAGTATAAAATTGCAATTTATATCGATTTTTAAAGTGCGAAAAATAACTACAAACAAATATATATAATATTCAATTATCTTCTTGAATAATTGAAATTTTCTAAAATGTAATTGAAAATATTTAAGTTTTTCAAGTATTTTGTTACAATTTTGGAAAATTAGCTTTTGAAGAATTTTAATTACAAATTTTGAACATAATTGAATTATCAAAAAAATATTATGAAAAATTAAAAAATGAAAATTAATGAAAATTGGTTTTTAATTTTTTAAAATTCAATATTTTTTAATATTTTCAATTACATGTTCCCGAAAATTCAAATACACACAAAAAATTATATTTTAGAATTTTAGAATTATTTTTCAAATTTTGGAGAAAAAAATTATGTTAACAATGTTTAATTTTAATTAAAAATGAATGAATTTTAATTCATGAAAAAATTAATTAGTTTTTAAATTATACAATATTTTTTTAAAAATTTAATTTTTTTCAAAAAATTACATTAACAGGGTGGCCTCATGTCAGGGACAAAAAAATTTTTGTCTGTAAAGTCAGGGAAATGACACAAAAAAAATTCTTTTGGCAATGAAAGTAAGCAAATTGAGACTTTTTTTTACCAAAATTGCGACTTTTTTCCAAATATTAAAACAAAGTATGACAACTTTTAGTTAATTTAATTAATTTTTTTTTATTCCTAAAAAAGGATTTTGTCAGGGAAACTAATTTTAATGTCAATAAATTGTCAGGGAAATTGAAAAACTGAAGCTTGTGACCACAGTGATTAAAATACTTTTGTAACAATTAATTCTAAGAATTTCTTTATTATAATTTTATAAAAATTTTTACCGTAGTAACTTAAGACAAAAAACATGGACAGTTAGAATTATTAGGAAAAATTTAGCTTTTTGTATTTAAATTATCGAATTCCAAAAGAACATTCGAAAAATTATCTATTTAAAATAATTGATTTAGAAATGATGTTTAGTTGAAAATTGTAGAAAACAATTGATTTCAAGTAGGTATATAATTATAATTTTTAGAAATTATTAAAATTCGTAATTTAATGTCAGGAATTATCAGAGAAATTGATAAACTGAAAATTGTGAGTATCTTGAGTTTGTTAAAAAAAGGACGGAATAAATAGGATAGAATTTTGTAAAACTAATATTATTAAATCTATTAGGTGTATTTTGTATTCAAATTGAAGTATAATTTTTTATCGAATAGGCGGAAACACTTCGTCAATTTGGCGGCACGGTTCTTGCCAATGCTTGTGGTCCATGCATTGGTCAATGGGATCGACAAGATATTAAGAAAGGTGACAAGAACACAATTGTCACTTCGTACAATCGTAACTTCACTGGTAGAAATGACGCGAATCCTGCTACTCACGCATTCGTCACTAGTCCCGAATTGGTCACGGCTCTGTCAATTGCCGGACGATTGGACTTCAATCCAACAAAGGACCGATTGAAGGGCAAGGACGGCAAGGAATTTATGCTCGACAGTCCCTATGGTAATTATTATTTACTCTTAATTTAATTATCAGTAACACGTACCCAAAAAAGGAACTTAAGAAGCAAAAAAATTTATCATTTTTGGAGTAAAAATACAGAAAGAGATTCACTACTGCCTTTCTTAATTCATAAGTCATAATTCTCAAAACTTAGAATTTAATTTTATCAATTTGCTATTTTTTGGGGATTAATTAGTAAAAGGGGGCTTTACAATTTCAGTGAATTAATTGTGAAATAAATTTATTTAAAGGTGATGAATTACCGAGTAAAGGATTCGATCCTGGAATGGATACATACGATTCACCACCTGCCGATGGCTCGAAAGTGAGAGTTGATGTTGATCCCGGTTCCCAACGCTTACAACTTCTCGCTCCCTTCGATAAATGGGATGGCAAAGATCTCACAGATTTGTCAATTCTCATCAAGGTTAAAGGAAAGTGCACCACTGATCATATTTCCGCAGCTGGTCCATGGCTCAAATATCGTGGTCACTTGGACAATATTTCCAACAATATGTTCATTGGGTAAGATTTTTTAGAGACTTTTTTATTTAGAATTAAATTGTCAATTTTACAATTTAACAAACTTATAATTTCAAGTTTATAATTTATAATTTGAATTTTACAAAAACTACACTAAATTGGGTTAAATTTATTTTTATACAATTATAAATCGTAAGCTTATAATTACAAATTTTAGTTTTACAAAAACTTTACTATAAATTGGATTACATTTATTCTTAATATTATTATTATTATTTTGCGTTTTCAAGCTTCGGACTTTTTCTTACACATATTACAATGAAACTATCACTTTTACATTTTTCGTTTCATTTTCAATTTTCATAAAATATTAATTTTTAAAGAACTATGTGAAAATTATTCAAATCGATTTAGATAAAAATTTTTTATAATTTTTATTAAACATTCTGAACAATTTAATTATTTAAAAGAATTAATTTGAAATTTCTTCGAAACTAGGTTCATTTTTTATCGGCTTGAAAAGTTTTAGAAAGATTTATATTTTGTAAAATTAAATTAAATTCAATTTTCTTCTTTTTTGAATAATTCAATAATTATCAAAGAACTTTCGTGATTGATTTAGAGGAGATTTTTAGTTGAAAATTCGGGTAAATAATTGAATACTGGAAGAATTATTGGAAAAAGTTTTAAATTTTTCTGAAAATTAGGAAATAGTCAATGAAATATAAAATAGAATTTTTGTGTTAATCGGAAATTGAAAAAAAGAGATCTTTTCGGCTTTTTTCGTAATGTGAATCGAGTAAAACGTAGACATTTTTTTTTGCTTCTTAAAGTCGACCCGAGAGCTGTGTATTAAATGTTTTTAATTTTGCCTTTGCAGAGCTGTTAATTCAGAAAATGGAGAAATGAACAAAATTAAAAATCAATTGACCGGAGATTGGGGCGCAGTACCTGATGTAGCTCGACATTATAAGAAAAATGGAGTAAGGTGGGTGGCAGTTGGTGATGAAAATTACGGCGAAGGTTCATCCCGGGAGCACGCTGCATTGGAACCTCGTCATCTTGGCGGTCGAGCAATCATTGTCAAGAGCTTTGCCCGAATTCACGAAACAAATCTCAAGAAACAGGGTCTCTTGCCATTAACCTTCGCTAATGCGAGCGATTACGACAAAATTCAACCCACTGATAAAATCAGTTTACTGGGTCTCAATTCTCTCGCTCCTGGAAAGGTAATTTACAAACTTATATTTTTTCTAATTCATTAAATTTATTGCTTCTTCTTCTTCATTAATCGTGATTTTAATTAACAATTTTTATCTGCAGCCCGTTCAGGCGGAAATCAAACACAAGGATGGCAAAGTTGACAAGATCACACTCAATCACACAATGAATGAACAGCAAATCACGTGGTTCAAAGCTGGATCGGCGTTGAATCGTATGAAGGAGATCGCAGGCGGAAAGTAAAAGTAAGAAACATTTTTAAAACGAAGACAAAGTTTCGAAGATCATTGCAGTGCAAATATAGTAAATTAAATGAATTAGAATAAAGCGGCACAACTAATTCGATGTTCTCCGCTAGATTGAATTTCGACGAAAAAAAACGTGAAATATTCTTAGAATATCACTGAAAGTAATTAAAAATTTTAATTTTTGAATTAGAATGGATCTTTCAATCTATGTCGATTGAAAATATTAATGATCGCAGTTTAAGAAAAAATTATTCGAATTGAAAGATTTTGATACATTTTTCCGAATTTTTCAATAATTGAAAAATTATTTTCTTTCTAAATTCTAATATTATAAAGGAATGATTGTCGAATGATGAATTGCCTCGAGTCAAATAATTTTATAAGTGAATCTAAATAGTATTGCTTATTGTATAGACAATAATATTGTCTCTTATTGACAATAGTGATTAATCAATCATTCTTTGCAAGTAAATGCAGCGGAGAATCTCGCAAATTTTTTAAATCAGTGATTTCTTGTTTCTATTAAAATCGTGTACGCCCCGGTCGCTGATATTTGAAAAAAAGGAGTGAATTCTTCGCTGAATATCTGTCACGTTATTATTTTCTTTCTATTTTAAAAATCATGTACATATTGTTCACAATGAATTATATATGACGAATATTTATAAAGTCTCTGACATTTAAAGGGAATAAAAAATCAGAGTATAATAATAACAACGCTTTTGAGTGACGATTAATTTCTATCATGTTAATTGATTTACTCCCATTAATTCAACTGGAGTATTTACACGAATAAAGAGCGTGTGAAAAGTTAAGTGTACTTTTATTTCTCAACCTGTAAATTCAAATTTTTTCCAATGTTTTAACTTCTTAATTAATTTTTTTTAATTCTTTTAATAAAAAGAAAGGAAAAATTCAGAAAAATAATTTTTCGACTAAATAAAATGTTTTTTTTTAATAAAAATGCGCGCAGAAATGGAAAAAATACGCGTGGGTGTAAAGAAATTATTTACTAATTAAAAGGAGCAGATTGTTACATAATTAACTTTTCCGAAACAAAAAGATTTGAATGTTGAGTTGAACTGTTGCAGTTGAGTGGTTTCCATGACAATCGGCGTTGCCTTGACAACGTCAAGTGTTCGTGTCAATCACAAAAAAATGAAAACAGTGGATTATTAACTCTACAGTGTTTACAATACATTGTTTTGCACAATTATCTATTATTAAATATAAAAAAAATTAATTTACAATTCTTTTAATAGAGTGATAATTGTCGTAAATTACTGAAGAAATCGTTAATGTTAATTTTTCCAAGTTTTCATGTCTGTTGAAGGTGAATTTTTTATTACTGTAACCGGTGCCATCGAGTTCGCCGAGTTTTATGATGCTGATAATTTATTCTGCAAGTATGAATATCACTATGGTCCAGAGTGGACTGTCGTTGGCGTAAGAAATGTTAATTAATTAATTTTACTTAATGTGATTTAGAATAATTATATCATAAAATTTATTTTTTAGAATAAAAAAAATTTTAATTAAATGGTTTCAAAAATACTTTTCTTGAAAACTGTATTACTTATGGAAGTATCGAGTTTCTTCTTTTAGAATATTTTCATAAAGTCATTTAATTTAAGGGTGTCGAGGAGGGTTTAACTCAGATGAGTAAATGCAGTAATGATGCTCGACATTTAGCGGTTTGGAACTTCCCTTTGAATATTGCTTTCAAAAGCACAAATCCACACGGATGTAAGTTCATCATTTTCTTAATTAACGTTATTTTCAAATAAATTAATAAATTACAGTGTCATAAGGTTTGAAATTTAAACAATTCATGTTAAAGACTGATACGTATATTTTTAATATCGAGAAATTTTATTCAATTGAATAAATAAACATTTATAAATTATAGGTAAATATTTACAATGTTTGAAAATAATTTGTTTCTTATGAAAAATTTTATCAAAATATTTGAAAATAATTCAATTGTTTCAAAGAAATTTATAAAAATTTGTAAGAATAATTAAATCTTTTTAGAGATTTTATTATTTATGAAAATAATTTGATTAGTGGGGAGAATTTTATTAAAATTTTCGAAAATAATTAAATTCTTATAAAGAATTTTTGTCAAAATATTTTTAAAAAATAATTGAACTGCTTTAATAAATGTTGATAAATTTTTTTTTATACTTGTATTATTTAGAGAAATTGTATTATTTATGAAAATAATTGAACTTTTTTCTACAAAGAATGTTTTATTAAAATTTTTGTAAAATGCCTTTTGAATTTTTTAAAAATAATTTAATTTTTTTGAGAAATTAAATTAAAATTGAATTGAATTCTTGTGAAGAATTTTATTATTTAAGAAAATTAATTTAACTCTTGCGAAAAAGTCTCTTAAAATTGTTGAACAAAATTTAGTTGTTTTAAGAATTTCCTCGATCTTTTTAGAAATAGTTTTTTTCAATTATTTTAATTTATAATTATGAAAATAATTAAATTTTACGAACAATTTTTTCCAACTGTTTAAAATAATCGTGTGTTTACTAATTGTAATTAGTAACAATTGATTATTAAATTATTTAAGATTTTTTTGAAAGTAATTTAATTTTTTCCAGAATTTTATTGCAATTTTTGAAAATAGTGCAATTTTTTGTGAAATTTTATAAAATTTCTACTAAAAATAATTGAAATCATGTGAAGAAATTATTTATTTATGAAAATAATTCAATCCTTCAAGAAAATTTATTAAAATTGTTCTGAAAATAATGGAATTAATTAAAATTTTTAAAAATAAGAAACAATACTAATTAATTATGTACTTCTCAATAAGTGAATTTTTTAAATTTTAAATCTGAGATTATTCAAAAGTTTATATTTGAAAATAAAAAAAATTCTAATTTTTATAATAATGTTAATAACTTATTATTATTTTACGAATTAGAAATTTTTAAAATAATTTATTTATTATTAATTAATAATAATAATAAATTTTATACTTTGATTTTGAAAAAAATTGAGAAATCCTCATTGTGCTCATTAATAATTTATTGGAAAAATTCGAAAATGCAATCATTAAAAATATTTGGATCAGTGAAGAAAAGTTCTTTTGCTCCCCAACTTGTTATTTCAATTGATTGGCTGTGAAAATTGCTTACAGGGCCACAATTAATTTTATCGATGTATGGATTGGATCTTTTTGGACACGATGTAACTAGAGGATATGGAGTCTGTCATGTGCCGTTAACTGCGGGTCGACACGATAAAAAGTACGTGAATTTATTTTCACTGTTTCACATTGTCGAAGCATTTAATTGAATTCTTTATTTTATTTTTTGTTCACTTTTATTTTGATAGGGTGCCAATTTATGTTGTCGAATCATCTTCAGTTGCTCAGCAATTTTTGGCTTGGTTAACCGGAAGAAGACCGGAATTGATTGATCCTTCAATACTGGCTGGCGGTGATGGTCGTGAATGTAAGAGAACAAATTTTTTTCAATTTTTTGCTCTTTAGAAAAGTTCATTTAAAATGAAGGGGAAAAAATTTAGAAACTAGGAATATGACTAAAAAGAAAAGAGGAATTTTTTTTTCATCATTATGTTTTGTAAAATGAAACTTGACGATTTTTTATTTTATGAGATAAAAGGGAAAATTTACAAATTAAGAAATTTCCTTTGTTGGAAAATTTCAACCGCTCCATGTATGTAAATAAAAGGAAAAAAAGACTTTTTTTTAATTTCAGTGACACGAATGAAAGTTCAAGGATCACTCGCTGTTTCGTTTAACGTGATGTTAAAGGACTTTTTCAAATTGGGTTACGATAATGGTGAAAAGCGAAATAGGTAATAGATGAATTGTCGAATAAATCCAATTTCTTCCTGTACTTGTTAATTTAGAAGAAAATAAAATTTTTGTCAACATTGTCAAAAAACCAGAATAAAGAAAGTAATGAATCTGTTTAAAAAATGTTTTTTTTTCTTACAAATTAAGTAATTTATTTAATACAGTGTAACAATTGACTCGATTTACATAAAAGTGGTATCACAGTAGAGTTATAAAAATAACGTAACACTTTTATACCGCTTAATGAAAAATAAAAATACTTAGATTGTGATATAATTTTTATAAATATCTGTTTATAAATCTATTTTTGCCGCAGGATAGCAAATATATTTATTTTCAAGCAAAAATAGTAGAAAAATTCATATTACAGTCGTCAACGACTATTATGAAAAACCAGTTTTCATTTTCCTTTTAATAATTGTATATATTCAAAAATATCATATTTACCATAAATAGAGACATTCACAATTATTGTCAACTATTCATAATATCGTACGTTAATTAATTGATCTAAAATTAAATATCATATTTCGATCAAAAGCATTTTTCGAAACAAAAAAAAACCTTTTGACGTCGTTAATATTTTAAATTAATAATCATATGAAATATTTGCCAAAGCATCCAAATGGTCGGCAATTACTTTCTTGAAATGAAATTTAATATAATTTGTAAATAGACTGTTGAGCACATGATTAAAATGATATCAATTGAGCCTCTGAATGTGTGTTATCCGTAAATATTCTGCAAGTACAAGAGACAGAAAATTAATAATTTTTGAATTTTCCATTGTAAATCAACTCCAAAAATAATAAAACAAAATTAAAATTTAATTTCGTTTTACTATTATCCATTTCTCTTTCTTAAAATATGAGAGTTTGATTTAGGACGTTTTTTTCTCATTAAACGATTATTTACCGTTTAAGCCGGTATCGGTCTACATTTTGCATTTGACACCTTAACATTGTCGTCAGAAGTAGCAGAGCAATAAATATCTAAAAATTCAAAAACAACTCCGTTCGTCCATCCAAAGCCTGATTGAACTACATATTCTCCTCCTCCACCGTAAAATCCGGGTTTAACTGCGTCGTACTGAAACAAAAAGAATTTTTCAATTTCAAAAATATATCAAAGAGACAATAAATTTTATTTACAAATAATTAATATTCATTTCGTATACATCATAAAAAAACTGCCGACTTTTTATTTACTGTCTTGTAAAAGAATTTTGAATTTAATCCAAGAAATTTCTGTTTCAACTCCAAGAGATTTTTATCATGAAATTCGTTCACAGGGAAAAATTGCTTTTTTATTAGCAAAATTTCTCTATTGTGAAGAAATTTATTTCAAGATAAAAGATAAAATAGAATTTTTTACAATTCTTAATTTTACAAGAATTTTATTAGAAATTTTTTTTTTAAATTTATTAACTGTTACTTTTTTCTTAAATCTTAAACAATTTAAGCAGCATGATTCTCGATTAAATTAAAAATTTTAAATTCGTGATTTGATCAATTTTTATTTCACAATCTGTCAATGAATTAAAAATAAAACTTAATTATAATCTTTTTAAGATTGTGATTGCTACAGAAAATTGTAATAATTTGATAATAATTTTTTTTAAATTCATATTGTTTGAAAAATAAATCAACTAAATTATTAATCATTTAGAATTAATATTTTTAGAAAATTAAATTAATTTCATTATAATCTTTTTCAAATTAATTTTTTCGTAATTTAAATTATTTAGTTAATTTTTTTTAAAGATTAAATTTGTTCAATTAATATTTTTTTAAAAATAAATTCTTTAGAAAATTCAATTCAATTAATAATTATTTTTCTAATATTAAATTTTCCAGAATATTAAATTAATTTAATTTTGAAAAATAGAAATTCTTTTTTTTAAATAAATTTGCTGAAATGTTATTTTTTAAAGATTAAGTTGTTTAAAAAATTAAATTTAGTTTACAATTATTTTTTGAAGAATAAATTTTTTTAGAATTAACAAATTTGCCTACTAATTACTTTTTAGATTAAATTGCTTATGTAATTAAATTAATTCAACTATTATTTTTTTATTAATTTATTTTTTAGAAAATTTTTTAGAAATTTAAAAATAAATTGCAGTCGAAATTCGATTAGAATAAAAATAGAATTTGGAATCAATACAAGATTATTAATTAATTATTAATATTAAAACGAATTGCATACTTAATAAGTTGAGAGGAAATAAAGAAAATAAAATCTAGATTTATAACGAGCGTACTGAGATTTTTTTTACTTTAATCTCTGTTCTAGTTAGCTCTGAGGTCAATTTAGCAAAAAAAATCCACTAATTCAAGGGAAAATATATTGCGGTTGATATTTTACTTTTTATCCACTTTTATGAATGAGACAAGAAATTTTAATTTAGCAAAAAAAGATGTAAATTATAATTTTTTTGCTGTAAATTGTAGTTTGTGTTTCTGACTTTTTATTTTTTTTTTTTTTGCATAAGAAGTGCCATTTACCAAAATTTAATTTGCGACAACTGGTTAATGGTCATTTATTCGTCTCCTCGTTTCCAGCCACTCGAAAACGGATTAACCATCTCGTTTAAAAACGAGCTTAGCGGTGGGTTGTAAAATTGTAAAACGAGTCATAGAGAAAAGTTCACGAGAGTGTCTCAAGTGCCATAGACAGTAAACATTTCACGTTTCGCACTTTTTATTCTACCAGTTAGATTCTTTCTTTTTTTTCCATAAAACCCGAATTTTACAACTTGAAATATATTTAAAATTTTCCAACCATTTTTCAAAAGAAATTTTCAACTCGTTTCGGCTATTTTATATTTTTTCTCCTCTAAAGATATTGTACAGTTATTCAAATTTTTTCCATTCTTTTCGCTTCTCTTCTGGAGGTGATATTTTTTCCTCTAATTTTATTTCACATTTTGTTTTGCTACAAAGTTTGTAATTTCAATGATAATTTAATAATAGCAAAATCTGTGATATTTCATGAATCTGATTTAAAAAACAATTTTCAAATAAGCAAAAAGTGTAGAATGAATTTAAGAAATGAAAAATTCTTGTGTGACAAGGCTGTTTTATAAATTTTTGCGTTTGCCAAAGAAAGCACACCAAGAGTTTAGATTGGAAATGAAGCAACATGAGGAAATTGAGATAAAAATAAATTCTGAAATGCTTTCTAGAGAATCATATGATTTAATGGTTTGCTTTCTGCAAAAGTAATTCCCTGTGGATATCGTATACACTGAAAAGATGCTATGACTTTTTATGATTTTATCCTCTTAAGATTTTCTCCACGACGATATATAAGTGACCTTTTATTTATTTTCCTTTTTTTTCTTTATTGCGATTCACATATTGAACACTAATTTGTTTCACGCTGTTTTTCTTTTCTTCTCGCTCTTTTTTTTAATGGAGATAAGGAATTAGAAAACTGTATACTTCTCTAGAATTAGAAGAAAATAGATGAAAATCGAAGAGTTAATGTAAATTTTCAAAAAAAAATTTTCTTTTGAATTTTTGATGGCAGTGTTTTTATCGATATAAAATGGTTTAGGAATAGAACATCGGTAAATTTATTTGATTTTGAGTATGAAAAGCGAATCCAGATGGGTCTCATTATTTCAGATATCCATACTTGCTTTAACACATTCAGATCTGGTTGAATGGTTGTTGAAAGCTACGACAATGTAGATCGTCATCACTATCATCTCAGTTGAGCAGACGTTAACAATAAGGGATGATGCACATTATATGCATTGTAGAAGTCAGACATTTAGTCACAATAAACGATAATGATGGCAAAAAATAATTTTTCAATTCCTTTTTTCGAAAAATTTGCAATTTAGTTCCAATTTTTCTTCTCCTTTTTTTCTTCTAATTACTTTCTTCATATTTCTCGTCATTTTCTTTTATTTTCTTTTCATTTTTTCCCAACTGACAGAAAGGCGAAATTTTTCCAAAGAAAAATGATTTTTAATGTAAAATAGTCCACATAGACAATTTTTGAGAAATATTTTTTGATGAAAGGCGAAACGACATTTGGCGAATAAATAAAAATGATTGGTAACTTAAGGGAGCTTTTTTCTTCAAGATGCTAAAGTACATTGAATTTCAAAGGACGCGGATATTGATCCGAGAGTCTCGTCTCATATAATTCCCAATGATTCTGCAACTGAAGTGATTGGAGAGATTGAAAAAAAGAAGCAAGAACGAGTGTGTCTCTTGACAAGAAGGAAAATTCACCGGAGAGTGAAAAATAACATTTCCTCTTATTTGCTTTGTCTTCTATCGCGTGCGTATTTTTATTCGAAACTTTGAAAAATACCGAATAGAATGATTTTTTTTCAACTCACTGAGTTATGAAATTTTAACAAAAATAAAAAAATAAGAATATTTACCCTCTTTTTAACTAAATCGGAAAAATAATGTATTTTTAATTTAAACTTTTCGAAATTAGAGCAAAGAAAAAAAAATTTCAAACATTGTTTTCTTTCTAGTTTTTTTTGGATCAATATGAAAAATTATGGTCTTAATTGGAGAAAAAGGAGGCCTTTTATTTACACGTTTGTTATTGTTTCGAGAGGCGAAACTAGAGAAAAGAGTGAACTAAAAGATTGAAGGATGTAAAAAGAGGTCTCAGTCAGAACGGAAGCTGACAAATTACCGGAACCTTTAACTTCGGAAAAAACGTCTTCTCTACTTAATTAATCGAATTTATTTCCCATCATTTATCATTAAAATTTTATCCGTATTTTCATAGGCAAAATTATTACACATATTCCTCTTCGAAAAATTAAAAAAAAATTGTTTTTATTTATTATTTGAATATTTACTTATTTACGAAATATTAGATAAACGTCTCATTTAGAAAATTTCCTGTCTCATTAATATTTTGTCTTCACCTCAAAATTAGGAGTGAAAAAGGAATATTATTATTAATTATCATGTGAAAATGTTTGCTTTGATTTATTAAAGTTTGATAGTTAAGAAATTCGTTAATTAAACTAGAAGCATCAAAGTTTAATAGCGTAAAATGGTACGTCTTTCATTAAAACTTTCTTGCAGTCTCTGATCTTATGATTAACGAAGATCTGATTTTGAATTACGAATACTGAAAATACTTGAGTTTGTATAACTTAATATATAAGTTCATATAAATACCTTTTCAAACATTTCATTAAATTCGTTGAAACCAATGTGATTAGATCTCAGCCATCTAGTTGCAAGCTCTTTAGATAGAGTAACAGCCGGCTCATAATTCGTTAAATAAAGTCCAACAATTACCATCGATTGCAAAGGTGCCCAAGCATTTGGAAAATCCCATTGTTCTCCAGTGTCATCCAGCGAAGAGGGAATTCCGCCTAAAAAATTATAATTCATTTTAATGGCCATTTTTTCCAACGATATTCAAATTGAAAAATAATTTTCTCATCCAGCGAAAAAAAAGTATAAGTATTGAATAAGCGAAAATTTTTTTTTTTGTACTATTTTTTGAAAATCGGGTATTCTATCCATGTCTAGATATTATCCTATTAAACTACATTATATAGTATATTATCACACCCTTTTACAAAAGACAAGCTTGTGTGTTAAATATTAATAAATTTTACACTCTAGTAAGTTAGAAACTCAATTTTCCCCATATTGTAAACTACAATCAATCTTTAAATTCAGTTAACTTACTCTAATGTGAAATTTATTAGAAATTTTCTATTATTTACAATAAGTTGAAAAGCTTCTTTAAAAAAGTTATTGACATATAAACGAATAATAAAGATTTCTCCAAAAAGAATTATTTTATTAAAAAGAAAATTGCTTTCCTTTATTGAGTTCATGATTTTGCTTTTGCCATCGTCTCTTTGTAATTTTATATTGAAAGCAAATATTGGAAATGCAATAAAGTTATAGCCGGAACAATTCTATTGCAAATATTTATCAAAAACAAAATTTCAACGACAATTCATCTTAACAAAAAAAAAGAAAAAAAATTCTGTATAACAAAAATTTCTAAATTGTTTTCTAAATGCAATTATAGAAAAAACAAATTTATAAACAATATTATAGAAATCCGATTTGAATTGTGAAAAAACAATTAAGAAAATTGTTTTTTAATATTAGGGAAGAAAGTGAATACGGAAGTTCAATAAAATTTAAAGTTTCAAACTATTTATCGAGGAATTTATGTTAGTTCTTGAGCAGTTTTATATAAAAGCACAAGATCAATGTATCCGTTCTTTTAAAAATCTCTTACTACGTTCTGGATGAAAGGAGACACCTACTTGGAGCCATGTGATTTTTACGATCAACAGAAATGGTCCATTTAAGTCAGAGTTTGAAAAAAAACACTTTTCAACTTAAAATACTTATTTTCGACACTTACGATAAATTACTTATTGAAAATTAATTTATTCAACTAATTTATATAGGAAAATTTTTTAAATTGAATCTCCGGAAAGTAAAACAACACATATAAAATTTATTTAGTCGTTTTCATTGGCCTGTAATATCTAAAAAATTAATGCTTTAAAAATAAATTTTAACCAAGTTTATTTTTTAAAAACAGAAAAAATAAATTAAACTTAAATTTTTATTTAGCAGTTCAAATTTTTAAGTATTTCAAAATTTTAAGCAAATAAAGAACAATAATTAGTTAAATATTTATTTTACAAAAGTTATAAAAATTTGAAAAATTTAATTTGGAAGTTTTTAAAAAATTAGGTTTTTGAAAAATACTAATTAAAAATTTTAAAAAAAAGTACTTGAATTCTCAATAATAATTTTAACAAATTGAAACAATTGGAAATCTAGTAAAATCTAATATTTTAAAAAAATTTATATTTTCCTCTTTACACATTGTCTATAAGTATAATTATATTTTTGAAATTATATCATTTAATGAATTTACAAAAATTATTCTATTCAAATTATTCAATTCTCGTATAGTTGAATTCTGTCAGGAATTGATTTAAACAACAATTTTAGTTTACATTTTAAAAAATAATTAAATATTTATATAAATGGAACTATAGGAATTAAATAAATTTTAAAAGGTTTTTAAATTAAATTCCTTGAAAATTTACGGGAAGTAAAAGTTTAAAAATCCTAAAATTTTTGTTTTGAAAAATTATTAATAACATCATTTTTAGGAATTATTAAAGTTTTTTTAATAATTCTATTCAAAAATTCTAAAAACAATAATTGAATTTTGGATGAATTACAGTTGTAAATTTTTAGAAATAATTAATTATATTTCATGAGGTTTTTCATTGAAATTATTTGAAATTTCAAATTCCTCGGGAAAAATAAATATGAATAAATTTTTAAATTTTTGTTCAACAAAAAGTATTAAAGTTTTGACAAAATTTAATTCAGAAATTTCGTAAAATTGTTTCTTGAAAAAATGAAACTAAAATTTTCTAAAAATACTTCAATTTCCGAAAATAATTTTAAAAAATTGAAACAATTGAAAATTTTGCCAACTTTTATTGAAATAAATTTTGAATTTTATTTCAAGTTGCTGTTGGAAATATTTTGGCATTTACTATAGGAATTGTTCAAATAACTACATTTAATTACATTTAATGAAAAGACCGTAAGAAAAATTATATTTTTTAAGAAATTAAGAATTTTCATTAAATTTGGAAAAGCAAATTTTGAAAGTAACAATGGATAAGAAAATTTTGCTAGTTTTTAATAAAATTCAATAATCAAATGTTTAATTTCAATTATTAACAAACACAATTATTTAGAAATCTTAAAAAGAAATACTTCATAAAATTCTGAATTACTTTTCAAAATTTTTAATTAAAATTTGTTAAAGAAATTTCATTATTTTAAAAAAATTCAATGAAATTCTTCAGATGAATTAGATTAGGATTTTCTTAACTTTAGTAAAATTCTTCGCAAGACTTTAATTATTATTTTCGAATTTTTTGATAAAATTCTTCAAAAATATTCAATTGTATTGAGAGTTTTTAAATAAAATTTTTTACAAGAATTTAATGTTAACTATTATTGTTATATTATTATTTACTATACAAAAATAAATAAATGGAAAAGTTCTGAAAAATTGACTATTTATATTCTCAATGGAATAAAATACTGTTATTCTTTTATATATCAATGTCTACAAATTTAGTGACGATAATGATAATAATCTGTGAATCGTGAGAGGATCTCAAACAAAGGAATTACACTCTTTCCTAGATTATACATATAATATACGTAGTCGTATGGCTATGTGTGGTTAATTGAAAATGGGTTCTTGAGAATATGCATGGGTCAACAAAAATTAATAGTAGTGTCAACACGTGCGAAACTCATTGCCAGAATATGATTCCTTTGCACGAAACTTCAATCAAATTTTTAATATAACCAAATATTTTCGAATTTTCTCTGTCGCTTGTCTGCAAAATTCGGGGGAAAACAAACAAAAACTAGAAAAATTCCCCTTCCCCTTATGCAATATTTTGTTTTTTAATTTTGTTTCTTAATTTTTCATTAATTTTCCTTTCTTTCTAGTTTCGAAATATGTGTGAAAATACTGACCTAAAAAGCTAGTGATGTTCTTAGTTCTGATATAATTTAGAGCTCTTTTAGCATACATCACTCTATTTTCAATATTGTAACTTCTTGTGTACAATGGAGCGAAATTCGACGGATAAAATATATTCCTCTGCCTTTTGTGTAGCATATCGTAATCGTACCATATTCCATCTTTTTCATTCCACAAAAGTGTTTGTATTCCAACTTGATATCTCATAGCTATTTGCTGATAGTAACGTGATTTCTGCAAAAGAATACAAAATATTTTAGTAACTTTAGAATAAACTTCCAAATAAAAATTGTTAAAATAATATATATTTATATTCTATGCTATCAATTTCTAAATTAATAATTTAAAATATAGATTAAAATAATATTGACAATTAAATAAGTTTAAATAATTATAAATAATTTTCGTCTATTAAAAATAAAGGAAAAAAGACGTGACAATGAAAAATAAATAAAATTTTTTCAATGTTTAAATTCAACTCGATGAAATTGTAAATTTCTTTAGCCAGTAATTTACTTCACGGCGATAATTGGTCAATAAAATTGTTCTCCTCTTTTTAATTGGCTTTTATGTGTTCAGACTATTATTAGGGGGTCAGATTAATTCTTAATAAATCGAGAAATTTGTAAAATTAATTCAAAATTTTCTCTCATCTTGTTTTCAAATATTGATTTTGAAAATTAAATTAATCGTACAATTTCATTTTAACTAACCATTTCTGATTGTTATCTATTAGGATTTTATAAATGTGAATTTTCTACTGTTCAAAGTGAATAATGTAAAAGAATATTGGTCTAGTTTCGTAAATTGAAAAACGAATCTGATGAAACGAAATTACATTGAAAACCTGATATTTGCATTTGCATGTAATTGATCAACTATATGTTTTATCATTACCACATTTGAATGTGATGTATACTCTAAAGTTTTGTTTTCATTACAATGATAATGGCCGTTTCTCGAGGGAATTAAATTAATTGGGAATCTATAACAGTGGAATGTTTTTACAAAATAAAATTGTCAAACAAATGAATTAAATTACGAAAAAAAGAGATAAAATTTATTCTAATTGTATATATAAATAATAAATTTAAATTCTAATTCCCACCTTTAATTTAAAAAAAAAATAATAAAGCAGATAATTTATTTCATTTATTTCGAATTGTTTAATATTTCGCAGACTTCGGCTGAATTCGAAAACTTTAAAAATATTCAAAACCAATTTCGTAAATAAAAGTGGAAGCGCGTAAAACAATAAACTTAATCGTCAGAATGTAGGAAAAAAAGCCATTTCAAAGTTAACGAGCGCTTTGGAAAATCGTAAGATAAAATGGTTTTTAAATTAGTAACATTTTTTTCACTTACTTTTAAGAAAATAAAATCATGCCTACAGTGTTAACGAGTAAATATAGCCAAGGAAACAAATTAAGAATTATAAGTTTTCTATGATAAAGATTTATAAATATTTCTCTGTAAAATCGTAAAATTAAATATCAAACTTCTATATTCTTTTTTCTATTTTCATTCGCAGTATAAATGACTCAAAAAGAAAGAATTCAATTTCTATCAATCTTAGGACTGTTTTCCTTTAAGGAGTTATTGAATTTTTCTAGTTGCAGGCAATTTGGATTAATTCCAAAAAGGCATGCTCAAACGTTTGTCGTCCCAATATCGTTTTTCATATAAATCGCGTAAATTTCAAAACTTTTGACATTGACTTACTTCCCAACACAATGGAGTGCAAATAAAACTGTCCACAGGGAATTTGTGACTGAGTACAAAAACTTGTTAGTTATCTCAAACTCTAGAATTGCTTAATTATGGAAATACAATAGAAATAAAGAATAAAAAAAAAATTATTTAGATGATTTAATCTTAAAAAATTATTTCCAATTTCTAGTTATAACGAAATTTTAAAAATTTTCCTCACTTCTGGAAATTTAATAACAAAATTCTGTTTAAAAAATTATCAAATCAAGAGAATTTTGATAAATAATAATTTTAAAATATATTTACAAAATAATTTCGAATTTATTTGGTTTTCATAATTTATAGTGGGATTAATAAGATTCGTTATTTTTTTTTTAAAGGGAATATTGAAAATTTACGGTATACTCACTATGAAATTTCCAAATTTAGCGTGAAATTTACTGAGACGTTTGGCATTACGTTGAAGATACGCATTGAGATCGACGGGAATAATATATTTTGTGGCAATATTTGAAATATTGCGCTGGACATTTTGACCCAAATTTGAAGAGGAGATAAACCAACGAGATGAAAAGTCCCAACCACTCTCAGCGCCTGCTTTTAAATTTTCGTACAATTCTTTTTTATCCTCCTTTTTGTTTAGATTTTTGGCCAATTTATAATCCTCTCTATAAAAAAATAGCCGTTTTTGTAAAAAAAATTACACTTTCTATAAAAAATAAAATTAAATCCAATATTTAGATTAAAATTAAATTTAAAAAATGAGATAAAATAAAATCAAATTTGCAAAATTAAAAAAATTAGGTTAAATTAAAAACAAATTAAAATTAAATTTTCTTAATTAAAAAATTAAAATTAAATTTTCAAAAGTTGTAAATATAGTTAATAAATACCGATAACTTTCGGGCCTGGGTCCTTCATCTTCGACGTAATATCTAGCCATTACGTAATTTTTTCCTTTGAAGGGAATATTTACGGTTTTCTTCTTTTCCCAATATTCGAATTCTCTATCCAGAGATGGAAGAATTTCTTCAACAAATTTATAGTCCTGAGTGACGTCGACGTAAGTTTGCACCTAAAAAATAATTTTCCATTTAGGTATTCAATATTATCTTAAATTCTAATAATTGAAAAAATAAAAAACAAAAAATTTCCCTTTTTCGCAAATTTCTCTTTTGCCACTCTAATCATAATCTTATATTAATGGAATATTTCCGATAATACCTTTTTTTCTACGACTTAAATCAAATGATTAGCCATCGAGATAAAGTTACATGTCTAAACAAATAAAATGAATTTATTCACATAGATTTCTACGAATCATCGCGATACGATGATTCAATGGTAAAAAATGAACAAAATCAATATTAAATTGTAAAAGAAATTTTTTCTATTCCTTTTTTTTATTATACCGGTTAAAACTGGTGAAACAGTGGATTAAAATACGTCGATAAATGAAATAAGTTAGGAATAACAAAAATAAATAATTGTCGTGAAACCTGACGCGAAACCCAAAAAGAATTCTTCGCAAGCTCTTTGTGCGCGATACTCTAAAATTACCTACAATTGTTGAAACTTATGTTACGCTTCCTTTTTATCCCAAGGCGCCACAAAAAGCTCGATTCTGAGAAAATGATAATGTACCACTGAGTCAGGTATACTTTAAAGTTTTCATTTTTTGAAACTTTTATTTTCTCCATGTGTATCTACGATCCGAGAATATTGTTGAGGTTTGATGGTCACTCTTATTCAAAAGAAAGTTATATACATGCGGCACTTTGAATTGGAAATACAAAATTGAATTTCATATTTGATTACTTTAACAATAAAGGAGACAAAAATAGATAAAAATACAAAAAGAGACAAAAATTTCTTGTTTGGAACGAAAATTTGTTTTTGAGTTTGAATTCTTTTGCTTATGTATAGTAGCAATTTTGCTATTTAGATACTTTTATTTCTAGAAGAAACAGGAAACAAAATGAAAATGCCCTTTATAAATTTGAAGAAAAAACGAAACCACTTTTGATGTGTTTTTCCTGTCGAACCGAATCGTTTTTAAGTACCTGTAGTCTTGAAATGAAAATTGAAGGGTGCCTCCCTTGAGTACAACTTCATCATCCCAAGTACATATTATACGATTCAGTTCTGAGATAAC
Organism: Leptopilina drosophilae; assembly: GCA_032873175.1. Taxonomy (NCBI): domain Eukaryota; kingdom Metazoa; phylum Arthropoda; class Insecta; order Hymenoptera; family Figitidae; genus Leptopilina; species Leptopilina drosophilae. The sequence goes on from CM065481.1 coordinate 23,417,026, forward strand.
CAATCATTTATTTTCCCATGGGAATACAAAGAATAAATTCCGAAGTCACAATAAATAAGGGATGAAATCGTTTTCATTTTCCATTTAAAACGATTTTTTTTCTAATTTAACACTTAGAATTAAAATTGGTTTTTGTAAATTTATCACTTAAAAAAAGGAGAAATAAAAATAACAGGATTGCTACGAAAATTGAATTTTGTTTTTCCATGATTCCCAGACAAAATATGATTTTTTCCCTGACCCTAAAGAATATTCTGATTTATATTCTAAAAACCATTAGATACTCAAAAAATGTTCTGTTACATTTGTTTACGAATTTCTTTAATTGTAAAATTATTCGAAAGCAACAACTTCATCTTTAAGTTAATATTTAATTATTATTAATCCGTATAAATTAAAATTTTTCTGAACATTTAAATTGGAATATTTTTGAAATTCAATAACTTAGGAGAATATTATTATTCTTTTAATTATAAAACATGAAGATATCCGAGTGATGAAATCATTATTTCGTATTATATGAATTCAGATATTCAAAGACTTTAATTTGTAACCTTTACAAAATTCAATTATTTCTAAACATTTTAATTATTAGTATCATCTCCAAAATTCAATACTATTATCTGAAATTTTAACTAAAATTAATTTTAAATTTATTTTTATTAGAAATTTCTACGAGAATTAAATTATTTAAATAGAAACGCATAGATAATTTATTAAATAATTGAATATTTCTTGAAATGGAATTCCCATGAAGAATTTTATCAAAATATTTTGAAATAACTCAATCCTTTTGACGAATTTGAATAAAATTGAATTATTGGGAAAAATTTTAGTAAAACGAGTTTCAAATATTGACTTTTTTCAAAGAAAATAATTAAATATTCGTACAGAATTTTATAAAGAATAATTTTAAATAATCGAATATGTTTTGGGAAATTTTATTAAAATAATTTATATACAAATTATTGAATTAAGAAAAAATTTTGAAAATAATTGAATGTTGTTACTTTTGAAAATAATTGATTCTTGTGATGAATATTATCATTTTAGAAAATAATAATTGACTTCCTCCAAATGATTTTATTAGTTATGAAAATAATTAAATCCTTAAAATGAATTTTATAATTTATGAAAATAATTGAATTACTGTGAAAAATTTAATGCCAAATTTTAAAACATTTGATTTTTACGAAAAAACTTATGAAAATTCTGTTTTAAATAATTCAATTCCTGTGAAATTTTGAATTATTTAGGAAAATAATTTAATGTTTGTGTAGAATTTCATCAAAATTTTTGTTTAATAATTGAATTCCTTTGAGAAATTTTATTATAATACGTATAGTAGAATATTGAAAATCATTAAATTAAAAAAAATTTTTTGAAAGTAATTGAAATTTTGTCATGAATTTTATTAAAATTTTTGAAAACTGAAAAATTAATCAAATTCTTGGTAATTTCATAGTTTATGAGTGAAACAAAAAGACAAAAAATGAGATTTTTTTTAAAAACTCTAAACATTTAACTTTTAATAAAAATCCCTGACTTTTCTCTGATTCCCCTGACCTGTGGCATCTCTGAATGAATAAAAAAATAAAAATAGACAATAAGAAAATAAATGCAGAAAATAAAGAAATAAAAATAGAAAAAGAAAGGAAAGAGATAAAAGTAAAAAAATAAAAGTAGAAAAATAGAAGTAAAATAAAAATTGGAAATAGAAAAGTGTAGAGGTAAGAATAAATTTAGTAACCAAAAAAAAATAATCAACGAATTCTTACCATATATGTCAATAATGGAGGTTGACTTCTCATTAAATAATAAACTCTTCCTCCATTTGGAATGAATCCATAATTATCGACAAAGCTGACGAAATTTTTTATCATTCCCTTCGCAGTATTGTACATATTGCTGAGAAGTAGACCCTTGATGATCCAATAACTGTCCCAGTAATAAAACTCTAATTCACGAAAACACACAAATTTTATTTTTACTATTATATGAAATATTTGCGATTAATTAAATTTTATATAATATATAATTGAAAAAGTTCAACATCATTATAAAATTTCAGCCCAAATATTGCAAACCTTTGAAACGTCCTCCAGGAATGATGAATCCATTTTCAACGGGAATTAAACTATGTCTATTGGGATGAAGAGCCACTTCTGGTTTTATTTTTCTTGCCAATATTTTCCAAAGGTCATTCAAATTTTTTGCAAATATTTTAAATTTTGGATCTTGAATTCGTGATAAAATTGGTGGATACTTGATCCAGTCTGGTGGAATCCATTCTTCTAATTCAGTTTGATTTATAAAGGCGTCCGAAATAAAGACTTTTAATTCGTCATTTGTTGGTTTTCTATTTGTCCTTTCCATTAAGTCTTCAAATCTTTTAGGAGCAAATTATAAGAATTTGTTTAAAAATAAGATAAAAATTGCTTTTTAATAAAAAATTATAATTCAATAATATACAAAATTGGAAAATATTATTTTAAATATATGATTAGGTGAGAAAATGACATAAATGTCATAAATTGAATGAGATTAATTAAATATTTAATTATTTTAATTTTAATTAAGGGAATGTTAAAAGTGTAAATTAAGCTTGCAATTACTTTTTCAATGTCACATCGGGATCGTTTCTTTGAACTAAATCAACAAAAGTTTTACTGTCTGGATAAATATTTGATAATTGAATGGTTTCCAGTAATTCTCCCGTGCAGTAAATTTGGCTGAAATGAAAGAAACATATTTAGGTAGAGTTAATTTATTTCTGGTGTTAGTAATTAGTGTATAATTATTATTAATGGATTGCATGAAAATCGAAATACAAAACAATGTAGGTATACCTACATATATAGTTACTATAGTAATTTTCATTTGTTTTAAGTTGTTTGTTAAAAAGCTTTTGCATCATAAACATAACAGTATTAACAGTTAAAAAATGTATATAATTAAATGTGACGTATTTCATAACCTCAAATTCGACAACATATTATTTTACGACATTATAATATTCAAATCACCTTCTAGTAATATTCATTTGCACCTTTTCTTTCTTTAGATTTTAATGGCCCAGATCCCAAAAGTAGGACAAATTGCCAAAAGTAAGAAAAGTAATTCAAAGCACTAATTTCAATAAGGGAAATTGTTTTTTCTTATCTTTATGCAATTAAAATTTCATTGTAAACAATCTTCCTCCATTTTTAAAAAATGGAAAAAATCGATATTCTAATTCTCGATTAAATATTGATTGGAAATAGATTTCCAGAACCGGTGTGAATATCATAGTCATAGTTGAATATTTAAGTAACTTAATTGAAATACTTTTCCAAAATATATAGGTATTAATTATAGTTATAAATTGTGAATAAGGTAATTTGAATAATAGTATAATTGGAGGATTCGAAAGCCAAATGTAAAGACAATGCAGGTAAATATTATGTGAATAATTTCTTTTCACATGGCGATTAATTGGAGACACTAATCATTGTAAAATAATGTTTTTAAAAAATGATTGTAACCTAAAAATCTTTCCTAATTGCAAACGTTGCAAACTAGATTATTTGTGATTGTTTTTTAAATGACTATTAGTGATGTTTTAATTTGCGCCGTCGTTTGTTTTGGTTTTAGTTAAGTTTTCGTACAACTTGATTGATTTTTTTTAATTTCGATAAAAATGTATAAAAGACAAAACAAAGGAGATTTTATTCTTAGCCCCTAGCCCATAGATTTTTTCTACCATAGGAATATATTTGTAAAAAGTAAAAGGATTAAAGGACAAATCGCTTACAAACATGAAGTTTTCGATCACTTAGAGTCAGGCTTTTATTTGTTTTTTGCATCCTGCAATGAATTTTATAACTCTCGTAGCAAATAACAAGGGAACTTTCAATATTTATTCTTTGTTTTGACGTAAGTTTAGAATCTTCTTTATTACGCTTTTGTCAAAGTATTATTTCGCAAAAAAATTTGTTTTTCTCCTCAAGATTCAAATCAACTAGTTCGCAGACCTAACCTAAATGTCTTTATTACGAATTTTTCTTAAAAGAAGGTTCTTAAAAAAATATACAATGAAAATTTTGCAAATATTTTATTTTATCGATTCAAGTGAAATAAAGTAGATTGATAAAAGGAAATTTTGCTTTAATTAATTATAATTTACGAAATTAATTTGTTTGTATTTTTCAGGCAGTTCCGGAAGAGCATAAACAACAGGATAAGAAGATATTGCCAACAGGATATGACAGGATACGAGGATATTGCAGACAGGATAAGAGGATTCTGCAAACGTATCAGCAAAATTGAATCGGGTGTCCAGCGAACGCAGTGAATTTTTCATAGTCAGGGAATGTAAGGAAAAGTCAAGGGAATAATCAGGAAATGTCGGAATTTTAGTAAGAATCAGGAATATTTGTTTAAACTTATTCAATAATTTAAATGTACAAATCAAACGCGAGTTAAATTATTTTTTACTATCGATTATTTTTAGGTTATCAATATATTATTAAATGTGGTAATAACTATATTTATTTTTCTCAGGAAATCAGAAATATAATGTTAGCTAAAAGTCAGGCAATTTTTTCTCGATCAATGCTGGACACCCTGTTAAAGAATATTCAGGAATATGCTCAGAGATGCTAAGCAGTAATCAGCAGTTGGTGTGAGTTCTTTTATTTTCATCATTTTTTCTTTATTTTATCCCTTCCCTGTTTTATACATTACAAGTCAATATTTTGCCATTAATAATTAATCGCATGTAATTAAATTGAAATTTAACCCTTTGAAAATTTTTATTTTAGAAGTTTCGAATAATTTTCTCTCCTTTTGAATATTTAAACTATTTAAATGATTACACTATTTCAGGGTTGCCACGCAACCTGGAAATCTGAAAAACCTGGAAATGTCAGGGAATTTTATAAAAATTGAAGAAACCTGGAAAAGTCAGGGAATTTTGATCGAAATCCTGGAAAATTTATTTCTGAATTCAAATTTTACTTAAATATTTCAAAATTAATTTAATTTTAAAAGAATTGCAATTACAATTTTAATAAGTAGATGAACTTGAAAACATTTTTGTTTAAAATTTTGTAAAACTTCAATTTTAAATGAATTTCATTTTAAAAAAAACTTAGATTTTTAAAAATCCTTAACTAAAATTCTTCTAAAATTATAAAAATTTTTAAATATATATTTAATTGATTATTTAAAAATAACGGATTTATAGAAGAATTTTAGTTAAAACACTAATACAAAATTGAATTTTGAAGCAAATACATATTAAATTAAATTAATTAATTAATTATTAATTTTTTTATTATATTAATTATTATTTTTTTAGAAAAAGTAAAATTCTTCTCAGAAATTCAATTATTTTTTTTATCTTTTATTATTTATTCTTCAAAGAATAAAATTATTTTCAAATTTCAATGAAATTCTTTTGTGGCGATTTAATTTTTTTAAAAAGAATATTAATAAAACTCTTCGTAGAAATTTAATTAATTTCAAACATTTTTTTAAATTAAATTATTTTTAATGTTTGCTATTTGAATAAAATTTCACGAAGCAATTCAATTATTTAAACCGATCCAATTATGTTTGAAAATTTGCAAAAATTCTTGTCAAACTTTAAATTGTTTTTATAATTAATAACATTTTTCTCTGAAATTCAATTATTTTCTCAAATATTAATAATGTTTTTGGCAGAAATTCAATTATTTTTAATATACAAAATTTTCATCAAATTTCTCGAAAAATGGAATTATTAAAAATTTTTTTTTTCAATTTGTCTTTTGACAATAAATAATAATAATAAACATAATAATTAAATTCTTATAAAATTTATTATAAAAACTCAATGTTAAAAAACATTCAAATATTTAATAAATTATTTATTTTTATAGTTAAATAATTGATTTCTTGAAGAATTTTCTAATAAATATTGATTTAAAAATAAATTTCAGTAAAAATTTTGGATTGTAATTGAATATCATATTCAAAAATATTTATTTATTTCAAAATTCTACGAGAATTCATTTATTTCACTCTAAAATTTTCATTTCATCTATAAAAATAAACATTTTATTAAATAAGTGAACTTTTTTTAAAAATGAATTTTTATAAAGAATCAACAAATTTTTAAATAATAATTGAATTCTTCTAAAACATTTGAATAAAATTTTTTTAAGTAATTACGTTTTTAGAGAAATTTGATTAAAATTTTGTTTATTAAGAACTATTGAAATTCTGATTAGAATTTTATTAAAATTTTTGAAAATAATTATTTATGATTAGTAATAATTAAACCTGGAAAAATTTCGTTTTTTAACCTGGAAAACTTGGAAAAGTCAGGAAATTTGAAAAGGGTAGAAGCGTGGCAACCCTGTGTTTTTACCAAATTGAAATGTTAAATTGTCTTTAAAACAGGGAAGGAAGTCAAACAACATGGTGACAACATGGACAATATTTACTTTGTTTTAGTAATTTTTTATTACTATTTAAATTACTTTTTTCAGGGAAGTAACCGGGAATTTAATTTAACCGGGAAAAGCCGAGAATTAACCGGAATTTTTATACAAAACCGAGAATTTTTTTTACAAAAATTAAAAAAAGTTTTATTACTTTAATTTGTTTTAAAAAAAATTACTTTTTATTTTAATTTTTATAGATATTTACACTTTTCTTTAACTTTGAATTAGTTGAAAAATTAATTTGATAATAAAAGTCAGGCACTAATTCAAACAGATTATATAAATAAATTTTTAAAAATTAAGGAGTGAATAGAAATATTGTGAAATTCGACTGAAAATATGTAATTGAATTTGTTAAAGAATTTCTTTAGAAACTTTTTAACAAATAAAATTTTCAAAGTCATTTAATTTAATATTTAATAATCGGATTTTATAGTCACATTTTAATGAATTTATGTTTCTTCGTGCGAAGGTTAATAATTAAAATTTTTATTAGTTAATTTTAAAAAAACGATATGCACTTCAAATTATTTGTTAAAATTGAATTCTCGCATTTTTTTTTAAATTCTGAAAAATGAAATTGTTGAAATTTTTTAATTCCATTGTTTCAGGATAATTTAATTTTTCTAAACAAATAATTGAAAATTTTTGAAATAATTGAAATTTCTTTACATTTTTTTTTAAATAATTTAATTCTTTGAAAGAATTTTAATTTAAATTTTTCGAAAATAATCAAGGGCAGTTAGTGACAGTAATTATGATTTTATTTTTAAAATATAAAGTCCCTGTTAAAGTTTTAAATCAATTTTTTGCTTCTAAAAATTATATTATTTGATTATTATTCAACAGTTATAATTATTGAACTTCTCTTAAATTTTTATGATTTCAAATTTCTGAATGTTTAAATGATATTTATCATTTCTTAAGCAAATTTAATGTTTATTGCTTATTAAGTGAATAATTAATTATCACTGCTTTTTTTTAAATTGTAATAAAATTCTTCGCAGGAATTAAATTATTTCCATAAATAATATCATTCTTTGAAAGGATTTCAATTATTTATGTAAATAGTAAAATTCCTTGCAGAAATTCAATTATTATGAATAGAATTGTAATAAACTTGAAAAAGAAAATTTCCAATTATAATTATAAAAAGACAAGATTATGTTTAAAAAATTGAAAAAATTATTTTCCAAATTTTCAATTAAAATTATTATTTATTTATGTTCGAAATCAAATTTGAATTTAAATTTTATGAGAAAAGAAAACCGGGAAAAAATTAGGCCATAACTGGGAATTTTGTTGAATGAAAATAGTAGACACCGTGTTTTTTTTGTCAATGTTCTTTTATTGCAATTACTAAAATTATTAAAAAGATAGATTGCTCTACTGTTTTGTATTCGATTATTAAAATGTAAACCTAATGCGCAAGTGAAAAGTAAAATTTTATTGATAAATTGATTTGAAGACTGAAGGTAGTTTTTTATGCGCCTAGTTCCAGAGTAAATAAAAATCGTCTCGTTTTTCAAGGCGTTACGATGCAGGGTACATACATTTTTGTTTACTGCGCATCAAATCGTCTTAGAAATTGAGACGATTTATCTTATTGTGGACTCAAGCTGCAATTTTAAGCTCAGGTGACGAATGCGTCCTGGGACGTATGTGAGTCTAACATGCCACTTAAATCCCTAGATTTGCATCGGAGCCATCGGAGGTGTGTATGTGTGTTTTGTTTTTACTATAAAAAAGTATACGTTCGAAGTAAATAGATAATTTGGGAATTTAGGTAGAAATGGTTTTTTTTTTGTGTGACTGTGATAAATTTCGTATTAAATATTACCGTAGGTAGGAAATTCGTGAATTTTTTGTGTGTGTTTCGCAACTGGAGTGCCAATAAAACAGTAAAATACAGGTAATTATTTTCTTCTCATCATTTTCATATTTACGTCACTATGTTGTTTGATATTTTACTTTATGACTTGTAATTTATTAAATATTTTCTACCTGTTTATTTGACATAAATTTATTATGTTTTAAAAAAATTTAATTAACGTTACACTGAAAAATATCAGTTTCTATATTTTTTTGCGAACAACAATGTGAAACTTAAATACAAATTAGTTTAATTAATTTATGTTTCACTTGTTTGTCCAATTCTATGTTGATAAAATCTTTCGCAAATAAAATGTAATAAAATGTAATAAAATTGAAAGTTCCATTTGGTTCGAAAAGTCAAACAAAAATTTGCGACCAGAGGGAACTATTTTTTTGCAGTGTGTGTAACGAACTCATATTTTCTATTTAAATTATTTCGATTTCTTCTTTGACAATATTTGTGTAAATTGAGTTTTATTCTTTTTTTGTGATAGAATATTTTTTTGTAAATCTAAATAATGAAATTAATATTTATCATCTATTGTCGAAGAAATATTTAGTTTTTAAAAGCATAGTTTAAGAAGATCTTATTTTTATGAGAAATTATTAAATTAAATTGTAATATTCTATTGTTTGAATGAGAGACAAACGTGTTTTTACAGTAAAATACTTTTGAGTTTGTTAATTAGACTTTAGAGATTTTTCTGAATAATATAAGATTTTCATTTTGCTGTACATTTTTTTATCAACCACAAAAGAAAAATTAATTCGTTTTTTTAAATTAATAGCTCTGTAATAATGAAAAAATATATAATAAAATTGAAATGAAAAATATTATTTTGAAAAAAAATATAGGGATTGTTTCTGTTTCCTTATCTTTGTTCTTAAGTTTCATTCAGACGAACTAACAACTGGGGAAATTATTTTTAATTAACTCGCGCTTCTAATTAAATAACTCGAGAATTTTAACGAGTAAAATATTATATATTTTTTTTAAAGTTACATAATGCTAGCTAAAAATTTACGTTGGAAATCATTTTTTAAATTACATTTCTATTGAATACTAATAATTGAATATTTAATCTTTAAATCTGAATTAGTGAAAAGACTTCTACTAATTTAAGTTAGTAAAACTTTTTATTAATTCCTTGTAATTTTAGTTATGTAAATATAATTTTTTATTATTACCTTAATATATTTACATGTCGACGCCTCCCGAAGATAAAGTGTTTATTCAAATCTCAGTGCAATAAAAACGCAGAAATTTGTGCTGTATTATTGTTTTTAAAATTTTCATGCAATATAATTTTTAAAGCACTGAAATGAAATAATAAAATTTTGCTAAGAACATATTAGTAAACATTTTTACTAACTTAAATTTAGAGAGTAGTAGAAAATTTTAATAATTTGAATTAGTGGTCGACTTTTCGTTAATTGAAATTTAGAGAGTAATTAGGTACTTAAATCTTTGAAATTGGGTATAATTAAAACTAAAAATAAAAATGAAATAAAAAAATTTAAAAACATAACAAAACATTTTAATGTTTTTATTTTATGTTTTAAAACATAAAACTTTAACAACTTTTTATATTTTTTTCGAACATATAGAGTATATAGATCGTTGGATTCTGAGAGTTTTCCGTTATATAATTATTTATCGATTTAATATTGGATCAAAATGAACAAATAAATTCTCGTAGATAAAATGTATCGTATTTTTATCGTTGACTTTCATAGTTCCTTGGTCTCAATTGAATGCTTTTATGGGAGAAAAAGGTATAGTTAAGTAGCTTTTTTGTTCCAAAGATCTTTAGCCATGAATATATTATTGAAAACTTCTATAAGTTCATATTATATAACGAAAAATGAGAATCAAGAACACTTTTTCAGGTGCAATGGATAAGTAATTTTCATAAAAGGAATGCATTTTTGATTTATTTATACGCAATCCTGACTTTTTTTCCATATTTGTTAATTATTTCATTCGATTGAAGAGCAAAAATGAATTTTTACTTGCAAATTTTAACATTAGAAATCGAAAATAGAGGAAAATATAATATTTTTTTTATCGTAAATACAATGTATTAGATTTCGTAATAAAATAAAAAAATTTATTTGCATTTTGAAATTGCAATCTATCATTTAGAAATAGAGTTACACGTGGGGTGAACTTTTATTGACTTTCAATATTTTTTGAAAAAAGAAGTCATTCTTGTCACGCAATGAATTGTATTGTCGAAAAAAAGAAATTCTATTCTATAAAAATTCAAGGGCTATTTAGAGGGAATTCTTTGTCGTGTGTAAATTTCGCTCGTGGCAGAGAAATTATGTTGTGAAAAAATATTTTTTTTTTCATCCTGAATTTAAAATAGAAGTTACAAATAATATTTCTTCAATATTCTTGAAATTATTAAATCAATTTATTCCTTAAAGATTTACCTACAATGATATTTGATGAAAGTAAAGTTTGTCGAACTGTTACATTTTTCGTTTATTTTGAGGGTAATAACTATTTGTCGATTCCGATTCGTATTGGAAAGTCGGTCGTATCTATTCTTTAAATCCAAAGAACAATATTCTGATTGCATACTTGTGAAATCTATAAGGTAGCGAAAAAGTGTATTCATCAATTTTTGTTTGTTTCGACTGTTTAATTTATACAGAAAATTTTCTGAAAATCCAAGGAAAGAATTTCGTTTATTGTTACAAGCAGTTTTTTCTATTTACATTTTCGAAAGAAAAAACTTTTTTATTTAAAAAAATTTTGGTATTTTTTCTAGAGAAAAATGTTTACAAGATAATTTTATTTGATATACTGTATATTATTTTTCAAAACGAATCGAGGAGAAATTTTCTTTCCTTTTTTTTAAAATGAAGATAAAATTATGATATTTGAGTGAAATTTTACCGTAATTGAGGGTCTATCAAAGAACCGGTTATAACTTTTTAAAGCTCAAAATTCTCGACCTCTAAATAAAAAAAGGATTTAAAATTTCAATTTCTTGAAAACATTTTGCATCTGTATAAAGATTATCAAAATTTTTCTCAAAAAATTAGGATTGAAAACATTCTAATTATTAACTTACGCAGGGCAATGATTTTGAGCTTAAAAAAGTAATAACCGGTTCTTTGATAGGGACCCTCAATTTGTTTTGAAATTTCGAAAATATGAAAGACTTGCACACCTTTTATAAAGTTTACTTGACCTTAGACAAATTTCTACGTTACAATGACATGACCTACAGAAAAACCAATGCCACTAAAAGATAAAGAAAATTTGTGTCATGGGTAACGATAATATGATTCTAATGCAAATAAACTGCGCTTTATACGATTTTTAAAGTAAATTTATTTTATAGATTACGTCGTTTGATAAAAAAAAAGTAAACTTGCGCCTTTATGTGATGAATGCAACAAAAGAAAGTTATCAAGTCTAATATAAAGATGAATTAAATTATTTTATTATCCCTTTGATAAAATAATTATTATCACGATCCCCTTGATAGATCGTGAATATAATTAAAGTTTCTTTGAATATATATTTTTTAATCTCGTGTATTAAATAATGTTGTTGTATTTATTCTGGGAAATTAATTTAGTTACATTCTAAAGTAAATTTAATTAAATTCAGAAGTAAAGCTTCACTTGTACATTAAATCAAACATGTTTGATCGGAGCCAATTTCATTGTAACTAATGATTAAATTTAGTGTTTGATAGTGATTGTAAATTATTTAGTTGTATACAAACGATAAAATGAAGTAGAAAATAATGCTTTTGAATTTATTTTGATTACTTATATTTTTTATGTTTATTTGATATTGATTATACCGCTATTAGTTAATAGATTTTACGATTTTATACTCGATAAATGTTTTTGTTCCGTTTATTTATTTTTTATGTATAATTTAGTTTTTTCCTTTAAATAATTTTGCAGGTGTGTTTAATGACCTATTTTTGCATACGTATGGGTTAATTACTATTTTATCTGGTTCATACTTTTTATCGTATTTTCATTTCGCGTATATTATACATATTTGAAAGAATTGTTCTCGAGATTAATATAAATCTATTAAAATTACATATATAATTGATTCTTTATAACTATATATTGGAATTATTAAACTTTATGTTACTTTCGTAATTCATAACTTTTGTATAATTTTGAAAAATATCTTTTTAAATAACTACAATTTTTTGTTTCTTGCTTAGTTTTTGAGTATGTTTACTTTAACCAATTGTTATCCGAGGTTCAATTGATAAAAAAAAATTAATGAAATTTGACGTAATCGTATTTGGAATTGGTGATAAAGCAAGTATTATATCGAAAATTCAGAGAAGATTGTCATCGTTGTTTTCTGTGATAATAAATCATTTTTTTCGCCGTCAAGTAGTTTACTTTCGATAATTTTTTTTATCGACGGAATCTTATAGTTCTTACGCATCTAGGTTGTGATTTTAGCGTCATCAAATGGAACAACACGATATTAAGTGTTAAAGTTTGATAGTCTTCCTGGTAGCAATTTTTTTTAGAAATAGGCTCGTAAAATAAAATCAAATATTACTTTTAACAGCATGTGACTGTTAGAAATTCAGTGTTATATTTTTCGACGACTTTTCTCTTAAAATATTAAATCATTTTTTTGAATAACTTTAAAATAAAATGAGGAAGGGCTCTGTGGTTCGTAATTTGTAATAATTAAAAAATTAATTATAAATTACTTTAAAATTATCAGTTATCATGGTCACTTCTAATAAATTTCTCGCCTTTACCAATTTCAAAGTGTTTTATTATTTGTTTTTGAAATATTAAAACTTTTACACACCACTGCCCTTTTTTATAATATTTTAGACCAAGTAATAAAATCATTATTTTATATTATAAGAATCTTATACTTCTTCAAAATTATTTTCATTATTTCAATACAAATATTATTTTCAAAATTTTTTAACCACAATTTTACTTTATATCTATTATTATTTTTAATAATAAATTATTAATCAATTTCATGAAATTTCAATTATTCCTAAATTCTTTAATTAAATGCATATTGGAAAATAAAAACTTCAAATAATATTCAAAAAATTCAATTAAACTTTTTCAAAAATATTAATTTCAAAATCCAATTATTTCCAAAAAGTTCACTCTATATTTCTTTTAATATTCAATTATAATCTAAAATTTCAACTGAAATTCATTTTTAAATCAATTTAAAAAAAAATTCTACAAAAATTTAATTATTTAAATGCAAAAGTAAATAATTTATTGAATTATTGAATGTTTCTCAAAATTGCATTCTCATAAAGAATTTTAGTAACAAATTTTTTAATAATTCAATTCTTTTGTCGAATTTTATTAAAACATGCATGAACATAATTACTTTTTTCAAGGAATTCAATTATAATTTTATGAAAAATAATTGAAACGCTGCGATGAGTTTTATGAGAATTTTCAAATTTATTCGTTTACAATTCGATTTTTCAAAATGTCAATTATTCGAAAATTCTGCAATTAAATATATGTTGAATAATAAAAACTTGAAATAATTTCAAAAAAATCCTATTAAACTTTAAAAAAGAATTAATTCTACAAAATTAAGAATTTCAATGATTAGTTTGAAACTTTTTTAAAATTTAATTATTTCTAAAAATCCACATTATAATGCTTTTAATATTGAAGTATAATTTAAAATTTTAACTAAAATTTATTTTGAAAACCATTTTTATTAGTAAATTATACGAGAATTCAATTATTTAATTACAAAAATAAATAATTTATTAATTTCATCTTTTTTTGAAATTAAGTTCTCATAAAAAATGTTATCAACAAATTTTTTAAATCATTAAATTCTTTGGACGAATTTTAATGAGTTTTTTAAGAATAATTATATTTTTCGAGGAATTTGATTAAAATTGCTTTAAAAATAGTTGAAATTCTGCAATGAGTTTTATTATTTATGAAAATAATTGAATTCCTAAAAGAATTTTAATATTTATAAAAATAATTGAATCTCTATAGAAATGTTATTATTTATGAAAATAATTGAATTATTGCGAAGAAAGTTATAAAAAAATTTGTAAATAACTGAATTTCTGTAAAAATTTTATTATATATTAAAAATAATTGAATATTTGCGTACTCTCTAAATCTGAATTATTGCGGATTCGTTTACCAATTTGAATTAGTAACATTTTTTACTAATTCTTAGTAGTTTTTTATTAATTGCTAGTAGAAAATTACAAATTGAATTAGTAGACCATATTTTTTACTATTTCAAATTAGTAATTTTTTTTTACTAATAATTAGTAAAAAAAATACTAAAAATTAGTAAAAACAGTTACTAATTCAATTGGCAAACGAATTCGTACTATTTCATTAGTAGAAAACTACTAATTCAGACTCAGAGAGTAGATTTGTATTCAAATTTTTTTTAATAATGAAATTCTTTTGGGAAATTTTTATTGAAATAATACATATTAAAAATTATGGAATTTCAGAAAACTTTTGAAAATAATTGAAATTTTGACAAGAATTTGATTAAAATTTGGCAAAATAATTGAATGTCAGAGAAGAATTTTATTATTTATATAGAAAAATGAAATTTTGATGAGAACAATTGAATTGAACAATTGAATTTTGAACACAATTGAATTTAGTAACTATGTTACTAAGTTAGTTAGAAACTAACTTACTATTCTCCCTGGAGAAGCTAAATTCGTTGAATTTTTACAAATCGTTGACTTTGGTGTTTTATTTTAAATAAAATTTCACTCAGAGTTAAAAATAACACCAAAATAGATTATTTTAATCCTTTCTGGTGTTAATTTAATCCTAGAGGGATTAAAATGTTGCAGATTATTTTAATCCATTCTGGTGTTATTTTAACACCTCACGTTTTACTGTGTATGTGATAGATAATTACAATTTCTGATACAAAGAAAGTTATCTGAAAACAGAAGAGTGAAAAGTTTAAAAAAAGAAAGATCAGCGTTGATATATAAGTTATAAAAGAAAATACTTCCGTCTTGAAAAAAGCGTTAAAAGTTAAGGGACATTTCAAGAGGGTCGACGATAAAATCAGTCGTAACGGTCGTAACGTGAAGTATTAAGGGATGGGTTTTGGTGTAAAGTTTGAGGACAAGTTGACGACATTCATCAACTATAGGAGAAAGTTTCACGTGACCAACAGTCATTGTATATATGGAGTTCAAAACGTTTTGAACATGTTCCTACTACCCCTCTCTTAACAAACTTGCTGCAAACCCAAGATCGTCAATATTGACTTTTCGACAGGTGACTCCGCGCGGAGAAATCTCGTTAATCTTTCCATACCGGCTTTATAGAAAAGCTTGCACAGGAAATTCTCAACTTTATAAGTAGTAAAGACAAGTCTGTCAATATATAACTCCGTTTCAAGAGAGACAATCCATTTTCACAGTTTTTCCTTCAAAACTTAAAACAGGATTGTGAACATTTTTTAAACTACTATATAATAGGAGGGTTTTTTCATTGTATTTTATAATTATATTATTTGTTACAATGAATAATTGTAGTCATTATATATTTATTATAATACCACAACCTCACTGGAAACTTAAAAGTATTAAATCAGGGCTGCAATTTTAATCTTGATTTAAATCTTGACATTTAAATCATGATTTAAATCAAACTGCGAAATGCATTAGAAACCGAAAAGGATACAAAATTAGAATTTATGTTAAAAGTTTTTAATTAAATAAAAGTAAAAAAGAATATCTTATAAAAATAATATAATGAATATCAGAAAATAATAATTATTATTTTTTGTTTATTTGGCGAAAGTTATTGAAAGATAAAAAATCTGTATTTTATATTTGAGTCAAAGAAGCATTAAATATCAGTATTTTGTTAAGATTTCCTAAACTTTTTTAAAACAAATTTTATTGTAACAAGAATTTATATATGTATTTTTTATTAAGGGTAACAACAAATTATAAAAACAATTATAAATCAGAGATTTAGTTGGTCAGAAAAATACAGAGAATTTTTAAAAATTCTTTAAAAGTCAGGGAATTTTAATCGAAAGAAACCACAAATTAAAAAACTTTGATAAACTTAGTTTTTGTATTTAGACTTTTTTTGTATAATATTTAATAATTAAACAAACATTTTTTAAATGTCTTTTTTTTATAAATAAAATTGTTACTTAAAAAGCATTAATAAATTTTTATAAGATTTTTTTTTAAGTGTAAAGTTAAGCGGAACTCTTCTGCCACAAAAATGTATTTTTATATGCAGAATAAACATGAATTGAATTGAATTGCATTATTAAAATTTTAATTAGTAATGCAGAGTATTAAATAATAATTTAAAAATTTGTTAATCAGGAAAAATGAAAAATTAGTCAGGAAAAATCAGGAAATTCTAAAAATGAAATTTTGCATGCACCCTATTATTAATTTTTTAATTCCTAATATTAAAAAAATAAATATTTAAAAAATAGTATTAAAAAATGATTTAAATCAAAAAAATCCGATTTAAATCAAAAAAATCTGATTTTTTTGATTTTTTTAAAAAAATCTGATTTTTTTGATTTTTTTAAAAAAATCATGATTTTTATCAGCCCTGTATTAAATGGCAACGAATTGATACCAAAAATGTGGATCGAATAAAAAATTGATCCACATTTTTGGCATCAATTTGATCTACTTTAGTATAAATTTGATACTTTCAAGAAAACTATGCTACTATTTACTACTTTTTACTACTTTTTTACAGTTTGCTATTATTTAGATTTTCTTTTAGATTTGAGATACTAAAAGCTACTTTTTTCTCATAGTTTTTCTAAGAATATCAAATTGAAACAAAAAACTTTGTTTCGCAACCATTTTGATATGTTTTTTTGTCTCAATTTGATGTCCTTGGAAAAAATGTACTGTTTGATAATTTGCACTACATTAAATTCGCTAATTATCCTAAAAATTCGAATAAAATTCTTTGAAAGAATTTAAAAAATTTCAATGAAATTCGTTCAAACGATTTAATTATTTATAAAAGTTTTTCGAAATTTAATTAGGTATTTTCAATATCTGCTATTTCAATAAAGAAAATTCCCACAAGAATTCAAATATTTAAAAAAATTTTAATAAAGTTCTTCCCAAAAAATTTAATGAATAATTTTTAAAAATAATAAAAAAAATTCCCAAGAATCCCACTATTTCTGCAAAATGTAATAAAATTTGTTGCAAGAATTAAATTATTTTTATAAAAAATAAAACTCGTTGTAGGATTTGAATTATTTTATAAATAATAAAACACACTGCAGGATTTTCAATATTATTTTTAGTACAATTTAAAATTAATTCCTCCCTCGAAAATTCAATTATTATTAAAAATTTTATTATAATTCTCCAAAAAAATTCATTTAATTTTGAAAATTTTTATTTTGTTTATTTAAGTTTAATAGTTATTTTAAATAGATTTTTAATTAAATTATTTTCATAACAATTCAATTAATTTCAAAAAATTCTAATTAAATTCTGCCTACATATTTAATTAATTTAAAAAATGTTGCGAAGTCAATTATTTTTAATACAGTTTGAATATAATTTCTTGATATAATTAAATTATTTATAAAAAATTTTAACAACATTTGTTAATTCTCTTTTTTTAAATTATGATAAATTTTTTAGAAGAATTAAATTATTTTTAGAACTTAAATTTTAAATAGTTTTTTCTTCCATTGTAATATTTCTGAAGAAATTTTTTTTTCGATCTTTGAAAGATTATGGAAAAAATTAAAAAAGAAGAATAACTATATTTTTTTAATAAGACAACGTTTCGAAGCTTTAACCTAATTTTACTTTAATAATGATAATATTAAAACAAATTTATAATAATAGGTAATCGAAACAATAATAGTAATAATATAACAGCAAGAAAAATAATATTAATTTAAATAAAATTCGGTTTTATGAAATGGAAATATTATTATCAATATATTCTAATACAATATGAAAATTTACGTTTAAATTATTGCGCGAGTGTCGCAATTAAAAATGAACCCAATAAAATTTGCTCACGAAGGCAAATGAGAAGAGGACATTTTTTTTCATTTAATAACTAAATTTCTTTTTCCTGAATATGGAAAGGAAAATGAAAAGTTTCGTTTGATTAAATGAGAAGAAAGGTTTAGCTTGGGAGGTGAAAAAACTTTTCTAATTTAGTCGACTAAACTCTTTTAAGAGAGAAAAAATTATTTCTTTTATATATGACTTACTTCGTATTAATTATTCCCAAGTTTCTTTTCTCTTCTCTGAATTTAGTAAATAATTAGCGAATTAATCACTTTGGTAAGGGGAAGGATATTAATAATTTCCATAAAGTTTTATTAATACTTAATTATTTTCAATTTGAGAATAAAATTATCTTGTCTGATGAAAAAATGGTCTTATTAGAGTCCAATAAGGATTTGATAACAATGTTTTTTTAAAGAGTTTTAAAAAGTAATTCGGTTTCTTTTTTTCCTTTAATACTGACGATCTTATATATGGAATTTTGTGAAATAATTTCAATATCGTATTGGAGTCACGAAAATTAATAAATATATCCATGATTTTATGGATCATAGTAAAGTGATTAACTTATTAGAAATGAATGTCGCGTTTAAAAAGGAAGAAGAATTTTTTTGCCTAGGTATCACACAGCTGTCATTTAGAATTCAGAATGAATTCGGAAAGAAATGATGTGACAAAAGCTATGACTTGAATTTACAAGCACGATTCTCGTTATTGGTCTTGGCTGGAAAATTCTTCAAAAATATTGTGTGTGGGCGCAACTGCCGTGGCTCATTTCTATATACATATATATAAAAATCCGGACACATGGAGATTTATAGGGAGGTTCTAGGTGAATTACGATCGAGACGCGAGCATTGCCAGAATTTTTTTTTCTTTTTTTTTTTTTTGCCAATCTTTGACAATTTTCTTCATTTCCAACATGAACTTTAAATTCTATAAGTTCCTCAAACTCCTCTTGGAAACATATCAAGTGGTTTACTTTCTGTTAGCAGGAATTTCCAATAGATCAATGAATTTTTTTTTAAATTTAATGTAATTGGGGAAAAAGTCCAGTTTTGAAAATCCACGTAATAAATTAATTATATTTCATTTTAAAAATTTTTTTAATTAAATTCAGTTAGTCAATTACATAATTCTGTGGAAGATATTTTGAATAAGGTTAATTGGATTTCGTCTGCTTTTATTGATTGCTCGTAGTAAAATTAATTATATAACATAAATTGCATCCGTTTATTTGTTATTATTATTACATTTTTTATTATAGGTACTATTTGCTATTAATAATTTTGTGATAAATGGTAATAAAAGAATATTATTATTATTATTATTATTATTATTATTATTATTATTATTATTATTATTTTTGAGGATACTTCTTTCGATCTGAAGAAACATTTTCCTCTCAACATTCATTTTCGTTTTAGTTTAAAAAATAATGATAAAACAGTTAACGAAATTAAAAAAGATATTTAGTATTCAAAGAACTTTTTAAACTTTCTAACGAAAATTCGATCGTTTACTAAACATTAGATTTCATGAAATTTCTACTAATATTTACTTGTGTCATTTTTTCAGCAAAGTCTATGAATAAGACAAAACGTCTAGAAAAAAACTAACGGAAAAATGAAAGCAGAACAAACCTAACAGTAACAAAGTAAAACAATATATTAAAACAGAAAATTGACATATTGAATTAATCTAAAGGTGGAGTAAAATAATTTTAAATTCCATGGAAATTTATTTTTTGTTGAATGTATTTCATGTAGTTTTTAAATTTTTGTAACATTAAAAGTGTCTTGCATTCAAATGCTGAATTAAAAGTTTAATATACTTGAAAAATGCAAGTTTTATTGACTTCATTATATAATAATAATAATTTAAATTCCTTGAATGGTGGAAATGTCAATTGTAATAAATATTTACTTAATTTTTCAAGACAAACGTTTTTTCTTTTTTAAATTTAGTTGTATATTGTAAAGATATCGAAAAAACTTGGATTTTTTATTTTTGAAAAAATAAAAAAATTTGTTATTCCTCTTTAAGATGCGGGACCCCGATAAATTTTATAGGAAAATAATCTTTTGACTTCTAGAAAGTAATAAAAAAATTGAGAGACAAAAAACGATGGGGTTTTTTTTTTCTTTTTGCCTCGTAAACTATGCAATTACCACAAATTTTAATACAAAACCTTCAATTTTTTCTATTTCTGCCAATAATTTATTTTTAAATAACTTAAATTTTCAAAAACTATCATAAAATTAATAATTAATAATAACTAATAAATAAATGATAATTAAATAAAATTAAAAAAACAATCATGAATTATGACTTATAAATTATGAAATGAATAATTTTTACAATTTTCATAAATACTAGATTGATAAAAGAATTTTAGTTAAAAATACTCAAAAAATTAGATTTTGGAAAAGTTGCAAATCATTAAAGAAATTCAATTATTTTCAAAAGTTACAAAAATTCTTCGCAGAATTTCAATTATGTTCAAAAAATTAAAAACAATTCTCGTCAAAATTGCAATTATTTTTATAAATAATAAAATACTTCATTAAAATTCAATTATTTTTAAAAGTTTTAATAAAATTCTTGACGAAATTCCACAAGAATTCGCAATTATTCAATTTTTAATAAATTTCTTCAAAATAATTTTAATTATTTTCATAAGTAGTAATAAAATTTTTCACAGAAATTCAATTATTTAAAGTACAAAATTTAATAAAATTTTTTGAAAAATATCAATTATACAAAAATATTTTTATAAATAATAAAATTCTTCACCGAAATTCAATTACTTTTATAAATTTGAATAAAATTCGTTGTAAGAATTCAATTATTAAAAAAAAAAAAAATTCTGCATCTAAATTCGCAATTCAATTATATTTAAAAATTTTAATAAAATTCTTGCCAAAATTTTGTAGGAATTCAATTTAATGAATTAATTTAAAATAATTCCATTATTTTCATAAGTAATAAAATTTTCACAGGAATTCAATTATTTAAAATACAAAATTTCATAAAATTTTTCGAAAAGTATAAATTATTTAAAAAATTCTTCACCGAAATTCAATTTTTTTTAGAAACTGGAATAAAATTCTTTGTAAGAATTCAATTATTTATATAAATAGTAAAATATAAATAGTAAAATTCTTCACATAAATACAGTTATTTTTATAAATTTGAATAAAATTCGTTTGGAAGAATTAAATTATTTTTAAAATGTAATAAAATTCTTCGCAGAAA
This sequence comes from Leptopilina drosophilae, assembly GCA_032873175.1. Lineage (NCBI taxonomy): Eukaryota > Metazoa > Arthropoda > Insecta > Hymenoptera > Figitidae > Leptopilina > Leptopilina drosophilae. The sequence continues at coordinate 23,438,684 of CM065481.1, forward strand.
TCCAATTGTGTTCGAAAATTAAAAAAAATTCTTGTTAAAATTCCAAGTAACTTTATAAATAATAAAATTCTTCTCCAAAATTTAATTATTTTATGGAATATTTAAGAAAATATAAATTATTTTCACAAGTAATAAAACTCATCGCAGAATTTTAATTATTTTTTATACAATATATATTTTAATGAAATTCCTCGAAAAATGTAATTATTCTTAAAAATTGTATTAAAATTTGTCAAATTAAATTCATAGATTTAAAAATTTACTGATAAAATTCTTTATCAGAATTAAATTTTAACAAAGAACATTCTATTATTCAATAAATTATTTATTTTTTAATTTAAATAATTGAATTTTTCTAGAATTTTCTAATAAAAATTTAATTTAAAAATGAATTAACGGATAATCGATTTATTATTATTTATGAAAGTAATTGAATTATTGAGACGAATTTTATTACATTTTTTAAAAATAATTTAAATTTTTTTGAAAAATTTTACTGCTTGTAAAAATAATTGAATTCTTGCGAAGGATTTTTTTAGGATTTTTGTAAATAATTAACCTATTCTGAAAAATGTTATGTTAATTTAAATTATTACAAAACATGAAGAAGATCGCCTTTTTCATGTTATTTGTAATAATATTCTTATAAGTTGTTCAATTTAAAAAGGTTTAAATTTGAATGTTTTGAAGAATTTTAATTCCTACTGAAAAACAATAATGATTAAATATTTATTTAAAAAAGAAGTTATTGATGTTTTTGAATAATTTTACAACTAATGAAATTTGTAAATAAATGTAATAGAACATTTTTTTTTGATTATCTAATAATTTTTAGAGTGAATCAGAATATTCTTTAGGGTCAGGGAAAAAGTGAAAATTTTGTCTGGAAATCAGGGAAAAGTCAGGGAAAAATAAAATTAAATATTTGTGGCAACCCTGTAGGATCTTGATGTTAAAAAGAACGAAAGAAAAAAGATTTCAATATGAAAAAATATTCATTCACCACTAATAAATATTAACCAATAAAGAGAAAAAATAATAAAAAAAAGTCGCGGAAGTTTTCTAACAGCTTTTTTCAGTGCAAACTAATAAAGTGAAAGATTTCATTTTCTGCCAAGTTTTATAAATGTGAGTAACATTCCGTATGAAAATAATAATAAAAGTGTAAATGCAATGCTTCTCGAAAGTTTGGCTGAGATATTGGTTTCGGTTTTTATTGTTATTGCTGGCAATTTTTACACTCGTAACAGTTTCTTCAATTCAAAGAATTATTCAATCAAAGAGTTTTTTTTTTGAATATTCTCTTTGTTTAAAGAAAATTTTTATTTACTTTTTTTTATTTTTATAATTTATATTTTATTTTCTATTCCTCAAATTTTTTATTTTGTCACAGAAAATTTTCTTAAAGTTGAATCATATTAAAGATTAAACGGTTCATTTTAGGGAGAATTAGTAGAATTTAGAAAATAGTTTTAAAATAATGATGGATTAGAATTTTCCTGTGTGATGACTAATGAATGGAAGTTTATAAAAGTAATTAAATTTAAATGCACAGAGACGACTTTTAATTTTTGATTGAAGTAAATAATTAGCGGTTCATTGGAAAATTTAATGTTTTTATCTACTAATTAATAGAAGTCTTTTGTATGAAATATAACTCATTTTATCTTATATTTTCATGAAATAAATGATCATTTCTGGCATTTATGTTTGAACTGATTTAATCAAGAGATAAAATGTAGGTCGTACATTTGCATATATTAAACTATTTTAACCAACCAATCATGCGTTGGAACATTTGTGTTTAATAAATAATTATTTGAAAAATAATCCACTTTTCGATGTTCAAATTGCACTTTGAATTTTAATCATTTATTCGCGTTATTCGCACTGAAAATTTCAAGTATGCAATAATGTAATAATAATAATGGAAATTTATTGACATTTGTTTAATTTTTAATATTTTTAATGTTTTCAAAATTTTTAGATTATTTTTCGATTCGTGAACAATTATTTAAATGAAAGTGGAAATTATTTTCAATATTTTATCTTTTTTACATAAGCTTTTAAATAAGTTAAATTAGTGTATTAATGATTCATTTTTGAATGTTAAAATTTATATTTAATTTAAAGTAATGTATTTCAATTTATAATTTTTTTTAAACAATTTGGTTTATTTTTTTGTTTTTCTGAAAATATTGATAAATTTGTGAAAGTAGAAAAAGTTTTTCGCTTTAATGGTTCATTTTTGGGTGTGACAAATTTTTATGATCCCAGCACTTTAACATGCGGGTTATTGTGGACTTTGAATTAAGAAGTAACTTTGAGGAAAGTTTTAAGAGCTCCTTTATATATGAAAATGCTTTCAGAAGTAAATTTGAAACGGAAATTGTTATATATACGTGGTTATAAAAATGGTATTTAACTTCAAAGGTTTATTTCATTTGCCTTGCGAGCTTTTCTTTTGCTTCGCAATTTACTTAATTAATTATTTTATCAGATTCCTTTTATTAAGTTTTGCTTTTAAACTTGGTTAATTGTTTTTCAGCTTGGTTTCAATTCATTTTAATAAAAATCGAAATTATTCCTCTATTAATGGTTAATAATTATGTTTCGATAAGAATAATTTGAGGATAATGAAGAAAATTTTCAATTTATAGGGAAATGTTGGTGAGAAATAGTTCAAGTTCTTTTCATTACTTGTTTTCTTTTCGTCTTCACCGATAAATTTTCTCAAACCAAAGTTCAGAATCAGCAATACGTTAAAGTCACCGTTATTCGATTTTGCATCCAATGTAATTTGTCTGAGATCCAAGTTATATGTATGCATATTGATTTGCGAAGGATGTAGAAAATTTTTATTTTTCTTTTCTCTTATTTTGAAACTTATGAAAATCTTTTCCTATCAATATGTATATTTTTTCTTGAAATTCGATGCAATTTGTTTTTTTGGGCGAAATTTAATCACATATTTTACACTTATTTCGGATCCACTTAAGTCTATATTACGTCTGATCGAAACTGAATTTAAATGATCCTTTTTACTTCTTCTCTCGTTGGATAAAAATAGTCAAGAAGTTGAATTTGAAAAGAATGCACATGTATTTTTCATGATTCTAACACGTTCGTTTCGTTTCGATAGATTTTATTTGCATTTTATTATTCTATTTATATATTATTATTTTTTTTCCACTGTTTGTGATGTGCACTGATTTAGTTGATGATGCAAATTTACCGTGGAATTAATTATCGAGGTATTATATGGCAAATGTTTATGGATTTAAAAATATGAGTGGAGTGAGGTAAAATTGAAAATTTATGTATGAATTAAATGAAAATGTTTTGTGTAAATATTCAAATGTATTGCGAGGTATAGAAATTTTTCCAAATTAACGAATTTTATTAAATCCTTTTTTTATTACGTTCCTTAATTATTCTTAATTCTTTATTTTTCTTTATTTTTTTTAACTCTTTAGTTGAAAGTATCAAATTGGAAGAAGGAACTATAAAAATGTGAATTAATTATCTAATCCAAATTTTTAGTAGTTATTTGATACTTTTATGAAAACTGGATAATTGTCAAAATTCTTTTTTCAGTAATTATTATTTTAAATTTATAATACTATTCATTACTTTAATGTTGAGTGTTTATTTAAACCAATAATTTTGATTTGACTCGAATATTTTGGAGGGATCTTAGAATATTTAGTTGACAAGGTTACATGCGGATTTGGTGAAAATCTTTTTAAGTCTCGATAGATATATCTTTCGAAAGCTGCTGATAACTGATGAGCAGCAGTTGTAGTCGAATTTTATGACGCGCATTTACGACTATCCATTTTCCTGAATTACTCAATCTCAAGTATGAAGGATATATTCATGAGAGGTTCTAAAAGGGGGAGAATAGGTGTCTCGTGAAAACAATATATTACTGATGAAAAAACCACTCGATAACATACGTTTCAGAAAAAAATAACGATTTATATATATATATTTTTTTATTGTTTACACTATATATAAAATATACTATAGGTATAGAACTTTTAATCTAGCGGAAAATGCGCTTACAAAATGTTCCTCTATTTTTGAATTATATTATATACACAGGAAAATTTTAATTTCAAAAAGTTTTCAATTTTATTAATTCGAAATACTTTTTTCACATTTTTCCCTATATTCTTCATTTAATTCAATGAATTCTATTGTTAATGGAAATTTCACTAAATAACCCTTTGAAATCTTTTATGAGATTTTTTTAATTTAATTCTTCTTTTATTAAAAAATTCTTTTGATAAAATCTTCTTTGAATATGAACTTTTGTTATTGGCATTATTTTTTTTTAAATAAAAAAAAAAATTTTACGATTGCTGCATTGAAAGATTTTTCGTGTTTATTTATTTTAATTGGTTCTTGATTTTCCAATAAAATGTTGTTATTTATTTTATTGAGAAAATTATATTTTTTGCAGTTAGTTAAAAATGAAAAACTTGCAGTTTTATATGTGAAATGCGCTATATATGTACAAATAGACATAAATGAAAGCTCATAAAGAACATGAAAGCATTTTCCACTTTTCTATAGAGTAGTTTCTAATCGATACAAAAATTCAATGTGTTGAGTAATGTCTTTTATTGTGTTTGAAATTTCATTGATATTATGTTGATATGTATATAAGAAATTCATAAAATATAAATATATAAATGGTTTCGCTTGAAGTAAAATTTTTTCTTTTTCGAAAATACACGAATTATAGAAAACTACGAAATTATAATTTGGTGGTTATATATACAATGAAAACTTTTCAGTTTTCAATGCATGAATGTATTTTTGTAGATAATAGTGAACTTGTTATAGTAACGATAAGGCGCCTTTAACAGAATCGACGAACGCGATAAAATTCAATGACCTTCCGGTCTTTCCTTATTCTTATAAAGTTGGAGCAATAACTTCTCTTGGCATTTTCATTTTCGAAATTTTAATCCCGTTGATGGAATTAAAAATCAATTTTGTTTTTAGTATTTTTGCAATATTGATAATACACAGCGAAAAAAATTGTATTTGATTCAAATGAACGATTTGTCTTATTATCAAATTTATATTTATTTATATCAAATAATTTTATTCAACGCGGAGAAAAATATAGATTTTACTATTTACATAACAGGCTTCGCACTCTTCTACGAAAAGCTACTATTTGCTACTTTTTGGCTACTTTTTTGAGCCTAATGCTACTAAAAGCTACTTTTCTGAACGAATAGTCAAATTTAGATTTTTAGTTTCCACATTTCCATTTAAAAACAGTGTTGAAAACTAAAATCGTTAATGAAAAACGACCGCCAATAAGATAATAGGAAATACTTTTACCGATATTTACTCTATCAATAGTGACTGATTATTATAAATTGTGTTTAATCTTTAAATTCCCCGTTTTTCCCGGTTTTATTTTATCATCAAATTTTCATTTATTTCATTTCGAATATAAATCTACAACTTGGAAAATAATTAAATTATAAATAAAAAATTTTTTCAATTTTAAAAAAAAATCTTGTCTGTTCATAATTATAATGGAAAATTTTATTAATTAAATTTCATTAAAATTTATTGACACTAATTGAATTTCTGCAAAGAATTTGACTATTTCTGAAAGTATTTGAATCCTTCCAATGAATGTTATTACATATTTATGAAAATAATTAAATGTTTGCGGAGAATTTTATTAAAATTTTTGATAATAATTGAATTGTGGAGAACAATTTAATTATTTATAAAGATAATTGAAATTTCGGAGAATTTCAAAAAAGTGTTAAACATAATTGAATTTCTGTGGAGAATTTTATTACTTTTGAAAATAATTGAATTGTTTTTTTTTTAATTTTATAGAAATTTATGAAAATAATTGAATTCTTGTGAGGAATATTTTTCAAAAATAATATTTAAAAGAATTAAGTAAATCGGAAAAATTTTGCTCTTTATGAAAATAATTGAAATAATTAAATTCTTTAGACAAAATTTATTTAAATTTTTAAAAATAATTGCATTTTTCGATGAATTTGATTAAAATTGTATATTAAACATAATTCCATTTATGCACTGAGTTATTCATTATTTATAAAAGTAATTGAATTATTGCGAGGATTTTATAAAAAAATTTTCAAATCATTGATATAAAAAAAATTTAGATAAACTATTTTTTTAATAATTCAATTCCTATGAAATTTTCATTCTTTTAGAAAATAATTGATTACTTTTTGGAAATTTTATTGAAATAGTAGACATACTATATTAATTAATTTAATAGTATGTTTCTTAATTTTTGAATTAAGAAAAACTTTTTAAAACAATTGAATTTTTGTGGTGAATATAAATGAATTTCTGTTAAAAGAAATAATTGAACTTTTACAAAGAATTTTAATAAAATTCCTAAAAGTAATTTAATTTTGTCGAAGTTTTACTATTTAAGAAAGTAATTGAATGTATTGCGAATAAATTTAAAAAAATAAAATTATAATTATACGGCAACTAACTTTCCTTGATTATTTAGAAAAATTTAAAAAAATTCTTTAAAAGAAGTAAATCATTTTTAATAGAATGTACAGAAATTTGAATTACATAAAAAATTTTCAATTAATTGTTTTTAAAAATGATTAATTTAAATCTTGAAATAATAGAATTAAAAAATCTTATTTAAAAAAACTGCGAAAATTGAATTTTATTAAAAAATTTGAAGTGTGTATTTTTTTTAATTAACTAATACAATTTTTAATTATTAATCTTTGCACTAAGAAACGTGAATACATTAGAATGTGACTCCTTATAAAATTTAATTATTTATCAATTATTAAATTAAAATACTTTGAAAATTCGCCATTTTTATAAAAAATTAGTAAAATTTACTATGAAAATAGTAAATGTTGCCAGAAATGCGCAAAAGTTCCTGACGGTTTAAATTTTGCTTTGAAAGTAAAAATAACAATCACAAAATTAAGAAATTTGCTATAAATATATTTTTTGTTTCGTCAAAAAAACGGAAAAGGAAAGTTTAAATTTATTAAAGACTTCAAAAGTTAGTAAATAGAATTTAAAAAATTTGAAACAATCGTCGAATTTTTGTAAAATTTCAAAAATTCTATTGTTGTTTTCAAAGAAAGTTTGGTTCCTTCTCGAAGAATTAATTCGCTTCATTCCAGTATGTACTGAATTCAAATTATGATCAAACTTTAAAAAAGATATTAGTTTTATGAATCATAAAAATTTGAACTTTGGTAGTAAATGCGGATTTGAATAGAAGAGAAATTTTTTGAAAAGGTACCAAAAATATTTCATTTTTAATACTGTTTTCACAAAAATTTCCAATTATCATTTTAATCGTAATTTTTGTTTGTTCCTCTTAAGGGAATTTGATTTATTATGACGCCAAGAAAAAATAAAAATAAAAATTTTATTAATTTAATTAATTTTATTAATTTTTTTTTATTATTAATTTTATTATGATTTATTATGAACACAAGCATTGCACAAACTTTGTGACGTCATATGGGTAAAAATATCTTCATAATATTTGGTTCCATTTTTTGTTGAATTAAATGAAAGTTGGAGTGAAGAAAAATTTGTAAAGAAATCTGATTTGCAAATGATTATTGTATAGGGGAAGGGGAAGTTTTAATATTTGTTTGTCAAAAAACGAAAGAAGAAAAAAAGAGAAACAGGTGATAATGAATTATGGAAGCAATATATAGAAAAGCTCATGTATATGGGTCTGATTGTGTATAGTCTTTTTTGCACTTTCTGTTCAACGATGGGAACACCCGCGGTTGATGAAAAGTGGAGACCAAAACAATGGCCAGACCCACAAACTCGAGAGAGGTTGAAGTTTCGTTGAAAGAGAAGAATATAGTCTACCTCGGTACATAATATAGCGCCGCCGGCAGAAATAAGCTGTCGCTGCATGAGAAATGCACCATAGAAAAGACGAAATTAAGTAAAACGTGCAAAATTAAAGTTTTCACGCTAACTTCTGAAAATGCATTGTTTCGGTTTTCACGTCTCGAAAGTAGGTGTTAATTGCAACAATGCCTGCAATTATCTTTAGAAAGCAGTCATACCAAAATTTCATGTCAAAATATCTTATTATTTTGACATTAAGTTTTGGCCAAACAAAAACAAATTTTTTATTCTCTTGCAAGAAATCACTTCTGTGTTTGAGATTTTAAAATTTAAGAAATATTAAAAAATTTCCAATATTGCTAAAGATTCAAATTATGCTGCGTGGGAAAAAATTTTAAGTAGAATATTAAATATTTTTGCTATTAGCATTATTTAATGTGGAGTTTTTAAGTAATTAATTCAGGGTGTCTACTAATCGGGAAATAACCGGTAATTTAATTTAATTTAATTTTAATTTCCCGGGAATTAACCGGGATTTTTATACAAAACCAGGAATTTTTTCACCAAAATTCAAAAAAGTTTTATTTTAATTTGTTTAAAAAAATACTTTTTATTTCAATTTTTATAGATATCTATACTCTTCTCTAACTCTGAATTAGTTATAAAAATTTATTTTGATAGTAAAATTCAGACACTAATTCAAACAGATTATGTAAATAAATTTTTAAAAATTATGGAGTTAATAGAAATATTGTGAAATTCGATTGAAAATATGTAATTGAATTTGTTAAAGAATTTCTTTGGAAACTTTTTAACAAAATAAAATTTTCAAAGTATTTTAATTTAATAAGTAATTAATAATTGGATTTTATAGTCACATTTTAATGAATCCATATTTCTTAGTGCGACGATTAATAATTAAAATTTCTATTAGTTAATTTAAAAAAAACGATATGCACTTCAATTTTTTTTATTAAAATTGAATTCTCGCAAATTTTTTTAAATTCTGAAAATAAAATTGTTGAAATTTTTTCAATTCCACTGTTTCAAGATAATTTAATTTCTCTAAACAAATAATTGAAAGTTTTTGAAATAATTGAAATTTCTTTACATTTTTTTTAAAAATAATTTAATTTCTTTAAAAGAATTTTAATTTAAATTTTTCGAAAATAATCAAGGAAAGTTAGTGGCCGTAATTACAATTTTATTTTTAAAATATAAAGTCCCTCTTAAAGTTTTAAATCAATTTTTTGCTTCTAAAAATTATATTATTCTATTATTATTTAATAGTTATAATTATTGAACTTCTCTTAAATTTTTATAATTTCAATTTTCTGAATGTTCAAATAAATTATATTTATCATTTCTTCAGCAAATTAAATGTTTATTACTTATTAAGTAAATAATTAATTATCACTGCTTTTTTAAATTGTAATAAAATTCTTCACAGGAATTAAATTATTTTCATAAATATTATCATTCTTTGGAAGGATTTCAATTATTTTTGTAAATAGTAAAATTATTTGCAGAAATTCAATTATTATCAATAGAATTGTAGTAAACTTGAAAAAGAAAATTTCCAATTATAATTATAAAAAGACAAACTTATTTTTAAAAAATTCAAAAAATTATTTTCCAAATTTCCAATTAAAGTTATTATTTATTTATGTTCGCAATCAAATGTAAATTTAAATTTTATGAGAAAAGAAAACCGGGAAATAACCGGGAATTTGGTTGAATGAAAGTAGTAGACAATTGCAATATTTCCCTGTTAATTGCAATATTGCATAAAATAAATAAAAAAATATAATAAAGTAAATAAATAAAATAAATAAATAAAAATATTTAAATATTTAAATATTTAAAGTAATTAAGTATTTAAATTATCAACATTTTTTAAAATAATTAAATTCCTTTGGTAAATTTAAAAAAAATTTAAGAATGAATGCAATTTTCTATTATTCCATTGACAATTGTATAAAAAATAATTGCAATTATGCTACAAGTTTTGTTATTTACAAAAATAATTAATTTCTTGTGAAAAATTTTATTAAATAATTTTTGTTTAACTATTAAATTTCTCTGAATTTTTTAAAACTTTTTAAAAACAAATAATACCATCTAGAAATCTCATTAAAAAATGAAATAAACTAAAATCTGACGAAGAATTATATTAAATTTTTCATAAACAATTAAATTCCTGCGTGGAAAATTTTATTTTTGAAAAGAATTTAATCGTTGGGAAGAATTTTATTAAAATTTCGTAAATAATTGAATTGTGTAGGAAAATTTTATCAAAATTCCAATTTTATCAACTAAATCTTGTAAAAGATTATTTAATAGATTAATTATAGTTACTTATTTTTTTTTATTAGTTTTGTTCAATGTAGTTGCATTTCTTTAATTTTGTAAAAATTATTATTTAAATAATATAATTTTTGAAACAATTTTATTTAAACTTTTCGAAATAATTGAATTTTGATGGAAAAATGTATTATTTTTAAAAATGATTGAAATTTTGACGAGAATTTAAAAAAAAATGTTAAACATAATTAATTTTATGCGAAGAAGTTTATCACTGTTGAAAATAGTTGAATTTCTGTAATTAATTATTCTTAAAATTTCTATTTAAATTTATTGAAAATTGAAATTGTCTAAAATTATAATTTGAAATTTTTGAAGTTCATCAATTTTTGAAAAATTGTAAACGAAACTCTTTTAAAATCCAATTGATTTTGAAATTTTTAAGTAAAATTATTCATTAAATAATTTAAAAGTAATAATTTTATGATAATTCTTCAAGAATTGTGTTATAAAAAATATTATTGACAGAAATAGAAAAAATTAAAAGTTTTGTATTCGAATTCTTAGCAATTTGATCAGATTATGAGGCAAACAAAAAAGACACAAAAATTCAAATTTTTTATAAATTCTATTGTGGCAATATTAACGTGCAATGTTGCCTTAATATTAAAATAACATTGTTGCCATTTTGTGTACACTAGGAATATATTGCTTATAAAAGAAATGCTGAACGTTTGATTACTTTCGGCATATAATTTATGCCAAAAGTGAGAAGTCGATTAGATATTATTAAAGTTCGCTTGTTAAAATGTAAATTAAGTGTCTTTTAAAAACGTGACATGCTGTATAGTTTTTTAAGATAGCGTGCTAGTTACTGATCACAAAGTGGCGCACAAAATTATGTGTATACAATTTTCTTATCGTTGTATAAGTTTTCAGTGCAAGGCAATTATTATTTCTGTCCATAAAGTTCATTGGTTAAAATCTTAGTTTGCAAACTTTTAGGAGAAAATGAAGTTTCTTATATGCCTGATAAGTATTGAATTTATTATCACGTCTGGAAAAAAATAACGTTCTGAAAATTCATCATTTTCTTCTATTAAATCCTTTTTCATTTCGATTTTAATTTAATTATACAAATTTTTAATTAAAAATGTAACCTTTATATTCCTTTGATCGTTTGTTCTACTCATGTTTGAGTATTTTGTTGGCATTTTTGGAATGCAGTAGTAAACTTACTGTAGTTTTTTATTCATTAGTTAGGAATTTAATTGAAATGAATTTTCATTTGTACATTAAATGACAATTTAGTTTGTAATTGTATTCAAATGTAAAATATTTATCCTTTAAATTTGATTATCAAATGCTTCGTTTTATTATCTAAATTTTTATCCTATTTGCATCTTATTGAAGAAAAACAGTTTCATTAGTGTTAGAATTATTCGCTTATGGAATATAAATTGTTTTTAACATAAAAAAATTAGAACTGAAATTAAAATGTTCTGTTAAAAATCGTTTTAGCGAAATTACACAGTATCTTGGTGGTTTTAAAACTAATGTTTCATTTTTCTGACAATTTGAGAATTCGTTTTGTAAGCAAACACACGTTTAAAATAGAAATGGAAATATTTTTGATTTACGCAGTAAATTACTTGTGGAATTATTATTCAATGTTTCAAAACTATTTCAGTATTAACTTCTTTTCATTTGACGATAGATCACAATTAGATTACAATAAATAATTTTTTTATCAGAGTTAATTAGACAATTTAATAGATTAATTATAGTTACTTATTTTCTTTTATTAGTTTTGTTCAATGTAGTTGCATTTCTGAATAGAAAAAAAATGATCAGAAATAGAATAATAAAGTTGACAAGTAATAAAAATTTCTCAACTATTTTTATGTATGGTATGACTTTGAAAAAAATCCCGTTTATCAAACACGTTTTCATGTATACATATACCAAGGAAATGTATAGTTCATATCAATTACTATTTCACACCCAAGTGTACAGATATTTCTGTCATTCACATTGATTCATTTTAATAACTCATTTGCATAATGTTCTGCGCTCAGCTGATATTACGATCGTGTAATGTTTTTTAGGTTAAACAAACATTTCTACAAGAGAACATTGACATTGATATAGTTTTACATTTTAATTTATTTTAAATTTAGAATTAACTAATTAGCAAATTAATTAAATTGGAATTTTTTTTGGATTCTTTTTATTTTATTATTTAAATTAATGGCAATAGTTTTTCCCCAAAAAAATAGAAACCCCTGAAAAAAAATTTTGATTTAACTGAACAATTCCTTTGGCTGTTATTGAATGTAAATTATTTATCAAATATTTAAGTACAGTAATTATTGTAATTATAATAAATAGTTAGATTATTTTAAAAAAAAATTATTTTACTCAAATAATCGATTGTTTATAAGAAAATAAATATTTACTTGATTCAAATAATTTTTTATTTAAAACTCAAAGAAATTGAATTTAATAATAATTATTATTATATATATTATATAATAATAAATAATAAGTTAATAAATAATAAATTAATAAATAATAAATAATAATAAATTACATAGAATAATTAATAATAATTGAAAACAATAATTTCAGTATTTCAAGCATGTTGCATTTAATGGACTTCAATAAAATTTATTTAATTCCAGTAAATTTTATTTGATAATTGACAAATAATAGTTTATGTGAATCAAATACTTTTTTTAGTATAATTATTAATATAATAATAATTCTTCTACTGTTATTGTGTTTTTGAGAAAATTTTAATGAACTAATATAAAATTAATATTAATTAATTACATATAATAATCTTCGTATTTGCATTCATTTATTCTGTCCGCACTTTGAAATTAGTTTTTGTGTACGCTTTTGTTGTTTTCTTTTTCAAAACACCTTTTCTGATGTCAATAAAAATTTGTTATTATTTATCCCAAAGAAGAAAACTTAAAAATTTAATTTAAATTGTTAAACAAATAAAACTGTGGGAAGTTTGAAAAATATTAGTTTAGAAGGTTGGGATACAGTTTTTCTAAAAAATTAATTTCTAATTTTTTTATTTCTAAACATTTTTTTTCTAATAAAGTTTGATTTCTAAAAATTTTTTTTCTAATAGAAGTCGATTTCTAAAAACCTTCTAGGTTGGGGTACAGTTTTTCTAAAAAATAATTTCTAATTTTTATATTTCTAAACATTTTTTTTTCTTAAAAAAAATTTGATTTCTAAACATTTTTTTTTCTAATAGAGGTCGATTTCTAAAAACCTTCTAGGTTGGGGTACAGTTTTTCTAAAAAATAATTTCTAATTTTTATATTTCTAAACATTTTTTTTTCTTAAAAAAAATTTGATTTCTAAACATTTTTTTTTCTAATAGAGGTCGATTTATAAAAATTTTCTTTCTAATAAAGATCGATTTCTAAAATTATTTTTTCTAATAAATTTAATTTCATTTTTTTGTTAGCAACTTCGTAGAAGTCGTCAGTTGTTTTTAATATTTTTAAATTCTGTTGTCAAATTAGTCAGTCTTGTCAAACTCTTTGTTGTTATACTATTTTTATATTTGTAATAATTATTTACTTATTTGTTTTATTTACGTATTTTTATGATATTTATATCGTTTTAATAAATTTTATTTTTACAAGAATGTACTTTGGAAAATATTATATTCTTAGAAATATTTTTGGAAAATTTTATTTTAGAAATACAACTTTATTTGAAAACGATTTTTTTTTAGAAAATATGGATTAGAAATAATTTTTTAGAAAAAGTGATCCCCTACCGTTTAGAAAATAAGGTAAGAAATTTCCATATAATGTTGATTTGTTATCAATAGTTTTTGTTTATTATATTTTCTAATTCTAATGTTTAATTTTTTTCCGAAAGAAGTAAAAATCTGTTCTTTGATAATAATTTTTAACGACAATTTTATTTACAAAATAAATGAAAAAAAATTTGTAAAACTTCTATTTCATAATTACAATTTTTATTTATTTTTACCTAAAGATAATTATATTTTAATAGCTAGAAAACGCGCGTATTTTCTCTCATTTTAATGTTGATAATAGATATCTAACAAAAATGCTTATTAATGTTTTACATTTTCTTATAAAAAGTCTAAATTTAATTTCTTTTTGAGTATTTTTCTAATTAAAAACAAAGAAAAAGTTTATTACTCTTTAATTTTATTCGAAATGACTATTATCGTACAAGAACTTAATTAAAACGGATGCACGTATGTAATTATATAAAAATTAAATTTTTTGTCATCAACTTCAGTATTTGAAGCAAGTACCATTTAATTGACTCTAATAAATATTATTTGAATCAAATAAATGTTTTTTCACTGTATTTTTCTATTAATTGTTCTAAAATGTGCCTGTCCGTGTATCTCCCATTGTTGTATTATATTCATTTTTACTTTTTATAAAAAATGTTTATTATTTAAAAAAAATTAGTGACATTAATTTTTTTTGCGCCAAGCTTTGAAATAAGGTAGAAATTATAAAAATTCATGAAATAGAAAATCAGACAACTTTTTTCTTTACTTTTTATGCTACTTTTGAATATTGTTAATAAATGGAGAAATTATACTATTTTCTTCGTTTTAGAAAAAAATATAATAATTGAAAAATCAAGGTCATGCAAATTTTTTTTATTTTTTTATATTAAAAAATATTAGTTATATTACAAAATTATGTTTGAAAAATCGAAATTATATATGCATTTTTTCTGTATTTAAAAAAAATTCAAAAATTATTTAACAGAATATTAAATATTATTAAAAGAAAAAATAAAACAAAATTTGAATAATTTCTTATCCTTTAATCAAGATTTTGATTTTTGTATAAAATTCTGATTTTTTAGAAATAAATATTACAATGAGAATTGTTTTGGTACAATTAACTAATTTTGTCTTTAATAACTTTTTTAAATTTAATTATGAAAAAATTAATTATAGATTATAATTTGTAGTTTAAATTCATGATAAATTGTATTTAAGATATAAATGAAGTTGATGATTTTTTTTTGATAATTCTAAATTGTAAAAAATAACTCACCTATCACAATGATCCTTGATATTTAGTTTTGAACCACTGAGAATAAAGGCACTAATTTCAGTGAAGAGTAGAGAAAAAATGAGGAAAAACATTGCTCCATTTTTTTGTGGATTTTGGTTTAAATGTTTATGTAGACTGGTCATTTTTATTATCTAATGTTGTAATTACCAATAATGTTTTAATTTCATTGAACGTTTACGCGAATTTAATTACAGGTCAATGACCTGTTTTGCAATAAATTATTGTTATTATTGTAAAATGTTGACTAGATAGAGTTAAAATTTTAATTGTCGATTCTTAATTTAAGAACGACTCGCGTAACGCGCTTATAGCTACTGATGGCCTTTCCACACTCAATATGACAACGGCTGGACAGAATGGCTCATTTATATGCTTCGCAAATTGATAACAACTCCTCTGCTATTGGCTGTTGTTTCAAATTCATTGGAATTACAACTATTTCTAAAGTTAATTAGGTTCCTTTCTTTATTTATTTGTCAGGGTGTTTTTTTAACAAAATTATTCCGATGCACACATTTTGTTTTTCATTGCCATTTTCTGCTCTATTTTTATTGTATAAATTACGAAGGACGTGTTCACGGTTTTTTTCGTACTAGAAAGTCCTTTTAAATAAATACAGCGATAAATATTCAAGTTGAATTGTTATTTTTTTGTCAATTATGTTTGTGATAGAGACTGTATTAGGAATTTTATCACGGGGATTTTAGTTAATTTTTTTTTAAAGTGAAATTTATTAATCTGGTCAATTTATTAATAGGAATTTGTCAGTATTATTATGATTAATATTTGTAATTTTATTATCAATAACAGTAACAATAATGACACAAAGATTCATCTTGAGATAACTTGTTTTTCGAAAATATTTTTAAAAATTTTCCATATTTTATTTATTTGATTTGTTTAATTAACAATAAATTTGAAATTAATTAGAATAAAAATGAAAAATATTATTTAAAAAAATTATTTCTCTTTTTCATAAATAAACAATTTACACTTATAATTTTATTTTTATGAAATTTAGAAATCATTACTATCTATAGTTGATAATATAATTTTAAATATAATAAATAAATCAAAAATATTAATTAAAATTTTTTTTTTAAATTAAAGAAAAATTTTCTTAATTATTTTGAATAAGTAATATTTTCTGAAAAAAGATTTAAAATATGGAAATTGTTATTAAACATTTATAATAATTTCTTCGAATTTCTTTTTTATATTAACTTTTTTTTTTTATTAAATTTGTTGAATTCATTACTTTTTTTTTATCGCAGATAATTAAATTTTGCATTTTTTTAAGTATTATGCACATAATTGTAAAGCGTGCGAATGTTTAACTTTTTATTTATTTTTTGAAATATTCTATTTAAAAAATTTTCAAATATACAAAGTTTTTTGTCATATGATAATTATTAAGAAAACGTCACTGGAAAAACAGATCTGTCACTTTCAAATTTAAATAGCAAACAAGAATAGCGATTGATTTGTAAATTATCTAAGAAATTAAATGAGCGAAATTCTTTTTGAAAGCTGCATTTCAAAATTCATATTCAATTATACATATAAAAATCATTTAAATGAATGTAAATTTTTTGCAAATTATTATATTTTCAATTGCTTTGTTACATTGAATATTTAAACCATTTTTTGTTTTAGATTTTAGGATTTGAATACTTCCTTTTAAGGATTTTTCTTTAGCCAAAAAGTGCCTAGAAAAAATAAAGAAAATTAAAAATTATTATTTTTTCAATATTTAAAACATTTAAAAATTACGTATTAACATTTTTTTGACAATGAAATTAATATTGTTTTATTATTTATATTTTTATTAAATGGAAAAAATTTGTTTGTGTATATTGAAAAGAAATTTTTATGATTTAAATAAATTGTTATTTTTCAATTATTAAATAAATATTAACTTGAATTTAAGTAAGTATTTATTTGATAATAGATAAATAATCGGTTATTTAAATTAAATAATTTTTTTAGTATGAAACAAAATTAATGTAAATAAAACTTATCGAAATTATGTTTTTAAGAAACGTAAAGTATTATTATGTAGTATAGCAATTACTGCACTGAAAAAAGTGTTACTTGATTCCAACAATCGATTACTTGTCTATGTTAAATATGTATTTACTTAATTTAAGTAACTATTTACTTAATTTAAATAAATATTTACATAAATTATATAAATAATAATCAATAATTTCAGTATTTGAAGCAAATACAATTTAAGTGACATGAATACAATTTTTTGATACAAATAAATATTTATTTGGTAATAAACAAGAAATTTTTATTTATTTTTTATAATAAATAAATTGTTATTGTATTGTTATTTATTTACCTGAATCAAATAAATTTTTTAGATTTTTTTTTAATAATAAGTAGAACTATAATTAGATTATTAAATGGAAATTTAATTAATAGAAAGAACAGGATTATTAAGAATTCAAGAAGGATTATTCTTGTTAAAAATGTATACGAAGGATTACCAGAGATTTTTAGGATTACTTTTGTTTAAGTAGAAATGTTTCTTTACTCTTCGTTTTCATTTCAAATTTTTTGATTTTTTAAAGAACGTATTTTTTCAATTTATACTGTAATTACTTATTACTTTTCGAGGTGCATTTTTGCTTTATATAACTTCCTTTAAAGAGTAAATTTAATTCTTGATCGTTTACTCCAAGAATGTAAAAAAGAAGTAAATTGAACCCCTGTTAGGATCTAATATAATCCATTGAGAATTTAATTTTAACTTTTTTTATGTTACTAATTACTAAAGAGGATGTCAACAGTTTAATAGGTTATATTAATAGTAATGCGAATAAATTAATAAATTCACAAACTTTAAATACTAAATAGCTTACAGTTTTTTTGCAAAAAACCTTAAAAGATAAGTCTTCGGAATTTGTCCTATTTTTTAGTAGGTTAATTGTAGATATCGATAAAATTCACTTTATCTAACTTACAATAATATTTTTCGATTAATTTCCATATCTTATTTAATCAATAAGTGAAAAAATATATTATCTTGAAAGTTTTGAAGACTTGAAAACTGGCAAAAAAAAATATTTTCTTTATATGTAGCAAAATATTGAATGGAATTCTATATTTATTTTCAAAGTCGTAAAATCGTTTTTTAATGCACTTGGCTATAAATTTTCGAAATATTAAAAAAATTAAAATACAACTGTTTGAAAATTTTTTTCAATATTGTGAATGACTGCAATTCTCAATGAATATTTGCTTTAAAGTGATGTTGATAGTGACTGTCTTGTGAGAAACAGGTGGTTTGATAATAATTTATTGTTTATTAAACGTTATTATTGTTATTAGTAATTTATTATGAAAATTTCTTGTTGCATTTTTAGAAAGTTATAAAATAACTGTTTATTTGTTAATTAAAGTTAGTTATTTTGAATTTTCAAGTCAAAGTGAGAGTTAAAGAGAAAATGAAAGTCAAAAGCACAGGAAAAGTCAAAGTGAAAATGAAAGTCAATGTAAAATAAAAAGATTTCACGCTTGTTTTATTTGTTTTAATTGGTAAAGATTTTTTCCTAATCTAATGCATTGCATTGATAATTACATAAAATAGTAATAAATTAACTCATTTTTTATTTTTCTTACAAAATATAATTTTGGAGTAAAATCAGAGAGTATAAAAATAAAACTTTTTAATATTTCTTCTTTGGAATTTTAATACCGCGTGAAGTGTGAAAAACTTAGTTTTTTTCGATCTTATTTCTGGTGCTTATATTTCTAACAAAACACATGTTCTCAATTGTCTTTGTAATTGTTTGTTTTATTTTCTTAGTTGCTTTTATCTTCATTATCGTTATTTTCGTAAATTGTCCTATCTTCCTCACGTTTGAATATTTTCTACTCGATAATTTCCAAGTAAGGAAAAACTTCTATTTCCTGTCGGAAAACTTGTTTATATGTTTATATATATATATAGATAAAATGCCACTTGACAGTTGAAAATAATGTTTTCCAATCAACAGTTGTAGAACATGTATATATGTAAACAATAAAATTGTATCAGCTATCTGCTCCTGAAACTGTTTTAAATAGTTTCCGTTTCAAAAATTTTTATTGAAAAAAAAGGTTTTTGTTTGATTCAGTTTCGAGTAAAATATTGCAAAGAATAAAAAAAAAGAAATAATAGATCCTTTTTTTTGCGGTAATTTCGATTATTTATACAGTATATACTCAATAGCATTGTCAAGAATAGAACCTCAGATTTACGATTTTAGGTATGTGAAAAGCTTTTGTGCATTCGGGTATAAACTAGAAATTCCATTGTTTATAGAACCCATGTATCGTATGGTTATTGGTTTGTGGATTTTCGTATAAAACTTCGTTAGGTGGAAGGGAATATAGTAATAAAAAATGAATAAAAGGAAAATGTTGTTTAATGTGTTTAATAATCCAAGTGTACACAATGAAATACAAAATATATACTGAAATGTGGCATTATTTTCAAACTGTTTTCAATGTTTTCATAAAAAGTTTAATTTCTGTATTATTACGAATGATAAAGGAGTTTAAACTGATGGTCAAAATAATTTTCCTAATTCGATTATTTCGATTATTTATTTTGTTTAAAATTTAACAAATAATTTTCAAATCAAATTTTGTTATTGCATTTTTAATAATAAAACTTTTCACTACTACTACTACTACTACTTTTTTTTTAATTTAAAAGCTTTAGAAGCTCTCAGATGGAGATAATTTTAAATCCCCATTGTCGCAGTTTACTTTCTTAATTAGATATTTTATTTATATATTCTCTTTATTTTCTCTTTATTTTCTCTTTATTTTCTCTATATTCTCTCATATAATTAAAACAAATCTAATATTGACTATTTGAAACTGTTTTTACTTTTAGAATTAAAATCAAATTGAAGTTTAATTAATTTCAATTTTTAATCCTTTAGTTAAATAAACTTTGTTATACGAAATGGCATTCCATTTATTTGCTGTTCATATATTTTTGCAAATAAACAAACATCGATGTTCTTTTTCCTCATGTAAATTCAAACTAAAATATGGACAAAATAAAAGCTTTTTTTATTTCTGTCGTGCAATTATTATTTTGTTCTGTTTTTTTTTCGCATCTAATAAATGGCTACAAATATTTTTATTTCTTCATAGCATTTTATTTCCTTCAAATATCATTTCTAGGTACTTTCATTATGAGTTTTAATTTATTTTTTGGCTTATTTATTCGACATTTAAGTTTAATAAACATTTTTCTTTTACGAATTTTTAGCGGTTTTGAAGGAAAATAGCATTTTTAAATAAATAAATACTTAAATCCGCATAGTATGAGAGATAGAAACTTTAATCAGATTTCTGATTATATATAAAGTAAAAGTACATTTGGGATTTAAATTTAAATGACATTTATTTCAAATAACAAATGCTTTCAATCTCTTTAATTCCACGTCACGCAATATAAATGAAGGAATTTTCTAAATTTCGCGTCAAACAAAAGAGACGTATTTCTTTTAATATTTTCCCAACGACTCGAAGCGTATTTTAAATGTAGCATGTGATATACCTGCACTTGTTTTATACACGTGTCACACAAAAAACCTATACTATTTGAAACATTATGATTCTGCGAAACTAAAAAAAAGTAATATAAAATGAACTCCTTCTTTTTTTCACTCTTTGAAATGTCACTGATTAAAAAATATATGTACATATTTACAACATATTTTCCATATTGAAAGTACAATTTAATTATTTACAAAATTGAAAAAATTTATGAAAATCTATTTAGAAATAGAAATACATTCTTTATTAATGAAGCACACAAAATCTGAATAAAGCGTTGACGTTTCGATAGGGGGGAAAAAATGAAATATTGATGCAGATAGAATTCTCATCGACATTCAATCTGTTCGAATGTCAAACTCCAAATGATATGAGATAAGTTCTCTTTTCATATTCGTTTCTGGATATTTAGTATTCAAATCACTCTTCTCTCTAGATAGGTTTTAATGTCAAATTTAGTGCATATAATATATGTAGGTAATTGAAGGAAAAAAATAAAAAAAAAAATTGAAGAGCAAAAGGAAAAAAAAACAATTAGTAGCAGAGATGATAATGATGATCTCGCTCTTATTATATCTCTTCCTGTATAATTTGTTTCGTGAATATGTGTGCATCTGCGTCAAAACACATTGTATGAAGAAAAATGTAGAAAAAGTAAAAGAGAGACAGTCTGCTATAACTTTAAATTATATTTCCGTGACGTTTACTTTTATGCTGCGGTGAATCGTCTAGACAGAAAGTATTGTGCAGTAATAATTATTATGCACAAACATAATTTACAATTATATTTCTTAGGGAAAATTATTTTTTTTTTGTTAATTTAAAGAAAGTAGCAAAATTCTTTTTTAGAATTCAAATATTTATTTTTTTCTATATAGAGAAAAATTATAAAGAGAATAAAAAAATAAATAAAAAAATAAAAATAAATAAAAAATAAATATAAATAAAAAAATAAAAAATAAATATAAATAAAAAAATAAATAAAAAATATTTTAAAACATAGAAGAGTTAATTATAGATGCACTTGGTGTAAGTTCTATTATCTACAAGATAATGGAAGTTGGAATCAAAACGTGGTTGTAATTTTCTGTGTCAATTTGGCACACAAACCAAGGAGATTACATTTTACCTACATTTTGAATGTACTACATAAAGTGCATATGGAAATTTGAACACTAGTTGCGTATCCTCGCAATGCAGGAAACACTTCCTCTCTAGATAGCTAAATTTATTTCTTGTTTACATTTCCAGAAAAAGTGTTTTTTTATTCAAAAAATTTTTCAGAACAATTCTTCTAATTTGTTTGCTTGTATAATTATAAAGTTGGGAGAATTTTTATATTTGCAATATAATGCAGACTTCGCACTCTTCTACTAGGAGCTACTATTTGCTACTTTTTTGATTCAAATTCAAATTTAGATTTTTGGTTTTCGCATTTCCATTTAAAAATAGAGTTAAAAACTAAACTCATTAATGAAAAACGACCGCCAATAAAATAATAGGAAATAATTTTACTTGCATTTACTCGATCAATATAGTGACTGATTATTATAAATTGAAGCGTTTTGTACGGAAACCGCATAAGTCCATTTTTTCGAAAATCACTTTTTTATTGAAAATTTATCTTTAAATGATGCTTGACAATCTGGTAAAATATTAAATAAGTGACTAAACTCTAAATCGTTGGAAAAAAATTATCGAATTATCATTTTGTGCAAAAACTTGTGATATTCCTTAATAAATTTAATTTTCTTGTGATATTCTTGACGTGTTAGTAATTATATGAATAGTTAGTAATTTATATGAAACAGTTTGTATTATAATTTATAAATGAAATTCACTTAAAGACATCAAAAAGTGATATCGGTGACTGAATTAATTTAAAATTGGAAAATATTAAAAATTGGTTAAATTTATTCTTAAAACAATTTTATTATCTATAAAATGTTACTAAAAATTATCCAAATTCAATATTTTTAATAAATGTTATTAAATATTTAATAAAACTTTGATACTTTACTCGATTCAATAAATTTTCTGTGATTTTCATTTCATTTTGTGCAGAAACAGCATAAGTCCAAATGTTAATTTATTTTTTTATTTCTTACATTAAGTAGATAAAAAATTATTCAAATTGGACTTTTTAACTAAAAGGTTACTAGAATATAATGCAAAAAGCAGAATTAGAAAAAATCTCAACATTTACAAGTAAAACAGTTTTTATTGATTCCTGAACAAATTCCCCGTTTTTCCCGGTTTTATTTTCTCATCAAATTTTTATTTATTTCATTTCGAACATAAATCTACAATTTAGAAAATAATTGAATTAAACAAAGAATCTTTTCAATTTTTCAAAAAAAATCTTGTCTGTTCATAATAATAGTGGAAAATTTTATTAACTCAATTTCATTAAAATTTATTGATACTAATTGACTTTCTGCAAAGAATTTTACTATTTAGATTTACAAAATTAATTGAATCCTTCAAAAGAATGTTATTACATATTTATGAAAATATTTAAATATTTGCGTTGAATTTTATTAAAAATGTTGAAAATAATTTAATTGTAGAGAACAATTTAATTATTTATAAAGATAATTTAAATTTCGGAGATTTTCAAAAAAAAGTTAAACATAATTGAATTTCTGCGGAGAATTTTATTACTTTTGAAAATAATTGAATTATTTTTTTTAATTTAATGGAAATTGATGAAAATAATTGAATTCTTGTGAGGAATATTTTTCAAAAATAATATTTTAAAGAATTTAGTAAATCGGAATAATTTTGCTGTTTATGAAAATAATTGAAATAATTGAATTTCTTAGACAAAATTTAATCAAATTTTTAAAAATAATTGCATTTTTCGACGAATTTGATTAAAATTGTATATTAAACATGATTCCATTTCTGCAATGAGTTATTCATTAATTATGAAAGTAATTGAATCATTGCGAGGATTTTATAAAAAAAGTTTCAAATAATTGATTTAAAAAAAAATTTAGATAAACTATATTTTTAATAATTCAATTCCTATGAAATTTTCATTCTTTTAGAAAATAATTGAATATCTTATGGAAAGTTTATTAAAATAATAGATATACAAATTATTGAATTAAGAAAAATTTTTGAAAATAATTGAATTTTTGTGGTGAATTTAAATGAATTTTTTATGTTTATAGAAATAATTGAACTTTTACAATGAATGTTAATAAAATTCCTAAAAGTAATTTAATTTTGTCAAAGTTTTACTATTTAAAAAATTAATTAAATGTATTGCGAATAAATTTTTTAAAATAAAATTATAATTATACAGTAACTAACTTCCCTTGATTATTTAGAAAAATTTTTGAAAATTTTTTAAAAGAAGTAAATTATTTTTAATAAAATGTACAGAAATTTGAATTACATAAAAAATTTTCAATTAATTGTTTTTAAAAATTCAATTATCTTGAAATAGTAGAATTAAAAAATCTTATTTAAAAAAACTGCGAAAATTCAATTTTATTAAAAAATTTGAAGTGTGTACTTTTTTTAAATTAACAAATAAAAATTTTAATGACTAATCTTTGCACTAAGATTAGTGAATACATTACACTGAAAAAAAAATTTATTTGATTCAAATAACCGATTATTTGTCTATAATCAAATAAATATTTACTTGAATCAAATAATTTTTTTTTGAATCTAATAAATTGTATTTGAATCAAATATTCCAGTATTTGAAGCAAATACAATTTACTTGATTCAAATAAAAATTATTTGATTCAAGTAAATATTTATTTGATTATAGACAAATAATCGGTTATTTGAATCAAATAAATTTTTTTTGCAGTTTAGAATAAGACTCCTTATAGAATTTTATTATTTGTCAATTATTAAATTAAAATACTTTGAAAATTCGAATTTTTAATAAGTTTTTAATGAAATTCTTTACTTCTTTTTTTTTGTCATCGAGCCTGATCATGGAAAGAAAAATATTTTTCAATAAAAGTGTGGATTTTTTCTTTCGTTGAAAAAAGAAAATTTAGGTGGGTGTTCTATATATCGAAAAAGTGTCTTTCTGACTGTTCATCGATGAAATATAGAAATCATTTTTACGTAACTTCTTCCATTTGAGTTGAATTTCTTTTCACTTGACTAGATAAAAAACATCCCTTTTTAACTATAATGGTTCTTGAAAAAGAAGAAGAAGTTATATCGCGCGTCGATAAATCTTGAAAATGTTTCCTGTGTCTATAGATATACACACCATAATCAGATCTAATTACTTCTGGAAATATTGAACTTTAGTAACTTAATGGCGAAAAGATAGTGAAGAATTTTCGGATATCATACTTTATTCTTTCCAATTAACACATTATAAAAAAAAAAATATCACGCAATATTTATAAAATTGAAATTGTTCGAAAAAGTGGGGGATTTTTATACATTATTTATGGCTCTTAAATTCCAATGGAAAAAGCAGGAAGGAGCTTTTATAAAATATTGCTGTATAGAATATCGAAGGTGGACATATCGTGTTTATCGTAAATGCGCCAAATCGTAAAAAGTACCATTCAACTTTTAATGTACTTATACAAAAATATATTGACAATATTATATACGGATACAAATTTATCATCCCTGAAATGAATCTCTATTGATTTTAATTAGAAGTAAAGTTGTGTTATTTACTATTTGAACTCATTGTATTGGGATATTATAAAAAGGATAAAACTTGTTGAGATAATATTTCTTTAGTATATCTATTAAACTGAGTCATAAATAGAACATTCCACTTTATATGAAGGGTTATAAAGTTTTGCAGTTTCCATATTTTATTGTGGGGAAACTACCATTAAAAATTGTAATAGCCATTAAATTCTTACACCTTTTTCACAGTGAAAAAACGTGTCGATTAATTTAAACTTTTTAATTTTCTATTATGGATAACATTGTTTCTGTAAGTAATTATGTTATGTTATTATTTAACTCTAGTTCCCCGAAACTCTCTTTTTAAATTTATATCTATTTAATGGACTTTCTGGTTTTAAAACATATTTTTCTTGAATCTTATTATAAAACAATTTTTATGAGATTTTAGTTTAATAATTAGTTTCTCTGTAGTAATTAAAAGAACCCTCCAAGCATTGTATGGTTTCTTTTTTTATTTTATTATCGTCTTAAATTGCGGGTCCCAATCAAAGAACCGGTTATAATTATTTTAAGATTAAAATTCTTTGCTTCTAAATTAAAATAATATTAAAAGTTTTAATTTTTTTGTAAGCATTTCGTATTTGTATAAAGATTAAGAAAATGTTCCTCCAAAACTTGTGATTTAAAATATAATTTTTTATCCCCTTGACAATGATTTTTAGTTTTGAAAAAAAATTATAACAGATTCTTCGACCAGGACCTTAAATCGTGTGTGAAGAAGAGATGTTATTTTTGAAAATAAAAATTTCTTCAGTACACTCATATTTTCTTGATTTATTTTTTTGTAAAGCATTTGTTTTTATCACATGAAACCAGAAATTCTAACCAAGAATGACGACTGGCTTTTTCTTTGTTGGAAAGTATAGAGGAGATTTTATAAGACTTATAGTTCAAACAAGTTGAAGGTTCCTTGGGGATACTCCGCAAATAAAGGTGCATTTGATTTTTATCAATGGAGAAAAATACAGATAACGTGAAAAAATAATTGTAATTTTAATTCGCTTATTTTTCATTTAATCCAGATTAAGGTGGAAAAAAATTTGTTTTTACAAAAAAAAAAAAAAACAAGCTCTGAAAGATAATATAAAATTATTAATGAAGTGATAAAGAATATGGGGGGATTTCCGTTATCATCGTTTTAATAATAGGACAATTTTGATAAAAAGAAAGTAATCGGTTTTACTTCTTTTATGTAATATCATTTAGTTCGAAGTAAAATGAACCGAATCGAGAGGAAATCATAGGATGAAAAAGGTTTCTCATTTCTTCTCAAATAAGGAAGAAAAGATTATTAACATTTTGAATAACATAAAGGAATCTCCTGAGCAGAAATAATTTATAAGAATTCGCTGATGGAATAAATCAGTTTGTTTTTTAATTTTAACGAAGGAAAAATAATTTGTTGATACAGTCTGGACCAATGAATTATTTTACTAATTTTTTATGGGATAAAATTGGGATAAAGGGAAAAAATAATTCTTCGATGGATTGTTTTAATTCTTAAAGGATAACAATGTTAGGTCACTTTTATCCATTTTGGTGTTACTGAGAAGACATATTTGAATCAAACATAATTGTCCTTTGTTATATAGTCAACTAAAAATTATCTTTGAATTAAACATAATAATTTTCATTCAATACATAATAAATTTGATTCAATGAATATTGTATTCAATTCAATTATAAAATACATTTAATTCAAATATATTTTTTAGGTCGACTACTTATTTTGGAAATAAAAAAAAAAACATTGTAAAATTTTCTCAGATAGTAAAAGTATGTTATTTAAATATGGAATATTTTATTACCAATGTTTTTGGAAAAATTACAAAATTTTATACTTTGTGCTCTTAATTATTATCACTGCAACTGTTAACAGAGTTTAATAATAGATTTTTTTTTTAAATTGAAACTTTTTCATTTCGTATAACGAATTTTCTGACTTTTTATCAAGGTGAAAGAAAGTGAAGGGAATTTTTTTCGCAATTTTTTTTCAGATCCCATGCGAATTTATTCTGAAGTTGACAAATGTATTTAATGCTCGGTTCTAAAAGTAGACCTTGATAAATAAGAAAAGTAATTCAGAAAATTTCAGACTTGAAAATTGTTTGTGAATAATTTTACAAAGTTTTTTATTCATTATTCTTTATGAAAGAAATAGTGTTAATATTTTTGAAAATTAATTAGTTTTATTTTTTATTCACTATTCTACATCAACGAAATGGTGTTAATAATATTGAAAATTAATTAGTTTCATAGCACTAATAGTAGAGAAAAATATATTAATGCGGTGAAAGAAGTGTTATTTATTGGTTATAGATTAGAAATAAATATAATCTATCATTGAATTGTGAGGTGATGGCAGATGGATCTTTTCTTAAAAGCATGTCGGTTAAATATAGAACGAAATTCTAGGACTCAGTGAAGAGGTAATATGTTGAATGATCAATTGGGTATGCATTTCACCAAGGGAAATATCTTAAGCTCTTGGAGAATAATATTTAATAAATCGATGGATTCTAGATGGAAATTTGTTATTTCAAAAGTCTCATAGGATTTAAAAATTCTGTTAAATTCAATATATTTCTCTTGAAAACTTGTGTAATTTGTATGTGGGATTTTTCAACTTGGAGGAATTGGAATAATAATTGTAAAACTTTTATAAAAGGAAGATATTCTGCTTTTAATTTTGCATTTATATTTTTATTAATTTAATTCAGAGAGGAAATTTATTTTTTAATTTAAGGCAAATATTTATGTGATATTTTAGTAGTATATATTTTAATATGAATCAATGTCACTAGTAGCAGGTGAAAGTGAAAGAAGCTTTTTGTTACATGTAAAAGCGACAGAGAGAAACTTGATTTGAAGTAGAATTTTCTCGAAAGTGATTGATTATCCACAAAGCATGTTCCTATTGGAAGCGAGACAAAGACGTATCGAATAATCTATCCTTTGGGCAGTTGAGCAACTCGATGATCTGTAAAGTGCGTGCCTGAGGGCTTAGGTGTTCAACTGAATTATCTATATATCTCAAAAGATCCATTTCATCTCCTAAAATTCCAGTTTATCAAAGTGAGAAAATTTATATATTTCCATTAAGATACTTCCCTCTTTAAATAATATCGATATATTAAATAATATTTCGGAATTACTTTTCCTACATCTCCGATTTGGAAAACACAAGTATAAAGAGTATTAAAGGACTTGTGGAGAGTATATTTAATAGAAATTGATTAACTCGTTTAACTAAGTCCATGTGGGATCTAAGAGAAACTTGTAGTTCAATTAAAATTTATTTCTCTTCAACTCTCTATAAACCATAACTTTAAAGCATGAAAGAGCTTTTGATTTGATTATTGCTCGATGCAAATATTAAGAAAAAATATGATGAATTTAAAATCTTAATTTTGAACATTTAGAGAAAAGTTCGTAATTTCCTTATGATAACAAGAATTTTACTTCTGATTCTTCTGAAATTTTTATTTTTATGCTTAAGTAGTTCACTTTAAGGAGTTCTGTTCATCAAATGACTAAAACTTTTTGGTGTTGACATTTCAACAAAAAAAAAATAAATAAATAAATAAAAAGTTTTTTTGAGAATTACAACAATTTTTGTAGTATTTGTTTCTTACAATTGGGTATTTAGGTTTCTTGGTTTGCAGTCAATTAAGTTCGCACATGTCAAATTTTATAAGTGTTATGAATAATTTATAACTTAAAATATATTCTGTTTATATTCTAGGAATGTTTGATTACTAATTTATGAATATTTTTGAAATACTATTTGCTCTCTAAATCTGAATCAGTTAGAATTTTAACTTCTTTAAATGAGTTAGAATTTTAACTGATTAAAATTTGGAGAGTGAATTAGAATTAGAATTACAATTTAAAGATTCGGGGTGGTAGCGATTCTATACGCAAATAAACCCTACAAAATAAAATTCTACACAATTAACTTTACAACAGAAAACTGTACACAATACGTTTAATAAATTTTATTAATTCTACGCAAATAAATTGTACAAGAAAAAGTCCTACACATTAAAATTAAATCAAACAAAATATATCACTAAAATTTTTTAAATTCTACGCGATTAAATACTTCATCAGAAAATTCAACATAGTTTATTCTGTTTAAATGAAAATTCTAATAATAATTTTTTATTTTAATTTATAATTCTACTCAGTTAAATTGTACACCAGAAAACTAAACATTTAAAAAAAATGATTGAATTAAGTTTTAAAAAATTTTAAATAAATAAATTCTACAAATAAATACTCTACACATTAGAACTAAATAAAATGTAACTTTAAATAAAATTTATTTAATTTTGCACGGTTAAATACTACATTCAAAAATTCCACACAATATATTTTTAAACGAAAAAAAAATATGAATTATTCTTTCAATTCAATTTTTAATTCTCCACACTTAAATTGGACACCAGAGAACTCTACACATTTAAATAAATATTATAAAATTAGTTTAAAAATAAATTTTTTTAATAAATTCTACAAAAAATACTCTACACATTAAAAGTAAACGAAAAAAAACTTTAAATAAATTTCATTTTTATTTTACCCGGTTAAATACTAGAATCAAGAAATTCTAGGCAATATAACTAAAAAAATAATTTTTTTAATACATTTTTATTATTCTACACAGTTAAATTGAAAACCAGAAAACTTTACACAATGAAATAATTTTTTTAAGAAACTTTAAAAGACTAATCAAATATATTCTTCAAGAAAAAACTACAGATTAAAATAAAATAAATATAAAATTTTTAATCTAATTTGTTTAATTCTACAGCAGAAAATTGTACAAAAATTATTTTTGAGCAAAGAAAAATATATTCTTTATTTTTTTTTTTTAATTTTTAACCCTATAGATTTAAATTCAACTCTGTAAAACTCTACACAAATAAGCTTTAAAGTCTTCCCATAATATTTTCAGATAAGAGTAAATTATTTTTTAACTCTATGTAATTAAATTCAACACAAAAAAGTACACTATACAAATGAATTCATTTAATTAGATAAACGGTGAAAATAAAATTAATGTGTGTAGAATATTTAAAATTTATTTCAAACAATAATTGTTATTTTTTTCATCATAATGCGTAGAATTTCTTGATTCTAGTATTTAACCGGGTAAAATAAAAATGAAATTTATTTAAAGTTTTTTTTCGTTTACTTTTAATGTGTAGAGTATTTTTTGTAGAATTTATTGAAAAAATTTATTTTTAAATTAATTAAATAATATTTATTTAAATGTGTAGAGTTTTCTGGTGTCTAATTAAAGTGTGGAGAATTAACAATTGAATTGAAAAAATAATTCATATTTTTTTTCGTTTAAAAATAAATATTTTTGAATGTAGTATTTAACCGTGCAAAATTAAATAAATTACATTTAAAGTTACATTTTATTTAGTTCTAAAGCGTAGAGTATTTATTTGTAGAATTTATTTATTTAGAATTTTTTAAACTTAATTCAATCATTTTTTTAAATGTGTAGTTTTCTGGTGTATAATTTAACTGAGTAGAATTAGAAATTAAAATAAAAAAATTATTATTAGAATTTTCTTTTAAGTAAAATAAACTGTGTCGAATTTTTTGATGTAGTATTCAATTTCGTAGAATTAAAAAATTCTAATGTCATATTTTGTTCTATTCAATTCTAATGTGGAGGACTTTTTCTTGTACAATTTATTTGCGTATAAATAATAAAATTTATTAAACGTATTGTGAACAATTTTCTGGTGTAAAATTAATTGTGTAGAATTTTATCTTGTAGGGTTTATTTGCGCAGAATCGCTACCACTCCACATTTTTTCTCAAAGTTTTTAAACTTATGATTTTTTTTAAATAGCAACAAATATAAAATAACTATTGCTATACTTGCAAAATAAAATCCAAACTGTAGAATCTTTGGAAGTATATTTTACTATTATTACTGACTGGGTGCGATCTCTTAAAAAATTATTAATTAACTAGATTCTAATTTGATATTCTGTATGAGAGAAATAATAAAATATATTTTTTGCCAATTGGCTTTATAGCAGAAAGTGTATAAAATTATACAAAAGAATGCGAGAAATGTGCAAAAATTGAAAATAATCATTCTCTAGATGATGAGTTGATTTATTTGATTTCGCATGATTTTCAGCATTATTTCGCTCTAGATTCCAATATTCACACTATAGTGATTCGAGTTTCACAATTAGGGATGAGTAGATCAAATTCTATGTTTGTGTTAGTGGACAATCTCAGTGGTCGACTACATTACGCATGAATTAATTATACAAAATCCACTATACGTCGTTTCATTTTCAAGAGATCTTCATAAATCTACACTGACCCTTGAAATCACCATTTTAAATTATCAAAATTTCAAAAAAAAAAAAAAATATTGCCAGGAAAAATATAATTAAAAAACTAATTAATTTTATTATTATTATTTTTTTTCGGAAAGAAATTTTCATTTCCATTCAATATTCGAAGTATAATGAAATGTATTTTTGAGTAATTTTTTTCCCCTGCGATGAAATATTAATTTTAGGGGAAATATTACCTTGTATTTTTTGTTTCGTATTATTTTGGAAAAGATTGCGTAATTAATCAAAATGGCTTTTCCAATCTACTGTTTGAGTTAATCAACATGTTATCGAAAATCGATTACGGTAGACAATCGAAGCAATTTATAAATAGTCACAAGAAATTATTTCCTTCTCGTTTCTTGAAAAAGCTTTATTAAAAGACAAGAGCTTTATTAAAGTTTTCTCCTTTTTGCCCCGCACTTTCGTTGTACTGGCGTGAATGTCAACCACAGAAAAATGTAGAAAATGGTCATTTTATTATTTGAAGGCTGTTTTGTTAAAGCAAAACCTTCATCGTGACATATTCATTGAGGGGAAAAAAATTCTGCTTTAAATTGTTTAAACTACGAAGTAATTATGTTTTGCAATTATTATGCTCACTAGATGATTTTTATTCTAACTTTGATACTTTTTGCAGTTTGATAAAAAAAAGGAATATTTTGATTAATTCTACTTGATACTATTCTTTTCTTCATGATTTATAACTTTTTTCTTTGATTATTCTTTTCTTATTTTCTCTTATTTTCTACTGGTGATTGACTTGTAATAAATTTTGTTCTTTTCTTCTTGTTTTTGAATTTATATATAAAAAAAAGGTAAGTCAAGGAGTGTCATAAAAAATTTTATGCCCTCCTTACAAAAAGAAATTGAAATCCTTTCTATGGAAAATTGTTCAATCTTTAAAAAATGGAATGTTGAGAAAATGCCGAAGGGGCTTGAAATCCCCTGTATATATATATGTATATAGCTTGAAAATAAATCCTGAATACGGTACTGAATAAATTACCTTGCAATATCTTTTCATTACTCCCCATAATACCTGCTTAATTTAGTGTGAGTGTTTAAGATGCACGATCACTGAGATGTGGGTGCTACTGTTGGCAAATGTGAATAAATCGATAAGGAATTTATACGTTTCATTATTTCCTTTGTTGACACACAGCTATTTTAGAATAAAGTTTTTTTTCAATCTTCTCTTAAATCCACTTCATTTTTCCAGACGACTTACTTTTTAATACAAAACTTTAGATAAAGACTCTCGAGTACTCTTAAATAATCGTAAGGAAAAAGGAAACTCTCCCTCTCTCTCTCTCTCTTTTATGAATATTTTCTTCTTTTCGGAATATATTAAGTTTGTAATAAGGGACAAGTGGGTTGCAAATCTCTAGTTTCATTACTTTTCAGCGTGACTAGATAATATAAATAAAATAAATTATAATCATAAATACAGGCTTCGCACTCTTCTACTAAAAGCTACTATTTGCTACTTTTTTGATTTCCATTTAAAAACAGTGTTAAAAACTAAAATCGTTAATGAAAAACGATCGCCAATAAGATAATAGGAAATAATTTTACCGACATTTACTTTATTAATAGTGACCGATTATAAATTGTGTTTAACCTTTAAATTCCCCGTTTTTCCCGATTTTATTTTCTCACCAAACTTTAATTTATTTCATTTCGAACATAAATCTACAATTTGGAAAATAAGGGGCGGTAGCGATTCTACGCAATTAAATTCTACAAATGAAAATTCAACACAGTAAACTCTACACGAGAAAACTCTCACTCTATTTTTAGACAAGTAATAATAATTATACGCAAATTAATTCTACATAATGAAACTCTACGCATTCTAATTAAATAAAATATAATTTAATTAATTATTTAAAATTTTTCACGATTAAATACTACACCAATAAATTCTACAAAGTTTAATTCTACGCATGATAAAATATATTTTTTATTATTCTTTATAAGTTGTGAACTCTACGCAGTTAAATGCAACACCAGATAATTCTACAAAAATAAATGCTTTTTAATAAATAGATCTTTTAAAAATTCTACGCAATTAAATTCTACAAAAAATAATTCTACAAATTTTAACTTTTTTTATAATAAATTTTTAGAAGATTAAACTCTACACAAGGAAATTCTACAAATATAATTCTACGAGAAAAATGTCTACAGATAGTAATTAATTTAACTAAATTATTAACTCTAAGCCGTTAAATTCAATACCAGATAATTCTACGAAAATAAATACATTTTTTAAAAATTCTACGCAATTAACCACTACAATTCAAAATTCTACACAAATTTAAATTGGATTTTTTTTTCAAAGTCAATAAATAATAATTCTACGCCGTTCAATTCAACAGTAAATAATTCTACGCAAATAAACTCTACACGGTAAAACTCAACACAAGTTTGTTTATTTGCGTAGAATTATTTAATGTTGAATTGAACGGCGTAGAATTATTATTAATTGACTTTGAAAAAAAGAAAAAAATCCAATTTAAATTTGTGTAGAATTTTGAATTGTAGTGTTTAATTGCGCAGAATTTCTAAAAATTGTATTTATTTTTGTAGAATTAACTGGTATTGAATTTAACGGCGTAGAGTTAATAATTTAATTAAATTAAATATTACAATTGCTATCTGTAGACATTTTTCTCGTAGAATTATATTTATAGAATTTCCTTGTGTAGAGTTTAATCTTCTAAAAATTTATTATAAAAAAAGTTAAAATTTGTAGAATTATTTTTTATAGAATTTAATTGCGTTGAATTTTTAAAAAATCTATTTATTAAAATGCATTTATTTTTGTAGAATTATCTGGTGTTAAATTTAACTGCGTAGAGTTAACAACTTATAAAGAATAATAAAAAATATATTTTATCTTGCGTAGAATTAAACTTTGTAGAATTTATTGGTGTAGTATTTAATCGTGAAGAATTTAAAAAAATTAATTAAATTATATTTTATTTAATTAGAATGCGAAGAGTTTCATTATGTAGAATTAATTTGCGTAGAATTATTATTACTTGTCTAAATATAAAGTGAAAGTTTTCTCGTGTAGAGTTTACTGTGTTGAATTTTCATTTGTAGAATTTAATTGCGTAGAATCGCTACCGCCCCGGAAAATAATTGAATTATAAACAAAGAATTTTTTTCAATTTTCCAAAAAAAATCTTGTCTGTTCATAATTATAATGGAAAATTTTATTAATTCAATTTCATTAAAATTTATTGATACTAATTGAATTTCTGCAAAGAATTTGACTATTTATAAAAGTAATTGAATCCTTCCAATGAATGTTATTACATATTTATGAAAATAATTAAATGTTTGCGGAGTATTTTATTAAAATTTTTAAAAATAATTGAATTGTAGAAAAAAATTTAATTATTTACAAAGATAATTGAAATTTCGGAGATTTTCAAAGAAATGTTAAACATCATTGAATTTCTGTGGAGAATTTCATTACTTTTGAAAATAATTGAGTTGTTTTTTTTAATTTTATGGAAATTTATGAAAATAATTGAATTCTTGTGAAGAATATTTTTCAAAAATAATATTTAAAGGAATTAAGTAAATCGGAAAAATTTTGCTATTTATGAAAATAATTGAATTCCTTAGACAAAATTTATTCAAATTTTTAAAAATAATTGCACTTTTCGACGAATTTGATTATAAAATTGTATTAAACATAATTTCATTTCTGCAATGAGTTTTATTATTTATGAAAGTAATTGAATTGTTGCGAGAATTTTATAAAAACAGTTTCAAATAATTAATTAAAAAAAAATTTTTGATTAACTATATTTTCAAGAATTCAATTCCTATGAAATTTTTATTCTTTTAGAAAAGAATTGAATACTTTTTGGAAATTTTATTAAAATAGTAGATATACAAATTATTGAGTTAAGAAAAATTTTTTAAAACAATTGAATTCTTGTGGTGAATATAAATTAATTTTTGTTATTTATAGAAATAATTGAACTTTTACAATGAATTTTAATAAAATTCCTAAAAGTAATTTAATTTTGTCAAAGTTTTACTATTTAAGAAAATAATTGAATGAATTGCGAATAAATTTTTAAAAATAAAATTATAATTATACGATGACTTACTTTCATTGATTATTTAGAACAATTTCAATAAAATTCTTTAAAAGAAGTAAATTATTTTTAATATAATGTAAAGAAATTTCAATTACATCAAAAATTTTCAATTATTTGTTTATAAAAATTCAATTATCTTAAAATAAAAGAATTAAAAAATCTTATGTTTTAAAATTTTCAAAAAAATGCAAAAATTCAATTTTATTAAAAAATTTAAAGTGTTTTTTTTAAATTAACTAATAAAAATTTTAATGACTAATCTTTGCACTAAGATTAGTGAATACATTAGAATATGACTTCTTATAAAATTTAATAATTTAAAAATAAAAAAAAAAATAAAAAATAAAAAGAAAATAAAATAAAATACTTTGGAAATTCGATTTTTTAAAAAGTTTTTAATGAAATTCTTTAATTCTTTTTTTTTATATCGAGGCTACTATTTCCTACTTTTTTTGTATTCAAGGTTACTTTTTCCTACTTTTTTAAAACTCTTCATGGAGTGCAAAGCCGGTAAATAAAATAAAAAAACTATTATTA
Source organism: Leptopilina drosophilae (assembly GCA_032873175.1). Taxonomy (NCBI): domain Eukaryota; kingdom Metazoa; phylum Arthropoda; class Insecta; order Hymenoptera; family Figitidae; genus Leptopilina; species Leptopilina drosophilae. The sequence goes on from CM065481.1 coordinate 23,475,296, forward strand.
TCATGAATAATATAAATAAAATAAATAATTTGAATTGAAATTTAGGTATATAGTGTAGCTAATTTTTTTCACTGATTTATTATCACACTTTCGAAACTAAATTATTGCCAACATGAAAGAATTTATAGTATAAATGGAATTAAATTTTCAGAAGGGGCAATATAATAATATTCTTCGAGATGAAATTATTTTATTTATATTTATATCAAAAAAGGGGAACGCCTTCGGGAATATGAGAATTTGTTTATGAAAATAACTTTTCAAATCAAGTTATAGTCTGTGAAATTGTTTAATTTTGAGAATAATGTGAGGTAACGAGAAAATTCCTTTTAACGGAAAGTTTGTGGACTTGTTTGAAGATTTACGGCATTTTAATTGAATTAAGTTTTCTTATACATGGTGCATTGAAAAAAAAGCGTTCTCTCAATTCTCATGAAAGTTGAAGCAGAAACTTTTCTTTTCTATGCGTTGTTTAGTCGTGCGGTATGAAAATTCCTTTTATGGCTTAAAAGTTATAATTCCAAATTTTGAAATAGTCTCAGTGCGAGAGTGGATTTAGGGTTTATATAGTAAGAATTATTATACTCAGCATGCTGTATAATATGCAGTGCAGTAGTATAACAATGCTAAATGGTCGGGCAACTTTGGTCGCACCTTTATATCACTGATCAGTGGAAAGGGTCGAGTGTACTGTCAGACTTCTTAATTCTTAAAACTGATATTTTTTTAAATTTTTCTTTTCTTTAGTTTGTGACAAAGTTCTTGGCAATTCTTTTATTATTGAAAACTTCAACACTAGTTTTAATGGAACGAAAATAATTAATTTCTCAGTTTTTCTGCGAATATCAAATTGAGACAAAAGACGAATCAAAATGTTTTTGTGCTATTATAATATTAAATGGAAAATATAGTACAAAATGTTAATTATTAAAAGTATTTCTAAATAACACAAAAAATATTAATTACTGAAAATAATTCAGGGGCTTTATGCTATAACGTGTTACGTGCCATTTACTTAACATGGCGCGTAACACATTATAGCATCCAGCCCCTCAATTTTAAAATATTAAAAGTACTCTCTAAAATTTAATCCACATACTCATCTACTGAAACCTACTATTAACTACTTTTTTACAATTAGCTACTATTCGGATACACTTTTTTATTTTAGATTTGTGAAATTAAAAGCTAAATTTTTACTTTTATTGAAAATTTGCACTGCTTTAAATCAGCTAAAAGTTGAAATAGGAAATTTTTTCTCGAAATTTGTTATTAAATTCTTCTTAGAAACAATTCAAAAAATTATAACAAATTTTCTCTCAATAATTCAATTAATTTGACAAGAACATTGAAATTCGTAACTGAAATTCAATTATTTTCAATATTTACTATTTTAATAAAATTTCACGAAATAATTCAATTATTATTTTATTATTACTAAAAACAGAAAAAGATTTTAATAATTTTAGATAATGTTTGTTTATAAGAATTAAATTATTTGCAAAAATAATAAAATTCACCTTAAGAGTTCAATCATTTTGAAAAAATTGTAATTGAAGTATTCGAAATAATTAAATTATTCTTTTAAGTTTTATAATAAAGTGAATTTAAAAAACTTAATTACTTCGAAAAATTTGAATAAAATTCTTCGCAAAAATTTAATTAATATCATGAATAATACAATTTTTACAAGAATGTAATTACTTAAAATGAAATTTTTAAGAAAAGAAGTAAATTATTTTTGAAAATAATAAAATTTTTACAGGAATATAAGTATTTAAAATGAAATTTTGAAAAAAAGTAAATTATTTCAAAAATTAATAAAATTCAATTTAAAGAATTCCATTATTTTTAAAAAATTTGAATAAAATTCTTCACATGGATTCATTTATTGTTACAAATAATAACATTTTTCACAGGAATTCAATTATTTGAAAAAAAGTTATAAATTTTTGTTGGAGGAAATCGATTAATTTTTATAAACAATTCAATTTTTTGCAACAGTAAGTTATTTCTAATTAGATTTTAATAATATTTTCCATAACAATTTACTTATTTTTAAATATTTTAATAATATTTTTCATAAGAATTTAATTATTTTTAAAGATTTTAATTAAATTCTTCGAATTATTTCAATTATTTGAATAAATCATAAAACTCTTTACTAGAAATTCATTATTTAAGGGCATTTGAACGTTTATGACGTCACAGCATTAAAATATAAGCTTTGCATCAATTGTGACGTCATAATAGTTCAAATGCCCTTAAATAAATAATATAATTTTACACAAGAATTTAATTTTTTTAAATATAACTTATAAATTTAATTTAATGAAATATTTATTAAAATATAATTATATTATAATATTTAACATAATTTGTCCTCACCTGAAGTTAATGTTATTTTATTACAATGTTTTGTTTTATAATTTAAATTGATGTGTTCTAATTCTAAATTAAATTTTGAATAATATTATTAAAAAATTCTAATTTAAAAAATAAAAAAAATTTTTAATTTCTAATTTAAGTTTTTTTTCCAAAAAATTAATTGAATTTTGGACGTCTTGGAGTTTTTTTGCTTTAAATTTTTAAGTATTATGAAATTTTAAGCAAATAAAGAACAATAATTAGTTAAATATTTATTTTACAAAGGTTATTAAAATTTGGAAATTTTTAAAAACTTAGATTTTTAAAAAATACTAATTAAAATTTTTTAAAGAAAAAACAAAAAGTACTTGAATTCTCAATAATAATTTTAACAAATTGAAACAATTGAAAATTTTGTAAAATTTTATATATTAAAGAATTTTTTTTCTTCTTTAAAAATTGTCTTTAAATATAATTATATTTTTTGAAATTACATCATTTTATGAATTTTCAAAAACTACTCTATTTAAATAATTTAATTTTCGTAGTTGAATTCTGATAGGAATCGATTTAACAAAAATTTCAGTTTAAATTTTACGAAATAATTAAATATTTAAATCGTTATAACAAGAATTTCAGGAATTAATTAAATTTTAAAAGGTTTTTAAATTAAACTCTTTGCAAATTTAAGGGAAGCAAAAGATTAAAAATCTTTATACACTGAAAAAAAATTCATTTGATTCAAATAACCGATTATTTGCTTATAATCAAATAAATATTTACTTGAATCAAATAATTTTTATTTGAATCAAATAAATTGTATTTAAATCAAATATTTCAGTATTTGAAGCAAATACTAATTAATTGATTCAAATAAAAATTATTTGATTCAAGTAAATATTTATTTGATTATAGACAAATAATCGGTTATTTGAATCAAATAAATTTTTTTTAGTATATTTTTAATTAAAAAAATTATTATTAATAACATTATTTTTCTTAAAAAATTATTAAAGTTTTTTAATAATTTTATTCAAAAATTATAAAAAAATAATAATTAAAATAATTAATTACAGTTGTTAATTTTAGAAATAATTATACTTCATGTGGTTTTTCATTGCATTATTAAAAATTTTAAATTCTCGAGAATAATAAATATGAGTAAGTTTTTAAATTTTTTTTTAACAAAAAGTATTAAAGTTTTGACAAAATTTAATTCAGTAATTTTGTAAAATTGTTTCTTGAAAAAATGAAACTAATTTTTTTTAAATAATTGTATTTCCGAAAATAATTTAAAATTGAAACAATTAAAAATTTTGCCAACTTTTATTGAAATAAATTTTGAATTTTTATTCAAGTTGCTGTTAGAAATATTTTGGCATTTACTATACGAGTTGTTTAAATAAAATTACATTTAATAAAAGACCGTAAGAAAAATTAAATATTTTTTAAGAAATTAAGAATTATCATTAAATTTGGAAAAGCAAATTTTGATAGTACGAAAGTACCTAATAAAATTATATATTTTATCATTAACTGAATTTTATTAATTAAATACTAATTAAATTATAAATTAAAGTTAAAAACTAAAATTAGATTAATAATATAAAAAATAAAGATAATCGTCTGAAATATTTGATAATGTAAGTGGAAAAGTAATTAGAGTAGAATAAAAATTTGTGCTTATAATTATTGGTGATGTTGAAGGTAAACGTTTAATGATTGTAAACTGGCCGTAAGAAAAGAAAAAGCACTGGAGTTACTTGTGGGAAGTAAGACTAATTTGACATTAACTACAGAGTGGATGTGTCTAAACTGACACAAGAACTTTAATTACAGCCAATGGAATTCCATTAATAATCCTTACTACCTCTGTACAAAAGAGAACAGCAAATTATAATCTTTACTATTTAAAAGCTAGAAATAAAAATTTCTCCAATTTGATATTTTCCTGCAATAATTTTAATTATTTTCAATTCTAAATTAATTGCAATTTTTTGAAATTTTATAAACTCTTTTAAAACTTTAACAATGTTTAGAGGGTTGTAAAAATTTTTTTTTCCATCCGTAGCTTTCCAATAAAGTGAATCGAGTCTCGGAATTGTGTGAGTTCTTGGTTGTGCTTCTAAATCCCAAAAGTCCGTTTATAAAGTACGAATGGTCCGAAAGCATTAAAGATATTTGAAAATATAACATACACCAAGCACCAAAGGGATGTGGAGTTAATAAAAAAAAAGTGTTTGGGCTTTTGTGATTTATGAATGAAACCGTAAAAACAAGAGAAGCTACTTCCTGATAATTCAGAGTGAATAGAAAAACGAATCATGAATCATAAACTCCACTTAGGAAAATTTGAATTCGAATTGGATGAAAGCTTTTCTAAGTTTTTCAATTTTCGACCCTTTTTTTTTCCTACTATTGGAAAAATAGTTTTTTTTCTCTTTCTCTCTTGTTGTAATTTTCTTGCGAATGTACACATATAATTTATTGCAGTAAATATTTTTTTTTTTTGGCGAATCAAAATGTCTTTGTGGGTCTTTAGGATACAAAGATGAATGTGTACTCGCTTTTTATTTTCCTGAAAGGACTCTTAATCTTAGAAATTCATAAAGTCTATTCTTTGAATTCCCCTTTTTTCCGGGAGCGACTGAGAGGAATTACGTATGCATTTATGCAAATGATTCGAATTATTCACTGTTCTCTTTTCTAAAATTTACATTGGTCTTAAATTCCTTAAAGCTGGCATATTTTGGTGATCAAACAACGAAATGAGACATATTGCGAATTAATAAGCAATAGAAATTCTGGATAATTGGTTTCATTTTCTTTGTTTGATGAAGAAGGAAAATTAGTTTAAATTAGAAATTTGTATTTTTTGAAAAGAAGGAAAGGTTTAGAATTGTGACCGCGTCTAAGAAAAAAGGACCTTTGGACTAAAAAAATCGATTTTTAGATTTAGACGTTTTTTATACACTTCAAGGTTCTTAAAATGAAATCCAATTAGTTTAGAGTTAAACACTTTTTTTGTTCATAAGATCCCTTTGCTCAGACGCGGTCACAGATTCTTTCTTAAAATTGTTTTAAAATTTGTTTTATAATTTTTGAAAATTAATTATTTTGATTTTTTACCTATTAATTAAAATATCGAATGCCTTGAAATTGACTCAGGTTTATCAAACCTTTCATCCTCCAAAGTCACTGTAAATGTCACTTTTGCCATTTTTATACACAATACCTTGTAGGTCAGGAGAAATTTCATATTTCCTTTTTGTCATAATGGCGCCTGTCTCTTTTTCTTCTCATAGCATCATCCCGTTTACACTGTCCTTTTATATGCTGGGAAAATAGACACACCTTTTTTAATATAAACATTGTTAGAAATAAGAATATTGAATTTCAGATGAAAAAAATTGAAATTGCTTGTCTTTGGGAAAAATTTGTTTTCTTCTTATTCTTATTCTCTTTTATATTTTCCATTCAAATTGAAATTTTAATATTCATTTTTTGCTTCAATCGATCTTGTTTTTTTTTTATATCGAAAGCGAAATCTATGGTTAATCAGTTGAACGCGGCTGATAATCGAAACTTGCTTTAAACGATGAATTTTCCCCCGATTTCTGCCTCTTGAACTGGAAAGACGATTAAACTCGACAAAAGATTTAAATTGTTCTTGAAATTAAGCTTAATTAGTAATTACTGCTGTTAAGTCAGTTTTCCATTGGTGATAAGAAATTCATTTTGCAAATTAGATAAAACTTTTGATACTTTTGGGAAATACTAAAAAGCAGGCATTGTATTTATCTACTAAAACTTACTATTTGTAATTTTTTTACGATTTAATACAATTTGTATACCTATACTTTTTTTTAGATTTTTGGCACTAAAAGCTAATTTTTTCTATGGTTGAAAATTTGCACTACTCTAAATTTGCTAATAGTTGTAAATAAAAAAATTGTTTTCAAAGATTTGAATAGAATTTTTAAAGAGAATTAAAAGAATATTAATTAAATTCTTTCAAACAATTCAATTATTTTTCAAAAATGTTATTAAAATCCATCGTAGAAATTAACTTAATTTTAAAAATCTGTCAAAATTCAATTATTTTAAATATCTTCTTTTTCAATAAATTTTTCCTAAAAGTATTTCATTATTTTTAAAAAAATGTAACTACAATTTGTAGTTCAATAATTTAATTATTTTCATGAGTTATAAAATTCTTGGGAAAAATTAAATTATTTTCAATAGAATTTGAACAAAGTTTCTTGATGGAATTTATTTATTTTTAAAAGGTTTAACAAAATTTGTTGATGGAATTCGCTTATTTTTAAAAATTGTGATCCACTCTTTAGAAGAATTCAATTTATTTTAGTACATTTTTAATTAAATTCCTCGTACGAACTTAAATTATTTTCATAACAATTGAATTTGTATGTTTACAAATGTTATTTTTTAATTATTTTTGTCTATTATTTTCTTTAATAATAATAACAACATTTTCATATGAATTTAATTATTTAATTAATTTCATTTTAATTATTTTTAATACAATTTTAAATTAATTCTTTGGGAAATGCAATTATTCCTGAAAATTTTATTAAAATTCTTCGTAGGATGTCAATGATTAAAAAAGAATTTAATAAAGTTTTTTATAAGAATTCAGTTTTGGAAAATATTCAATTATTCAACAAATTATTTATTATTAGCACTAAAAGCTAATTTTTTTATGTTTGAAAATTTGCACTACTCTAAATTTGCTTAAAGTTGATAATACAAAAATTTTTTTCCCAAAGATTTGAATAGAATTGTTAAAAAAATTTTTAAAATGTTAATAAAATTCTTTTCAAACGATTCAATTATTTTTCAAAAATTTGAATAAAATTCATTGTATACCTAAATTAATTTAATTTCGAAAATTTGTCGAAATTTAATTATTTTTAATATCTACTATTTAAACAAAGTTTCCAAAAAGTATTTTCATTATTTAACAAATTTTTTAATATAATTCGTAGTTTAATTATTTAATTATTTTCATGAGTTATAAAATTCTTGGGAAAAATTAAATTATTTTCAATAGAATTTGAACAATGTTTCTTGATGGAATTTAATCATTTTTAAAAAGTTTAACAAAATTTGTTGATAGAATTCGCTTATTTTTAAAAATTATGATAAACTCTTTAGAAGAATTCAATTTATTTTATAACATTTTTAATTACATTCCTCGTACGAAGTTAAATTTTGTTCACAACAATTGAATTTGTTTTTTTACAAATGTTATTTTTTAATTATTTTTGTCTATTATTTTCATTAACAATAACAACATTTTCATATGAATTTAATTAATTTCATTTCAATTATTATTTTTAATACAATTTTAATATAATTCTTTGGGAAATGTAATTATTCTTGAAAATTTTATTAAAATTCTTCGTAAGATGTAAATTATTTTAAAAAAAATTTAATAAACTTTTTTATAAGAATTCAGTTTTAGGAAATATTTAATTATTTAAAAATTATTTATAATTAGCACTAAAAGATAATTTTTTAACGTTTCAAAAATTGTACTACTCTAAAGTTGCTAATAGTTAGTAATAAAAAAATTTTTTTCAAAGATTTGAATAAAATTCTGAAAAAGAATTAAAAAAATGTTAATAAAATTCTTTTCAAACGATTCAATTATATTTTAATTATTTTAATTAAATTTATGGTATAAATTAATTTAATTTCAAATTTGTGTCGAAATTCAATATTATTTTCCATATCTACTATTTCAATAAAATTTTCAAAAAGTATTTCCATTATTTAAAAAAAATTTTAATATAATTCGTAGTTCAATAATTTAATTATTTTCATGAGTTATAAAATTCTTAAGACAAATTAAATTATTTTCAATAGAATTTGAACAAAGTTTTTTGATGGAATTTAATTATTTTTAAAAGGTTTAACAAAATTTGTTGATGAAATTCGCTTATTTTTAAAAATTATGATCAACTCTCTAGAAGAATTCAATTTGTTTTAGTACAATTTTAATTGAATTCCTCGTACGATCTTAAAGTTTCTTCATAACAATTGAATTTGTATTTTTACAAATGTTATTTTTTAATTATTTTTGTCTATTATTTTCATTAACAATAACAACATTTTCATATGAATTTAATTATTTAATTAATTTCATTTTAATTATTTTTAATACAATTTTTAATTAATTTCTTGGGAAATTCAATTATTCTTGGAACTTTTTATTAAAATTCTTCGTAGGTTGTCAATTATTAAAAAAAAATGTAATAAAGCTTTTTATAAGAATTCAGTTTGGGAAAAATATTTAATTATTTTAAAAATTATTTATTTTTGTATTCAAATAATTGAATGCTCGTTGAATTTTTTAAGAAGAATTGATTTAAATTTGAATGTCAGTTAAAATTTCAGATAATAATTGAATATTAGAAGCACAAATTTTTTGAAATAATTAAATTTCCAAAAAAATTAAAATTTTTATATTTATTGGAAAATTTTATTTTTATTTAAGTTAATTAAATAGTGTTTGTTAAACACCATTTAAAAATGTTACTGAATTTTTCTGGTTTAAATACGATATATTGGTTTTAAATAATAATTATATGATTCAGGTGTATATTTATTTGATGTTAGGCAAGCATTCGTTTATTTGCATCAAATATATTTTTTATTCAGTGCATTAGGAGTAATTTGATCAATTGAATTGATTGACGCAAATTTTTGAATAGAAAAATAATCAATTATGTTAATATTTAGGTATTTAATTAATTATTTAATTACTTACCTATTTATGCTCTTATTGGATTGCGGGGTTTTGATTTCGTAAATAAATAAATAAGTTAATAATGTTTATTATACATTTATTTATGAATGATTAAATTATTTTTGTTAATTATTTATTATTATTATTTTTTATTAATTTATTTATTGTTTATTTATTTTATTATTAATTTGTTTATTTGTTTAATTATTCATTCGTTTATTTATTTAGTTCCACTCACTGAGAATGTATTCTCAGCGAGTCCTTCGGGTGAGTCCTTAGAGGAAAGTTCGAAATACTTTCATGGAATAAAGCTCTCATGAATTCCTTAGGTGCTAGTATCCCTAATATCGTTTTTATATCATCTGAAAGCAAGCACATATGTACATTTCTTGTTATCGAACCAAGAGTATATATGTACAGATATCTAGAAAAAACGTTATGCTACTAATGAAGATTTATGATAGGTTTTTGTTTCGGAAACTTTTATCCACTTCGATCAAAGTGGCAGCGTACATGACTTGCTTGAAAAGGAGAAGAGAAAAAAAAACTGTTCATTAAAAATACAAACCAACGTTAATTGACTTTGTTTAATAAGGTTTATGCTTTATTGTTTACTTTTTCGATTAGAAAAGTCAAAGTTTTGTTTGTGAAATTTTCCTTTTTTTTTGCAAATTAAAATTTCCCTCGGTGTTTTAATTTAAAAGCGATATGTAGATTTTGTCATTGAAGTAATTCATGTAAAATCGCTGAGAACCTATTCATTTCAACAATGTCGTACTTGACGGGTAAAATTAGAGAAATATGTAGGTCACATGGAAGATCCTCTGAATGGAAATGAGACATCTAGTTACTTTTACCTTCTCGCTGAAGTGCCGGTAGGAATGTGTACGCGCGCACTTGAGCATTTTAAAAGTCTGTAAAACGAGTGTTATGCGCTCATAAAATTCTTAAAATTAACGTACTTAATGTGGCTCCTGAGAAGCACTAAACTTCCGGTTTTTTTCTATTTTTTTTTTTCAATGTAAACTTCAGATTTTCCTTTCTAAATGATCAAATTTCAAAAGGTATTTAACTTAAATGATAATTGTAAGTAGAAGAAATTGCGTGTAACATAATTACGATTGCAATCACTGCGGAAGATAATGAAGCTGAAGGGGGAATTTTTAATTATACATTTTGGAAATTTTTTTCTATGAAATAATTTTTAATTCCTGTGTACGTACCGTTCTCTCAATGCCCCCTAGTGATAGGAATATTATATATAATAATCGTCGTGATTCCAGATTTCCGGATCTCTGTCCACACTTGAAGTTAGTTATAGTTATTCCTTTGTTTTTTATACGTTTTGATAGAAAATAGAAATATACATATACATACACATATACATATACATTATAATAATTTCTTGAAATATTTTATTATTTATTAAAATAATTATTCTTGCGAAGAATTTTGAAAACAATTTTGAAAATAATTGAAATTTTCTGAAGAATTTTATAAATTTTTAGAAAAATTTCATAATTTATGAAAATAGATAAATTTTTTTTGAATATTTTTCTATTTTTTTAAAGTAATTAAATTCTTGCGAAGATTTTTTTTTAAATTTGGAAAATAATTGAATTCTTGGGAAGAATTTTTAAAACAATTTGGGAAGTAAATTTTAGAAAAAATTGACTTTTTTTTAAGAAAATAATTGAATTCTTTCGAGAAATTTTATTAATAATTGATGAAAAAATAATTTAATTACTTTCGAAGAATTTTTTTATTTATAAAAATAATTTAATTCTTTCAAAGAATTTTATTAATTAGGTAAATGATTAACTTCTTGCGGCGAATTTTATTAAAATTAAAGAAAATAATTGAATTTTTTCCTAGAATTTTATAATAAATTTTTTTGAATAATTGAATTCTGTTTGGTTATTTTATAAAAATAGTAGATATTAAAAATCATTGAAATGTGAAAAGTTTTTAAAGATAATTAAATTTTACAAATAATTCTATTGAAAAATTTGTCAATAATTGAATATCGGTGGGAAATTTTATTAAATTTTTTTGAAAATAATTGGATTTTCCAAAAAAACATTTTATTATTTATGAAAATAATTGAATTCTTGTGAACGATTTATTCGAATTTTTTAAGATAATGGAATTTCCAAGAAGAAATTTATTACTTTTAATAATAATTAAATTATTGTGATAAAAATTGTTATTTATGAAAATAATTGAATTTTGAAAAGAATTTTATCGAAATACCTCAAAATTATTTAAATAAAAATTTTACTAAAATTATATTTAAAACAATTAATTTCTTTCGAATAATTTTATTAAATTTTTGAAAAAAATTGAATTATTGCAGAAAAGTTTATTAAAATTGTTAAAAAGAATTGAATTTCTGTTGAAAATTTTATTACTTTTGAAAGGAATTGAAATCTTTATAAGAATTTTATGAATATTGTTTTCAATAATGAATTTTTAAATGTTATGAAAATTTTATTAGTTTAAATAATTGAATAAATTCTTGTCAAAAACTTTATTTGTGAAAGTAACTGTATTTGACGATTATGAAAATAATTAAATTCATGCTTAGAATTTAATCAAAAATTTTTTTGAAAAAATGGAATTTACATGAAAAATTTTATAATTATTAAAAGTACATAATTGAATTATTAGGAAAATAAAAATTGTATAAAATTTTGTTAAATAAAATTGATTTTTTTCAATGTTAGCGAATTAAAAGTAGTGGAAATTCTCTAAAAAAATATTGTTTATATTCTTTGTTCGGAAAGTTAAATACCTATATATAGCTGATAATATTTTTTACCTTCTCTATTCTTTAGAATAATTAACATTTTCTTAATGAAGTTTTTTTTTAATTTAGGTATCAGATAACAATTTTTGTGAAATTCAATTTTCCTCGTACAAGAAAGTTTAATTATATTCAATTTTGAAAATCTGATGGCAAATTTGAAATTAGCATCGAAATTTGTTAAAGTTTTTTTATATACTTTAAAGTTTAAAAATATAATATATTTTGAAAATTTAATTAATTACTTAAATTAAAATGACTTGAAATTGTTTACAATAAACATTGCAGCACAATATTCCCGCGCGCTTGCGCGCGAATAATTCGGCTAGTTTAATTATAATATTATAATCATCGACGTAATCTGTCCTCACCTGAACTTAGCGTTGTTTTATTACAATGTTTTGTTTTCTAGTTTAAATTGACATGTTAAAAATAATTTATTTTTAATCTAATTTTCTAAGTGTCATTAATAATAATTTCAATAAATCTCAAACTATAAAATTGTACGTAAAATAAATTTTTTAAATATAATAATTATTTTTCATAGTTTTTATGAAATCTAATTACAATTACACGTAATTTTTGAATTGTGAAATGGAAAGTAATGTGATGATTAAAAACAATCATTATTTCTTATAATTTTTATAAAATCTAATTATTATTTTTGAAATAATTACGGTTTTTCATATTTTTTAAATATCCAAAACTAGCAACAAATCGAGCGGCTACCTTCTTACTGACTTTTTAAATAAAATAAGCAATTTTAAAAATAATAAAATTTGAAAATTTTCTTATTCAAATTTTTGTTGAAAATACTAAAAAAAATTCCATTTTGTAGAATTTAAAAATAATTGCAAAAATTCTTTAAAAAAATGTAATTCTTCTTATTAAATTCAACTATGTTCAAATCTTGAAAAAAATTCTCGTAAAAATACCAATTACCTTTATAAATGACAAAATTCTTCTCCAAAGTTCAATTATTTTTCAGAAATTTTTCTAATTTTAATGATTTTCAATATCTACGATTTTAATAAAATATTTCCCAAAACGAATTCAATTATTTGAAAAAAAATTTTAATTTGAAATTTTAGAAAATGCCAATTTTGAATAAATGAATTGAATAATAAAAATTTTAAAGGAATTCTTCCATTTACAAATTTTTTATAAATTTCTTCGCAATAATTCAATTATTTTTATGAATAATAAAAATCATCACAGAATTTCAATTGTTTTTGGTACAATGTTAATGGAATTTCCCGAAAAATGTAATTATTATTAAAATTATTATTAAAATTAATTTTCAAATATTTTAATGAAATAATTTTTAACAATTCGATTTAATAATATAATTCAAGAATTAAATGCTTAATTTCAATTTTTAAGAAAGAGGATTATTATAAAAACTTGAAAGAAACTATACATATGGAATTCAATTACTTTGAAAACTTGTAAATAAAATGATTAAAGAAAGTCCACTATCTTAAAGAAACTCAAAGAAATTCTTCAAACGAATTTAATTAAGATTATGTAAAATTTTAATAAAATTCTTCCTAAATTCAATTATTTTCATAAACAATAAAATTCTTCGAAGAAATTCAATTAGTATCAAATTTTTTGATAAAATTCTTTGCATAGTTCAATGATTTGTAATTTTTTTTCGCAATAATTCACTTGTTTTCATAAACAATAAAATTCTTCGAAAAAATTCAATTATTATCAAACTATTTGATAACATTCTTTGCAAGAATTCAATCATTTGCAAATGTTCTATCAATTTTTTCGCAATAATTCAATTATTTAACAAAAATTTTAATAAAATTCGTTGCAAAAATTCAATTATTTTAAAAAAGTTTGATAAAATTCTTCGAATCAATTTAATTATTTTTAAAAATTTTCTTCAATTCAATGATTTTTATAATTTCTACTAAAATTTTTCAAAAGAATTTAATTATACAAAATTTTATTGAAATTCTGCGCAAACATTTAATTATATTCATAAAATAATTAAAATTTTACAAGGAATTCAATTATTATTTTCATAAAAAATAATTAAAAATTCTAGAAAATAGTAATTTACTTGAAATTTTTCTTCTTTCTCTAAAACAAAATAATAATTTTCTTTAAAAAATTGTGATTCAAAAAGAAAATTATGGAAAATATATAAATTTTCTATTTCTTAATCACAGTTGTTTATTAATTTTTATAATTTTTTTAGAAATAAAGAACTAAAATAATTTCAATTTGACAAAACATAATATTTAACAAAATTTTAGTCTTTTAATGAAAAGAAGTAAAAAAAATTCTGATGATTTCTATTTTCTATCTAAAGTTAACAAAAAATAAAAGTATAAACAAAAGACAACTTCAGAGTGTGAGGGACAGAAAAAGTGAATGAAAGAATGAAAGAACATTTAAATTAATATAGTTAATTTAAATCCTCGAATTATTTTCCATAATTTCAATTTAATGAAAGTTTCATTTCTTATAATTTTTATTGCACATAATTGTTATTTATTCATTAATTAATTAAAATTAATCAATTATATATCGTAACAAGAATTTGAAGAATTAATTAAACTTTTAAAGGTTTTTAAATAAATTCCTTGATGGAAAGAAAAAGTTTAAAAAATCTTTAAATTTTTATTTTAAAAAATTATTAATAAAATTATTTTTCTTCAAAAATTATTTAAGTTTTTCAATAATTGTATTCGAAAATTCTAAAAAATAGTTGAATTTTGGATGAATATAGTTGTAAATTTTAGAAATAATTATATTTAATGATGAACCTAAAGTTTTGAACGTTCAAATGAACGACGAAGTTTTTCTATATTTTTAATTTGTTTATTTTATAAAAAAAAATTATTTTGTTCATTAAAAAAGATAAATGTCTTAACTAAGAAAATATTTAATTTTAATTCTTTTTCTTTTTTATATGCCAATTTTTTAGAATATTCACATAGAAAAAAAATTCGTTTTTTGAAAGTTCAAAACTTTAGCATCACATTTAATAAGATTTTTCATTGAAATTATTTGAAATTTTAATTCCTCCGGAAAAATAAATGTGAATAAGTTTTTAAATTTTTATTTAACAAAAAGTATTACAGTTTTCAAAAATTTAATTCAGAAATTTTCAAAAATTGTTTCTAGAAAAAATGAAACTAAAATTTTTTTTGAAAATACTTCTATTTCCGAAAATAATTTTAAAAAATTGAAACAATCGAAAATTTTAACATCTTTTATTGAAATAAATTTTGAATTTTAATTCAAGTTGTTAGAAATATTTTGATATTTACTATACGAGTTGTTTAAATAAAATTACATTTAATAAAAGACCGCAAGAAAAATGATATATTTTTTAAGAAATTAAGAATTCTCATTAAATTTTGAAATTTTAAAAGTTACAATGGAATAGAAAATTGCGCGCGCTTATTTTTGCTAGTTTAGCAATATTTAACTAAAATTTAAGTTTAAATTTAAATTGAAGTAAATTTGTCAATAGTCAGAAGATTCAAATAGAAAAAAAATTCTTTTTATTGAAGCAAAAAAATAAAAATTCTTTCTATGTAGATACAAATTTTTTTTGTATTTAAAAATGTGAAATCTGGTTTTTGCAGCATATTTGCGTTAAATCGGTAATGTTTTGTCAGAATCTATTAGTGGATGTTAGACTGTTAGGAGCAATTCAATTTCATGGGAAGGCACTCTAGAAGCTGCTTGATATGTATCAGTTTCAGGTCCTTTCAATCTCGTCCGTGAATCGAATAGGGGAAAGTGAAAAGAGAACAATTTTACCACCTACCACCTTTTTTTTACTGTCACACGCATTTTTCGAGTAAACATTTTCTTGCACGGTTAAATTCAACTCAAATTGATAGCGTATAATAAAATAAATATTAAGTAATGTGACGTATAGTAACATTAAAATTTATTACAACAAGGAAAACTAAATTCAAATTTATGACAAAAAGACAAATTAAATTAAAATAAAAAAAAAATAAAGTGATCTCTAAATTTGAATTAGTAATTGACTTTTTGTTTTTGAAGTAGTAAATTTTGCTAATAAATCATAAATTATTATTAGTAAAATTAACTACTTCAAAAGCAAAAAGTCAATTACATAATTCAAATCTAGAGATCACTTTATTTTTTTTTAAATTTAGATTTAGAGAGTAAAAATTATGACAAAGAGAAATACGAAATTAAAATTTATAAAAGAGAAGAGATGAGTTAATATTTATAATTTTATTTTAAATAGTAATGCGCATTTTTGTTTTTTATGTTTTGAAAAATACTCAGAATTTCTGTTATTTTCAAAATTAAATAATAATGGAAAAAAAATTCTATCAAGTAAAGTTAATTTGAAGATAATTATTTTTAAATTAAATGGCACACTTCTCGCAATAAATTTACTCTGAAATTGTGTCAATTTGAAAACAATTTCAAAAATGCCAATGAAAATAACAAGTATGTTTGAAAATTAATTACGTTTGAAATTGAATATATAATTTTGTAATACTTATAACGGAGTCAGTTTAAAGGTAATCTATATTTTGTATTTTAAACATCGCTTTTCTATAAACTATATTTTAAGAACATGTAAATATGCGAAAGCAATTTAAGAAAAAAACGACGACGTGAATAACAAATATTTAATTACTTTTAAAATTGGAAAATTTACTTTTTGAAATATTGTTTGGCAATTTTCAAAACAATTTAATTTTAAAAATTAAATATTTTTTTAGTGAAAAACAAAAATCATTTTTTTTCCTCAAGAATAATAATATGTTATAAATTTTAAAAATTTATTGATTTTAATTAAAAAAATTGATTTGTTTGGAAAAACGAAAAAAAAGAGAGTTAAAAAATAAAGAGAGAAGGAAATGGAAATTTACCAAAGAAACGAATATTGTAAAATTGTAGGACTTTAGAAATCACTGTGATGTGTTTCAAAGAGTTGTAAATTCGCGACAGTGAGAAAAAAATTAAAAAAAAAAAAAATTAAAATTTATACACAAAAGCGAGGACGATATTAGTGGAAAAAGTTTGTTGGGCAAATAGGATTTGGAGTTTTTTATTATACCAACAACTATATTCGTCGTCTTTTGTATATGTATGAAACATAAAAAAGTAAAAGACAAGATGAGTTTATACTGGACAATTTCAACTTTTATATCAACAGGAAAAAAAAAGAAATTATAATGAATGTAAATTTTTTCAAGTTTTAAAAACTTGTAAATAGTAGTGTTCCGCAATGAATGCGCTTTTATCTGTTTAATAATTCATTAAAATTTACTAGACATAAAAAAAGAACGGAATATAGAAATTTTGGTTTCATTTTATTGTTTTTTTAAAAAAATTAATTCGTATAATTACTGTCGGATTTTTGATTCTTTTTCCAAAATTAGAAATATTGAAAAATGTGTCAATTTTTCAAGGAAAAATTGCTGTTAATGTTGTAGTAATAATAATTTGAATGTTGTACACTGAAAAAAAAATTTATTTGATTCAAATAACCGATTATTTGTCTATAATCAAATAAACATTTACTTGAATCAAATAATTTTTATTTGAATCAATTAAATAATATTTGCTTCAAATACTGAAATATTTTATTCAAATACAATTTATTTGATTCAAATAAAAATTATTTGATTCAAGTAAATATTTATTTGATAATAGTCAAATAATCGGTTATTTGAATCATAATTTTTTTTTCAGTGTATGTATTTGTGAATTTTTAACAAAAAATGTGTGACAGAAACAAACGATATTTAAAGCGTAGGAAAATATTGTTAAAAAATTTCCATAACGTTAGATAGTCACGTTAGTGTGTTGGTTTTTGGTTTAACATTCTAAGCAGACGGTGCACAGGTGTTATGATTCCATAGAATTTCAAATTACTTGATGGTCTTTGGAAAATTGGTTATTAATTTTCCACTTTAATACCTAAGTGTTAGTTTTTCTGGAGACAATTTTTGTATGAAATTTGGATTTTTGAAAAATTTATTTCGAGAAATACTTGTATGTAAGATATTTTTGTCTTGAATAGAGAGGTATAATTTACTTGCTTCATTTTATGTTGAATAGGGTTAGTGCGGTAAATTTTCCCTTTCCTTTTAGAAAATTTGTAGAAAGAAGGTTTCTTTATAGGATATTTCTCCGCAAGAGTTATATATAATGTAAATAATTTAATTCTCAGCGATAGGTCCTTAGTCCCCTTCATATATCCTTTTTTTGAGCGAGTTCGATTTAATGGAACATGCAAGAGAGCGAACAACATTCGTTTTCCTTTCTGACAATTTGAATTCCATTGGGAGTACTTTAAATGCAAATAGACTTTACCAAAATGCTCGGGCTGCCGATAACATTACCGAAAACCCTCTTCTCTCAAAAGTCTATCTTCTAATGATCAAATTTCTATGTTAATCACATCAACATTTCTCAAATTCTGCCTTTTCAACGATTTTATGATATCTCTGCTCAATGTTTCGTTTGCCTCGATTTAGAAAAGCGACTTATGTCTATATCCCTTTGTCTTGTTAAATGAAAACATTTATTTGGAAAAATTGGGGGAAAAAATTTCTTTTAGTGGTTATTTATTTAGTTGTAGTAACTTTAGTATTTTTTAATTATATTTTTTGTTTGTCATGGCGGAAAGATGGTATCTAAAGATGATTTTATTACATAATATTTATTTTAATAAATATTTATTAATTTAATTAATTTATTAAATAAATAAATTTATTTAAATAAAGATTTATGTCAAAGATTATGGTTTTCAATTCCTTTATTTTCTAACTAGCTTTTATAATTGGTTTCCTACCGGTTAATAATTGAGTAGTAAAAAAAATTCCTTTTTCACTATTTTTCTACCACCCTCGTTATTTTCAATGTCGTTGAAAATCTCATCAAAATGTTAATAAAGTTCCATTTTTCCAGACCACAACATCCAATTCACCATAGATCGATTCTGTGTATTTATAAAATCGTTTTTGAAAAATTCCCCAAAAATTTGCAATATCGCGTAATGTAATTAAAAAAAAATCATAATTAAAAATTTTATTATTAGTTCTTATTATTATTATTATTATGTGTTTAATAATTTTGACCCAAATGTGTCAATTATCTAACGGTGATTAAAAACAATTATCGGCAACAATTCCTAGAGTCGTAAAGTACAAAATAATCCCCGTAAAGTGTGGCTAAACGTTCTAAATTTGTGGAATGAATTAAAGGAGAGTTAAGTATTCAAATGAATAGATCCACTAACATTGGACAATTATCGAAAATTTATCGAGGACTTGTAAATATATTGCTTGCGAATTTCAGCTAATTAACACTTGTGTCTCTGGAAATTAGCTCACAAATTCCTGTAAGTTGGAGTTTTGGACTTTTTTGCTCTATATAAACTTGTAAACTTTTCTGAATGTTCTTCGGGCATAAAGTATTTATTTCGTTTTTTACGGTAGCTAAATTTTTAACCTTTTGTCAGTATATATATATTTAAATGTAAAAGGAGAAAATTTCGATTGATCTGAATAATTTTCCTCGCATATACAGGTAGAGAGAAACTCTGGTAGAAATTATACAGTTGAGGATACGACAATATCGTTGCCATTCTGCATCGTCATTCGGATATTGCATGACATCCTCCGGATAGTAGATGATATTTGATCGAACTATATAACTAATGCAAACATTCTGCTACGTGACATATAGGCTAATGATGAGTATCGATCGTTTTGTATATATTAAATACATTTTGTTCTCAAATTTATTATAAATAGATGTAGTTATGTTTTATTAGCAGTAGTAAAGTTTGAATAATTAATTCTTACGGTATTTACTATTTAAATAATTATTGAGGATGTGTTTTGTATATTTTTAATAAAATAGAAATAATTTTAACTATAATAATCGTCGTATTCATTCTGTCCAGTTTGTCCACACCTGAAGTTATAAATCAAGTTTTGTTTAAGAAATTCTGTAAATATTTTGGGAAAAATATTTACAGAATTTCTGTTCGTTAAAAAGTATATTAACGAAATAATAATAAAAAATTAATAAATAAAACAATTTTTGGATACCCTAATTTTTTAATAATATTTTCAGTTATTTTCAAATAATTTAAATATATTACGATTATTCCTATTCTGACTTTTGGGAAGAAATATTTTTATTTTATTATTTGTTTTGCTTGAGAAATCTATTGAATACTTGATCAGGGTTGTCACGCATTTGTTCATCTGAAAGTTCCTAATTTTTTAAGTTTATAAAATAGAAATTATCCAGGTTTTCAAAATAACATTATTTTTTACCACATTAATAATACGAAATAATTGATTTCATTTGACGATTTTTATTAACATTTTTAAGAAGAAAGAAATTTATAAAAAAATTGTAAATATAAATTTCTGGCAAGAATTTTATTAAAATTTTTTTAAATAATTGAATTTTGCCAAAAATGTTGTTAACAGCTTTAAAAATAATTGAAATTTTCAAGAGAATATTGAAAAACTTTTGAACATAATTGAGTTTTTGCAATCATTTATAATTTTTCCAAAATTCAATTTTTTTAGTGTTTTAAGTAAAATTCATTCATAAATCCATTATTATTTTTAATAAAGAATGAAATGTATATTAAAAATTATAACGAATTTTATAAGAATTTGAATAATTAATTTTTTTCATAAACCTACATTGTCTTTAAAATCTGTAAAGTTCAATTGTTGTTAAAAATAGAAAAAGTTTGAAATAAATAAAATCCAGGCTTCGCACTCTATTTTGAGTTTTAAAAAAGTAGGAAAAAGTAGCCTTGATAAGAAAAAAAAGTAGGAAATAGTAGTCTCGATGACAAAAAAAAGAATTAAAGAATTTCATTAAAAAACTTTTTAAAAAATCGAATTTTCAAAGCATTTTAATTTAATAATTGATAAATAATTAAATTTTATAAGCAGTCATATATTCTAATGTATTCACTAATAAAAGTGCAAAGATTAGTCATTAAAATTTTTATTTGCTAATTTAAAAAAAATTCAAACTTCAAATTTTTTAATAAAATTGAATTTTCGCAGTTTTTTTTGAAAATTTTGAAACATAAGATTTTTTAATTCTGTTATTTCAAGATAATTGAATTTTTACAAACAAATAATTCAAAATTTTTGATATAATTGAAATTTCTTTACATTCTATTAAAAATAATTTACTTCGTTTAAAGAATTTTTAAAAAAATTTTCTAAATAATCAAGGGAAGTTAGTTACTGTATAATTATAATTTTATTTTTAAAAATTTATTCGCAATACATTTAATTATTTTCTTAAATAGTAAAACTTCGACAAAATTAAATTACTTTTAGGAATTTTATTAACATGCATTGTAAAAGTTCAATTATTTCTATAAATAACAAAAATCCATTTATATTCACCACAAGAATTCAATTATTTTCAAAAAATTTTCTTAATTCAATAATTTGTATGTCTACTATTTTAATAAAATTTCCAAAAAGTATTCAATTATTTTCTAAAAGAATGAAAATTTTATAGGAATTGAATTAATAAAAATAGAGTTTGTCTATTTTTTTTAAATCAATTATTTGAAACATTTTTTAAATAATTCAAATAAATAAATAAATAATTCAATAAATAACAATTCAATTACTTTCATAAATAATAAAACTCATTGCAGAAATGGAATTATGTTTAATAAAATTTTAATCAAATTCGTGGAAAAATGCAATTATTTTAAAAAATTTGATTAAATTTTGTCTAAGGAATTCAATTATTTCATTTATTTTCATAAATAGCAAAATTTTTTCGATATACTTTATTCTTTTAAATATTATTTTTGAAAAATATTCCTCACAAGAATTCAATTATTTGCATGAATTTCCATTAAATTAAAAAAAATAATTCAATTATTTTCAAAAGTAATAAAATTCTCCGCAGAAATTCAATTATGTTTAACATTTTTTTCAAATCTCCGAAAATTCAATTATCTTTATAAATAATTAAATTGTTCTCTACAATTAAATTATTTTCAACATTTTTAATAAAATTCTACGCAAATATTTAAATATTTTCATAAATATGTAATAACATTCTTTTGAAGGATTCAATTAATTTTGTAAATAGTAAAATTCTTTGCAGAAAGTCAATTAGTATCAATAAATTTTAATGAAATTGAGTTAATAAAATTTTCCATTATAATTATGAACAGACAAGATTTTTTTTGAAAAATTGAAAAGATTCTTTGTTTAATTCAATTATTTTCTAAATTGTAGATTTATGTTCGAAATGAAATAAATTAAAATTTGGTGAGAAAATGAAACTGGGAAAAACGGGGAGTTTAAAGGTTAAACACAATTTATAATCAGTCACTATTAATAGAGTAAATGTCGGTAAAATTATTTCCTTTTATCTTATTGGCGATCGTTTTTCTTTAACGATTTTAGTTTTTAACATTGTTTTTTAAAGAAAATGTGAAAACTAAAAATCTTAATTTGACTATTTGTTCAGAAAAGTAGCTTTTAGTAGCATTAGGCTTAAAAAAGTATCCAAAAAGTAGCCTCGTATCAAAACGTTGAAAATAGTAGCTTTTAGTAGAAAAGCGCGAAGCATGAAAATCTTTTCAATAAAGATTTTTTGTGCATTTCTCTCAATTTTTACTATTTCTGAAGTAAAATTTCCTATACGTTCGAAGTAAATTTTAGTAATATTAACAAAATTTACCTCGGATGTACTGATGTAGTAGTATTTACTCTGGAAGTATCAAAATTGATGGAATTTAAATTATTTTCAGCAAAATTTAAAAATTTGTTTCTCCTCTATTTATCACGTTTTTTGCATGAGAGTTGAAATTAATTTGGTGTCCCTTATTCGCAGATTAGTTTGTGACCTAAATAATCAAACATCACCACCACCGCCGCCGCTTTTGCATTACCCTTCTGTTTTTCTCCACCTCTTTATTTTTCTCAACGTCGTTGACTTGCATATAGTCGATCGATTTTCATTGCACTCGACCCTCGACAGTAACTTTACTTGCTTAAGAACGTACGTACGGATGTTGTATATACATAAGTTATAAACCCCTTAGAAACATATACGTATTTCTGTTATATGAGTTGCAATTTCATCCATGCGACGAATATCATCTCGATATGTAACGTCATAAATTATGCAATTTTTCCCCCCCATTTTCTAGTTAATAGCATATTAGCATTTCAAAGTGTAACGGAAATTTGATTTCAAAAAATTTTCATTCGACGGATATTTTGATACGTGGATATTTAATATATCATTTTTGGAAATTTAAATAATTTCAGGAATTAAAATTATTATATAATTATAAATTAAATATTTAAAATTGAATTATTTTCAAAATTTATATACGCGTTAGGTATTTCACTTAAACATTTTTTTTGAGAGTAGATTTTTTGAATGACAAAAAGAAGGTTGAAAGTGATGATATGGAATTAACTCGACAGAAAATCCCAGTCGAAAGGAATTTCCGTTTAGAGGGAATTTATGGTCCGATCAGTTTCGTGCTTAGCGGAAGCAAAATCCCAGCCTTTAATGTGCCGTCTACTCATATGGGATATAAAAGCTAAAAATGATGGAGCATTGCCAACTGAGAGAGCATTTATATGAACTTGCCATTAGTCGTTGGTCGCAAATGTTTTTAATGTCCATTAATGCATTAAAATCATTTCTCGACATTCAACCCAGCTGCTTTGCTCTTAAACCGATAAAACACGATTTACACTGATAAAGACAATTCATAAAATTTTCAAAGCTTTTGTCAAATGACGTATTAAAGATAATTTTCATGCTATTTTATCCATTACATAAATTTTAGATTTGCTTCAATTCTCACTATTTCGTGCGAAATAGAATAAATTCGAATTTATTTTTTTTTGAATAATTTGAGAATTTTAACCACGTCGATTTGCAGTAATAATAATAATTTTCGTTTGCAAGTGAAAATGATTGAATTTTAAAATCATTTTGATTTGATTTTTAAATCGTTCCATCTAACAATTGAATTTTATTGCTCTCTTTGATATCGATTAAATGAGATAAAATCAGTTTGTAAACAAGTGGGTGAAAAAATAATTAATTCTGTATTTTCAACTCCAAACAGTATACGTTCAATGTTTTATTTGATATTTAATTTGAAACAATAATCTTTTATACACAGATAGACAAAAGTACGTGAGAAAATTAAATTTTTTTAAAACGAAAATATAAAAATAAGATACTTAATGAAAAATATAATTTTAGATAATTACACTATAAAAAATAAATCTTACTTTCAGTTCCCTTTTGAATAAAACCGTTAACATTAGAAAAATATAATACTTCACAAATTTGCTCCCCAATTTGTCAAAAAAACTGAGAATTCTGCGGAAAAAATAAATTTCAATTTCTTTTACAATTATTATTTTTTTTGCTAAAACTAATTAACTTTTACTGCTTTTATAGTGGAACTAAAAATGTGAGAAATTTCAACTCATTTATATCAATTTTTATTAAACTCTGCATAGTTTTTACTAATTCTGAAGAACATTTTTTGATTCTTTCAAAATGATTAATTGATAATTAACTGATTTTTAGTGACTATATTTACACGATTTTAATTAGTGAAATTTTTATTTAATATCTGTTAAAAAGTGATTAAAATACCAGTAAATTTTCACTAATGGTCCAATTATACCTATAATAATAATAATAATCGAAATATTTTGTCCTTACGTGATATTAGGGATTTTTTATTACAAATTATTTTACATCTTGAATTATTATGCCAATTTTTAAACAGTTTTAATTTGTAAATAGTAAAATTATTTATTTATTTTTCAACAAAAATTATTATAGTTTTGACTTTTATTTAATTTTAATCGTTTATTTAATTTTGTTTAAAAATTTCACAGACTAATTCAATTTTTGAAGAATTGTGACTAAAAATTTTTAGATACTATTAATTTTCAAGTAGCTTTAAATTAAAAGTTTTTTTTTTAATTTTAATTCTTGTGAACAAATAAATAACAATACGTAGGCATATAAATATTTATTTTGCAAAAATTTAATTGAGTGAGTTAAATTCCTGAAAATAATTTTCAAAAATTGAAACAAGGGATCTTTTGTCAAATTTCATTAAAATAAATTTGAAATTGTTAAGAATTTGTTTTTTCACTGTTAAAAATTATTTTTAAATATAATTGTATTTTTGAAGAATTGTAATTCAAAATTTGTAAAAGAAATTAATAAAAAATGTAGTTAAAATTTTAGAAAATGTTTCAATATTAGAAGCGTCATAACAGAAGTTTTAAGAAATCATTTTTAAATGTTTTTAAAATATGAAATCTTTAAAAATATTAACCACTATATAAGTGTATAATAATATAATAACACAGAAAAAAAGAAGTGTTGTTTTAACACTAAAAGTAGTGTTAAAACAACACGCAACATTTTTAACCCATACGATGTGATTTTAACCTACATTTTGTGTTCAAATAACACCATGAGTGTGTTAAAATTAATGCATATTTTTAATGGCTGTTAAAATAACACCATCTTGAAAACTACACGCAACAAATTTAACACATATTTTTTTGTGTGAATATAATAATATAACAATATAATAATAGAGTAATATAATAATATTTAAATGTTTATTATAAAAATTAATTAATTAATTTTGAAAGGTTTTTACATATCAATTATTTCAAGTTTTAATTCACGTGAAAAAATAAATAAAATATATAGCAATAAGTAGGATTTAAATATTACTTTGATGAAAATATTTAAGTTTTAAATAATTGATTTTAAAAATTGTAAAGAAATTAAGTTTTTTAAAAATTGTAATTGAAATATTTTTGTTTTAGTTTTTAAAAATTTTGTTGAAGATAGTTTTTTAAACTAACAATGCATTGAATTTTTCAGTTTTTTATAATTTGACAATCAGTGAAAAATGATTATTTCATTTTCTAAAACTGATTTCCAGTGAAATTTCATTGATTTAAATGGTGAGAGTAGAATCAC
This sequence comes from Leptopilina drosophilae, assembly GCA_032873175.1. Taxonomy (NCBI): domain Eukaryota; kingdom Metazoa; phylum Arthropoda; class Insecta; order Hymenoptera; family Figitidae; genus Leptopilina; species Leptopilina drosophilae. Next base: position 23,501,284 of record CM065481.1, read on the forward strand.
TGAAAAATAGTAAAATTTCACTTACCTTCAGTGGAATTTCTTTGAATTACATTTAGAGAGTAAAGTTCAGTAAAGTATATATTTCGAACGTAGTAAAATTTATTTATTTATTTTTTTTTAAGTAATGTAATACCAAAATCTTTCTAGTTCGATTTTTTGATATATCTTTATATTATTTGACCTCAGGAGTTCAAAAAAGACATTTAAAAAAAATGTCATTCCGTGGGTGCGTGTTTAAACATAATATTTTCATAAATATCTCCAAATTATAAAGAGCTTTTGGGCTAAATTTTTTTTAAAATTGTAGGTCTCATCTGCGGACAAAAAAATGGAAGTACTTCGAAACAGATCAATAAAGTTTAACTATATATTTTTTTGATTTTTAATTTAACAAAAAAAAACGTTTTTTGCCCATAACTTTAAAAAATTGTTAGGGCACCTATGAATGTTTTTCTCTAATTTTGTAGTTTAGACGCATCTTTTGAGCCCTCAATGAACATTTTTCGTCCATATTCACCGGAGATATTAAACATTTAAAAATAAAAAATTTTGGAAAAAAATACTTTTTTGAAAATTTTATTGAAAAATGTAGAAATAACTTTAAAAGTATCATTGTCATCTTGTAGAGCATTAAAAAATGCTTCGATTGACCTATTTTTCAAGCCAATTCGAATAGCAGGCTTCGCACTCTTCTACTAAAAGCTACTATTTGCTACTTTTTTGATACGAGGCTACTTTTTAGCTACTTTTTTGTGCCTAATGCTACTAAAAGCTACTTTTCGAAACAAATAGTCAAATTTAGATTTTTAGATTTCACATTTCCATTTAAAAACAGTGTTAAAAACTAAAATCGTTAATGAAAAACTAGCGCCAATAAAATAATAGGAAATAATTTTACCAACATTTATTCTATCACTAGTGACTGATTATAAATTGTGTTTAACCTCTAAATTCCCCGTTCTTCCCGGTTTTATTTTCTCATCAAATTTCTATTAATTTCATTTCGAACATAAATCTACAATTTGGAAAATAATTTAATTATAAGCAAAGAAGTTTTTCAATTTTTCAAAAAAAATCTTGTCTCTTCATAATTATAATTGAAAATTTGATTAATTCAATTTCATTAAAATTTATTGATACTAATTGAGTTTCTGCAAAGAATTTTAGTATTTATAAAAGTAATTGAATTAATCCTTCCAAAGAATGTCATTGCATATTTATGAAGAAAATTAAATGTTTGCGTAGAATTTTATTAAAATTTTTCAAAATAATCCAATTGTAGAGAATTAATTTAATTATTTAGAAAGATAATTGAAATTTCGGAGAATTTCAAAAAAATTTCAAACATAATTAAATTTCTATGGAGAATTTGATTACTTTTGAAAATAATTGAATTGTTTTGTTTTAAAATTTTATGGAAATTTACGAAAATAATTGAATTCTTTAGGCAAAATTTAATCTAATTTTGAAAAATAATTGAATTTTTCGACGAATTTGATTAAAATTGTATTAAACATAATTCCATTTCTGCAATGACTTTTATTATTTATGAAAGTAATTGAATCATTGCGAGGATTTTAGAAAAAAAAGTTTTAAATAATTGATTTAAAAAAAAAAAATTCAGATAAACTCTATTTTTAATAATTGGATTCCTATGAAATTTTCATTCTTTTAGAAAATAATTGAATATTCGTGTAGAATTTTGTCAAAATTGTTTTTAAATAGTTGAATACTTTTTGAAATTTTTATTAAAATAGTAGACATACAAATTATTGAATTAAGAAATTTTTTTTAAAATAACCGAATTCTTGTGGTGAATATAAATGGATTTTTGTTATTTATAGAAATAATTAAACTTTTACAATGAATTTTAATAAAATTACTAAAAGTAATTTAATTTTGTCCAAGTTTTACTATTTAAGAAAATAATTGGATGTATTGCGAATAAATTTTTAAAAATAAAATTATAATTATAAGGTGACTAACTTTTCTTGATTATTTAGAAAAATTTTAATAAAATTCTTTAAAAGAAGTAAATTATTTTCATTAGAATGTAAAGAAATTTCAATTACATAACAAATTTTCAATTATTTGTTTTTAAAAATTCAATTATCTTAAAATAACAGGAATAAAAAATCTTATTTTTCAAAATATTCTACAAAAAAACTGCGAAAATTCAATTTTATTAAAAAATTTGAAGTTTGAATTTTTTTTAAATTAACTAATGAAAATTTGGATTATTAATCTTCGCGCTAAGAAACGTGAATACATTAGAATGTGACTCCTTATAAAATTGAATTATCTATCAATTATTAAATTAAAATACTTTGCAAATTCGATTTTCTAAAAAGTTTTTAATGAAATTCTTTAATTCTTTTTTTGTCACCAAGGCTACTATTTCCTACTTTTTTTGTCATCGAGGCTACTTTTTTCTACTTTTTTTAATCTCATAATAGAGTGCGAAGCCTGGAATAGAAATAAAGAAGTTATTGATATTTTAAAAAACAGAAATTGTGAAGGACATTTAAAAAAAAAATTTTTTATGTGGAAGTATCAAATAAAGAGAAAAAAAATATTACAGCAATTGAGAATAATTGTTCAAAATTTATACTTTATTATTATTAACATCTCTATGAGAAAGTAAAGTGGTCATGAACTGAACACAACGGGATTTAAGAAAACGAATGAAATGAGCACCAAAATTACAACAAAAATATATAACTTGGCAGCGGTTTTTTTCATTTTTTTGCGTGCTGAATATGATCATAAAAAATGAGGTAAAAATTGCCATCAAAAACAAAAACGTCAAAATCAGATAAATCTCGATGCGTTAAAATTTTACTGCTCCTTTCGTTTATGATGATTGTGGTAAAGGTTTCATGGTAACCCAAAGTCCCTTTTCATAGGCACTCAAAAATTTCGATTCACTTCTCACTAAGGGATATGTAGCCTTCGGAGATAGTTGCAACGAGAAATTATTTAAAACTGTTATTAGCGCAAATTTCATGGTAATCATTGCCATTCTCATACCAACACAAATTCTCGGCCCTTCGCCAAATGCAAGAAATGCAAATTTATTTCTTACTTCACTCCAATTGTCTCTAAATCGCTCGGGATCGAATTTCTCCGGTTCTGGCCAATAATTCGGATCCATTTGCAAACCATAAGCTGATATAAGAACCGATTGTCCAGGTTTTACTGTACATGATAGTCCATCCGATCCGGTCAATTGCGTTTCCTTTGTGCATTTTTTCATCAATATTCCTAGTACATGATTCATTCGCATTCCTTCATTAATAATTTGTTCTAAATATGTGAATTCTTTGAGTATCTCATAGTCCAATTGTCCGTTATGTTTCTCGAGAATACTTCGAATTTCATTTCTCGCCTTTTCTTGAACTTGAGGGTTAGCCGCTACTTGAAATACCGTAAAACTCAAAGTCATTGCTGTTGTCTCGTAAACTTCAATTGTAAACGATAAGGAATAAGATGCAATTGCCGCCTGTTCGTCTGTGTGTGACGCATGAGATCTTACGTAATCGGTTATTATTTGTAGAAAATCGTTGCCCACGATATTATTTTGTTTTCTGTAGGCGAGAATTTTTCTCACTACTTCGCGGTAATAATCATTGACACTATGTTTTACTACCGAAATGTCCATTAGTTTCGCCAATTTTGGCATGTGATTGAAAATAACTTGAATTAAACCACCAGCAAATGCTGGCGATGAGAAAATTTCGTCGAGAGACTTTTTTGTGAGCCATTTATCACTTGAAAATTGTTCGTCTTGAAAATTGTGACCTTGAACACCAATTCCTGTTGTTGCAATTTCACCGGTGTAAAGATTGAAGAATTGTTTTAATTCAATTTCCTTTTCGCCTTGAACTATTTTTTTCATATATTTTTCCAGATTTGCCGTAACGTCTTGAATAAAAATAAACATTAGTTTGAGTTTTTTACTTGAGAATGCATTTGAAATGGCAACTCGGTTGTTCTTCCAGGTCTTTTGTTTCGAGAAGAATGGATTGTACTGAAGAAGTTCATCTTTCTTTGGTGAGCTCAATTCAACTTGATTGTCGCCGAAATTTGCGAAATTTGTCAATAAAATATTTTTTGCCAAGTCCGGATCTCGTACGAGTAATGATGGCGTTGTTAATTGATAAAATCCATACATACTGTGTTTATGTTTCTTGTAATATTTCTCACATAAACTGGCCAAATTTTGCCGGAGAAAAATTATTGATGAAATGTTACCCAAACCGGGAATAATGTTTTCGTCATAGGGTATGCCTTGTTTTTGCCAGTAATCGTAGTTCCATGTTAGATAAATATAGAGGGATGTCAAAATGATAATTACTAGAACGAGAAGGTAAATTAAATCCATCTTTGGCGAAATGAATTTACAGACTAAACTTGCAAAATAGAGTGCAATCGGTTTTTGTAGTGAAGCGTGATGAAGCGCATTTTGAGATTATTTCTAGTTATCATATTGACTTAACAAAAAAATTATGAACTCTTGAAGTATCAGTAGAAACTATACAGTTTTTAGATTGACGATGTATTTTTTTTTGTTTGTTTATAATCATTATCAATCTTTATTTGCATGATATGGAGAAATAAAATTACCAATATTGTGAATACTGTTTGAAACAGAAATAAATTTTTACATATACGAATAAAAATGTCTAATGATATTCTGAAAATATTCTCAAAATGATGATAATTTTTTTGAGAATATTTTATTTTTAATATTTTTTAAAATATGCTTTACGTAAAGCAGAAAAAGTGATTTTCGAACCGTCCCGAGCACTGAGTGACAAATGTCAGGCAAATCGAGTCGATTTTTAAAAATTTTGTAAATCTGACCTCAGAATCGTAAAGAGCGACGCTAAATACTTAGATATATTTATCATATACGCAAATTGAGCAAAGAATTGCAAAGAATACAATTATTGCACAAAAATGTTTCTCAAACTTTAAACACATTTTTCTCGATACAAGATTTTTCAAACTGGTGGGCATCGTAGCGTCCAAACTATTTAATCAATCAACTTCGGGTTTACGGCTTCTTCAAGGTAACTAAATTCTACTAAGGATATACCTATAATATGATAAATTTGTTAACAATAGAAATTTTTACAAGAGGTCAAATATGGAAAAATAATTAACTAAAAATTGCGCTATGTAGAATGCCCACCGTTTTCCCTATTTAAAAAAAAAATAATTTTCTAGATGCGCCATATTGGTCGCTATTTTTCATTTTTTTGAAAATTAAATATATGTTTTAAAAGTTCAAGAATGTATCTTTATTTAGAAAAAAAACTACATCGCTAAGAAATAGCCGTTCTTCTTAAAAAAATGTCATATTTTGTGTTTATTTTGACCTCCGCAATGAGAATCTCCCCTTAAAGGAAAAAATATTGAATAACATATTGTGTTGCAAAAAAGAACAATGAATTTACATACATACATTTATATGTTACACCACAGAAACAATATTAAAATTTCCCCATTACCCTTTATTTTTTAAAATCGAAAAACCAACCCTTGAAACTTCATATTAAAAATATGGATAAAACACATTGTTTTTTAAAGTAAAAATTTATATTTATGTGTAGGGGAGAGTAGGGCAAAGACGCTACATTTACATTTATCTATGTATATTGTTCAAATTAAGTCATTAATTTATGTAGTCTTTATTTTCCATGATTTTAAACCCAATCAGCAACAAATTTTAATAGTTACTATTTAATATATTATAATTATAAATACATTATTTAATGAAATTTAAAAACAGTGTAAAATATTGCCTTTGACCCACACGCTGGAGTAGCAACGTTTTTGCTAATATTTCTGAACGAAAGCCTAAAAAGCCTAAAAAATAAAAATAATATTTATTAGTGTAATATTTACGAAGTATAAGAATATTAACATATTATTAAAAGATTTGAACTATTTAAATAAGAAATAAAAACTTTTAGTCTTTTTAAACTTACATTGTGAATTCGAGTCTTTATTGTTTTACTAAAAATAAGGTTATTAAATTAATTAATGTTTAATATTTTAATTTGTTGAATATACAAACAAAAAAATATGTTTAATATTTTAATTAATATTTAATTAAATTTAATCATTTTTAACATACATTCGACTTTATATAAAAATTTTATAATTCTGTTTTCAAATGGATTTTTTTAATATTCATATTAATAATTTAAACTCAATGTAGAAAAAAAAAATTTTTTAAGTAATTTAAAAAGCATTGAATTAATAAATAGAAAATTCGAATATTCAACTGTTTTTAACCAAATAATTTTCAATATTGCTTTTGCCCCACATAACAAATTTTCCTTGCATTTCAAATTTAAAATATTTAGATATAAAATTGAACTAAAATACCGACGCCAATTGTGTAGAGAAATGATAATTTTTTTATATATTTTGCTTTTACAAACTAAATGCTTAAAATTGTGCTTCAAAAATAAACGTTTGTTCAGAAAAATTATCTTTTTATCTGTGCAAAAGCTTTTTTTTTTTGTATATATTTATAAATATTTGATATTTTTAGGTTTTTCTTTTTTTAAACAATAGGTCTGATTGCATTGAAACTAAAATTTAACGGGAATTGAAATGAACAAAAAATAAGGGAGATATATTAAAAAACGTCGTTGCCGCATTCTGCCTTATTCCTTTTAGCAACTCAAACAGAATGTCAGGATTGCTTTATCATCCTCTCTTTAAACTACCCATAATTGGGTATTCATACTGAAATTTATAATTATCTTTTACTAATACGACAACAAAAATCAACTTCGATTTTTCCGTTTTGCAATTTTTAATTAAAAATAAAAAAAACTGAAAATTCGGAGTTAATAGAAACAGTTGATTATTTCTTAAAAAATTTAAGAAAAAATCAGTTTCAAGAATGGAAATGTTAAAAGATACAAAGAATTACATAAAAATGGTATTTTAGTTATAAAATAATTCAAACTAATAAATAATAATGCATTATATAAGTTTAAAAATAAACCATGCCAAAAGTTGAAACACATTACATAAATAAAGGTTTGTTCTCTCCCGTTCTCTCTTATAGTTTTGTAGTTTGATAAAAACAATTTTTCCATTTATTTTATCAGAAATATTACTAAAATTTCTGCTGTTTCTATTTACCCCGAATTTTCAGTTTTTAGAGTAAATAGAAACAGTCTCCTATTATTAATTAAAGTCTGCAAAATGAAAAAATGAAAGTTTATTTTTATTGTTGTATTAATAAGATATAGTTATAAATTTTAGTATGAATATTTAGTTTAACTCTTCCATATGCGAGTCAAAAAATTCAAAAGGTGACTTTTTTTATTTTCAATTTTTTATACAATAGGAAATATTTTTGTATATTGCTGCTAATTGTCAAACAGAAAATAGGAAAATGCTTAGAACCTGTTGGGAGTGATCTAAGGTTCAAGGTTAAAGGCCGTATTTATTTTTAAAATTTGTTATTTAATTGAAATAACTACTGTTTTGAATTACTTTACTGTTTCTTTTTACCCCATCTGACCCTAATTCAATTGAATTTTTGAAAATTCTCAAGAAAGAGAATTTAGAGTTTAATTAGTTAAAAAATACACTACACGGAGAAAATTTGTTCCTCATATTTTACCGAATTCTTCAGTAAAGTTGGGATATAGTAGCATAACAGTAATTTTTAATAATTTTTAAATTATTTTTTCATGAATAATATTCAAAATTTAATGTCATATCTTTATTTTTTACAAACTAGTACTGTAAAAGTTAAAACAAAATCGAAACTGAACGTTTAATAAAAATTAAATAAAATTTTAACGTTTCTTTTGAACACTTCCTTGATGGTCACTAACGTTTCAGGAACAGTTCGGTAAAACTTTCTTGACTTGACTCGAGTCGTAGTTTTCAGGAATAGTTCGGTAAAACTTCCTTGACTTGCTTGAATTGTTAATTTTCAGGATTGAAATACTTTTTTAAATGCCCCGTAGTAAAAAAACTTTGACGTTAATAGTTAGTTTTTTTTAACTTATTTGTACTCGTTAACTAATACTTCATAAATTCATTTATAGCAGAAACCGCTTCTAAAACGAAATTAAATAGAAAATGACTTTCGTTTTTGTTCTTAAATAATCCAAAAACAAAAGTATTTGAAACTTTTAATTTTCGTGTCGACTCGAAGCAAAAGAATGAAAAACATAATAATTTAGTGATAATCACAGAAAAATTGTTTTTATATTTTACATTTTTTAATTTACATAATTACAGCAAGTTACGTATGTGACGTAACCAGAGAAAATAACGTAAGTACAGTAACTTACGTAAATGTTCCAACTTAAGTAACTTACGTAAATAATCAAGCTAATGCAACTGACGTAAGTAATATAACTTACGTAAAAATTAAACGTACGTAACTGACGTAAGTTGGATCTTTCACGTGAGTTACGTAAGTAAAATAACTTTACAAAAATTACGAAAATAATCGAGTTTACGTAACCTACGTAAATAATCAATTTTACGTAACTTACGTATGTAATTTACGTAGAAGATCAAACTTACATAAGTCACGTAACTAGAATAACTTACGCTAGTTACGTAAATGATGAAACTTATATGTAACTTATGCAAATGATCAAAGTTGCATAACTGACGTAACTATAACACCTTACGCAATTAAAAGAATTTACGTAAGTTTTACCATTTACATAAGTTACTGTAGTTACGTTATTTAGTCTGGTTATGTAATTATAGTAATTTCCTTTAGTTATGTAAGTTACTATAGTTACGAAATTTACTCTGGTTGCGTAACTTACATTAATTACTTAAGTTGCTCTAGTTACTAAAAAATTATGTTCTTTAATCTTTTGTTTCGAGTTGTCACGAAACTAAATACACTTTATTAGTTTAGTTTCGTGTTGACTTTAAATTAAAGTCACTTTGTTAATTTAATTTCGTGCCATCTAGAAAACTAAAACGAAACTAATCTTTCGATACGGTCCCTGATTTATAGTAACAATAACACTAAAATTGATCGTTTTAATCTTTTTTAATAAAAATATGGGAACAATAAGAATTTTAATAAACTATTGTTTTATTACATAAAATACAAATTTAAACATTTTTCTTTATAACAATAAAAACATAATTTGAAACTATTTCATAAATTGACCTTAAATATAGTTAGAAATTATTCAGTAACATGGATTTAATATGGATGATTCTTTTATTTTACACAATTATTGTTTATTAATTTGAATCTTTCTCGCAAGCGGTGAAATAAAATTCAGATTCATATATAAGGACAGTTGAAACTTTCTGAAGCAATAATGTAAAGCGTGCGATGTATGTATTAATGTATGCGTTTAGAATGTACTGTAGGCAGGTGTAATGTATAAGTATTTGTTCGTGAATAATTGTAGGGGGTTTAGGTAGTGATTAAAGTAGGTAGAATGAGATTTACGGGAGTATTGCTATAGAACTACTGCAATGACATTATTTTTTATTTTTTATTCTTCAAGTTTTACCGAATTATTCAGTAATTGAATGAATATAAATTTTACCGAACATTGTACCTTTCGTTTTACTGAACTTTCAATAAAAATAAGTATAGTGAACATTTACCCTACGTTTTACCGAACTATACAATAAATATAAGTTTTACCGAACACTGTGCCTTACGTTTTACCGAACTTTCAATAAAACTGAGTATAGTGTATGCTTACCCTACGTTTTACCGTACTGTAAGTGAAGGGCTAATACATGTACCGTAAGATTTATTCTTTTTACATTATTTTTCAATGCAATTGCTTTTACAGTCCTGTTCCTTAAAAATTACAGTTTTGACACTTCATCCCAGTTTTACCGAACAAAGTTCGGTAAATTTTCAGGAATAAATTTTCTCCGTGTAAAAAATGTATTTGATTCAATGAAATGGTATTTGCTTCAAATTTTAAAATTCTTAGTTCAAATACCATTTAACTGATTAAAATAAACATTATTTAATTGGAGTAAATATTTATTTGATCACAGACAAGTAATTGGTTATTTGAAGCAAATTGTTTACTTTATGTAGTTAATTGCATAGTTATTATTAATAATATTTTATGATAAATAAATTACATTTAAATTAATTAAATCAATAATATCGTTATAATTTAATGGCCTATCAGTATTTTTTCGTGTTTTGAATTATTTAGAGTCTTAAATAAATAATAAAATAAAATGTAAAGTATTCTTTACGTAATTATTTTTTAACTTAAAATTCTTTAAAATCTTTTTATGATACGTTTTATAACTATATAATTACTGTGAGGAAATGAAGTGCTCTTTTTTTAAATGCATTGCTGCTAAAAATAATACACGAGTTGAGATTTTTTAAAACAAAAAATCCGATAACGTCTTGGTAAAATACTAATATGTTTGCAGTATGTTGACTGAAATGTAAACATAAAAGAAAAATATAAATCAAGGCAGAAAATGCAAGTAATAAGTGAGACGTTTTTAAAAATATATTTTATTCATGTACAATAAATGGAATATTTTTCAATAGATTACATATTTGATTTTAATAGTTTTTAGAGTAACTGAGTAAGAGAACAATGTTTTATTGATTTATTTTATTACTTTTCATTTTATTTATTTCTTATTTATAAATTTTATGAATTTTAGCACAGGGTGAAAATTAAATTTTTCTTTAAGATAATGCTGAAATTAATAGTCTTGAAAGGAAGATTAGTATTAATTTATACAGAAAAAAGTCATTACGTAACATACAGACTAATGATGAGTAGGTATTAATCATTTTATAATAAATATTAAATACTCTGTTTTGTTCTTAAAGTTATTATAAAAATTTATGCCTAAGGTTTTGGAAGAATTGCAGTTGTAATTCCCAGATATACTGAAAGTAAAGAACATGTGATTGTTAAATTCTCAATGGTAACTTTTTCGATTACTTTTCTCTTTTAAATATTTAATAAATTGTGCTAAAATTTTGTACGAAAGTCTAAAATACAATAAAGAAGGGCAATGATGTGCAAAAGCTGAAAATATTTTTAAAATTAGTTATTACAAATTACTTTAAAATTATCAGTCGTCACGATCATTCTAATCAACTTCTCGTCCTTACCGATTTTAAAGTGTTTTGTTATAATCTATTTTTAAATTATTAAAACTTTGCACATCACTGCCTTTTTTTATTATACTTTAGACTTTTTGTCAGAAAATTTTAACTCAATTTATTTTAAGTATATAAAGAGAAAAGGGGTCACATGCTGTTCAAAGGGGTTCACACTGAAATTATTTGATAATTTAATTCCTTTGTAAAAATAAATAACAAGTAAGATCCCAATATTAAATAGATAATAGATAAAAATATTAAAGTTTTAAATAACTGAATTTATTAATTCCGAAAAGATTAGGTTATTTGAAAATTGTTATTAAAATATTTTTGTTTTAGTTAAAAACATTTTTTTTTGTGTAGATTATTTTTTTTAGTACAAAAAAAGACAAAAAAAATTGTCATCAAAAACAAAAACGTCAAAATCAGATAAATCTTGATGCGTTAAAATTTTACTGCTTCTTCCATTTATGATGATTGTGGTAAAGGTTTCATGGTAACCCAAAGTCCCTTATCATAGGCACTCAAAACTTTCGATTCACTTCTCACTAAGGGATATGTAGCCTTCGGAGACAGTTGCAATGAGAAATTATTTAAAACTGTTATTAGCGCAAATTTCATGGTAATCATTGCCATTCTCATACCAACACACATTCTCGGCCCTTCGCCAAATGCAAGAAATGCAAATTTATTTCTTACTTCACTCCAATTGTCCCTAAAACGTTCAGGATCGAATTTTTCCGGTTCTGGCCAATAATTCGGATCCATTTGTAAACCATAAGTTGATATAAAAACGGATTGTCCCGGTTTTACTGTACATGATAGTCCATCCGATCCGGTCAATTGCGATTCCTTTGTGCATGTTTTCATTAATATTCCCGCTATATGATTCATTCGCATTCCTTCATTAATAATTTGCTCTAAATATGTGAATTCTTTGAGTATCTCATAATCCAATTTTCCATTATGTTTTTTGAGAATACTTCGAATTTCATTTCTCGCCTTTTCTTGAACTTGAGAGTGAGCTGCTACTTGAAATACGGTAAAACTCAAAGTCATTGCTGTTGTCTCGTAAACTTCAATTGTAAACGATAAGGAATGAGATGCAATTGCCGCCTGTTCGTCTGTGTGTGACGCATGAGATCTTACGTAATCGGTTATTATTTGTAGAAAATCGTTGCCCACGATATTATTTTGTTTTCTGTAGGCGAGAATATTTTTCACTACTTCGCGATAATAATTATTGACACTATGATTTATTACTGAAATGTCCATTAGTTTCGCCAATTTTGGCATGTGTCTGAAAATAACTTGAATTAAACCACCAGCAAATGCTGGCGATGAGAATATTTCCTCGAGAGACTTTTTTGTGCGCAATTCTTCATTTGAAAATTGTTCTTCTTGAAAATTGTGACCTTGAACACCAATTCCTGTTGTTGCAATTTCACCAGTGTAAAGATTGAAGAATTGTTTTAATTCAATTTCCTTTTCGCCTTGAATTATTTTTTTCATATATTTTTCCAGATTTGCCGTAACGTCTTGAATAAAAATAAACATTAGTTTGAGTTTTTTACTTGAGAATGCATTCGAAAGGGCACCTCGATTGTTCTTCCAGGTGTTTTGTTTCGAGAAGAATGGATTGTATTGAAGAAGTTCATCTTTCTTTGGTGAGCTCAATTCAACTAGATTGTCGGCGAAATTTGCGAAATTTGTCACTAATATATTTTTCACTAATTCCGGATCTCTCACAAGTAATGATGGCGTTGTAAATTGATAAAATCCATACATACTGTGTTTATGTTTCTTGTAATATTTTTCACACAAACTGGCCAAATTTTGACGAAGAAAAAGTATTGATGAAATGTTACCCAAACCGGGAATAATGTTTTCGTCATAGGGTATGCCTTGTTTTTGCCAGTAATCGTAGTTCCATGTTAGATAAATATAGAGGGATGTCAAAATGATAATTACTAGAACGAGGAGGTAAATTAAATCCATCTTTGGCGAAATGAATTTACAGACTAAACTTGCGTAATAGAGTGCAATCGGTTTTTGTAGTGAAGCGTGGTGAAGCGCTTTTTGAGATTAGTACTTGTTATCATTTATTAAGTGAACCCTTTGATTAGGCTGATTTATCCCCACTCTAGCGCCTTTAAATGTAATTGCTATAGTCCCCATCAGGCGACCGAATTGACGTTTTTATGTCGTAAACGGTCACTTAAGAAGATAGTGGGTTAAAATAAAAAATTTATAATCTCTTTAAGTATCTGTAGAAACTATATAGTTTTTAGATTGACGATGTATTCTTCTTGTTTTGATTTATCGTCGAATTTTGTTTAATATGATGATTTCTCAGTGTGATTGTTTTTTATTTTTGTAGTTTTCGATTAAATATATATTTATTTATGTTAAATTTTCTTTATTATATAGTCTATGATTTTATATTAGTTACAAATAATTAAAGGTTAATAATGAAATCTTGTTGAAAATTTTTGTTCCCTTTTTTTTAACTATTTCAACAATTTGAGAATAAATTAAACAGTATTTACTTAGTATTTGAATGCAGAAATTAATGATTCAAACGTACTTTCTTTCACTTAAACAAAAATTGTTTCATACAATTAAATTTTGGAAAATTAAAAAAAATAGGGTTGAATTAACTAAAACAAATACACTGAAAAAAATGTATTTAATTCAAAGAACTGATTACTTGTTAATTTATAAATAAATATTTATTTCGTTCAAATAATTTTTATATTTAAGTCAATAAAATTGTACTTAAACCAATAATTTCAGCCATTGAAACTAATACGATTTAAATGGTTTTTGATAATAGATAAGTAATCAGTTATTTGAATCAGATAAGTGATATTTCAGTGTGTGCAATTTTTCAGTTTTAATAGTTTTAAAAATTTTTAGATTATAAATTGATAGTTATAAGGGGAAAAGTGTTGTTAATTTCATAATTAATAATAATAATAATTTTATAAAAAAATTAAGTCAACAGACTTGAATAAATAATAAAATAATAATAAATTAAATAACGCCTTTGTAAAATAGAAATATGTTTATAGTATGTTAATACTGAAATATAAACAAAGTAGAAAAATATGAATCAAGGCAGAAAATGCACGTAATATAACTGACATTTTTATAAATATATTTTATTCATGTACAATAAATAGAATATTTCTTAACAGATTAAATTATTGATTTTAAAAGTTTCTCGAATATAAGAAACATAAAAACTTTGTTCTTTTTTTTGAAAAAAAGATTCTCTTCTTACTTTTATTAACAAATTACTAATTTTACAAATTTACACTAACATAAATACATAAGGTAAATAAAAAAATAATTTATTAACACATTTGAATTGTATAATTTTGGTACAATAGTAATTTTTTTTCACTTATGATTCTGATTTTACGGGTTTTAAGATAACCCACAAACCTTTATGATAAGCGCTCAAAAAACGTGCCTCATTTCTCACCAGTGGCAATGGGGTCTTTGGCGAAACTTGTAATGAAAAATCTTTTAATATTGTCGCTATCGCCATTTTAATCATCATAATAGCCATTCTCATTCCAACACATATTCTCGGTCCTTCGCCAAAGGGAAGAAAGGCAAATTTATGACGTCCCGCTTTTTGCTCATCACTAAATCTATCGGGATCGAATTTCTCCGGTTCGGGCCAATGATTGGGATCCATTTGTAGACCGTAGGTTGATATTACTGCTAAATTTCCTGGCTTCAAACGACAAGAAATTCCATCCGAACCAATTAATTCAGTTTCTTTACGACAAATTTTCACCATTGTTCCCACAACGTGATTTTGACGCATTGATTCATTTAGAACTTGATCGAAATATTTCATTTCCTGCAATGCCTCGTATTCTAATTTACCATTGTATTTCTTGAGTATCACTCGTAATTCTTGACGAACTTTCTCTTGTATTTCGGGATAAACTGCTAATTGAAATGCTGTGAAACTTAGGGTGATTGCTGATGTTTCGTAAATTTCGGCCGTGTATGATAACATGTGGGAGGCTATTAATGTTTCCTCGTCAATTGATGAGGGATTTGCTGTCACGTAGTCACTGATTATTTGCAAAAAATCGCTGTAATTTTGCTTCTCAATTTCTCGTTGGGCGCGAATTTTTCTCACTGTATTACGAAAGAAGGAATCGACACCCTTGGGAGTCATGGCAATATTGAAAATTTGTCCCAAACGGGGAATATTGACGAATATTACTTGCAATATTCCACCGGCAAAGAATGGTGTATTAAATATTTCCTCAAGCATATTCTTGTAACTCCATTCATTTTTTGTTGTCTTAAAATCGTCCTCAAAATTATTGCCCTTAATTCCAACGCCAGCTGCCGATATTTCACCAGTGTAGAGATTGAAGAGTTGTTTGAATTCCAATTCAGCTTGACCATTTTGTTGATGAATTTTCATTGTGATGTAGTTCTCCATTCTTGATGCAACATCTTGTACAAGAACAAACAATGCCTTTAATTTCTTGCTTGAGAATGCATTTGAGAGTGGCGCTCGACTGTCTCTCCAGTGTTTATTCATTTTGGAGAAAAAGGGATTCACTGAGATGAGCGAGTCCTTCTTCTCGCAAGTCACTTGAAATTGATTGTCAGGAAAATTGGTGAAATTTGTGAGTAAAATATTTTTCATTAATTCAGGATCGCGAATAAGTAATGTTGGCGTTGTGAATTGATAAAATCCAAACATACTGACATTTTTATTGTCCTTGTAATATTTTTCGCAAAGACTATTGAAACTTTGTTTTAAAAATAAGACTGAGGACATATTTCCAATGAGGGGAATTGTCCCTGTTGCGTATGGTACGCCTTGTTTTTGCCAAAAATTTCTGTTCCATGTTAAAAAATAATAGAGAGATAAAAATATTAATGCCACGAGAATTAGCAGGGAAAATGGCTCCATTCTTGATGGAGGTTAATGAAAAAACTGGAATTACAATGTAATGGGGTGATCTTTTTATTTGGAAATTTTGTAATAAAATATGCGAGTTTTGTTTGAAGAAAAAAAAAGAAAGAGTTGAGATAAGTTGAGAATTTAGAGTTGTTATCTTGAAAATTTATGAATACGTAAATGTAAACAATTTGCTATCAGTGCATTACGGTGTGATTAAGAGTTTCAATTTTATTTGCTTAACATATCATTTTGTGGAGTAACTACTGCTGGAGATGATTAACGAATTGTTTTTATTATTTTTGTTCAAATTGTACGTTTTTTAATTTGCACAAACTTTCCTTATTGTTTAAAAAAAATGATTACATTTCTTTTATAATTGTTTAATTTTTTTTCTTTACTTTTTTATTTTCCTGTTTTATCATTTTCTTAATAATGTAAAATCCCATTTTTTTTACTTTTTGAAAATCTTTTTTATCTAATAAAAAATATCATAAATCAGGGTACGAACTAGGTCCGAAAATCCGGTAAAAATCTGTAAATTTCTTTAAAGTCCGTAAAAGTCAATTTTTTAAAAGGCCCTTAATAAATAATAAATGATAAATAATAACATTTTTCTCCACAATTCAATTATTTTCAAAAATGTTAATAAAATTCTTGGCGAAATTTATTTATTATCAAAAATTTTCTTTAATTCAATGATTTTAAATATCTACAATATTTTAGGGAGAAATTCCAAAAGAATTTAATAATTTACAAAAAAGTTGATAAAATTCTACGCAAAAATTTAGTTTTTTCACATATATTATAAATTTCACAGGAATTCAATTATTTTTAAAAGTTATATGGAATTTTTACAGAGATTAAATTATTTTCGTAAATAATAAAATTCTATTTAGGAATTTAAAATTAATAAAAAAATCTTATAACATTTTCACAGTTATTTAATTGTTTTTAAAAACAATTTCCATAAAATTAAAAAAAATCTATTATTTAAAATTATTTTTATAAATTTTTTTGCCAGAATTCAGTTAGCTAAAAAATTAATAAAGTTCTCAATAGGAATTCAATTGTTTTTAAAAATTTTAATAAAAATCGTTTAGAGAATTTTATTATTAAAAAAATTTTCGATGAGAATTTGGAATTTAATTATTTAAAGGTACATTGTTTCCAAATTTAAACACCTTCAAACAATCAGACACACGTCAAACTATATCAACTGATAAGATCATGTTTTCAAAGTATTGTAGTAAAATATTATGAATGAAATTATGTGATAACAATTATCCTTTCATTTAATATTTTATTTTTGAGAAAATTTGTCGCATTGTAACCAAATTAGAGGAATCTGCTCCAATAACTATTAGGTAATTCAGATTTTGTTCTTTTCTATTTTATCCACTACTAAATAGGCTAATTTTTTTTCTTTCTTTCGTAGGATAATTATAAAATAATAAATTAAAGTTAAATTATAATGATTAATAAAATTTTAACTATAAAGAAATCTTTTCTTATGATATAGTTTATTATAAATAAAATAATTTAGTAAGTTCATTTGCTATTTTTTATATGACTGGACTCAATAAAATAAATAATAAGTTGCATTCACCTTGGAATATTTCCCTCTTTTCCTTAAGATAAAATTGAACCACTTCAAATAGCCCTTTATCAATACTATAAACAAAATTTATTTTTTAATCTTCACAAATCCTGCCTACAATCACAAGGTCAAGTTTTTCCTATTCCCTAAATAAACTATTTTCTAACCAAATAAATTTGCTTCAATAACGTAATGTTTTAAATATTGATATGGTTCAGATGATGTAAATTTTATAATATCGAAAAATGATCAAAATATTTATTTACATAAAAAAAATTTATTGTATCTTTCAAACTGCCACATTGATATAGTCTATTAGTATATGAACACAGCTCATAAGAATATTCAATAAACTTACGATTTGCTTTTGATACCCCTTAAGGTTCTGGATTATGGGGTAGTGAAACAATTTCTTCGTAAATTTCCGAACACCTTCGCCAGGGCTTGACTTTGTAGATAATATATTTTTATTAAATTATCAGGTAGTAAGTTGTAAAACAATGAATTCCTGAGTAACTTTTACGATTTGTTGTGTATGTGTATTTAAATGTTGTAATTATAACTTTTAATACCAGGTAGTAAGTTGCAGAACAACGAATTCCTGAGTACTTTAAGTATATGAGTGATTAAATTTAAAATGTCATTTTCATGTCCTGCCAAAAATTTTGGAATACTAGTTCATATATAAAAGTTTTTGAAGTCAATTAATTTTCTTAATCACTGCTTTTACTTAAATTAACAATTCTTAGTCTCTAGAAATTCTTTACAAAAAGATTCTATATTTTAATAGTGCTATCAAAATAATTTTGATCCAGTGCTAGAAAAAAAATTAAAACCGCTTGTCCGTAAGTTTCATATTTTTAAGTAATTATCGCAAATTTTTAATATCATATCTGATATCTATCGTTCCCCGAAAAAGTGCTGTTGTGTAACTGTCAATCATTTCTGTCTCTAAATTTTCTTTATTGTTTCTAATTTAAATAATTCTTTAAAAAATAAACTTTTGGTTTTTTTTTAATTTTTCTAATGATATTTACTAATTTTTATCTATTTATTAATATGAAGTTTACTTTACCATTATCTGTTGTAACTTAATTTAATTAAACAATGAAATAATTTTAATAGATAAAATTAATCTCATTTTTATAAAACAAATATACGCTTTAAATAAAAAATTAATATTAATTACATTTTTATGATTTATTTTTATAACAATTATTTTAATTCCAAATTAATTTTGAATTTCTGAAATATTAAATTTTCTGTTTTATAACCTTGGCCTTGAATCAGCTGGACCTTCTTCATATGGTACATTTGTACTGTATTGACTTTATTTTGAATTTCTCACACTTTAAATTTAACTGAAATTATATTTTTTATTGTCTAAATTATCTTCTACTTTTCATTTCTATTAACCCTTTAAGGACCAAATGTAGAAAAATTTTACCTGAACTTTGACAGAACTTTTTAGTATGAAAACGAAGTGATAAAAATTTTGAAATAAACATTTCTTAAAGCTCTGAAACCACTCTTTCGAATGCTGCAATAAAAAATATTGTAAATTCATAAATAAACAAAGTACATACAATTAATTAATAAAAAAACACGATTTTTTTTAAAGATTTACATTTAGGAATAAATTTTTTTCTATAATTTATGGCAAAGAAATACATCTCAAAGGTATCGCGTCAAAAATGTCCGAACTAAAATGTAGTAACATGGAAAATAAAAAAAACAAAATGGCGGATTAAAAATGGTGTTCAAAGTTGACTTATTAATACTTGTTTTATAATTTATTTAAATGATTTTTTATACTTTTAATTTTGACTATTGAAATAACATTTCACATTCAATCATTTACTTGTTTATTTTCGTAATTAAATAATTGAGTTCTTGTAGAATTTTCTAATAAAAAGTTATTTAAAAATGAATTTCAGTTGATTCTAGATTATAAGTGAGTATTAAAATCATAGAGTGAATTTTTAGAAATAATTGAATTTTGAAAAGCTTTCAAATTAGAATAATTGAAAATTTGAATTTATTATACTTTCAACAGACAATTCTGTAGAATAAATTGTTTTAAAAAAGTTGAAGAAATTTAATTTATACTTTCAAGTAAAATGTTTTTTTATTTGACTTGTCGTGCTTATATTTTTTTGGTTCGTAAAGTCCATATTTTTAAATACTTTCACTGGTTTGATTCCTGTCAAATATGTATTCGTCTGGTCACTTGTTTTTTTTATTTATTTTATTTGCTTATATTTATGTTGTTGTTTTTTACGTGAATTTTAGCAAGATTTATGATTGAATAAATGATTATTATTTTGTGCCACGAAAGGAAAATTTACCTCACTTTTGCTTGAAATAGAATTTCCGTTCAATTGAATATATGACCCAATCAAGTTCCTGCTGAATTCCGATAATATTAATTCCAAACAGGGAAATATATTAAATTGTGAAAATTATTAATTAAATATAGATTTAGTATTTTTATGAATGTTTTTAAATTCAAAACAATTTTCCACTTGTAATTAAAAATAAAATGTGTAATATTTTATATTCGTTAAGTAATAATATTTTTTATTATTAACTAACAGTTTTATTTATACATGTTTATAACTTATAATTATTTTTTTGTGAAATTAAAGTCCTTCAGAGCGCGTCACAATAATTATATTATATTAATGTAAGTTAATGAACACAATTATTCATTTTAAAGGTTTGATAACGACGTGAAGTCCTTTTTCGAAAGCAGTCATGAAACTAGCTTCATTTTTTTTAAGAGGTAAAGGGGTCTTTGGCGAAACATGAATATGATAGTCCTTTAGAATAATTGCCACTACCATTTTAATGATTATTGTTGCTAGCCTCATGCCAACACAAATTCTTGGTCCTTCACCAAAGGGAATAAATGTAAATTTATGCCGTCCTGCCTTTTGCTCATCACTAAATCGATTCGGATCAAATTTCTCCGGATTAGGCCAATGATTTGGATCCATTTGCAATCCATAGGTTGATATTACCGCCACATTGCCCGGTTTCATTGTACACGACAAACCATCTGATCCAATTAATTGCGTCTCTTTAGTACAAACTTTCATCATAGTTCCAATCACATGATTCAATCTCATCGATTCATTTAACACCTGTTCGAGATATGTCATCTCCCTAAAATCATCATATTCCAGTTTACCGTTGGATTTTTCGACGAATTTTTTCACTTCCCCTCTCACCTTTTCTTGAATCTCCTGATGAGCTGCTAATTGAAATAGTAGAAAACTTAAAGTAATTGCGGACGTTTCGTAAATTTCAACAGCAAACGTCACTATATGCGATATTAATGTTTCATTATTATCATTAACACTCATTCCATTCGCCTTGAAATAGTCCACCATTATTTGCAGATAATCGGAACTTCGTAAATTCTCATTTTTTCGATATGAGAGAATATTTTTTAAGGTGTCGTGAAAAAATTTATAGACATACTCGGGTATCATTGTGAGATGGAAGAAATTTGCCAATCGCGGTAAGAAGAGAAAAATCACCTGTTGAATTCCACCGGTGAAAAATGGCTCGGAGAAAAATCTTTCGATAAACCTCTTATAAGCCCAGCGGCCCTTTGTTGATTCAGTTTCATCTTGAAAGTTATGACCTTGAAATCCAATTGCGGCCGCTGCAATTTCACCGGTGAACATATTGGAAAAATGTTTTAACTCAAGCTCAAAATTTTCATGATGCAATGCAATTTTTCGCTTCAAATAAATCTCGAGATTTTTACCAACATCATTAATAGATGGGAGCATTAGTTTTAATTTTTTACTTGAAAATGCACTTGTCAATGGTGCACGATTCTCTTTCCACGTGTCCGCTTTGGAAAAGAAGGGATTAATTGCAAAAATTTTGTCAAATTTTGAATTTGTTACTTCAAATTGATTGTTGCCGAAATTGGCGAAATTTGTCAATAAAACAGTTTTCACTAATTCCGGATCACGAACGAGTAACGTTGGCGTTCTCATTTGATAGAGTCCGAACATACTGTGTTTGTGTTTATTGTACCATTTTTCACACATTCCGGGAAAACTTTGTCTTTGCAAAAGCACTGGGAGGATATTGCCGAAACCGGGAATTATATTTTTGGCGTGGGGAATACCTTGATTTTGCCAGTAATTATAGTTACAGGTGAGATAATAGTAGAGGATTGATAAAATAATGGCGATAATGGCGATTAGTAGAATTAGATCCATTTTTCGTGTGTGGTTCTTTGGGGGACTAAATTTCAACTGGAGAGTTTTAATATTGTCCCTGAAATGTGCAATATGCGAAATTGTCATTGAGAAATTGGTGCAGATAAGTTATGTAATAAATCTTTATTATCCGACTAATTTGCATATTACACTTTGCCCTTGTTATCGACCAATGTAGAAGTAATTGACATTCAACTCAGACGCTTTATGGTAATAAAAGTGGTTTAAAGATGGAATTTTTTTTTGCAATAAAACTAATTTCAGATTATTTGTTTTTCTAAAATAAAACAAATAATTAGAGAATAATTAATTTTATAAAATATTCATTTTTATTTTTTTAAATTCTCATGAATAATTATCGTATTCATTCCGTCATCTTTGTGCATGTTTTTATTTTGTTTTACGTTTTGACAGTTAAAATTTCAATTATTTTTAATATAAATTTTTTTTAAAGCAAATAAGGGAAGACTATTTTTGAAAACTGTAACAAATTTCAATAAATTTCATTTTGGGAATATAATTATTTTGAAGAAATTGTAATTAACATTTTTCAGAAAAAACATTTTTCCGATGAATTTTTAAACTAAATTATTCACTGCTTCAAAGATTTTTGAAAATTACAATTTCAAATCTTCCGAAGTTTAGTTAATTTTAAATAAATAAATAAATTCTAAAAATGTGACGCGATCTAAAAAAAGGGACCTTAGAAGCAAGTAACTTAAAGGTTATGTAAGTGTTACTTTTCGGTTGGTTTAAAGTTTCTTTTTACTTTGTTCAAATTAAAATCAACGTTGATTAAATATTCCAGTTGTAATAAAAACTTAAAAATTAATGATTTTCATTGAAAATTCATTCTGTTTTTGTATTTTCATTTAAAAATTGCAAACATAACCTATAATTTTTTACTTCTAAAGTCCCTTTCGTCAGATAGCGTCACAAATAGCAATTGTAATTTTTCTAAAATTCAATTATTTTCTAAAAATTTAAACATTCTTCTCTCTAAATTGATTATTTTTTAGTACCTTTGAGAAAGTCTTATAAGAATTCAATTATTTTCAATTAATTCAGGTATTTTTTCAAATACTTTTCATTTTTCCAAAATTTTACTCTTTCAAAAAACTAAGTTGCTGAAAATTTTTTTATTTGAATAACATATAATTAAAAATTTGAAAAAGAATTTTGAGAATTTAATTATTTATTTAAAAAAAGAAATTTCATTCAAAAGACTTCTGAAATTCAATTATTTTTAATTACAATTTAATTGTAAATAAATTTTCCATAGACGTATATTTTAAATGAACTTTCATTTTTTAAAAATAAATAATAGGATCTTAGGAATGTGTCCACCAAAAAACAGAAAAAAATATTTTTTATAAAAGTTATTGCAAAATTAATTTTTTTTGGAATTTTGTAAACAAAATGTTATTTCTCCTAAATGAATGAACCGATTTAAATGAACCAAGCGGGAACATAAACGGGATAAAATATACTTTCGTTCAGATTTTGAAAATTTTTAAAAAGTTTATATTTTAATAATTATTTGATAAATTTGTTATAAACAGTTAATTTTTTTTAAGGTTTTGTGCCTTTAAAAATTTTTTAAAATGTTAATTTACACTTAAAACTATAAAAAATCAAAATCCGTTGAGAAAATTTAGGAGCGACAATTATTTTAAAAATTATAATGTAAATTATATTGAACTAAGAAGCGATTTTGATGATTTTCAAAATTAAAACATTATTTTTAGGTACGAAATGAACAAAACACTGTCGAATTAACATTTTTATTCAGTTATATAACCATAAAAATGATCAAAAACTAAATTCAGTGTTGATACCGCGCCAATAAAATTTCCATTATTACTTTTAAAATAATTGTCGCTCCTAAATTTTCTCAACGGATTTTGATTTCTTTTAGTTTTAAGTGTATGCAAATATTTAAAAAAAATTTTTAAATATGTTGAACATTAAAAAAATTAATTGTTTATATAAAACTTATTAAATAATTGTTACAAAATAAACTTTTTAAAAATTTTCAAATTCTAAACGAAAGTATATTTTATCCCCTTTATATTCCCGCTTGGTTCACTTAAATAAGTTTATTAAAATCGGTTCATTCATTTACAAGAAATAACATTTTGTTTAAAAAGTTACAAAAAAAAATTAATTTTGCAATAACTTTTGTAAAAAAAAATTTTTTTAATGTTCTTTGGTGGATAGGTTCCTAAGAGCAAATAGAAATGTTTTTTCAACATTTAGATTTAAAAAAAATACTTTTTGTTTTCTGTGAAAATTTCACGAATTCTGACCCATTTTGAGAAATTAAATGAAGTAAAACATTAAAATTAATTGAAACTCGAAATAAAATTTTTATTTAAATAATTTAAAATTAAAATTTTGTTAAAGATTTTTGAAAATTCAGTTATTTATTTTTAAAAAATGAAAAGTTCATTAAAAATACGTCTGAAATAAAATTATTTTCAATTAAATATATATCTTCTAAAATTCTATTTGTTTCTAAAAAATAAGTTCTTAATATTTTTTATTTAAATAATTGAATATTAAAATTAAACATTTTTTTAGAATTTAAAAATTTATTGAAAAAAGAGATTTTATTCAAAAGACGTCTACGAATTTTTAATTAAATTTTTCAATTAAACAACCGAAAAAGTTATCCTTATAATGAGTTAGAAAATGGAAATGCGCAGAATAAAAAGTTTTCACTCAAATTCGAAATTCATTTAAGTTTTAAATTATAGTTAAAAAATGTTACTTACTTTTTAGTTAATTGGTATTAATTGGTATTGATTGTTTTCATAAATTAATTTTTTACTTATCTTGATTCATCTGAATTACACGTGAAACGTGTTTCGAACAAATTTCCAATTTCATTTTCAGGATTATTATTATCATTAGAAATAAATGGTATAATAATTCACAAGTGAAATTTAAATTTCCATTATTTATTTGTGGATTATGGAAATCAATATCATTTGGATATGAATTTTAAATCTCATTTTAAAAAGAATGTCAATCAAGTTTTGTTTGAAGAATTTTGGTGATTTTTTTTAAAAATATTTTTATTGAGAAGAATAGAATGAAGATCGTGTATTTCAAAGAATCAAAGTCTTTAAGGTCTTTGACTTAGTAGGTAGTTTGTCAATATTACATAGCCAGGAGCCGTAAACACGGTTTCAAAGCTTTATCTCCTTCTCTCTCTCTCTCTTGCAATTTCACGTTTCTTCATTCCCTCTCTGTCTCAGTTTACAGTCTCGGTGTTTTTCATCTGACTCGGATAAAATGGCAAGTCTCTGAGATAACTACAACAATCCAAAAGGCTACAAGTATATAGTCACTGGGCTTGTACACCAAACGAAACGGAAACCATTATCTTCACCACCTCCTAATTTACGTCGAATCTCTTCCTCTTTCCTCCTTCTTCATTCCTCTCATTCCTCTCAACTCTCTTTCATTTTATCAACTTTTGTGCCTTTTTTTCTGCTCCATCTCTTTTTTTTTCTTCTTTCTCATTTGACTCTTTACTGCCTTTTTCATTTGCTCCACAACACTGGTTTGCATTAACTATATATATATGTATATGCACACAATCTCTTTTCGTGGAAAATCTCTTTTTCAATCTGAAAGTATCGTACATGGAACAATCAACCGTCATTTATTTTTATCTACTAATTGAAAATTATGTCTATAAGTAAAAATTTGTTTGTCTATTCACTATCTTTGTTTCGTAATTTCTGTTTATTAATTTCTTTAAATTTATTTCCGTATATTAGTTTCTGTTTCTAAATTCAAGGTTGTGTAGGTCAGAAAAATTTTATTAAAAGTATTGAAAGAAATTAATTGTTTAGAATTCATAAGAAAATTCTGAATTTTGGTGTCTTTTTTGTTTGTCTCAAAAAATATGAAATTACCACAAATTCAAATTCTTAACCTTCCATTTCTTCTATTTCTGACAATACTATCTTTTTAATTAACTTAATTCTTGAAAAAATATAAAATTATTACTTATAAAAATTTATTTATTGAATGAATAATTTTATTTGATTATTGAAAAATTAATTCAATTTTAAAAATTGCATTTATAATTTTCATACAAATAGATCAACTTAAAAAAGTTTTCATTTGAAACTTTCGAAAATTTAAATTGTAAATTAATTTAATAATTCGAAATTTAATTATTATCAATAAAATTTCTCGAAAAAATTCAATTATTTAAAATTTTTTTGAAAATTGTCCTGTCATTTAAATTATTTTAAAATTCATTGCAAGAATTCAATTACTTTTTAACTGATTTTAATAAAATATGTAAACTAAATTTATTTTAAAAACGTTGATACAAATCATCTGCAAAATTTGAATTATTTCCCATTTTTTATTGCAGTAATTGCAATTATTTTTGATAAAATTTCTCGAAAGAAATTCAATTATTCTAAAAAGTTTTTTTACAAAATAAAATATGTAAATTCAATTCAAAATTGAATTTTATTTTTAAAAATGTCGATTTTCTTTGTAAAATTGTTCTTATTTTTGCAATTAGAAAATTAAAATTTCAAATGAATTTAAATAGACATTTTAAAGAACTTAGAAATTACAAAAATTTTAATTCAAATTCTTCTGAATTATGCAGGTATGTATATTTAATTAATAATTAAAATTGATGGGTTTATAGAAGAATTTTAGTTAAAAACACCAAAAAAATTAATTTTTGAAAATTTTCACATGATTGCAGAAATTTAAATATTTTCAACAATTTTGTAAAGTTGTCCTGAAAATTTCAATTGTTTTTTATAAGTAACAAAATTCTTTTTAAAAAAATTCAATTATTTTTAATCATTTTAAGAAATTTAATGTTAATATTTTTAAGAATAATTAAAACTTTGCTAAGAATTTTAATACATTTTTTTAAGAATAATTTCATTTTTTGTGGAATCTGATTAAAATTGTATTAAAAATATTTAAAATTTTGCGATAATTTTTATTATTTAAAAAAATAATTGAATTCCTAAAAAGGAATGAATTACTTTTAAAAATAATTTAATCCTTGTAAAAAGTTGTATTAATTCATAAAAATACTTAAACTACTGCCTAGGAATTTATAAAAAAATTGACTAAATAATTGAATTCCTGTGAAATATTTATTATTTTTTAAAATAATAAAATATTTTCGTAAAATTTTATCAATATTGTTTTTAAAATATTTGATTTTTTTTGGTAATTTTATTAAAATAGTGGATATCAAAAATCATTGAATGAAGTAAAATTTTTGAAAATAATTGAATTCCTGAGAAGAACTGTATTATTTATAAAAATAATTGGAATTTCGATGGAAATTTTCTTAAATTTTTTTATATAATTGAATTTCTGGAATTATTAAAATTTTTTTTTTAAATTCAATTTATTTTGTTTTTTTTTAACTAAAATTGTTCTATACATTCATAATTTTGAAATAATAATTATACATTATTTATTATATTAATAATAATTGATTCCAAAAATATTTAAATTATTTTTAAAAAATTGTTAAAATTCGATGCAAACATTTAATTATTTTCATAAATAATAAAACTTATCGCACGGTTTCAATTATTTTTAATACAATTTCAAACAAATTCCCCGAATAATGTGATTATTTTGAAAATTGTTATTAAAATTCGTCGAAGGAATTCCATTATTTAAATTTTTTTAATAAAATTCTTTATATAATTAAATTTTTAAGATGAACTTTCAATAAATTTTTTATTTTTGTATTTATCTAAATAATTGAATTCTCGTAGAATTTTCTAATAAAACTTCATTTAAAAATAAATTAGTTAATATATATTTAATGGAAGAATTTCTGAATAATTTATTTACTTAAAAATTTATTAATAATCGAAATTTTGTAAAATTAGTAAACAAATGAATCAATTCTCAAAGAACTTTTTCTAAAATTATTAAAAATAATTGATTTAAAGAAGAATTTTAGTTAAAAATTGTCGAAAATAATAATGGAATTGAAATGATGAATATCATTTTGAAGAAATTACAGTATATTCGTAAAATATAAAACAATTATTTTATCGATTGATCATCTTAAATTATTATAAATTGTTGAATTTCAAATGGTTTGAATTTGAATGTTTTAAAAAATTTGAATTCCTACAAAAAAATTTTTAAATATTTATATTTTTTAAAATATTTTTAACATTTTTAAATATTTATTTAAAAATGCAGTAATTTTTTTAATTTTTCAAATTATTTTGTAATTAAAGAAATAAAATTTTTTGTGCAACCCTGAAATTTTTTAGAAAGTTTTGAAACGACTCTTTGGCGAAAAATTGTTATTCTGTACTCATTGCATTGTAATGAGACTATTGTACCTTATTATGTATTCACTTTAGAAGACGAATAAAATTTAATTAAAAGTTTACAAAAATTAAAAAAAGAACTTCCTAAATACCGAAATTAGAAGAGTGGTCTTCCTAAAATTACCTAATGTTCAGTATAATATTGCAATAAATTTGGATATAAAAAATGTCCTTCTAATTATACTTGCAATAATTAATAAAAGAATGTGATAAGACATTTAATTAAAAGTTCCTTGATAATTACATAAAGAATAGTTTGTAGGAAAGATTTCCCTGGACACAACTTTTTTACTAAGAGGAGGAAATAAAAAAAAGACATATCATTAAAATGAGAATTGCTAGAAGAGCACTCACTATTACTTATTATTGATCAAAGTCAAAGAACTTCAAAGGCTTACTATAGTGATTTTTAATCAAAGTAAAACATATTTCTTTACAGTCTTCCTTTACACTTGACATTTTATCGAGATTGCAATTTTCATCTGGAAAACACGTTGAAAAAATAAACCGGGTAATAAATTTCGAGCTTTAATGTTTTTCATAACATTTTTTTTTTCATAGAAGTGAAAAGTTACTTTTTATTTATTTTTACTGAAACCAGTGTTTATTTATAGAATTGGATAAATTTTGGATTTAAAAAAAAGAATGGGGAAATAGGAGTAGAAGAGAAAAATAGATCCTTTTTTTTATTTTACGTAGTAACGCCTTTATTTGGAACATGTAATATATTCTTTTCAGAAAATTCATTAGTATTTCAAGGATATCTCCACAGGAGAATCGAAAACTTATTTTTAAATATCTGTATATTATTTATATATAATTTTTTTCCTCGAAAACGAATCTCGATTTCTTGCAGAAGAGACTGGGGGCTCAATATTTGTCATTCATCTGCAAGATTCAAAGTCGTTTAATGGAATTTTGGTTCCTTCTCACGTAGACATTTTTCTTTAAAAAAAAAGAACTAGAGCAAAAAATTATTCACACAGTTTCGCATTTAAAATCGAGACATTTCGATTTCATTCGATATAATTCTTTAGATAATATACAACCATTGAACTTTTTGTTCTCTATTATTCGTAATTTTTTAATTATTTTATAGTATTTACAATTACATCGAAAGAGCATTTTTCAAGATAAGCGAGTCTATAACATTCGTTTTACGCTGAACTTGTGAATGAAAATCTGTTATTTTTACATTTTCCTTTTCTAGCTTCATTTTTATATATAGAAAATTGTTGGATGCGAATAGGATCGAATCGAGATAAATGAATTTGAAATTTTTATTTTATTAAAAATTCGAAAATTTCTGATTTTGAAAAAAGTCATGTAAAGAAATTTCATTGAACAAAAAGAAAAACACTCAAAGGGGAGAAAAGGATAAAAATCAACTTTATTTGGAAAAATACAGATTATTTTGTTTGCATATCGAAAGGTATGAAAGGTACATTTATTTAATTGATTAAATCAAATTTTGACATGAAAGTAAAGAAATAAAGAAAATAAATTTCTTCTGAGTGAAGTTTGAAAAAAGCTTTTGGTGCAAAATTGGGTGTTGAAAATAAATCTGTTCGTAAATTCTCTTTTTAATTAATTTTAATTAAATAAATGAAATTCATTATATTGTTGTTATATAAAGTTATAAGATTGATTTATATTGAAAATTGAAAGGTATTTAATTATTGTATGAAATTATAACAAATAAATAAAAATATTTTTATTTAAAAGTGACCCAAGAGTTGATTCTTAATTTAAAACATAAAATGAGTAGGTTTGCATGACAGGTATATAAGTGGTATAATCTCACAGGAAAATCGTTGAAAGCCTTGCTCAATATTTTCCACGCTCAAAAGTGCAAGTTGCGTGACAACGGTTTATTAAAATTATTATTTGACGAGGCCTTGCAATGTCGGATCAATTCGTGTGGCGCCCGATTACAATTGTGTGACACCTAAGTACTCATTACATCAAGATTATTATTATTATTATCTTGATTTTTTTTTCAAAAGAATTAAAAAAGAAAAATTGTGCGTTTTAGCGATTTTTTTCTTTCTCTTCAAAAAGGGACGTAAAATACCTTTAATATGAGTTTTTTTTCCTAATTTTATTTACACAACGAGAGTAAACAAACTTATTGTTAAATTGACGAGTATCAATTCTATGTTCAACGATATTGCATAACTTTTGCTATATATATATACTTAATTTCAATATTTATAATTTTTTTATTATACTGAACGGTACGTAATGTTTTACTCTAACAATTAATATTTATTATTTTTCAATAAGTAGATATGAATTAATAATAAAATTTGTTGTACTAATTGCAATGAGAGATACAATATAATAAACGAAATAAAATTATATTTATGTTTTGTAATGATGTTAGTAGAAAAAATTATAAAAAAAATGTTTTTTTAACCTTTCTATTAATTTTTAACATATAAACGGGAATTAAAATTAAAATTAAAATTTTGTTAAAATGTAATTAAAATTTTTATTATTTTTCACTTTTTATTTTAAATTAAAAGTAATGTATGTACATGAAGTTGTTAATTTTATACTCGTTTAGTTAAATATTAATAAACATCGATATTTGCTTTTTGTAAAAACCAATTTTTTTATTTATTTTTTTTTTAATTAATTTAATAAAAACTGATTAAAAAAGTTGAAAAGTTTAGTAGCTGTAGAAGAGAATAATGCGGATAAAATTCTAATGTAAAGTATTTTAACAAAACTCGTGAGGAATTTAATTACAAAATTGAAAAATAAGAGAATTTTAAAAAGTTTATTACGCCGTGTTTATATTTTTAGAAAACAGTTCGGATTCTTTTTTTTTTTTTACTAATATGAAATTTACAAAATTTGAATTTTTTTTATTGATAAATATCTGAATGATATATGTATACCAACAGGAAGGAATAATTTTATATTTCAAATTCTCGAGTATCATATATGACATTAGAATTATGTGAAATTTATGTAAATCTCTTATTCTGTTGAGAGCAAAATTTCGTGGAATTTATTATCCTGTGTGTAATAAATAATAAGCAATGCATTTTTTCTATAAAGTGTAAATAATGCAATTATAATTTTTTATTGTTTATTAAGTTGCCTGAGAAAAATTTTAATCGTGTAGAAAAAATTCTAATTAAAAGAAAAATGTAATAAGCGAAGAAAAATTCTAATTATTTTGTACAAAATTTATTTATCCAAGAATCTTATTTATTTAAAAGATTGTCAACAGAAAAATGTTAATAATTTGAAAAATTGTAAAAGAGAAGAAGAACACAGAAGAAAAAAGAAGAAAACAGAAAACTTGATCATATTGTCAATATTTAAAATATTAAAATTAAAGAAGATATTGTGAATTTTATGAAATCTTGGGAAAAAAAAGTTTTCAAGTTAGATAAACATTTTTCCGTGCGATTTTCAAATACCCTTGAAAGAAGATATTGAGAAAAAAGTTATAAATCCCCCCATGAGAACTTTTAAATCCGTTAACGATGCTTCCTTTGGTATATTAATCTGATTTTAGATTTTTTCTCCTTCTCTCTTTCCTTTTAAAGAAAATGTTCTCGTTTTTTTTTGTAAAGTTGAATTTTAACGATATTGCACGGTCCGGAAGTAATATGTACTTTCCAGTTTTAAGTTTCTTTTCAGGTAGAAACGAAAGTATAAGTTAGATCGATGACAAGGGAGTAGCTCTCTCATTTGTAGACCCTCATTTTATTCCCTCATCTCACATTTCTTTTCTGACCACCTGTTTTTATTTCTAGAATGTATATATATATATTAGGCTCTACCATAATTCTCGTCTATATACACTTAAAAAGAAACGAGGGTTAACAAATGTATGACCACATCTTGAGATATACTACTTTATAGTGCAGAGAAAAAAAGGAGAACTTCAGTAAGAAATGTAAGAACATCATTTGTGTAAATCAAAAGGCTAAGAATAGTTTCTTTTGTAAAGTAGATAACTTAAAATTCTTCTTCTTCGCTAAAGTACCTACTTGAAGAGGAAAAATTTCCTTCTTGAAAAATGTAGATTTTTCCTTAAATTATTTTTTCTAAACTTTCATTTATTTCGAAATAAAGTGGAAAATTTTTTATCAAAAAATAAATGCCAAAGTGGAAGAAGTTTTTTAAGCGCATAAAAAGAAATTTACTAAATTATTATTTTTTATTTATTATGAATTACTTTTTTTTAACTGAAGGGCTGGATGCATGGCGTATCTCTTTATAGCATTCAGCCCCTCAATCCAATTTGTTTTTTTAAAAAAACTAGAAAATTTTCTAAAGAGTTACCAAAATGTAAAACGTTACTAAGCGTTTAAAAAAATTAACTCAATTATCATTTATTTATTTAAAATTTCATATTTTTTCCAAGTAAACTGAAAAGTTATTTATTAAAAAATATTACCAAAGTGGAAAAAGCTTTTTAAGCGCAAAGAGAAATTTACTAAATTATTATTTATTTATCTAAAATATTTTGTTAAAATCCCATTTTTTCCAAAATAAACTGGAAAATGTTTTATTAAAAAAAATTACCAAAGTGTAAAAGCTTTCTAATTTTACTAAATTATTATTTATTATTTCTCTAAATTTTTTTTAAATTCCATTTTTTTCAATAAACTGGAAAATTATTTATTAAATCAAAAAAAATACCAAAGTGTAAAAGCTTTCTAATTTTACTAAATTATTATTTATTATTTCTCTAAATTTTTTTTAAATTCCATTTTTTTCAATAAACTGGAAAATTTTTTATTAGAACAAAAAAAAAAATACCAAAGTGAAAAACCTTTCTAAGCATATAAAAAATAATCTACTGTCAACATTTAATTTTCAAAAATTCCAAACTTTCATTTATTTCCTTTAATTTGAAAATTTGTTAATAGTCAACTTTATCCAATAATTCTTTTTTTATTATTTATTATTTATTATTTATTATTCATTATTTATTATTATTATTATTTTTATTATTATTATTATTATTATTATTATTATTATTATTATTTTTATTATTATTATTATTATTTCTATCATTATTATTTTTATTATCATTACTATTTATTATATTTAATTACTATTCATTTTTGTTCTTTATTACTAATAATTTATTAGTATTATTTATTTTCGTTTGTTTATTATTTTTTAATTATTATTTTTTAGTTATTATTTATGAAAATTAATAAGGTCTCTAATTGTAATTACAACCGACAGGGCAAATTAACATTTTGGAGATAAATTATTATTAGCTTGAATGTGAATTCGAGAAAGGCGAAAAATAATAATAAGAATATAAAGAGGTTCATTTAATTTTTATTACTCAGTTTCATAATCTCTCTGGAGTGAAATTAAATCTGGTATCTTCAGCGTAACAAGATTTTTAGTTGAAAAATATTCTAAGGGGAAAACTATGTTTTTAATTGGGAGAAAAATTTTTACACTTCCGTTTCAAAGAGTAAACTATTTCATTTTTTTCTCCGTTTTTTTTAGCTTTTAGTTCAGTTTTAAGAATTTGCAATTAGAATTCTTTTTACTCTTATACCGTGTATAGTAAATAAAAATTCTTCTAATTAAACAGAGAGAGAGAGAGAGAGAGAGAGAGAGAGAGAGGGAAAATTTCTCTCTTTATAATTTAAATAAAATCGACTTGTTGAAGAAATTTGAATTTATCTATTTCGACTTAAATTCTAGAGGGAAATAAATATTTACTATGAAGTTAATAATTTTTATATGAATCGAATTCATTATGAATCAAATTTATTCAAATAGAAAATGAACACATGTAAAAAAATTTAAATAAACATTTATTTGATAATCAACAAGTAAATGAATATTGTAATTAAATAATTTTTGTCGAGGTGTATTTTTAGGAGAAATAAAAAAAAACAGAAAAGTGGTCCATTTGGTTTCCCATCATTTCCAGCGTGAATAAATTAAGCTTGATTCAATTATTTTCTCCGAGGGCGGAATGATTTAGCGAAAGTCAAATTATTCAGGACCACGATTTGTTTTTTTATTTTCTAGAAAAAAGGAGTGACTTTTCATTTATCTTTTTCGTTCTTTTTTTTCATTTATAATCAAAATTCGTACTTCTTTTTTGTGCAAAAAATAAAACTAGAAACTAGGTATTGACAACACAATTCGTCTTCTTTTTACATTTATTACTCTTGGAAAATGTATTTTGTATGAAATACGTTTTTTTTTTTAAAATGATACAATATTTTTTTTACAAATCTCAGTATTTCACTTCAGTGACAGATTTTTTTTTTTAGTTTCCGTGTCTTTGAAAAAAAAGTCAGTGTTCAACAAATATTTACATGTGAGATAAAAAATATTTGCTGTTGAAGTTTTTGCCTTATCGAGCGATCGGAAAGCTTTGAAATTTTTAAGGCCGCATGAATGGATAAAGTTTTATTTCACCGTTTAGAGGGAGAGAGAGGAACTTGATTTTTTTAATTGTAAATATTAATTTGATACTAATATAAATAAAAAAAAACAAAAAATAACTAACGACAAGTCCAAAAAAAAGAATAAAAAATAACTAAAACTTAACCAACAAATAACTAATAGAAATTAAGATTAATTAACTTGTCTCTTATCGAGTAAATATTTACTCGAATGAATAATTTCAGTATCTGAAGCAAATAAAAATTGATTTAAATAAAATTTATTTGACTCAATCTAATACTTATTTTTTAATAGACATAATTAATCGTTTATTTTCGATTTATTATTATGATATTAATTTTTTTCTGTGTAATTATTTTTTCAATTTAAAAAACATATTTTAAAATAAAATATTTAATATAAATTATTTAAAATAAAATATTTAAAATAAATTATTTAAAATAAAATATTTAAAATAAATTATTTAAAATAAATTATTTAAAATAAATTATTTAAAATAAATTATTTAAAATAAATTATTTAAAATAAAATATTTAAAATAAATTATTTAAAATAAAATATTTAAAATAAATTATTTAAAATAAAATATTTTAAACAAGATGTATTTGAAATTCTCAAGAATAAAGAACAAATTAAATGTTGGAGTGCGTAAGAGATTAGATTATTAAATTTAACGATTGACAGAATTTAATTGAACTGGAAAATTATTCAGAATTGACAAATGATATTAGCGTATGTCAATGGCTTATGAGAAACTAGGAATTCGAGATTTGTTAATAAATTTGTCTGCTTATGGAATTAGAGAAATTTGCTTTGTACAATTGCGAGAAGCAAGGCGCATATTTCATGCAAAACTAATGCAATTTGTCAATCGTTATGGGCTAATTGAAGGGATTTATTATTTTGAATTGTATATATAGTATTCCATAATAATGTGCATCTCTCTCTCTCTCCATTAAAGAGGAACCAATTCATTCAATGAATATTATATGACGATTTAAGTTTTGCAATGTCGAAAACTGTGTTCGTATATATAGAGAGAGAAAAAAGGAGAAAGAGAAAGAGAGAGGTGTACATAAATGTGACGCGAATATAGGAAACTTGCGAGGTTGTCACATGAAACATTTATTGCAAACCGTATGGTACGGGCAATAAACCGCGAACGTGCTCGTTTTGGTCCTTCTGGTAGCATCAGCCTTTGGTTAGCAAGGCTGAATACAGCGGATATCCGGAAACATCTCGGTTACACACGGCAATTCCAGATGGTTTCATTTTTATATTTTCTACGGGTATATTGCGAATTGCAATTTCTTGTCGGCGGAACACAATATCTGATATGTGAAATTGTTGCGGGGAAATAATTTTACTTTCTTTCTTAATCGTCATCTCGCGATGGTAAATTAGCGATGAGTAATTACTAATTAGTTTCCACATGTAGCTGGTAAATTATATAGGACTAATTTATTACTAATTATAAATTCCTAATTACTAATTACTAATTACTAATTACCAATTACTAATCATTAGTTTGATTTTTCTTCTCCCTAAAAGTGTTATGAATTTATAA
Source organism: Leptopilina drosophilae (assembly GCA_032873175.1). Lineage (NCBI taxonomy): Eukaryota > Metazoa > Arthropoda > Insecta > Hymenoptera > Figitidae > Leptopilina > Leptopilina drosophilae. Next base: position 23,537,559 of record CM065481.1, read on the forward strand.
TTAATTATTATATGGGTGATTCTCCTGAAAGGCATCTGTTTTTTTCCAAAAACTAAAAAAAAATTTTACATTTTCTGAATTTTTTTGTCACGGGTAGGTTTTAAATACGTTTAAAGGTACAAATCTGAGTTGCGCAAAATTAATTTTCAAAAATAAGCCTTCCAGCATCATTTTAATATTAAGTGTTTTGAAGGTTTTAAATATACTGTAATCAATATTGGAGTTTTTGTAAAAAAATTCCTTTTAAATTTAATTTCTTTAATTTATTCAACTTTTAACATTATTCATTTATAGTTTAATGAATTGGGTATTTAATAATTTATTTATAAATATTTGTGACACGCTCCCAAGAAACGTACCTAAGAAGCAAACGAATTGTAGGTTAGGTTCGTGTCAGATTTATTTTTATCAAAAGTTTATTTTTAAGTATTTGAATTTAAAACCAATTTTCATTGAATATTTTTAATATGATGAAGACTTGAAAATCAATAATTTTTAATTAATAATTGATACTCTTTCTGTATTTTTACTTTAAAAGTTAAAAACATAACCTAGAATTTTTTGCTTCTTAGGTACCTTTCTTCAGAGCGTGACACATTTTATCTTTTAAAAAATAACTAATATATATTCTTTTATATTGAATCGAAAAAAATTGTAATGAATTTTTTAATTTATCATTTTACGTTCAAAATTGATATTTTCTGTATAACAAATTTTTATTTTTAATTATAATTTTGTTATTTATCTAACATTCTACTTAATGTATTATAATTTAAAAAATTAAAAATATTTTATTTTAAATAAAACGGAAAATTTTTTATAATTCAAGGGTTAGGTATTTGAAAATAATTATTAAAAAATTAAAAACAAAACAATAACGCTTACCAAATATGAAAAAGGCTTCGGAGATGGATAGTTTGTCAAATAAAAAATTCACCTTTTTATAAAATTTAAAAATATTGAAACATAATTTAACAAATTTTTTGGGCTACAACTTCAAATATTTATATATAGATTACGTATAATTAAAAAACAGTTTCAAAATAGGATGTTTTTAACTGAAAAACGAGGCTTCGGAGATGAATTTGAATTTTTACTCCCATTGCCAGTAATTTTTAATTAATTATTTAAAAAATTTCTTTTCTTTTATTTAAACTAAATATACGTGAAAAATAATCGGTAGATTCTAAGCTTCAATTTAATATATATTAAGACTATATTACAAAATTTTTAATTATATTAAAAAATAATTAAAAATATTGTATCATATTTAACCGGAACCAAAAGACAAAATTAAATAAATTTTTTTACAAAGAAAAACTTTAAATTTTAACATTACAAGATAATGTAAAGATAAAAAATGTTTCGTAGATTATGGAAAAAATTTGTTTTGGAATTTATACTCAACAAAATATCAATAAAAAGTTCATGAAAATATTGAGTTTCACGTAGGAGACACGTAAAATGGTCTCTTTCAGGAGAATCACCCATATAGGTATTAATAAAAAATATTAATAATAATATTAATATTCTCTCTAATTTTTAATTAGTAAAAGGTCATGTCCACTAATTCAAATTTAAAAAATTGTCCATTCTATTGTATTCCGTCACTTTTAGAATTAGAAAAAAAGGATATTTACGAGAAACAAAATGGCGGCGGACAGATAAAACAGCTGATTCACTTGAAATTTCATAATTCGTCTTAATTCAAAATTAAACGGAATTAAGTGACGATTTTCTTTTTAAATAATTCTTCCCAATGGCAAGAATGTAATTTATTTACCATATCATTTAGTAATCTTAAATTTGTTACCGAAATTCTAGGAGAAAATGATTAACAATTATTAAAAATACTAAAAATGATTATTAATTTAAATTAGTAGACGACTCTTTAGTTTTAAAAAATTTATATTTAGAGAATAGTTTATTTTATTATTAAATTATTGTTTAGCAATTAAATTATGTTTGAATCAGCTTTCTAAAGTTGAATCAGTTAAAAGAACTGATTTAGAAGCAAAAAGTCAGTTACTGATTCAAATAGTTTCTATGTTTCTGTTTCTGTTTTCTATTGATTATTGATTTTATTTATTTAATTTTTATTTATTTTTTATTTATTTCTACTATTATTTAGTTAAAAATAATTGATCCTCAGTAAAACATAACAAATTGTCTGTTAAAAATAACAGAAATTCTCAGTAATTGTTTAATTAGCCAATCATTAAAAACGATATTTGACTAATTTTTAATTTTTCACTGTTTGAAATAATTTCAGTATTTGAAGCAAACACCATTTAATTGATTTCAATAAAAATTATTTAATTCAAGTAAATATTTTTTAATTTATACATTAGTAACGTTATTGTATCAAATACATATTTTTCCAATGTGCTTTTAATTATTAATTAGGAATAATAATATTAATTTTATTTCTTACTGTTATTCATTTTATTATATTTGTTCTGCTATTAATTATTTTAAAATAATTTTTTCTATTATTTATTTCTTTATATAATTTTTTTTAGTATATATCTCATTATGAAATTAACAATACATATATTTTTTAATTGTTATTTTTATTATTCTTTTCATTGCTATTTCAATTAACTGCTTCATTATATCTGATTATATCTTCACATTTGTTTAACTTTTTATTATATATTTTTTTATTGCTTCATTATTAGTTTTAATATTTATTTAATTATTATTTTTATTATTTCTTTAATTATTATTTTTATTATTTCTTTAATTATTATTGCTATTATTTTATAATCCATTTTGTACAATTTCATTATTCGTTTATTTTTCATTATTTTTTGTAGTTTATTATTTATTTTTAAGTAATTAAGTGCTATTATTCTCTCTAATATTATTTTTCGATTTGATGTATTTTGGTAAATTTTCTTGGTTGTATTGTTAATACATTGAACTGAGATAGTAAAATTTAGTATTAATTTAAAAAATATAAATCGTAAAAATGTTCATAAATTTTATAATTTGAACATTTTTCAAATAATAAATTTTCAAATACAAATTTTTATGAAAAAATATTCCACTTGATTTTAGTTTTCATTTGATTTCAACTGTTTTTAACTGTTGAACTTTAAGGGCTTCTCAAACATTTTTCTATAATTGAAACTAAATTGAAAGGAGTATTTTTCTTTTTTAAGAAAAAGTTATATTTCAATATTGAAAGAACGCAATATGTTTTACTTCAAAAATAAATTGTCGATTGAAATTTGATAGATGAAATCTGTTTTTTCTTCTTTTGCAATTAAACAGAAGTTTTTATATAAAACAAATTTTGTTCGGAAAATAGTTTTCAAATAAACTCTCGACTTTATTTCCGTAAAATAATTATTATTTCGCACACATTTTCAAATTAATTCCCCAAGCTTTTTACGCGTGAATTTTATTTCTTTTTTTATTTATGAAATTTAAAACAATATTGAAAAAAACAGTGGGAAAAATATTCAATGCATAGAATACTCTTTATCCTGAAACGAATTTTCTGTTTTTTTTTTCTTTTTTTAGGAGTAAAAATTTCAAATCCATTTTAAGCACATAAGGGAATGTATAATTGGACTTCTAGTTAATAGAAAATCCCTAATCTGTGTTTAAATGAGATGAGGATTTTTGTATATATGAAACGTACGTTTGCATTATTATTTTAATTTGAAAATTTTCGCGAGAAATTTTTTTTCGTTTAACGTAACTGGACGGATTTAAATTGATTGCTATTTTTCTTTTCCTATTGTGTGCGGAATGTTTGATGATTATTAAAAAAAAAAAAAAAAAAAAAATGAGCGAGAAAGAGAAGAAAAATTCTTTGAAAAATAGGTATTTAATTTAAATTAAGATTGTTCAGGGTTTGATTTAATTTCCAGTGTATTATTTAGAGGGAATAAAGAAGAAAGTAATGGGGAAGGGAAGAGAAGATAAAGAAGTGTTTTAAATCGAATCGTTACTTGGGAGTAATTACTTAAAAAAAAAGTCATTACTGTATAAATGATGATTCTTTCTAATATTCTTTTTATCGCGCCATTGTAATTAAATTCAAAAGCTTTTAAACGAATAATTCGCGGTGAGAATAGAGAGATCTAAATGTCATCTAGGAGTGTTTGCATCTCCGCTTTTCAATTTCAATCTCTTCATCATTTTTTTTTGTACAGTAAATTGTTCGCTTAAAGGTTAAATGATCTTTGTTCTGCGAGAACATTTCTTCTAACAGGATTAAATTCAGTTTGTCTTAGTTCTGCTTTTTATCATTTTCAATAATAACATTCGTAAACTTTGACACTCTGTAAAATGTCTTTGGACTGAAGGAAGAAAAAGGAAAAAAAAAAACGATCTTGTTGAAAGTTCAATTAAATTTGTCTTTCAACTGAGCAAACAAAATTTCCAAAGCGAATAAGAAAGTGCAAAAGAAGATCTTTGCGGTTGAAATGAAGCGGTAAATATTGACTCAAAGTGTATATTCACCGACAATTTTCTTTTTCATTTCCTTATTTGTCTGAACATATAAATGACAAGAAAAAATAAAAAAAAATCGATATGCAATTTCTTTTTTTGAAAAATGTAAATGTAAATATAAATTTAATAATTTCACTTCAGAAAAGCCTGATTCATATTTTTGAGGTTTTAAAAAAAAACCTTTTAAAAATTAATATTTGTTACTGTTATTATTTATTATCAATTGATTTTCAATTTTCAAAAATAAATTTTTTTTTAGGTTTTAAATTAAAATATGTTTATTCATGCAAAATAAAGCAATAAAAATTTGACCTTATTTTGAAGAAATGTTATTTAAATGTTTGTTATTAATTACATTTTTCCCTTAAAATGAAAATGTAAATTTGTTTTCGTCTTTTGTCTCGATTTGATATTCTTTGAAAAACTATGCCAGGAAAATAATGTAAAAATTCAATAATTTTAATTTCGAAAAAATTGCTTCATCATTTAATTTAAAAAAAAATTGTTCAAAATTAATATTCGTGAAACAATGTTGAGAATTGAAAATAAGAGATTGCAGTTTTTGATTTTCAATTAAAATGTTGAGCCTTGAAAAATAAATGAATAATGACTGAACTGAACTTGAGAAGCGACAATTTAAAATGATGGCTAACGAGAGAAATGTGGCGGTGAATAGAGAGAAATGGATATAAATCCAATTTAATGGGGAGTCGCACAATTATCAGCTTGCGTTTGCAAACTATGAGAATAATTTGTTGGTAGGATGATTGTGTATGCGCGGTACAATTATGTGATATGTCAGCCGCAAATAAATTTATTACCAAGTGAAACAATATAATCGGTTTTTTCAAAAAAATTTTTTCTTTCTATAACATACCTACGTCACATTCCCAAATCGATCCCATTTTGAGTTCAAATTCTGCTTGTGTGGGATAATGAATTTCATTCCAATATACACACACACACACATAGCAAAAATAGTTGTCATCCTTGTTTATTCTTTGATTAATGACGGTCAATTTTCTTTTGTTCTGACAAATTAAAAAACTTTTCTCATAGATAACAGATTTTCATTCTTTCCGTTCGTCGTTGAGAGTGACGGAAATGGAAACTTATGCTGTATATATACATTTTTTTTTTGTTCTTTTGCATTTCTTTTTTAAAGTTGTTACACTGTGTTGTCAGGAGGAGTGATCATCTTCATCAAAAAAGTTGATACACGAAGTGTGTGAAATAAAAAAATTCTTTACTTTCTGCACTTTCTTTTTGTGAACACTTTTTTTTATATAATGTGGCAGAGAAATTTGTTTCTATTTTTGCCTATCGACTTTGTGTCGAAGACTCTTATATTTTGTCTTGAGAGAAATGACTCGAAAAAAATGTCTTCTGGTTATTAATTTTTCTTTCTTGTTTTCACGATTAATTTAATTTTAAATTAATGAAAATTTTAATAATAAATATTAATAACAAATATTAATTGACAATACTAAAATATTAATTAAGAAATATTAATTAATATTATTTAATTAATTTAAGTGATGTTAATTTTGAATTTTGTTCATTTGGATGAAATGTTATGAAACGATTTTAATTAGAGTTTTATGCAAATTTGTTGAAAAAGAAATTAAATGAATTTTTAATGAGTCTCACTCAAAGGGACTTTTTTTTATCACTTATTGTTTACGATATCACATTATATATTTTACATATTTTTTTTTTGTTTGTTTAATTCGATAATTGAAATTTTTTGTTTTTTCTCGAATTGCAGTGATTTTTCTCCATTTCAGTGACTCACGTATTCTTTTCAGGACTATATTATCAAATTAATTTTTTTTCTTGATATTATTTTTAATGTCATTATATATTTTTTCTTTATAAAATGTGTGAGTCCTTAATATTTCCTACCGTTGTCGAAATGGTGATTTGCAATCCCGCATCTGAAAATTTGAGAAAAAGGGTTTATTAGTTGAAAGGTGTTAGAAATTAAACAGAAGGATTCTTATTGTGTAAAATGGAGATAGTTGATTTAGTGAATATATTTTTACCAGTGAACAAAATTTTTTCATTACAACAAATCAATTTTGATTTAAAGCAAATAAATTTCATTTGAACCAAAACCAAAGGACAAGCAGTTTAATTGAACCAAATTTTTTGTTGAATGTAAATAATTTTTTTAAGTTCAAAGTTTATTTAAATTTTTTTAAGTTTCTTACTGTGACGTTTAATCATTTTTCCTTATTGGGAAAAATTAGGAAAAATTAAGAAAAATTAGGAAATATTCCAAAAAAATGTATAACAGTTTTTTTTAAAACTACTTTTTGGAATTAAAACAAGATTTTAAATTAAAAAATAAATTTAAAAGCAGTTGAAATTAAATTAGTGTCAGGAATTTTTTTTAGTTGTGACATATTATCCCCCAAAGATTTGGGAACATTTTTAAATTGCCTCACACCTATCGAGAAGTTTTTTTCTCTGGAGTGCAAAAGAGTCGTTAAGGTATAGCCATGTTTCGTGAAAAAAGAAATTTTTACGACGTAGCACCTTCGTTCTTTTTCTTTTTTCTTTTCTTTTTTGAAGAGTAAGGAGGATCCGGGAGAAAAATGACTTTGACCTCGAAACTGTAATTTTCACTCTTCTTTCAGAGTTACATGAAATACTTTCTTTTTAATATTATCTTTTTTATTTATTTACCATTTTCATATATGAAAAATTTAAATTATTTCCATCCTTCTTTTTTTTTGTTGTAAAATTAAATTTTCATTTCTTCATTCAATGTAAAGAAATAAACTAGTATTTTTTACAGTGGTTGAAAAATAATTTGACGAGTAAAATAATCAGAAACCTGAAAAAAGGAAATAAGAATGTAAAAAAATTAATAAAAAATTTCTCAACTATTATTAGAAAGTTTGTTTCTCATCGGCGAAATTCGATATATTTCGAGAAGAACAAATAGAAGAGAAATAAAGGAGAAGGGAAAAAAAGAGAAATTGCGAACAATGAAGATGAACTTAAGTGGCACATGAATGGAAGCGAATAATCGAAAACGAATTCGTAGGGCGTCGACTCTTATCCAAGTAAATGTTTGATTTGACATCCCAATTTCTCAAGAATATCTCCTAAAGTTACAGTCGCCCTATCTTTATTGTCTTTTTTTTCTTCTTACGTCTCCCCATGTACCAAATTGTTAGATCTGGAAATTTCTTGTTGAAATAAAAATAAGAGAGAAAAAGAATGACCTGACACTTTTTGACCCGAAATTCATCGTAAGAATTTTAAGTTATCAAATTTATTTTTTTTCTTTTTCAATCAAACTTTTTTCTGACAATTTTCTACATTATATTTACAGAGTAGTTTTCATAACTCTTTGCAAAACCACGGAAAGTCGAGTCCGAGTTTTAGTGCACAATTTTTTTTTCTTTTTGCTTTTTTTCGAGCTTTTAGCTTCAAGAGGAAAACGAAAATAAGAAGAGAAAAAATAGGGGATAAGCAAAAAGTTGAATTCATCCATTTTATGGGCGTACTTTTAATTTTCCGCTTTTTGCACTCTTTTTTTTAAAAATCCCTTTTTTGTTTTCGTCGACTGTGTATATATGTGTGGGTAAGCCGATGGAATATCACTCACTCAACTTGGGTTTCCGCTTTCATTGCAGATAAGTAGTATGCTGACATTTGTGTTATCTTTCATGTTTCATGCTTTTTATGTTGTGCATAAAATAAATTACGTATTTTTTAATATTGAAAAGGGTATTCTTAATATTTTAGAGAAATGTCGAGGAGAATTTATATTTTTTTTTATTAATCTACTAATCGAGTGGATCGCAATTTGTTGACAGTAAATTATGAAAACTTTTTCGAAATCTACACTGAAAAAAAAAAATTTATTTGATTCAAATAACAGATTATTTGTCTATAATCAAATAAATATTTACTTGAATCAAATAATTTTTATTTGAATCAATTAATTAGTATTTGCTTCAAATACTGAAATATTTGATTCAAATACAATTTATTTGATTCAAATAAAAATTATTTGATTCAAGTAAATATTTATTTGATTATAGACAAATAATCGGTTATTTGAATCAAATAAATTTTTTTTCCAGTGTATATGAATAATTATAATATTCATATATTAATTATTTGTTAACTGATATTCATAATAATAATAATAAAAATAATAATAATAATAATAATAATAATAATAATATATACATATATAAATTATAATAATCGTAAGTTTTCTTTCCGTTAGCAAATTATCTGTATTCATTTGTTTTTTTTTTTGAAAATTCATTTTTGTGGGTTATTATCATTCTTTTAATGTCAAAAAGAAACCAAAAAAACTTGTTTTATTCGCTTTACAAAATTGACAAAAATTCCATTCCATATTTTTTATTTTCCTGACTTTTTCCTATTTTTCATCAAAAATATTATTATTGCGAAGAATTTAAAAAAAAATATTTAAAAAATAATTGAATTTTCAATTAAAAATGTTATTATTTATAAAAATAATTGAATTTTTCAGAAGAATTTTATTATTAACAAAAATAATTGATTTCTTTAGGCAAATTTTGTTATTTATAAAAATAATTGAATTTTCTTGAAATATTTTATTATTTATTAAAATAATTAAATTCTTGCGAAGAATTTTTAAAAAACTTTTAAAAATAATTGAAATTTTCTGAAGAATTTTATAAATTTTAAGAAAAATTTACTTTTTTCTGAAGAATTTCATAATCTATGAAAATAGTTAAATTTTTTTGGAATTTTCTATTTTTATAAAAATAATTGAATTCTTGCGAAGAATTTTTTTAAAAATTTGGAAAATAATTGAATTTTTGGAAAGAATTTTTAAAACAATTTTGAAAGTCAATTTTAGGAAAAATTGACTTTTTTGAAGAATTTCATAATTTAAGAAAAAATTTAGAAAATAAAAATTTGGAAAATAATTGAATTTTTCTGAAAAATTTTATAAATTTTGAGAAAAATTGAATTTTTTGAAGAATTACATTTTTTCTAAGGATTTTGTAATCTATGAAAATAATTGAATTCTTTCGAGAAATTTTATTAATAATTGTTGAAAAAATAATTTAATTACTTTCGAAGAATTTTATTATTTATAAAAATAATTTAATTCTTTCAAAGAATTTTATTAATTATAGGTAAATGATTAAATTCATGCGGCGAATTTTATTAAAAGTGATGAAAATAATTGAATTTTTTCCTAGAATTTTATCATAAATTTTTTTTGAATAATTGAATTCTGTTTGGTTATTTTATAAAAATAGTAGATATTAAAAATCATTGAAATGTTAAAAGTTTTTAAAGATAATTAAATTTTACAAAGAATTCTATTAAAAAATTTGGCAATAATTGAATGTCAGTGGGAAATTTTATTAGATTTTTTGGAAAATAATTGGACTTTCCAATAAAACATTTTATTATTTATGAAAATAATTGAATTTTGAAAAGAATTTTATTGAAATACCTCAAAATAATAGAATTTTCGGGAGTAATTTTTTTATTTATCGACATAATTATGTCGACAAATAAACAAAATATTTCAAACATTTTATTAAAATTATATTTAAAACAATTAATTTTTTTCGAATAATTTTATTAAATTTTTGAAAATAATTGAATTATTGCGGAAAAGTTTATTAAAATGTTTAAAAAAAATTGAATTTCTGTTGAAAATTTGATTACTTTTGAAAGGAATTGAAATCTTCATAAGAATTTTATGAACATTGTTTTAAATAATGAATTTTTAAATGTTATGAAAATTTTATTAGTTTAAATAATTGAATTCTTGTCAAAAACTTTATTTTTGAAAATAACTGAATTTCACGATTATGAAAATAAATAAATTCATGCTTAGAATTTAATCAAAAATGTTTTTGAAAAAATGGAATTTACATAAAAATTTTATAATTATTAAAAGCAATTGAATTATTTGGAAAAATAATTGCATAAAATTTTGTTAAATAAAATTGATTTTTTTCAATATTAGCGAATTAAAAGTAGTGGAAATTCTCTAAAAAAATATTGTTTATATTCTTTGTTCGGAAAGTTAAATACCTAAATATATAGCTAATAATTTTTTTTACCTTCTCTATTCTTTAGAATAATTAAAATTTTCGTAATGAAGTTTTTTTTTAATTTAGGTATCAGACAACAATTTTTGTGAAATTCAATTTTCCTCGTACAAGAAGGTTTAATTATTTTCAATTGTGAAAATCTGATGCCAAATTTGAAATTAGTATCGAAATTTGTTAAAGTTTTTTTATATACTTTAAAGTTTAAAAATATAATATATTTTTAAAATTTAATTATAATTAGTTTTTCAGTTATGTGTCATAATAAGTATTTCTTTATAAAAATTACTTAAATTAAAATGACTTGAAATTGTTTACAATAAACATCGCAGAACAACATTTCTGCGTGCTTGCGCGCGGATAATTTGGTTAGTAATAATAATAATAATAATAATAATAATAATAATAATAATATTGATAATATAATTAATTATGAATTAATATTACAAATAATAATAGAGTTCCGAAAAGTGGGTATTAAGAAATATCAATTAATTAGTTGAATTAAAAACGATTAATTAGTAAACCAGGCATAAAATTACATTATTAAAAATAAAAGCAATTAAAAGGCGAAAAAAGTTGAAAAATTAAATTTTTGTTTAATTTTCCTTGTTTTACGGCATTCTTTATTATAAGTGAAGAATAATAATAATTTGTATAAATTGTTCTAATTGTTAAAATGACTTGAATCGCCTTTGCAATAGAATAACCAACTGGGCTTTAAGGTGACGGCCACAAGAAGTTGCCTGGTTTACTAATTAGTCTTGATTACGTAATGTCTTTGAATTGTAGAACTCAGCAAAACAGTTGAAACTAAACTTGGAATGACACTGTTCTTGTCGTATTGGTCATATCAGTTTAATTGTCAAGCTACGTTAACGACCCTTTGGGACAGAAACTTGTGTCAGTCTCACTGTTCCTGCGACGACAGCCGTGAAACAAACTCGAGAATCTATGTGAACCAGTTATTCGAATAAAAAGTCCTTGCGGTATGATGTGACATAGATATTCCACTGTAAATTGAAACTCAATATTTTGAATATTTGCCAAATTAGCGTCGATTATTATTTGTTATTGTAGCTACAAGTACAAGTAGTTTATTTGTCTCAAATAAAGTCTATTTGGTTTAAATAAATTTTATTTGGTTCAAATTAAAAGTTCTTATTGCGCGATAAGAAACTTATATTAGTGAAATATATTGAATATCACATTTTCAAAACATATTTCATATTTAATATATTCAACATTTTTTTGAATCAAGTAAAAAGTGCTCGAGAGAAGGTCCGTAAAGTCCGTAATGATTGGGGTACAGTTTTTTTAAAACGTATTTTCTAATGTTTTATTTTTTAAAAATATTTTTCCTAATAAAGGTTAATTTGTAAAAAACTTTTTTCTAATAAAGGTGAATTTCTAAAAAACTTTTTTCTAATGAAGGTGATTTTCTAATTTTCTTTCTTCTAATAAAGGTTATTTTTTAAAAATTTCTTTTTAAAAAACGAAAATTAAATAAAGGAGAATTTCAAAAAATTCTTTTTCCAACAATATTTAATTTCTATAATAACAATCAACAACAATTCAACAAGGTATGTGATTAAAAAATGAAGTTTACAAAAATTTTTCAATTCTTTAAAAAAAAATACTTGAAATTTAGTTGAAAAATTGTAATATAAAATTATCAGAAATTACACAAATTATAATTATAAAAATGATGGAAATTATTTTTTTGTTTAAAGAACAAATTTTTTGTTAACCCTTTAAAACCCGACTTTTTTTTAGAAAAATGCAATTTTCGTTATTTTTTTGAACCGTCATTTTTATTTTGTAAAAATGACTTCGAATTTGTAATCAAAGACCACAAAAACCCCCATGTGGTCATTTTCATTATCTTAGCTTTATTTAATTTTTGATTTTGTAATATTTTTTGTGTATCTTGCCATAAACATACTTTTTTTATTGTTGTAAAAATTAAAAGATTATTAATTTTTTATTGCACTATAAATTTTTTCACAAAGTAGAATAAATTTGTGGGTGTTGGGTTTTTGAAAATCAAAAATATTTTAATTTTTGTCGAAGTTATTAAGGTTTAAAGTCAAAAGTGGTTTCAATCGAAACTGCAGGGCGTTAAAGGGTTAACAAATAGTTATTTTATAAAAAATTTTCTTCTTTTTCAAAAGGTAACTAATTCTGTAAACAGAATTGTGATTAAAAAACAGAAAATATGAGAAATAGTTTATATTTTTTTAATTTTAGTTTTTTTACACTAATTTTCTAATTTTTATCAAAAATTGGGGAATTTTACAAATGTTAGGAAAATAAATAATAGAAATCATAACTTTTCAGAAAAACTTTGTTTAGAAATCAAAATACATTAAAAAAACTTTTTTTAGAAATTAGATTTCATTAGAAAATATTTTTTTATGCAAAAAGGATTAGAAAATATTTTTTAGAAAAAGTGACCACCTACCGTTCGTAATTTCATTAAGAAAAGTCGATAAGTTCCTAAATTGTACGACATAATTTGGAGAATTTTAGAAAAATTACAAATCATTGCAGAAATTCAATTATTTTTGAAAGTAATAAAATTCTTGGCAAAAATTCAATTATATGTTCAATATTTTTTTAAAATCCTATATTCAAAATTTTAATTATCTTTAGAAATAATTAAATTCTTCTTCTAAAAGCAATTATTTTCAAACGTTTTAAAAAAATTCTTCTCCGGAATCCAATTACTTTAAAAGCTTTAAATAAAATTCTTGCCAAAGTTCATTTTCACTCTGTTATCAAAAATTTTCCTCAATTCAATGATTTTTAGTATGTTCAATTTTAATAAAATTTTCCAAAAGAATTCATATATTTACAAAAAAATGTAATAAAGAAAATTCTCTTTAGGAATTCAATTATTTTCCTATTTAATAAAACTCATTGTAGAATTTCAATTATTTTTAGTACTATTTTAATCGAATTCTTCGTAAAATGTTATCATTCTTAAAAATTGTATTGATAAGAAGTCAATTATTTAAAAATTTAGTGATAAAATTCTTTAGGAGAATTCAATTTTATGAAACATGCAATTATTGAATAAATTGTTTTTTTATATGAATAATTGAAGTCTAGTACAATTTTCTAATAAAAATTCATTTCAAAATGAATTTTTGATAAAATTTTAGATGCTAATTTAATATTAAAAGCAATATAGCGTGAATATTTATAAATAATAATTGAATTTTTAAATTAATTTTTTTGAAAAATTTAAATTGAATTTATTTATATTAATTGAAATTTTTATTTTCTAATGTATATTTAATTGTAGAATTTACGAATAATTAAAATTACGTCAAATGAAACATTGTAAACAAATAAATTTGAAAATTGTCAAAAAAGTTTTTCGAAATTTATGAAAAATAATTTATATAAATAAGAATTTTACTTAAAATCCTCAAAAACTGTTGAAATTGATAAGAATTTTAATACAAAACTTCCACTTTTTCTATTTTTGCCAATAATAATTTCTTTTTAAATAACTTAATTCTTGAAGAACTATCATACAATTATTATCTATAAATTATTTAATGAATAATTTTTCTTAATAATTTTGAAATGAAGTGGATTTCAAAAGAATTTTGTTTACAATTTTCATAAATAGATGAACATCAAAAGTTTTGATGTAAAGTTTTAGAAAATTTTAATTTTTAATAAAATTAAATAGATGTTTTAAGAACAACTGATTACAGAAATTTAATGATTTTCAAAAGTGATAAAAATGTAATAAAATTCTTGGCAAAATTGCAATCATTTTCAAAAATTTAATAAAATTCTTGGCAAAATTGGATTTATTTTCAAAAATTTTCTCTAAAACTAAATTATTTTGAAAAAATTTAATAAAATTCTTGGAAAAAATGCAATCATTTTCCAAAATTTTTCTCACTTAAATTAGTTTTAATATCTATAATATTTCAATAAACTTTTCCAAAAGAATTTAAATATTTAAACAAAATTTCAATAAATGTTTCAAAGATTTTTAATTATTTCAAAAAATTGAAATAAAACTCTTTCAAAAGCTATATTATTTAAAAGATATTTTGACAAAATTCTTTACAAGTTATAGTTGATAAAATTGTTATTTTAATATAATTTTTTATGGGGGAGAGTGGGGAAAATCGGACCCCCTAACGGTTTTTTGACTCTTGTGACTAAACGAATCAACCGATTTCATTTTTCGAGGGCTTGTTTGAAAGATCATTTAATTGTGCAACTTTTTCCCAGAGACACCTATACTTTATCTTTTATTGTTTAGTTTCTGTGTTAACTTTAAAAAATTTTGCAAACGGTCCGGTTTGCCCCACTCTCCCCTACAATTATATTATTTTTAATACAATTCTTAAGAATTCAATTATTTTCAGAAATAATACTTTTTTAGAATTCAATTCTATTTTTAAAAAATGTGAATAAAATTCTTCGCAAAAAATCCAGTAATTATTTTTAAAAAATTTGATAAAATGCTGTATAAATTTGAAAAATTATAAAAAAATTGATCATAGAATGGAATTATTGTTTTTGTAAAATATAACATTCTTCCTAGGAATACAATACTATTCCTGATTTAATTATTTTCAAAAAGTTTTAAAAAATTCTGAGAAATTCATTTATTTAACAAATATTTTTTTCAAATAAAATTATTCACAAGAAATTAATTATTTTTGTAAATAACAAAACTATTGGTAGAATTTCAATTATTTGTTATACAATTTTCAATAAAATAATACAAAATTGAATTCATCATTAATTTTTTTTTTTAATTCACTGAAAGAATTCAATTACAGGCTACGCACTCTTCTACTAAAAGATACTATTTGCTACTTTTTTGATTCGAGGCTACTTTTGGCTACTTTTTTCAGCCTAATGCTTCTAAAAGCTACTTTTATGAACAAATAGTCAAATTTAGATTTTTAGTTTTCACATTTCCATTTAAAAACAGTGTTAAAAACTAAATTCGTTAATGAAAAACGACCGCCAATAAAATAATAGGAAATAATTTTACCGATATTTACTCTGATTATAAATTATATTTAATCTTTACGTTCTTAATTTTTCCCGGTTTTATTTTCTCACCAAATTTTAATTTATTTCATTTCGAACATAAATCTACAATTTGGAAAATAATTGAATTAAACAAAGAATTTTCTCAATTTTCCAAAAAAATCGTGTCTGTTCATAATTATAATGGAAAATTTTATTAATTCAATTTCATTAAAATTTATTGATACTAATTGAATTTCTGCAAAGAATTCCACTATTCATAAAAGTAATTGAATCCTTCGAAAGAATGTTATTACATATTTATGAAAATAATTAAAAGTTAGCGTAGAATTTTATTAAAATTTTTGAAAATAATTGAATTGTAGAGAACAATTTAATTATTTATAAAGATAATTGAAATTTCGGAGAATTTCAAAAAAATTTTAAACATAATTGAATTTCTGCGGAGAATTTTATTACTTTTGAAAATAATTGAATTATTTTTTTTAATTTAATGGAAATTGATGAAAATAATTGAATTCTTGTGAGGAATATTTTTCAAAAATAATATTTAAAAGAATTAAGTGAATCGGAAAAATTTTGCTATTTATGAAAATAAATGAAATAATTGAATTCCTTAGACAAAATTTAATCAAATTTTTAAAAATAATTGCATTTTTCGACGAATTTCATTAAAATTATATTAAACATAATTCCATTTCTGCAATGAGTTTTATTATTTATGAAAGTAATTGAATTGTTGCGAGAATTTTATAAAAAAAAGTTTCAAATAATTGATTTAAAAAAAAAAAAAATTACATAAACTCTATTTTTAATAATTCAATTCCCATGAAATTTTCATTATTTTAGAAAATAATTGAATACTTTTTGGAAACTTTATTAAAATAGTAGACATCAAAATTATTGAATTAAGAAAAATTTTTGAAAATAATTGAATTGTTGTGGTGAATATAAACAAATTTTTGTTATTTATAGAAATAATTGAACTTTTACAATGAATTTTAATAAAATTCCTAAAAGTAATTTAATTTTGAATAATTGAATGTATTGCGAAAAAGTTTGTAAAAATAAAATTAAAATTATACGGTGACTAACTTCCCTTGATTATTTAGAAAAATTAAAAAAAATTCTTTAAAAGAAGTAAATTATTTTTAATAGAATATAAAGAAATATCAATTACATCAAAAAATTTTTAATTATTTGTTTATAAAAGTTCAATTATTAAATTAAAATACTTTGAAAATTCGATTTTTTAAAAAGTTTTTAATGAAATTCTTTAATTCTTTTTTTTTGTCATCGAGGCTACTATTTCCTACATTTTTTTGTCATCAAGGCTACTTTTTTCTACTTTTTTAGAACTCTTATAATGGAGTGCGAAGCCTGCAATTATTTAGAAAAATTTTGATAAAATTCTTTATAAAAATTCCATTTTAATAAATTTTTAATTATTTAATAAATTATTTATTTTTGTATTTAAATAATTGAATTCCCGAAAAAATTTATACTAAAAATGAAATATTTGAATTTATATAATGTGTATTTGTTTTATTTGTTAAAAGATGAATTTTTGAAGATTTTGATACATTTAGTATAATATTAATAATCTTTAATATATAGGGATCTGAAATACTGCGATACGCATTCTGGTGACAGAAAATTTAACTAATACAACGGGGTCGATTTTGACATTTTACATGAAATAATTTCTAAATTCGCAAGTTTTATATTTAAAAATCCTAAAATATAGCATGATAATTAATAATTAATTTAATTTGTAAAAAAGAAAATACTACGAACCAGTGACATTCAGTACAATAAATAATATTGCTTAATATTTTGAGATATTCATAAGTAAAGTGTGAAAGCAATAATCTCACTCTATTTTGTCACAATAAATATTTTATTAAAATATGTTTAATTAATTGTATTCTCAGTTAATCAAGATTTTAAATTAAAAGTAGTTTATAATTATTATTTTTTCGTTACAGTGTGTCTCCTACAACATATTTATTTAATGTTTTTAGATTGGTATAAACAAGAGACACAACATAACCTAAAACATAACCTTAAAACTATTCTTTAACTCGACTAATCCTTACTTTTCTTGAAAAACAAACTGTATATCCACTTCAAATTTTTTTTAAATATTTAAAGTAGATATTTTTTAACTTTTTATTCGAGTAAATAATGTTTTTCGATATGAAAACAATTCTTTTATTGACAGTTGCATTTACTTATGTGATTTATTTTACTAAATATATTAAATATTTGGAACGTATTGCAATTTATAATTTTTTAAAACATGCGAATAAACAAACTGAAACAATTTTTAGCCCCTCAATTAACTTTATTCAACTTTTTAAATAAAAAATAATTAAAAAGAAGTCTGAAACATGTGTGTTTATTAAAATTTGACCCCGTTGTCGACCGCCATGTTTGTTAGTGACGTCATGATTTCAGATCCCTATAATTGTTTATCTATTATTATTTTATTTTTATTATTATTTCATTTTTATTATTATTTCTACTCCTACTATTATTTTTTATGATATTATTATTATTATTATTATTATTATTAATATTATTATTATACATATAGTATAGTATTATTCAAGTACTAAAGAAAAATTGATGAAAAAATAGCTGATCGGAAAAATATACATAGGTACATGAATTTATAGTAAAGACATAAATTTAAAACGAATACAAAATATATATCGTGAATTTTAAGCTGAAATGGTGACTGTGCAGAATTAAGTGAAGATTTATAATGCATTTTAGAAAAATGTGGTTTAAATGGAGTTTCTTTATAGTGAGGAGCGCATACGGAAGCTTAAAATCCAATAAGGGCTTTATGTGCCAGCGAAGCGTGACTCGATATGTTGACGGAGTGTGTAAGCTGCATAAATTAGATGATCCTAAATAGAGCACTCCCATTCAAAGATATATAATGTGTTCTGTGACCTATCAAACTTTCTTTCACACGAAAGTAAGTCTTCATTTTCTGTGTTTTCAAATTCTTTTTTCTCGTGATAAGAGTCATTTTAATTTGAATATTTTTTATTTTTTAATCGTTCGCTTATATGTCAAATTATTTTGAGAAACTTTCAGTTGGAAATCTTATGGTTTCTATCTGCTGAAAGTTTCCTGTCAAAAATAATCAATAATTCATTAGATTCGATGTATTTTCGATAAATTTGTTTTCTGTATTCAATTACTAAAACAATTTTATTGGTTTCATATATATAGACAAAGAAGTTTGAAATAAGGTTTCCAAGTAGTACAAACTGACTTTAGTCAGACAAGCGATAAAATCTACTTCCTTAGTTTATTTTGTTGGTTTGATTGAGTTATTGGTGTGTAATCTTTGATTAATTTATTCATTTATTTATTGTTGTAGAATTGTTTTTAAATGATAAATTTTAAAAACAGGTGAAAAACAAAAATAAGAAATTTTTTATTTTCTTTTATTTTTAAGGTAAAAAGGGAATGAAAATCTAATTTAATTTCTATATTTTTTAATCTAAATTTTATTATATTTTCATTATGTATTGCATTATATTTGTAATATAAAACATTAAAATTGTTATTACTCTTTTCATGCCTTCAATGCAGAATATAAATGTAAAATTGAGTTCTTTTTTTATGAATATTGTTATATAAAAATTTTTTATCGCTTATTTTGTGTTTACATGAAAAATATACTCTCTGAATTTAGTTGTAAATTTAATTATTGTTTTTCCTAATTTTCATATTTTAAGTTTTTAAGTAGCATTAACTGATTTCAGGCAGATAGGCAATTACTTGTTTTTTTTATTTTACGTTGGTGCTTTATATTTAATGCTGAAGTTAAAATAAAAATTAAAAACTGCTTTTCACAATTTTCGTACTTCAAGTTTTAAGTAGTATAAACTGATTTCCGTCAGACAGGAAAACACTTATTTTTCTATTTACCTTGCTTTACTTAGTACTTATGTAAAATTGCTCTAAATATTTTATTATAAGTCCCTAAAGTTTTTAACGTTTAATCGAATTTGTTTGTAGTTTGAAATTTGGCAAAAAATGTTCATTTTCACATTAAAAAATTAATTATTTACTCAATATATGTTAAATTTATTTATATTTATCAGTAAAATTTTAAAATACACACTCAGAGAGAAATATTATTTAAAAAAATGTAATATATTTGAGTTATAAAATTATATTTTTCTCAGATTCAACTATAGGTTATTTATTTGTTTTAAATATAAATTTTATTAAACAAAAGTTAAATATTAATTTGAACCAATTCAAATTTTATTCAACGACATAAAATTTATTTGGAACAAATACAAAGTCTAGTTGGCTCTGAGTTAGAAATTAAATTATAATTATTTCGTTCGGAATTTGTTTTTTCCAACTGTAATGAAATAAAAAGTTGTTGACACTTTTTCAGTCGAGTTTTTCCCAACTAAATTTTTTATATTTCAAAAAAGTATTTTCTAAGTTGTTCTTGAATTTTTTAGTGTTTCTTTTGTTGTGTGTGGTTCTTTTTTTTGTTCTCCAACCCTAATTGAAAGAAAGAAGATCTCTTGAATTTCTCATTACAATAACAAAACCGTCACATTGTTAGATCCGCACCCTAAAAGAAAGTAAAGAAAAAGAGGGTTTATTTTTGACAGAAAAAATATTGTTTCTTAAAAAATTAGGGTAATTCGTTTTTCTTGGGAATGTAATTTTAAAAAATATTGATTTAAGCAGGTATTAAGGAAATTTTTTAAAAAAATTTTCAATTGCTTAATATTTTAATAAAAATTGTTAAAAATGGTTATTAAACAAAGACTTGTCACTTTTTTAATTTATTTAAATTTGATGAAGAATTTCTGAACTTTCCTCAAAAAAATTTATAAATTTATGAGAAATTTTATGTTTATTGACAATTTTTAAATTAAATTTTAAATATTTCGTGAATGGGGAGGAAATAAATTTCACGTAATTCGTCGAAAGTAATAATAAAATGAGGTCGCAATATGGCAAAAGAGTCTAAAAGGGGTATACACAAAATTGACATAAAACAGACATCTCAAGGTTGAGTGACAGGTATTTAAAAAAATTTTTCAACTAAAATGAGCTCTGGAAAGACGTAAAAGAGAATGAGGACAAAAATGAGGCAAAAAAATATCAAATTTCGAATAATTGTCTATTTTCTTCTATCATTATCCGTTAATTCAATAATGAAAATCGATTTATTTAAGATAAATTTTTTAAATATTTTTTTTTCAAATCAGTTTAAATTAAATTTACGAAAATTTACTCAAGTTCAATTAATCAATAATTTATAATTAAGAAATAATTAATTTAAATTAAATTTACTAAAATTGACTCTACTGGATTATTTTTAGTTAATCATTTAACGTTCTCTACTTCTATTTATTCTTTTTCCACAAAAAAAAACTTCGACAGATTAATTATTATTCTCGGGCTTCTGTAAAGAATTTTCTTATTTTCCCATTTTGCAATCCACCCAATGTCGGTTTTGCGGTTTAGCTTTATTTTCCTTCGTTTCTTTTTTTTCATTTCTTGAATACCTTTTTATTTTCTCCATTCTGAAAGGAGGGGAAAAAAGTGTGTTCGACCTTCATTCATGAATTATACTCAAGTTTCACGTTTATAGAATTGAGAAATGCTTTAATCCTTTAATAATATATATGAATGTGAGTTTGAAAAAAAAAAATTGCGATATGAAAAAAAAGTTTTAAAAAGGGGAAAATTATTGAGAAATATTGGAAAGGTAAAAGAGGGAAGAAATTTTGTGGGTTAAAAAGCTTTTTTCCCCCTTTCATCTGAGGCATGTATATTTTTCTTAAGAGCCGCAAAATAATATTTACATCATAAACTAGAAAACCTTATATCCCACACATGGTGTACTTTGAGGCATTTCTTTTTTTTTATTCTGTAGAAGCTCTCTCTTCCTCTCATCGTTAAGTCACATCACGTGCTTTGATAATGTTCGTCAATATTGCGTTCTGATAATTTAGGAATATTGTTTTTTTTTCAATTTTTTATTAAAGAGGTACGCCTCTAGTAGAGAATAATTGAGATTGTTTAGTTTTTTTCGAATATAATACTCTTGAAGAGAGAGAATATCAGATTAAAAAAAAAATTGTTTGTTTTTTATTCGTTGTAATATTCTTGTAATTTAAAAAAGAAAATTGTGTGACGACAAAGTTATTATTTCACGTCAACTAAAAATTAATTTCCTCTTTATGAAAATAATCCCTGTACGTTAGAGGAGAAATACTCTTTCAGGAATTTTAATAAAAGATTTTTAAAAATTTTTTTGAAAAAAAAATGTCATGTCATACTGTTATGAAAAAGTTTTCTTTTTTTGATAAAAATATGGAGTTGGGAAATAATATTTCGTGTTTGTTACGTTAGGCACGTTTGGGAAAGGCGAAAATAAATCAACCAGGAAACAGAAAACGTTGTCAGTATAATTGAATTGATATATATATATTTGTAAAATTGACAAATACGTAAATTTTTGAGATGAAAATTATAACTGGATAAATAGTCTATTCGAAACTTTTTTCTACTGTTTCGTTTTTCCATAGTGTATATTATAAAGTTTATAGATGCGGAATATATGGGGCAAAAAGTGTGTCATAAGCAATATTTGTTTTTTCATAGCGGAATAAGGAAGTCATAATAAAAAAAACCGAATAGGAGAAAATAGATATAAATTGAAGGATAGAAATCAGCGGAAGTGAAAAAGAAAAGATAAATTGACCTTTATGTACGGAAGCTAATTTTCTTTTGCGACACAAATAGCATTTTTCTTTTTCTTCTCCTATACCTTCTTTCTTTCCTTGTTCGCAAAAATAGATTCCTTTAAATAGTGATTCGCGTATTTTTTTTATTGAGGGGATATTTCAGTAAAAAATTGCTCGAAGGGTCATCTGGAAGTAGAATTTCATTTTGTCCTTCGGTCAATTTAGGAGACTCCTGTCATGTTTAGACAAAAATATAATTGTGAAAAACTCCAATTGTATTTTAAAATTTATCCGTGAAAATTGCACAAAAATTTTACCTTTTTTCAAAGTTTTACCTTGCCCAGAAAAAAATTAAAAATTAGTACTAAATTTCTAATTTTTTTTTTGTGCCGCAAGAAAAATATATTTTTATTCTTTATTTTCTTGTAGCAAAAAAAAAAAAAATTGGAAATTAGTCTTAGTTTTCTAATTTTTTTTCCAAGAAATTAAATATTTTGCTCCAAATATTTTGTGAGCAGAAAAATTGTTGAATTTTATTGGAGAAATTGTTCTTTCTTTTTTGAAGTACACTTTTTAAGATTAGGACGATGGTTTCTGGAGAATTTATTTCCCATTAAACACAAAGTTGCAACGATTTTCTCCACTCAAACTCCGCACTATTTCTAATTAAGATCATGAAGGAGTTTCTAAAGACGTTCAGTCGAGAAAGTGGATTTCAAACGACCAAGACTACAAGACACGAAAACGGGATAATTTTAATTGCTTATAAGATTCTTGTACTTGATAAATTGCACCTGAAGCCAACATAAATGTATCGTCTCTAAATGCTTTTATTTATTCTGTTTTATAGTCCTAGTATCAAGAAGTCTTTGTGATAAAAATTTATTTTTATAAATTTTAAAATAAGGAACAATTTTTATTTTCTTAATGTATAATCAAAATTTTACAGTTGATGAATAGAATGATAATAAATTTAGTTAAAATGTGTTAATATTAATTAACGCACGCATTTTCTTTATTTTGTTACTTTTTGTTTTTTTTGTCTATTTTTATTTCGTTTCTTTCCATTTTTTCTTTTCTTTATTTTGACTCTTTTTATTTTCTTTATTTTGTTTATTTCTATTTTCTTTATTTTGCTTGTTTTTATTTGTTTTAGTTTCCTTACTTTACCTCAGGCGAGAGAGACTAAGGAAAAAAAATATTCTTTCATAATAAAAAAATCACAATATGTAAAGTGAATATATATTAAAGTAAATAAAACAATAAAAAATAAAATAAATATTAAGTAGTAGTAAATTAAAAAATAAGTAGATGATTAATAATAATAATAATTATAATAATACTAATAATAATAATAATTATTATATATAATAATCGTCGTGATTCCAGATTTCCGGATCTCTGTCCACACTTGAAGTTAGTTAAAGTTATTCTTTTGTTTCTTATACGTTTTGATAGAAAATAGAAATATACATATACATACACAAAACACAATACATATACATTATAATAATTTCTTGAAATATTTTATTATTTATTAAAACCATTAAATTCTTACGAAGGATTTTTAAAACAATTTTAAAAATAATTGAAATTTTCTGAAGAATTTTATAAATTTTTAGAAAAATTGACTTTTTTTTGAAAAATTTCATAATTTATAAAAATAGATAAATTTTTTTTGAATATTTTTCTATTTTTTTAAAAATAATTAAATTCTTGCGAAGATTTTTTTTTTAACTTTGGAAAATAATTGATTTCTTGGGAAGAATTTTTAAAACAATTTGGAAAGTAAATTTCAGAGAAAATTGACTTTTTTTAAGAATTTCATAATTTAAGAAAATAGTTAAATTTTTTTGGAATATTTTTCTATTTTTATAAAAATAATTGAATTCTTGCGAAGAATTTTTAAAAAAATTTGGAAAGTAATTGAATTTTTCTGAAAAATTTTATGAATTTTGAGAAAAATTGAATTTTTTGAAGAATTACATTTTTTCTAAGGATTTTGTAATTTATGAAAATAATTGAATTCTTTCGAGAAATTTTATTAATAATTGATGAAAAAATAATTTAATTACTTTCGAAGAATTTTATTATTTATAAAAATAATTTAATTCTTTCAAAGAATTTTATTAATTAGGTAAATAATTAAATTCTTGCGGTGAATTTTATTAAAATTAATGAAAATAATTGAATTTTTTCCTAGAATTTTATAATAAATTTTTTTGAATAATTGAATTCTGTTTGGTTATTTTATAAAAATAGTAGATATTAAAAATCATTGAAATGTGAAAAGTTTTTAAAGATAATTAAATTTTACAAATAATTCTATTAAAAAATTTGTCAATAATTGAACATCGGTGGGAAATTTTATTAAATTTTTTTGAAAATAATTGGATTTTACAAAAAAACATTTTATTATTTATGAAAATAATTGAATTCTTGTAAACGATTTATTCGAATTTTTTAAAATAATGGAATTTCCAAGAAGAAATTTATTACTTTTAATAATAATTAAATTATTGTGATAAAAATTATTATTTATGAAAATAATTGAATTTTGAAAAGAATTTTATTGAAATACCTCAAAATAATTGAATTTTCGGGAGTAATTTTTTTATTTATCGACATAATTATGTCGATAAATAAAAAAATTATTTGAATAAAAATTTTACTAAAATTATATTTAAAACAATTAATTTCTTTCGAATAATTTTATTAAATTTTTGAAAATAATTGAATTATTGCAGAAAAGTTTATTGAAATTGTCAAGAAGAATTGAATTTCTGTTGAAAATTTTATTACTTTTGTAAGGAATTGAAATCTTCATAAGAATTTTATGAACATTGTTTTCAATAATGAATTATTAAATGTTATGAAAATTTTATTAGTTTAAATAATTGAATAAATTCTTGTCAAAAACTTTATTTGTGAAAGTAACTGAATTTGACGATTATGAAAATAATTAAATTCATGCTTAGAATTTAATCAAAAATTTTTTTGAAAAAATGGAATTTACATGAAAAATTTTATAATTATTTAAAGTAATTGAATTATTAGGAAAATAAAAATTGTATTAAATTTTGTTAAATAAAATTGATTTTTTTCAATATTAGCGAATTAAAAGTAGTGGAAATTCTCTAAAAAAAATATTGTTTATATTCTTTGTTCGGAAAGTTGAATATCTATATATAGCTTATAATTTGTTTACCTTCTCTATTCTTTAGAATAATTAAAATTTTCGTAATAAAGTTTTTTTTTATTTAGGTATCAGATAACAATTTTTGTGAAATTCAATTTTCCTCGTACAAGAAAGTTGAATTATTTTCTATTTTGAAAATCTGATGCCAAATTTGAAATATGTATCGAAATTTTTTAAAGTTTTTTTTTATACTTTAAAGTTTAAAAATATAATATATTTTGAAAATTTAATTAATTACTTAAATTAAAATGACTTGAAATTGTTTACATGAACATTGTAGCACAATATTCCCGCGCGCTTGCGCGCGGATAATTCGGCTAGTAATAATAATAATAATAAATGTTAACGCCCATTAATTATTAAATGAAAAATATTCATTTATAATAAATAAAATTTACTTTCTTTAAATAGTAAAACTAAATAAAAATAAAATTTACTTTTTAAAAGTATTTA
This sequence comes from Leptopilina drosophilae, assembly GCA_032873175.1. Lineage (NCBI taxonomy): Eukaryota > Metazoa > Arthropoda > Insecta > Hymenoptera > Figitidae > Leptopilina > Leptopilina drosophilae. The sequence continues at coordinate 23,563,565 of CM065481.1, forward strand.
AATTTATTAACTATTTGTTATATTTTTAAATAATTTGAATAATGAACATTTTCCATTCATTTTTGTAGAAACAAAAGAGTTGTTTTTATTTTATCTCCTTTGGGGGGAAAATATAACGTTCAAGCAATATTTACTTAGACAGAAGATTATCGTCAAGGGGCAGGAAATTCACGTTTCACGTGCAACATTATTGTTGGGTGTTTAAATATAAATATTCATGATGTAGTGATTTAAAAACATTGAAATATTTCCAGTATGCTCAACTCACACCAAACATCTGATTTCACTTTAATCACGCTATCGAATAAACCTATATAAATATAATAATACTTTTTTTCAGTATATATTACTTTTTTTTCCTTTTTTTCTTGATTGAATTTTCTGAACCGTTAAAAAGAAGGATAAATAACATTCTCTTGAATTAGAATATTCTTTTGATATTAAAAAATTACAGTTTGAGGAATAATTAATATTTACTAAAATTAAAATTGATTAAAAAAGAAAACAAAAAAACAGAAGTAAAATTATATGTCAAAAATTTTATTAATTTTATTAATTTTATTAATTTTATTAAATCAGAAATTTCTGACAGAGGAATAAATGTAAGGGGTGAAGGTGTAACTTCAGAAAAGAAGTACAGTATCATGTTAATATAAAAGAAAAATATTTTCTGTGAAATTGTAAGAAATAAAGTAAAAATTATATTCTTTTGTTGAAATTGATAAATATAGAGAAAGTTCTCTTCAAATATTTTCCAATGTATTCAAAAAACAACTGATCAGAAATCTAAGATGAGAAAAATGTTATTTTCTTTTTGAGAAAAAAAAATGTTGTCCTTTTTTCTTCTGTGTATATTTGTGTATGTAAGGGAGACAAAGAAAATGAGGGACAAAGATAAAACGTGCCCAGGACTTCAGGTCGATTAGATATGTAAAATTGATTTGCTGTTGTTTTACTTTTTCCAACATATAGCACATTTCCATGATAATAGTTGCTTATTTATATAATAATATTTTCGTAAGATAAGAAATGATTCTCTCTTCTACTTCCCAAGAAAATATCCTCTTTCCAACATATAAAAATGCAAATTATAGTTAAATAAATTGCAAAAAATTTATCTTTTCTGCAACAAAAAAAAAAAAGAGACAGAAGAACATCTATGTAAATATAAAAAATAGGAATTTTAAAATAGTGTATAAAATAAAGTTTTTGTTTCAACAATTTTTATCATCTTTGGCTTCCGGGCATTACCGATTTTGTCGAATTTTCAGTATGTTACTGTGGACGCAAAAAAAAAATTTTAATTTAAATATCTCGTTTTCAAATATTAGCGAAATTTGGGTAAATTTTTTTAAATCTTCTTGCGCTAAATATTTGTTATACGATACTTAGATTACTGGTTTTTCTTTTGTCTCTCGCAGTAAAGATACTGAAAAATATTTTTTCTTTTCTTTTTAAAGAATAAACGAACTTTAAATCTCTAAATTCTCATCTAATTGGAAGAATTATTAATTAATTATTAATTACATTAACTATTGCTTATTTTGATTAATAATTACATTAACCACTAATTACCACTAATTAGTCATTATATGAATTATTAATGTGCCAAGTAATGATTAATTGAATTAATTAATTATAAATTAATATTCTTGCTGGAATAATTTTAATTTTTTTTGAAATAGATTTTCACGAGTCGGATCCCGGAAGCTGTAAAGACTCACCCTATAAAATGTCACCTGTACTAGCGGCCCTTGTTGTTCTTGTGGGTGGTCCTAGTCGATGATGTGGATCCAGTCGTGATTTGCAGTAGATGATTTTTCTGAAGGCCTTGCGAAAATTTTCACTAAGAAACGCATACAGAAATGGATTGACACAGCTGTTGGTGTAGGCGAGTACGTGACTTGCTATTTGCAGCATGATCGTTGGCGTTGTCAAAGGATATTTGTTCACTGACTTGATCACTAGAATCAACTGAAATTATAACAAAATTTCTCAAAATTAGAATTTCTTAATTAGGAAAGTAATTTAAAAATCAATTTTTTTAATAACTTTTTTCTTCATTCAAGCTACATTTACATTATTTCAATTTTTCCTGTTTTCACAATATCGCTTGTTCCTAAAGTACCGTACATTGAGAGTAATTAAATTTATTTATTTTCTCTTTATTTATATTTATTTATTTTCTCTTTAAATTTTTTTTTACAACACTCCCTCATGTAACAAAAAATATTTTAAAATTTTGTTTTTACTTTTTTTAGAGTTGGAAATTATTTTAAATATTCATTTTGGCAAGAATTCTCCCTCGAGTTCTCCTTCACTTCAAGCTTCAATAATAATTAATAGTTTATTAAATTTCAGAATTATTTCACGAAAGGTTGAAATAGAGATTAAGTTTTAAATTTAAAAGGGGGAAAAATTTCTCTACTGTTTGTATACTTAAAAAAATGATTTTTTAAATATACTATCTAGAGGAAATAGAAAGAAAATTGAAATTAAAATTTTCAGTGCAATCTTTAGGTTCTGAAATGTTTACCTAATTCAAAGCGTACACAGGGAAATGTTCTTAAGTAATTTTACAAAATTAGTTTATCACAAATTCAAGAAAAAATTTTAGAATCTACCATTTTTAATAGAATTTGTTTTTTATTAATTTTAAATTTGTTAGTAAAGATAATTTTAATTTAATTTAGTTTAATTGTTAATTTTTATATTATAACTTCTCTCTAAATCTGAATGAGCGAAATGTCACTGATAGTCAATTTATAATATTTATATATTTTTAGTTTAAAAAATAAATTACAAAAAATTGAAAATTACTAAAGGTTATTTTTGAAATAATTGAAATTTTTAAGTAGGTATTTTATTAAAAGTAGGTATTGATAAACTTTGGTTTTTCAAAATTTTTTAATTTTATTTTTTTATTTGGAAAAATTAAGTTTTTTTAAAGAATTTTATTAAAATTTTACAAAATTAGACAAATTTTCTTAAGAATTTGAATTAAAAAATATAAAAATAATTAAATTTCGCAATTTATTGAAGAAATTTGTTAATAATATTGTTTTGTTCAGAAATCATCGAATCTTTTAAGAAGTTGAATTGGAAATTTTGAAAGTAATTAAATTTTTTCCACTTAGTTTTAAACAATTTAAGTTAATTACAATTAAATATATTATACAAGTATCTTTTTATTTAAATAATTTTCAGAGTTCACCAGGAAAAAAATTTGGGAATTTGGGAAGCAATATTTCTCGAAAACTATTTAATTTTCTAATAAATTAAAATTTTTCCTCATTAATAAATAATAAATGCTGACAATTATTTATATTTACATCATTAATAAAATACACAATTCTTTTATATCAGAACAATTTTTGTTTAAAAACTTCATGGGTTAATGTTAACAGTAAAAGTTGAAAAAACTTATTTTTCTACTTTGAAAATCTTGATAAATAAAAAAACTCTTTTTAAACCAGTTAGAAATTCTGAAAGTTTTAATTTGAATTTTTAACTTAATAATTATTAAAGATTTACTAAAATTAAATTTTATGAAATAAGAATACAAAAAACAGAGGTAAAATCATATTGCAAAAACTTTATTAATTTGATTAAATCAGAAGTTTCGGACAGAGAAATAAATGTAATATTTTTTTTTAATTTTAATTAATAATTATTATTACTTTCTTTTTTAATTCAACACTCCTTGAAGTTGTTTTCTTTCTGATTATGGAGATAGTCAAAATACTGTCTTAAAATAAGGAGAGAGTTGAAAAAAAGAAATTAATAATTATAAATAAAATAGAACATTTTTTCACAGTAAAACGTAAGGTGTTAAAATAACACCAGAATGGATTAAAATAATCCGTAAGAGTTTAATTCCTTTAGGATTAAATTAATACCAAAAGGGATTAAAATAATGTATTTTGGTGTTATTTTTAACTATAAATGAAATTTTATTTTAAATAAAAAAAAACCAAAGGGATAATAGTATGTTAGTTACTAACTAACTTAGTAACATAGTTACTAAATTCAATTGTGTTCAAATATTTTTAAAAATTCTCGTCAAAATTTCAATTCTGTTTATAAATAATAAAATTCTTCTCTAAAATTTAATTGTTTTACAAAATTTTAATCAAATTCTTGTCAAAATTTCAAAAATTTTAATACAATTCTACGCAAACATTTAATTATTTTCATCATAAATAATATAAAATTTTACAGAACTGCAATTATTTACAAATTTTTTCATAAATTTCTTCACAATAATTCAATTATTGTTATAAATAATAACATTTCTACAAGGATTTTATTATTTTTATAAATAACAAAACTCTTTTAGAAAATCAATTATTTTCATAAATAACAAAATTCATTGCAGAATTTAAATTATTTTTAATGGAATTTTAATCAAATTCCTCGAAAAATGAAATTATTCTAAAAAATCTTATTAAAATTCGTCCAAAGAATTTAATGATTTAAAAAATTTTTTGATAACATTTTTTATGAGAATTTAATTTCAAGAAACATGAAATTTATAAATTATTTATTTTTGTATTTCAATAATTGAATTCTCGTAGAACTTACTATTAAAAATGGTTTTAATATTGAATTTCAGTTAAAATTTTAGATTATCCTTAAGTATTAAAAGCATTATAATGTGGATTTTTAGAAATAATTAAATTTTTAAAAAGTTTTAAATTAATCATTGAAATTCTTAGTTTTTTATATTTTTTACAAAAAATTTTGTAGAATTAATTCTTTTTCAAAGTTTAATAGGATTTTTATTCAAATTATTTAAAGTTTTTATTTGTCAACATATATTTAATTGCAGAATTCCCGACTAATTGAAATTTTGAAAAATTGAATTGTAAACGAATAAATTTTAAAATTCTCATAAATCTCATCAAAGCGTTTCAAGCATTTTTCATACAATTATAAGTGAAAACCTTGAAAAAAGTAATTATGTTCATGCAAGTTTTAATAAAATTGGACAAAAGAATTGAATTATTAAAAAAATTTTTACGAAAATTCTTTATGAGAATTGAATTTTCAGAAACATTCAATTATTCAATAAATTATTTACTTTAGCATTTTAATGATTAAATTCTTGTAGAATTTTTTAATAATAATTAATTTTCATTTCATAAAAATGAATTTCAGTTAAAATTTTAGATTATAATTGAATATTAAAAGAAGTATAGAGTGAACTTTTTGGAAACAATTGAATATCGATATTAATGTTTTTGAAAAAGTTTAATTGAATTTTTTAAATATTATTTCAAGTTTTTATTTTCTAACAAGCACAGTAAAAAGAAAGTCTTATTTTAAGACAGGAAAGCAGCCTTAAATTAAGGTGCAACATTTTTAAGGCAGTCAGTGCTGAATTTACGCACGTATTTTGTATCCTTTAACATTATAGCAGACAGTGCTGAATTTAAGACCGATCTTAAATTAAGATTTACTTTTTACTGTGTGTATTTAATGAAAGAATTTAGAAATAATTGAAATTTCGTAAAATTCATTAATTAATTTCTATTTTAAATATTAGATATAAAGTAAAATTGTAGTTAAAAGTGTTTAAAAATAATAATTGAATTGAAATAATGAACTTGATTATTTTAATCTTATTCGGTGTTATTTTAATCCGCAACACTTTTTAATACCTCAAGATTTACTGTGTTGTGTATTTAATCTATTTGAGAATGAATCAGAATATTCGTTATAGTCAGGGAAAAAGGGAAAATTTTTGTCGGGGAAAAACAAAATTAAAATTTTGGTCCCAATTCTGTTATGGCAATAAAAAAATATTCACATTCGTTGTTCAAGTGAGAAAAATAATACTTGAATGAAAAAGAAATATATTATCAAATACTCAAGTGTAAACAATTTGAGTTTCTAACGGCAAATATCGAAATTAATTATTGCCTGTTTGCATTGTTGGTTACGCTTGAATTTATTCTTGTCAGACAGAGTGTCAGAAATGTCCGTTGCAATAGGGATGTTTTGATAGATGTTGAATGCTTCACTGGCAGGTGTAATTTGTCTTATATGCAAATGGAGTTTAGAGCATTTGATTTGGCTGTTGTGTAAGCATAAACTGGAAGATATGAAACGTGCTTATATGTTCATTATTGCCATGTAGTTAAGTGAAGTACGTTTACAACTTGCAAACTATGCTTCAATGTTAATCCCATCTCTCTATGGTTCAAATATGCTATGTTACTAATCGAGAAATAGTGAAATCCCACGTTCGAGATTCATGTCATGTTGCGATAAACTCCCCCAAGGATTTCCATCGAAACTTTCCTAAACCCAAACTTGATTCAATATACCATTATTGATAGCTCAAAGATATGCAGAAGTAATTATTATCCCGTTTTATCAATTACTATCTATTGATTATTGATTTTATAATTATGTATTTATTAAATTAATCACCTGAGATTTTTCTCTCAAAAACTCACTTCAAAGAAAAAAAACTTCACTAATTTACTGATAATTAGTTATTTTTGAGTATAATTTCAATTCAGCGAAACGAATTAGAATTTAAAATTTAATTTTTAACGTCTCAAACAATTTACTGCTTTAAATAAAAATTACAGTTTTCAGTTAGTAAAACGATTTTGGTAACGAGATAAAATTAAATAAATGATTTTTTATTTTAATTCATGTGAAATACTCTAAAGGAAAACGAGACTATTGTCAATTTTAAGTGAATATTTTAACAAATAAATGTTTTACACTAGAATACGAGAAACAAAAAAAGAAAAACAGATGTGCTATTGTGTTGAATTTTTCAGTGCAGCTATATATGCGACACGCTGAATAATTTACAGCCAAAATAAATCCTTCGTGTGAGTTATATGTATAATACATAAAATGAGTTTTTCGGAACAGCTGAGATTCTCGATTGTTCAATTCTCGTGCATTTTCAAACAAATTTTTTAAATACTTTTGTTGTTATTATTTGATTTAAACGAATGATTTACTATTTCATAAGAAAGCAAAATGTAAATGTAGTGCAAAAAGTAAAAAAAAATAGATCCTAAAGCAACAAATTAAAATTAAAAATAAATTTGTTATTATTAATAAATAAATAAGTTTATAATGAATATATTTATAAATAAATTAATAATTAAGAAATTTATGGAAAAATTTGTAAATAAATTTAGGAATGAATTCGTAAATAAATGACTCTATTAATAAATTATAAATAAATAAATATTCAAATAAATTCAGGAATAAATTTACTATAAATTTAGAAAATTATTGTTCAGATATATATTTTCTAAGGATATAAAATTGAGACAAAAAAAGTTGATACACTTTTTGTCGCAATTTGACATCCTTTGAAAAATTGTAAAACTTTTACTAAGCAAGAAGGAAGGAACGAAAGATAAAAAAATAAATAAAGAAGTTTCTTTATACCTAAATATTATCTACAAAACACTTTTATGTTTTAAAAACTGAAAATTTTCCAACTCATTAAAAATTGAATGTATTTTATTAAACTTATATCACTCGAGAGTATATAATATTATTCAAAATGGACATAAAAAAATTTATGAAAAGGGAAACTAATGAACAAAAATAAAATAAACAGAATAAGGGAGTAAAAGTCTCTTTTGAAAATGATGTAAAGTTTTTAAAGGTGATTTATTCTTTTCATATTTTTTCCCTTCATTTTTTCTATATTTTATGTAGAGTGTCATTATAAAAGTCTCGTTTTCTCTTTATGAGACCGTATTAACCGTGTATTAAACAAATGAGGTAGGTTATCAGTTATATTAAAACTAATTACCCAACCCTGAAAAAAGTGCGTTTATATGTCAAAGTCTCTTCCCCTCCTCACGCTTTCTATAGTTCCTTAATGTCCCAACCCTTCGTCAATTCTTCATTAATTTACGTCGCGTCGTAATGTTTAATTTGCAGTCAACACTTAACTTTCACCCTCTATCAAACTATATACTATACACATTAGGAAAACTTGTGAATTTGATAATTTATTACATCAATAGTAATGATGATAATAACAATAATAATAATAATAATAATAATAATAATAATAATGGTAAGATATATGTATTCTATTATATTTAGAGTTAAAAAAAATTTTAATTTGCGTGATATATTTTAGAAGGCAATATAAATTTTCTTTACAATCAAAAGAATATATAAAAATAAAAAAAGGTAAAAAGGCATCATTCAAAAACTGCGTCATAAGCTATTTTGTACCCATTCCTCCTTTTTATTATATTTTGACTTAGAAAATAAAATGTTTTTTTTACGTCTGACCCTCACCTTCTCCCATACTCCTATAGTAACCCCTTAACTGCCGACTGAAAAACATAAAATGTTCCAAAAATGCTAAAAATTAAAAGTTATTCAATTTGTCTGAAATTTGTTACTCAGGAATTTTAGCGGGATTGGATATTCAGAAAAGGTGCAGAAAAAAACTGTCTAAGTAAAATTGATTTTTACTACTTAGACCGAGATTTAAATCGCTTTCATTGTTAAGTAGTAAAGGTCAATTTTACTCAGACAGTAGGTTTAATTCATTAACGAGGATTTATTAAACAATAGAGAAAACTATTGCTTCAATTACACAGGCACACAAAAAAAAATGGTCTGTTTTTTGAACCAGACATACATATCTTATACACCCAGAGAAAAAAGTTATTTATTTTAACTAAAAGTGTATATTTAAAAAAAATTTATTTGTTGCAAATAAATATTTTATTGAAAATAAATAAACTAATATTTATTTCAATTAAATGCACTTAGTAATCTAAAATAAAGACATATATTTGCAATTTAGGAAATAGTATATTTGTAGCAAACAAAAAATATATTTGATTCAAATAAATGTTTGTTTGACTTATAAGTAGACGCCTGCGCATATTGCATTACTATAGTAAAACAATAAGATGTTTTGCTTTTAACAGTTTAACGCGTATAAGTATAAGAGATTCATTCATTATGAACAGTTAACAAATTTCATTATTTTAAGTACAGAATTTTTCTTTTTAAGTAAAAATTTAAATTAGTACAATGTAACAGACTTGAATGTGATTTCATTTACATTTCAGTGTCTTATTTGAGAATTTGTGAGAAAAATGTGACAGTGGACTTTTGCATATGAAGTTGAAAAGTAAAGTAAAATGACTGAGAAGATCTGAGTTTATTTAACGAATATTCTTATAAAAATAAACATTTATTTTAATGAATATTAAGAGTTTCATTAGTGATTGTGATTGTTAAATTTATTTGAAGGTTATAAGTGAATTTTAATATTTCAGAATTCTTACAGGATTTATTAAAATGGAAAATGTTTTTTACTTGCTCTAAAGATAAAATATATTTAAAGAAAATATAAAATATTTTTCATTCAAATAAAAATGGATATTTAAACGAAATATATTAATTCAAATAAAAAATATTATTTGAGCTAAATAAAAGTTTAGTTGGTTCTGTGACAAATATCCTTTTTTATTTGTTTCAAATAAATTTTATTTAATTCAAATAAATCATTTCTGTGGGTGTAGTATTTTTGCCCGCTGAAAACGAATCTGAAGTCAGAATAATTGCTCCATCACACAGAAAAAAAGAAGTGTTGTTTTAACACTAAAAGTAGTGTTAAAACAACACGCAACATTTTTAACCAAAACGAGGTGATTTTAACCTAAATTTTGTGTTAAATTAACTCCATGAGTGTGTTAAAATTAATGCACATTTTTAATGGCTGTTAAAACAACACCATCTTGAAAACTACACGCAACAAATTTAACACTTATTTTTTTGTGTGCACCCTCTGTTTTTTTCAAATCGAGAAAACTACCCTTAAATTAAAATTTTAAAGTAAAAAAAAGTGAATCACGGATTTCTCTTTAAAACAAAACAATAAATTTATCTACTTCTGCTACAACAACTCTCACAGAAAAAAATAAGTGTTAAATTTGTTGCGTGTAGTTTTCAGATTATGTTGTTTTAACACAATTTTAGTGTTATTTTAACCCCATTTTAAATTCAAAATTATAATATTAAAAGTAAAAACCCACATTAGTTTTTAAAACAACAAAATAAAGTTATGTACTTCTCTTTCAATATTTCAAAAGCAATATTAAAATTATTTTATCATCCACTGTGTTTTTATATTGAAAAAACTACCCCGAATATGTAAAAATTCAAAATGTATAATAAAAAAACAATGAAAAACCACATTGTTTTTCAAAATAGAACAATAAATTTATGTACTTCTTTTTTCACAACTTAAAAGCAATGTCAAAATTACTCCATCCCTCTCTGTTTTTTTATTGCAAAACCTACCCTTAAATTTACAAAATAAAAGTTTAATGTAAAAAAAATGAAAAGCCACATTGTTTTCCAAAACAGAACAATAAATTTTTGTACTTCTCATTCAACAACTCAAAAGCAATGTCAAAATTGCTCTATCACCCTCTGTTTTTTTTAAAAAGCTTACCCTCAAATTTACAAAATAAAAGTTTAAAGTAAAAAAAATGATAAACCACATCAAATTGGTTTAAATTATATTGAGAATTAAAACATCATAATTTGCTTTTTGTTAAATATAAATTTAACAAAAATAAATTATGATGATGTTATGGGTTTTCATTTTTTTATTATACATTTTGATTTTTACATTTCAGGAGTAGTTATTTCAAATTGAAAAAAAAATGATGGAACAATATTGACATTGCTTTTGAGTTGTTGAAAGAGGACTACAAAAATTTATTGTTCTGTTTTGAAAAACAATGTGGTTTTTTATTTTTTTTACATTAAAATTTTATTTTGTAAATTTAAGGGTAGGTTTTTCAAAAAAAAGGGGGGATGGAGTAATTTTGACATTGCTTTTAAGTTTTTGAAAGCGAAGTACATATATTTATTATTCTATTTAGAAAAACAATGTGGTTTTTCATTTTTTTTATTATCCATTTTGAATTTTTACATTTTAGGGGTAGTTTTTTCAACATAAAAACACAGTGGATGATAAAATAATATTTTGATATTGCTTTTGAAATGTTGAAAGCGAAGTACATAACTTTATTTTGTTGTTTTGAAAACCAATGTGGGTTTTTACTTCTAATATTATAATTTTGAATTTTTACATTTTAGGGGTAGTTTTTTCGAGTTAAAAAAACCAAGGCTGATTAAGCAATGTTGACATTGTTTCTGACTTGTTGCAGCAGAAGTAAATAAATTTATTGTTTTGTTTTGAAGAGAAATCTGTTTTTCAATTTTTTTTTTTACTTTAAACTTTGAAGTTAAGGGTAGGTTTCTCGATTTAAAAAAAACAGAGGGTGATGGAGCAATTCTGACTTCAGATTCGTTTTCAGCGGGCAAAAATACGTTAAGATATGTATGTCTGGTTCAAAAAACAGACAACTTTTTTTGTGTGCTTGTGTTAGTTATAACAAACTTTTTCAGTAGTGACGGAGAGTTTTAGTCAGACCAAATGCCTGGGACTTTTATGGCAGTAGTAAAAGTCAATTTAAGTCAGACAGAACATAATTTTAATGTCAGTGGTAAATTTTACTAGCAGTCAGTCTTGAATAAAAGGGAAAATCTGCTTCTGAATTCTAGTGAAATTAATATTACAGTAATTGGAACTAATTATAGTCATGCATTTAAATTATTTTCTGTAATTTTTGTTATGTATATCGCAGTATTAAAAGTTAGTTTAATCAGACACATATGGGTGATACTTCTGAAAGTATTATTGTCATTTTAACAATATTTTGTCACTTTTTATGTAAAAATATCGAGAATTCAGCCGCTTTTAAAGCTTTTTCCTCAAACGTCTTTGAAAAAGAGGATTTGTATCTTCAATTCAAAATTCAATGTATCTCAGATGAAAATGATTGAAAATACAAGTTTTTTAAAATGGAGTCAATGTATCATCAAATGTTAACCCCAACATTCTTTAATAATAATTTTAATCATTTTAAAAATTTTTTTGTCCACTTGAAGTGAAAATTGCTATTTTTAACGAAAAACATACACTACTCTTTAAGTGTCAAACATCCTTAATGTAAGGAATAAAAAAAAAGTAAAAGTCATCGTTGGGGTTAGGTATTTTATATGTAGAAAGTGTGTATCACGTTTGAGATAAATCGGTCTTGTTTTTTTCAAAACAACATGAATCTTTGAACACGGTCTTTGAAAAGTTGTTTTGAGAAAGACGCGTGTAACCATTACCATTGACGTTGAGTAATCAGTTTTGTATGAAAATCAGAACATCAGAAAACTTTCGGATGTAACATCTCAAAAGTTCAAAATATAATTTTAGGTGTTTTACTGTAAGCAAAAAAAATCGATTTTTCGAATGTATGCAATCTTATTTTGTTAAGCAAAGTGAGTTAAGTTAAAGTTAAGCAAAGTTATCTTTTAAGGTATGTGAATGGACAGAATACGACGATAATTATAGTTAATTAATTAATAATAGGGTGAAACCATGCCTAAAATACCAATGTTGTCCCCTAGTTCTTCGATTTTAATGAAACTTTATAAAATAATAAAGAAATATAAATTTAGATGAAATGCCTGGAAGTTGTTTTTGAAAATATCACCAATTTTTTGATTTACGAGATTTTCAAAATTTTTTTCAAAATTTTGAAAACGTTATATCTCACAGAAAAGTGAATGGATTTTAATGATTTTTACACACATTTCTTAACGGTAAATCGTTAGGCATTAAAATAACACCAAAATGGATTAAAATAACACTAAATTGGATTATTTTAATCCTTTTTTGTGTTATTTTAATACCTAACGATTTACCGTGTTATTATATAGAGACATATAAAAAAACTATATAACCAAGAAAAAAAATTGTTTAAACAAAAAAAAATTTGTTCAATTGTTTAAACAAATTTTTTGTTTAAAAGCGTATTTTTTAATTTTTTCTAATGTTGATTTTTTGATTGCGAATGATTCCACGATTCTTTCAAGACCTCAAAATCTATGGTATGTCTATAACTTTCGGAAATATTGAATTTTTTGTCATTGCGTGCAGGAACAAAATGTGAATTTCTGCAATGACACATGTTTCAAAATCGATAGAGACCATAATTCTTAACTGATTTTTGATTTTTTTGCAGAATACTTGTGATATCATATAGATGATTTTAGGGTTTTACTATTATTAAACTTTAATATCAATCGTATTTGTGTAAACAATTTAAAATAAATTTTTTTTGTTCAAACAATTTTTTTTTCTTGGATATATATTTTTTTATATGTCTCTATATAATAAGTAATGTGTGTAAAAATCATTAAAATCCATTCAATTTTCTGTGAGATATAACGTTTTCAAAATTTTGAAAAAAATTTCGAAAATCCCGTAAATCAAAAAATTGGTGATATTTCCAAAAATAACTTCCAAGCATTTCATCTACATATATTCCTCTATCATTTTATCAAGTTTCATTAAAATCGAAGAACTAGGGGACAACATTGGTATTTTAGGCATGGATTCACCCCGAATTGAAAAAAGTCGAACTCAAAAAGCATCAAAATAATAATAATAATAATAATATAGTATAAAGAATAAAAAAGAACATAATATTACATCTTACACACTGATTAGAAAAGAATTAGATAAAGCTGTCTGACTAATGCAAAAATTGTAAAGGTGTGTTTTAATGAATTTTTATTTATTTATTTATTTATTTATCAATATACATCCCCGCGGTCCTACAAAGAACCATAAATGGGTTACAAAAAATGGAATTGAACAATCAATTATGCGTAAAAAAAAAAAAACATTTTTGCATTCTTAATGCATTTTAATTCAATGCATAAAAATATACATAAAAAACTAATTCTTTACTTAAAAGCGTTCAATTAATATAATTTGACAATAAAAATTAAAAAAATGTATTTATAATTTCGTATAGGTATTTTATTTTTATTAATAAAAAAGCTAGATGTTTATACTGAGAAAGGAGGGATATGAAAAAATAAATGACAAAGTAGAAAAGATAATATGGTTAACATGCATAATTATAAATTTAAAATTTCCATAAAATAAAAATTTAAAAAATAATAATTAATTAAAAAGTTTTTAAATCGAAAATATAACAAATGAAAAACAGAGCAGCAACAAAGTCGACCGCAAAGTGCTAATGATTCTAAAATTCAGAATCAAAAAATGAAATTTCACTGACAATAAGTTTAATAGTTTTTTATAGCAATATTGTTTAAACAATTAGAATGAATTTTACGTTTCGCTTTTTATCAAATAAAAATTGATTAAAGTTTTATCAGAAATGTGATTCTGCGAAAAGGCATAAGTAAACTTTTCAAAAGATGTAATTGTTTAAACAAATACGATTGTTATTAAAGTTTAATAATGGTAAAACCCCAAAATCATCTATATGATATTACAAGTATTCTGCAAAAAAAATCAAAAATCAGTTAAGAATTATGGTCTCTATCGATTTTGAAACATGTGTCATTGTAGAAATTCGCATTTTGTTTCTGCACGCAATGACAAAAAATTCAATATTTCCGAAAGTTATAGACATACCATAGATTTTGAGGTCTTGAAAGAATCGTGGAATCATGCGCAATCGAAAAATCAACATTAGAAAAAATTCAAAAATACGCTTTTAAACAAAAAATTTGTTTAAACAATTAAAAAAATTTTTTTTTGTTTAAACAATTTTTTTTCTTGGTTATATAAATTTTTTATATGTCTCTATATAATAAGTAATGTGTGTAAAAATCATTAAAATCCATTCACTTTTCTGTGAGATATAACGTTTTCAAAATTTTGAAAAAAATTTCGAAAATCCCGTAAATCAAAAAATTGGTGATATTTCCAAAAATAACTTCCAGGCATTTCATCTACATATATTCCTCTATCATTTTATCAAGTTTCATTAAAATCGAAGAACTAGGGGACAACATTGGTATTTTAGGCATGATTTCACCCAATACGATTATCCAGTAATTCCTGAAGATTATTAATTAATACTAATTATCTTTGTAATTATAATAAATAAAAAAATTTACACCAAATTCAGTGTTAAAATGACACTTTGTATTTTAATTATCAGTAGTAAAAGTTAGTTTTTGTCAGACAGTAGAATTAATTTTTGCCATTTTGGAAATAGACATTAAAAATCGTAACGGGCATCCTTTACACTCTTGTAAGTAGTAAAAGGGTGTTTCAATCAAATCAAACGTTTCCTAATATTATAGAAGTAGTGAAAACTCCTTTTTGGTCAGAGAAGTACCACAATGGTAAACACTATCAAAATTGAAATCAGTCGTATATATAGAATAGTTTTAGTCCTGAAAAAACTTTTTCTTCATACTTCAAGTAGAAAAAAGGCGGTTATAAGGCTTTTATATTTTTCAGTAGTATAAGTAAATTTAGTGTCAGACTTAAAAATTTTTAACAACATTTTAATTGAATATCAGACGAAAAATTCTTAAAATAGAGAGAAACTTTTAAATTGTTTTAAAATTTTTTAGTGATAAAAGTCAGCTCTCTATATATAGTTGGTGGGTATTTCCGGAAATTGTGCAACAGAGGTACGAGTCAGTTTTATTACTCAAACAGATGGATTTCAAATTGTAATGGACATTTTTAGTTAGACAAAACAATCCGCATTTGATGGTGTGAGTAGTAAAAGGAATTTAAACTCAGACGGAGAGAAGTTTTTGTATTACTGACGAACAAAAACAAAATAAATGTAACAAAAACAAAGTAGCGAAGAAAAGCAAAACAAAGTGACGAAAAAAAATAAGTAATTAGAATATGAAACAAGAATTTAAATAATTTTACAAATAGTATTTTGGTATCAGTAGTAAAAGTTATAGATTAAGTCAAACGAAATGTTTAATAAATAAATATATTATATTAAATAAATAAATATTAATAAATCAGAGTAAATCGTGAGGCATTAAAAAGTGTTGCAGATTAAATCAAAAGAGAGTGATCGATTTCTTCATATTTTATAATAATTAAAGATGACCAAGTAATGAAATCATTATTTTATATTATAAGAATATTATACTTCATAAAAATTTTTTTTAATATTTCAATTCAATTATTATTTTCAAAAATTTTTAACTTCAATTTTACTTTATATCTATTATTTTTAATAATAATTAATTAATCAATTTCACGAAATTTCAATTATTCCTAAATTCTTTAATTAAATGAATATTAGAAAATAAAAACATCAAATAATATTAAAAAACTTCAATTAAACTTTTTCAAAAATATTAATTTCAAAATTCAATTATTTCCAAAAAATTCGCTCCATATTTCTTTTAATATTCAATTATAATCTACAATTTTAACTGAAATTCATTTTTAAATCGTTTTTTATTAAAAAATTCTACAAGAATTTAATTATTTAAATGCAAAAGTAAATAATTTATAAATTAATTGAATGTTGCTCAAAATTAATTCTCATAAAGAATTTTATCAACAAGTTTTTAAATAATTCAATTCTTTTGCCCACTACAAGAATTCAATTATTTAAATACAAAAATAAATAATTTATTAATTTCACGTTTCTTGAAATTAAATTCTCATAAAAAATGTTATCATCAAATTTTTCAAATCATTAAATTCTTTGGACGAATTTTAATAAGATTTTTAAGAATAATTACATTTTTGGAGGAATTTAATTGAAATTTCATTAAAAATGATTGAAATTTTGCAATAAGCTTTATTATTTATAAAAATAATTCAATTCTTAAAAAAATTTTATAATTTTTAAAAATAATTGAATCCCTGCAGAAATGTTATTATTTATGAAAATAATTAAATTATTGCGTTGAAATTTATAAAAAAAATTTGTAAATAATTGAATTTCAGCAAAAATTTTTATTAATTATCAAAATAATTGAATGTTTGCGTACAATTGTAGTCAAATTTTTCTTAATTATGGAATTCTTTCGGAAAATTTTATTGAAATAGTAGATACTAAAAATGATGAAATTTTAGAAAACTTTTGAAAATAATTTAATAATTATAATTTAATATTAATAAAATTCTATTAAACTTTTCAAAAATATTAATTTCAAAATTTAATTATTTCCAAAAAATTCACTCTATATTTCTTTTAATACTCAATTATAATCTAAAATTTTAACTGAAATTCATATTTAAATAAATTTTTATTAAAAAATTCTACAAGAATTTAATTATTTAAATGCAAAAGTAAATAATTTATTGAATAATTGAATGTTTCTCAAAATTTAATTCTCATGAAGAATTTTGGTAACAAATTTTTCAAAAATTCAATTCTTTTGTCGAATATGATTAAAACTTGCATGAACATAATTACTTTTTTCAAGGAATTCAATTATAATTTTATGAAAAATAATTGAAACGCTGCGATGAGTTTTATGAGAATTTTCAAATTTATTCGTTCACAATTTAATTTTATAAAATTCCAATTATTCGAAAATTCTGCAATTAAATATATGTTGAAAAATAAAACCTTGAAATAATTTCAATAAAAATCCTATTTAACTTTTAAAAAGAATTAATTTTACAGAATGCTTTAAATACTTAAGTATAATCTAAAATTTTAACTGAAGTTCATTTTTAAAACTATTTTTAATTGAAAATTCTACGAGAATTCAATTATTTAAATACAAAAATAAATAATTTATTAATTTTTATGTTTCTTGAAATTAAATTCTCATAAAGAATGTTATTAACAAATTTTTCAAATCATTAAATTCTTTGGACAAATTTTAATGAGTTTTTTAAGAATAATTATATTTTTCGAAGAATTTAACTAAAATTGCTTTAAGAATAATTGAAATTCTGCAATGAGTTTTGTTATTTATGAAAATAATTGATTTCCTAAAAGAGTTTTATTATTTTTAAAAATAATTGAATCTCAGTAGAAATGTTTTTATTTATGAAAATAATTGAATTATTGCGAAGAAATTTATAATAAAAAATTTGTAAATAATTGAATTTCTGTAAAATTTTTTATTATTTATGATGAAAATAATTAAATGTTTTTGCAGAATTGTATTGAAATTTTTTGTAATAATGGAATTCTTTTGGAAAATTTGATTGAAATAGTAGATATTGAAATTATGGAATTTTAGAAAACTTTTGAAAATAATTGGAATTTTGACAAGAATTTGATTAAAATTTTGTAAAATAATTGTACATCAGAGAAGAATTTTGTTATTTATAAAGATTATTTAAATTTTTGAACACAATTGAATTTAGTAACTATGTTACTGAGTTAGTCAGTATAACTATGTTTTTAACTAACTCACTATTCTTCCTGGAGAAGGCAAATTCGTTGAATTTTTACAAATTGTTGACTTTGGTGTTTTATTTAAAATAAAATTTCATTCATAGTTAAAAATAACAGCAAAATAGATTATTCTAATTCTTTTTGGTGTTAATTTAATACTAGAGGAATTAAACTGTTGCAGATTATTTTAATCCATTTTGGTGTTATTTTAACACTTCACGTTTTACTGTGATATAAATTTCAAAAATATTTTCTATTTTTTTGAGTTTTTTTTTTTTAAATATATTTCTCGTGTTCTCTACTTTTTCTCGTAGTCTTGTCTTTTATTCATCGTTTTATAACCAGTCGACGCAAAAAAAAGATTTATTCAGTTTGTTTTTCGCTTTTTCCTTTTCTAATATTATATTTTTATACCTGAATTGGAAGCCAGCAAAATGCGAAGACTCCAACAACAACAACGACCAGTCTCGTCACTCTTTTTCTCCCCCGACGACTTTCTGCACTGATTCGAGATCCTCGCCATAATCTCAACAGCATACAGATGTAGAGACCGATTATAAGGGTTAGAGGCACAACGTAGCTCGATAAGAAAAATGACACCTGGAATAATGGCCAGTTAAATTGGGGTAGTATTCGACACGCCGTCAGATTTTCCGACGACGAGTTGTCCATTTCCTGTAAAATAAAATGGATCTGCATACATAAGGGGGGATGTCGTCACAACACTGAAATTTTTATAAATTTTATTTTACAACAAAATAGTTTTTTTTATTTTCATTAACATTTTTTTATATTATATTAGGTTGATTTTATTGGAAAAAAATTTGTCTATTAAGAATGCTCATTTTATAAATTAGGAAAAAATTCATTTCAAAAATAAGGTTTTTAATAAATCGTAATTAAACTCTTTTAAAAATATTAAATATGAAAGAAGTTATCAATTGTTATTGTTTTTTTTCTATTATTTGAATTCCCGAAAATAATTTTTATTATAATTTAAAGAAATTATTTTAGTCATAACAGTGCAGAAGATTTTAGAAGAATATTTTTTTTGGTATGACCCTCTTGATATAGCGATGATTCAGGTTGAAAATGAAATTAAACGGGACTTATAGTTTCTGTCCTTTCTGTATCTGACACATGGAAATGTATAATGGAGCAAAAAGATTCATTTACACCTGAATAATATTCACTATGTATGTAATACAATATTTCGTGCGCCTGCCAAGTTCATGTTGGCTTAGACGTCTTTTCGTAACCTCCTTTCATTGTTCAACTGTCTCTTGTTTCTTACGGGAATTATAATCAATTTGCATTATCTATCAACACATGACCTTTCTTACCGAAACAAAAAAAATTCTCTCTAACGAAAAAAATTAAAAAAAGTTTTTATTTTAATGGACTACTATTTACATCGAAAAAAATGTAATTTATTCAAATAATCGATTATTATTAGTTCAATTTAATTGATTTAAATTATTATTATTTGATACAAGTAAATATTTAGAAGTAAATATTTAAGAATTTTTTTCAGTAGATTGAATTTATTTACCGTCCATTAAATCATAAAATATTAATGAAATATATTGCATTTCAGTTTTGCTCAATTAATTAACTAATTTTTAAAGTAAATATATTCTTTTATAAAAAGGTAATTTATACAAAAATTTATAAATAAATATCAATCATATGAAGTACTTTTAAAAATTGTTTCGACGTCAATTACATTTGATTAGTTATATCACAAAATTAATAATTATTGAAACAATTAATTAACATTCAAAAATGATATCAATCATAAAATATTGAAATAATTTAATACATTTCAGTCTTCTGTAATTAAATAAAAACATTGATAATGAATGAAAAAATTAATTAATATTTATAAAAAATGTAAATCGCAAAGTATTTTTAAATTTTTTTCCATTTTCTGCAATTAATTAATTAAGTTAATAATTAATTAAACAATTGATGAATACTTATAATGCAAACTATCGATTACAAACGGAAAAACATTATTTTTCTTCTTTTTAGTTTTGTTTAATTAATTTAAAGAAATAATTAATCATTACACTGAGAAAAAATTTATTTAATTCAAATAACCTATTGTTTGACTATTATCAAATAAATATTTATTTGAATCAAATAATTTGTATTTGAATCAAATAAATAATATTTGCTTCAAATACTCAAATATTTGATTCAAATACTCAAATATTTGATTCAAATACTCAAATATTTGATTCAAATACTCAAATATTTGATTCAAATACATATTATTTGATTCAAATACAAATTATTTGATTCAAGTAAATATTTATTTGATAATAGTCAAATAATCGGTTATTTGAATCAAATAAATTTTTTTTTCAGTGTAAGTAATTGATTTATGATCAGTTTCACTAATTCTGATTAAAAGTTAATTAGTAATTAAGGTCACTTTAACCGCTCACCATAAAATTGATCATGTTAAGGTTTTAACAGTTGCAATTACATTTTAATTAGGATTGGTAAAATCAGCCCTTATTAATTAATCAATCTCAATTAATCTAATCTCTAATTAATAATTATAAGTCTCAAATGTTTTGTGTTTTATTTTTTCTGTAATATCTATCAATTTATTTAAATTCTTCCTTCATCACCTCCAACTTTGTATATTAATTAAAGTATTTATTGAGAAGGAAAACTTCTTTAATAATATGTCAATAACTAAATAGATAAATAACTAAAATTAATTAAGTAATTAGAACATTGATTAATTAATTTTCTTATTAGTTACTATCTATTCGTTTATCGCTTCAAAAATAGTGGCAGTAAATAAAATTTTTATCCAAAGATATTAAAGATTTTTTTCTTTTCAAGTGACCAATCTGTCTCTTGTTATTAAATCATAAGCAAATTTTTCCAATTCGGGAATAAGAGAATAATTCTTTTCTTCTCTCATAAAATTCAACTTTCAATATAGTATATATCTATAATTCATTTTCCTTTTGTTCTACAATAATCGATAAACGGAATAATAAATTGCTTCGCGAGACATATTTTTTCATTCACTTATTCTTTAAGAAACAATTGAATTCCACTTTTTGAAGAAATCAATGAAATACTTTTTTTTCATTTAATAATTCTCTGAATACTTATCTACCATATAATAAAACTTTTATGTTATTTTGCGAATAAGGGCATAAATTCAAAGCCACTAAAAATAATTTGCGAATTTTATGATTTTTACTTAAAGATATTGCGAGTGTTTAAATTACATGGCAATTTTTAACACGATTTGACTAGAGTACTTATTCATTTTAACCCACTTACTTGACGATTAATATCAATTTCGAAGAAAAATTAACTTTGATAAGTGTTAATCATGAACGACAAAAAATTATTTTTATCACTTTGAAAATTATACTCCGTCAAGATTAAGAGGGAAAAATTTGATTTGATTTTATTTTTTGTGAACATCGTTCTTTATTTTATTTTAGATCATTAACTTATTCAAAAGTTTAACAATTTATGTTCAACAAACATTATTAATAACTTATTGTATCTATTTTTATAGAAAATTTAAAAATATTTAAATATTAAAAAATTTAATAACCTTCAAAAGAAAGTAATGTGTTAATACATTTTTTAATATAATTTGAATCAGTTAAAAATCAGTTTTAAATGGCAATCAGAGACTGACTTCTGAATCAGTTAAAAAAAAGTGATTTTCAGTGAAAAAATAACTGATTTTCAGTAAAAAAAAAATAATTGAAAAATTAGTGAAACTTTACTTATTGAATCAGTCAGAATAAATTTACTGAAACATCAGTTTTAATTTTAACTGACAATCAGTTATTTTTAATTATTTGTCAGTAAGAATATCACTATATTTGAATTAGTCACTAACTTTTTGCTTCTTAATCAGTTATTAAAATTAAACTATGATTGACTTATTTAAAAACAAAAATTTATTTAAAATTTCATTATCTTCCGAAATTTTAGTTACAATTCTTCAAAAAGTACAGTGATATTTAAAAATAATTTTTTAAAGTAACATAATAAAATTCTGTGAAGTATAAAATTTATTTTAATTAAATTTGAGATAGTTTCCTAATTTAAAAATTTTTTAAAATGATTTTCGGGAATTCAACTATTTTCAAAATTAATAGTTACGATTTTTTGAAAACCTTATTTTTTAGAAGTTTTAAATAAAATTTTTTAACGATATTAAATTTTTATATTATTAATTATTTTATATTATTTTTTCAACTGTATTAATACATTTTTTTAATTTAACTCATTTTTTAAAAATCAATATTTAAATATACTCACCTAATATTATTTATTTCTTTAAAAGGAATTCAAATTTCAAAATAATTTCAATGCGTGAAACCTTTTAAAATTAAATTTTCTTTAAATTTTAGCTGCAATTCTTCTAATATTCAATCAATTATTAGAAATTTTGGGTAAACTTTCACAAAACTTTTGTAATTTTTAAATAATTTTTAAATTTTATAAAGTTTCCAATTTTTTAATTTTCTACTAAAGCAATCAAAATTTACAAAAATTTCAATTAAAAAGCCTTTTAAAATTTAATTATTGCTTAAAATTTCAATAATAACGCCTCTAATATTCAATTATTTTTCAAAATTTGAACTGAAATACTATTCTAAATCAAATTTTATCCGAATTTAAAGAAAAATTTAAATACAAAAAATTTCTGTAAAATTTAATTATCTTCAGAATTTTTTAGTTCCACTTCTTAAAAAAATACTGTAATATTTAAAAATAATTTTTTTAAGTGAGATTGTAAAATTCTTTAAAGTATAAAATTTATTTTAATTAAATTTGAAAACGATTCCTATTTTTTTAAGTTTTTCAAATTATTTTCGTGTGTTTAACTATTTTAAGAAAATTTTAATTACCGTTTTTTAAAAACCTTATTTTATCACAATTACTAAATAAATTTTTTTTAATGATTTTCGTTCAATATATGTTTGAATATTTATTGTTATTTATTTATTCATCAGGAATTAAAATTTTAAAATGCTTTTATAATGTAAAAGCTTTTGAAATTTTATTATCTCAAAAAATTTGAAATTTAATATTTTCTAGCATTCTAACTGAAATTCGTTTTCGAATCAATGCTTTATAAAAAATACAACTGAAATTCAATTATTTAAATAGAAAAAGAAGTGATAACCTAATTGATTATTTTTAAAAATTGCAATTGTAACTCTAAATAGAATTTTTTAATTTAGTAAAGAAAATTCATTAACTATTCAAATTTTTAAAAATTTAATATTTTTTTGATAATTTGGTTAAATTTTTTCTAATTTTCTGTCCTGTAAAAATCCCCTGTCTTTTAACATTCTAGGGGAATTAATTTCACTGAAACACTAACCACTTTTTACGAATTAATTTTCAAACTTTAGACATAAAAATTTGATCTTTGAAACAATTTGTAATTAAAAGACTCTAAATATACGTGAAGGCAGAATATATTTGAGTTATTATTATATGATATAATAATATAATTGTTGATTTTAAGAAAAGTTGTTTTATTTAAAAAAAATTGTTTTGTTCATGTAAATATTCATTTGATATTGAACAATTAATCAGTTATTATAAATTAGAAGCAAAAAAGTTTTTTTCAGTCTGCTATTTTCTTTTTCCTTCTTTCTTCCTTTTACAAGAATAAGAATAATAAAACAATTATAAAACTTTTAGTTCAGATTGAGAAAAATCTTTTCAAAATAATCTCTGATATTTTTGCCTCAATTGTCTATCCGATTGTAATTTAAAATTTTCCAACTTTTATTTTTTCTATTCTCTTATTTTTGATGTTTTGTTTCTTTTATTTTTTCGTTTTTTTGTTCTTTTCTCTTGTTTGTTTTTTATTATCATAACTGAATATTTTTTTGGCTCTATAAAATTCATAAATGTATAATATTTGGGTGAGCATACTTGTGACAATAATACTTATGGGGCGTTCCACACCAAATCGGAAATTATTTTACTTTTGCATCTCTAATATTTTCCAAATATTTTTTTTTCTTTTAGTGCTCGTTGAAATTAGCTACCATGATTTTTTTCTAATTTTTTCATCCAGCGGTGTAAAGAGTTACAGGTTTTTGAAAAAACACGTTTTTCTCGTAATTTTTTTTTTTTTTTTTTTGAAATAATTATACCTCGGACAAAAATTGATCAAATTGGACCCTCTTATAATGAAAAGTTTTGTTTTTTCACGTAGTTTTTTAATAAAAATGTAAAAAATATTTTTTAAATTTTCGAAAAATAATTTTTATTTTAAAAATAAAATTTCATTCTTAAGAATTTATGTATCGATCGATCTTTTTCCAAATTCTTTGTAAGAAACTAAATTACTAAATTAAGAATTTTCTTATAAAAAATTTTGAAAAAAATCGATCGATACATAAATTCTTAAAAATGAAATTTTATTTTTAAAATTTAAATTTTTTTCGAAAATTAAAAATAAATATTTTTTTACATTTTTATTAAAAAACTACGTGAAAAAACAACAATTTTCATTATGAGAGCGTCCAATTAGATCAATTTTCGTCCGAGTTATAAGCATTTCAAAATAATTACGTAAAAAACGTGTTTTTTGAAAAACCTGTAACTCTTAAACCGTTTGATGAAAAAATTAGAAAAAAATCATGGTAGCTAATTTCAACGAGCACTAAAAGAAAAAAAATATTTGAAAAATATTTGAGATGCAAAAGTAAAATAATTTCCGATTTGTTGTGGAACGCCCCTTATATATAAATATAAGAGAAACGTAGGTATTCAAAATGCGATTTAAAATTGAGATGAAATTTTTCTAAAAATTCTTACTGGTGTGCTTATATTTAAATATATTTTCGTTATAGAAAAAAATGTCTTTGCGAATCGTACATACAAACAAATGTTATACAAAGTTGCGATGTTACTCACCTCGCCATGAATGATAAGTGCTGGAATAGAGACTGTAAGAATCACAGCCCACAGGATACAAATTGCAATGAATGCGTGTGTCTCGGTCCTTACAGACATGGAAGCTATGGGATGCACCACCGCCAAATACCTGCGCACATAAAAAAGTAGTATCAAACTTTATCAAAAAGTTAATAACTTCCTTTTATAGGAGCTTTTATATATATAAGGACGAGGACTTTTCGTAGTTTCAAACTTTTAATGAACTTTCTACTCTTCTTTTTTCGATTTTAACTTTCATGGCGAATTTTTATCGCGAAATAATTTGAAAAATTTTAATACTGTTAGAAAATTATGGCTATTGATCTTAAAAAAAAGGTATCCTCCTTCTTCTTTAGGAAAATTTTTGTCTCAATTGATTGAGCTGCTAATTAAAATTTTAAAAAGAACTTTTTTTGAATTAATTATGCTGAGGAAACGATTTATCTGAATCAAACATATTTTGGCGTTTTTGTAAAAAAATGGAAAAATAAAACAAAAATCAAAATAGTGACTCGAAATCTGGGATTAGGTAAGAAAAAATATAAACTACTTTTCGTCAACTCCATTTGTGAAAATTTTCTCTCTTTTTCTCAAAACAAAAAAAAATAGATGGAAAATTGAATTTAAAAAAAAAATTCTTTCAAAACTTGATTGATAAGACAATTATAGTAGTTTGTCAGTTTTAGAGAGAAATGTTGTGGATCTGGATTTTATATATTTTTAACGTGTAATGTTTCAAGTAAAGTTGAAGGTATATATTTGTCTGGGGAGGTAGGTTTTCAAGCTTTCATCCATCATGTAATTTTTCCTTTCCTCAATTCTGTTAGGAGAAAAATGAGAAAATAGAGAGAGAGAGAGAGAAAAAAAAGATATGGCATTGCCTATCCTACATGAACATTGTTGTGATCTCAACTGGACAGAAGTCTAATATATGTTCTTGGTAAACTAGACAAATATTTCTCCAACTCCTTTCGAAAATTCGATTTTTAACTTTTTGCTTCGGATAAAATAAATCACTTGAAATATAAAAGATTATGGAATTTCTATTGCGATTTTCTATTTGGAATTTATTTCAACCATTTTCTATCGATTTCACAAAATTTTTCATTCAGTGAAGAATATAATTTTTTTTAACCTTTTTCTTTATTTTTGTTCCGTTTTTTTATTACAAATTAGGAAAAAGATAAATATTTAACTCAGAGCCTATTAAAATTTTTATTCATTTCAATTAAATTTTCTCTGGTTGAAAAAAATAAAAATTTTCTTTCTTTCAAATAAGTTTTCTTTGGTTCAAATTTAATTTGTCTAACTCAAATTTATTTTACATGATACAAATAAATTTTACATGCATTAAATGTACATTATTTGATATAAATTAATTTTAATTGGTTTACATCTTTAAGTATATTTTATTTGGTGGAAATAAAATTTATTTGGTTTAAATAAAATTTAGTTTGTTTAAATGTTTTTAATTTGATTAAAAAAACTATTATTTAATTCAAATAAATTTTATTGGGTTTCAATATTTCTTATTTGGTTCAAATACATTTTTTTGGCTTAAATAGTATTTTATTTGATTCAAATAAATTTAGTTGGTTCAAACAAATTTTATTTCGTTCAAGTATATTTTATTTCATTCAGATGTACATTATTCTATACAAATAAATTTTATTTGGTTCAAAGTTTAAATAAAATTTAGTTGTTTCAAATATTTCTTATTTAATTCAAAAAATTGTATTTGCTTTAAAACATAATTTTATTTTATTTGGTTCAAATATATTTTATTTGATTCAAATAGTTTTTTATTTAATTCTAATAAAATTGAATTAGTTCCAAGAAAATTTTGTTTGTGTCGAATTAAAATTTTATTGAAACGAATTTTTATTTATTTATTAATTGTTCGATTATTTTCTTTAAATGAATTTCATTTGAATCAATTAAATAACTTAAAATGCTTATATAAAATATTTTTTTCATTGATATTCCTTAAAATAAATTAATAAAATTAATGATATGCAGTTATTGATCGAGAAGACGACTTATAACGTATCATAAGTGAAATTTCACATATTCAGGTTCAGAGAGAACGAATATTAATGACTTTCGTTTTAAAACGTCACAAGATAGAGTAAAATTTGCGGCAATTTCTTTTTCTCTAATTTTTAAAAAAATTATTCAACATTTTTCATGAGAATCGGTTAGAATTTTATTTCAATTTTCTTGATTGAATTTCCAATCGGGAAATATTGTCCTAGCGTTAAACAAACGTTATACATTTTTTTTAATTGCAGGAACAAATTTGCGAAAGAAATATTTCTTTCATTTTTCTATTTTCAGAAAAAGAATGAGAGGAAAAATTTGAAAAGCAGTTTTTTCTGTACTCGAAACCTACTGTTTTTCTTTTTTTCGCTGAAATTGTCAGGAAGAGAAAAAAATAACAAAATGAGTTCTTTGTGGTTTTCACGTGTATATATATATATATATATTCCGGAAATCAAAAATTTACCTTCACAAATGGGAAAGCAGGCAAAAATAAAATTTTTCGATCGAAAATTTCTCTGTAGAGTAAATCATTTTTTTGTGTGCCAATAACATAAAAGTCAAATACAATAAAAATGTAGATATTGATTATTATTTTATTATTTTATAATATAAATTTTATGCCTTTTTATATAGAGGGGAAAAAAATGACTGTCGAGTATATTCAGAATGAAAGTTTTGACGTGAACAAAAGACGTCAATATATATCCTTCAAAAGGGGGAAAGAATATTTTTTTTTTTCGTTTTTTTGGTGAATTCTGAGTGGTCGGCATTTGAAAAACTTTTTCATCACTTTTTCCTATTTTGTAAGCAATCAAGAAAAAACGTGTCCCATACAAAAGAAGTGAAAAAGAATCATATATTTTCCCCGCATTTACTTGGATGATAGTAAGATGATTTTTGCGAAAGATATTTGATCAATCTTTCTTAGTGAGAGAAGGATTCTTATAAATTACTGACTATATACACTCTTTTCTCAACGAGTATAGAAGTTAATGAAAAAAGGTTCAAAAGCCACGAAGGAAAAATTTTTGCGAATGAAGGAGTTAAATAATTTATCTTTACCTTTCATTATCTTGATTAAACTGAAGAAAAAAAGTAGCAGCAGTTGAGAAAAGTAAAAAAGTATTTTTTTTTATTTATTTTATTTCTTTATTTTTTTGTTTTTTTATTATTTTTTTTTTGTTTTTTTATTCTTTTTTTTGTTAACTGTTTTATTAATTTATTATTTTCTATTTTTTTCTAACTAAATTCTTCGAACAACTTTTTTTTATTGCTATTAATTGTTAGAAATGGAGAGGAATATATTATTAAATTTATATAGAGAGCAAGTACTCGGAATTATTGAAAGTTTGATTAAATTGAGAAAACTTAGTTTATAAAGTATTTGACCACTAAACTATAAAAATAAAAATGAAATGATTCATTTTCGGCGAGCAGATGAGCGCATGAAATACTTCCTTTAGAAGCATGGAAGCGGAATTTACTACGCAATAAATCACAAAGTTTATGGCATTCATAAGAACTATTTAACACTGTTGAATTCGTTTTTCTGCAATTCTTAACACATATTAAATAATTACAGAAATCTAGCATATGTTACTACATTAATCATTTTAGGAAAAAAATTTCAAAAAAATAAACATTTTTTAATTTATCTCTTTTTTAATTTAATTTTTTAAATATTCGCTGTTTTTAAAATTATTTATAATTTATAATACTATTTATAATTTTATATAGCATTTGTAATATGTTATAGTTATTGATCTTTAATTTAAAAACAGTGTTTAATTATAATTTTCTACTGCGTTTTGGAAGTTTTCAAAATTAAAAAAAACTATTTAAGTTCTATGAGTTTTTATAAGAGTCCACACACTATTGTAAAGAATTGTGCAAAATAATTCTATAATTTGGTTTCTATAAAAAAAAACGTATTCTTCGTAGAATATCCCAGAAAGATTGTGCTATTTAAATTTTCAGACTTTAAAATTCTATTCGTTCTAATTAAAGTTTAATAAATTCTATAAACAAATTTCAGTCATAAAATTAAAAAAAGTGCTTTAAATAATTCTAATGATACTTTATACTAAATTGAAAATGCGAAATACTGCTCTATGAAATTTTGAAAATTTTTTGAGTTCTTATTTAAGTTCTATGAGTTCTATAAAAAGTTTTGGATCTTTACTAAAAAAATTGGCTCAAATTATACTTGGGACACATTGCTTTAAATTAATATAACAGAAAAAAGGCAGAACGATGGAAATTCTGTTCTAAATTTAGATTGATGTGATTTACGTCAAGTTCTATGAGTTATCATTTAAAGTTCTATGAGTTTTATCAAAGTTGTTTTCGTCTTAACATAATCTCATTGTTTAGTGAGTAATATGGGTTTTTTTCATTTTATTTTAGAATTTTTCAAATAATTCCAATGATACTTGGTTCTTAAATAAATATTGGAAATTTTCAATTTTACATACTGAGAGTTCTATGGGTTTGAAGCGCATTATCAGTTCTCATTTCAGTTCTATGAGTTCGACTAAAGGCTTTTTGCGTCTTTATTACAAAGAATTTTTTAATATTTAAGAAAATATTTTTTTTCAAATAAAAATAAAAAACTACTGCATATTGAAATTTAGAGCCTTCACAATTCTAATACTTGAAATTCTTTCTAGCTTCTATTTAGGTTCTATGAGTTTTTATGATAATTCAATCAGTCACAATAAAAATTTTTTTAAAATTTTAATAATATTTTCTAATAACACTTTGATCTAAATTAAATATTAGAAATAAATGTATCGTTAAGAAATTTTAACAATTTTAAGTTCTATGAGTTTGTAGTGAAATTTCAAAAATAATATACTCGAAATTTAAAAAAAGGCTGAATATTCAAATTTACAGATTTAAAAATTTCTATGATTTAAATATCTGTGAGTTTTTGTCAAGTTTCTATGTTAATGATACTTTGCTCTAAATTAAAGAGTTAAATTCAAGTTTCTCTATAAATTAAAGTTTCTTCCAAAAAAGAAGAAACACTTTGAAATTTTCAAAATTTACATATTTTTGAGTTCCATTTTCCATTAAATTTTTCAATTTCGATAAGTTATCATTAGAGTTCTATGAGTCCAAATAAATGTTTTTGCCTATTTTACAAAGAATTTTTCAAATAATCTAAAAATAATTTGTTAGAAATTGAAATTGAAAATTTAGTAGGAGCTGTTTGCTTTTTAATAAAAAATGTACTTCCAATAATTGTAATGCCACCTTGCTATAAATTCAATAAGAAAAAAGAAGGGTTTTTAAATTTTCATAAATTTAGAGTTTTTTGAGTTCTAATGAAAGTTCTATGAGTTCTATTAAAAGTTTTGTTATTTTATTGCAAGGAGTTTTTTAAATAATTCTAACGATGCTTTTCTTTAAATTGAATATCAGAAGAAAAGGAACCACTTTAATATTAATATTAACAGTTCTATTAGATTTAGTTACATTTCTATGAGTTCTGATGATACTTTTTAACTTTCTAACGCAGAGTTCTATGAATAATTCTAATGAAAGTTTTTTCTTAAAACAAGATTGAAAACATTACTTATGGCAAATATTGAAAAAATAAAGTGTTTTTAAATTAAGAGTTGAGTTCTATGAGTTCTGATGTGAATCAAATGATTTACTTCACTATTGTCGTCACCAACTACTTAGTCAAAACTTTTCTTTAATTTACAGCAAAGATTATTTGTTTCGTGGAAATTTTACTTGGTTTTGGTTTATAATGAAACAAGTTTAAATAAAGTTTACAAGTTTAATTACAAATTTTTTAAATTTAACAAAATGGCGGCTATTTTTCGAAAAAAATTAAAATCTAATTTTCTCAAAAACCCCATCGTTTTTTGT
The DNA here is from genome assembly GCA_032873175.1 of Leptopilina drosophilae. Lineage (NCBI taxonomy): Eukaryota > Metazoa > Arthropoda > Insecta > Hymenoptera > Figitidae > Leptopilina > Leptopilina drosophilae. The sequence continues at coordinate 23,594,722 of CM065481.1, forward strand.
CTCTCAATTTTTGTTATTACTTTCTAGAAGTCTAAAGTTTATTTTCCAATAAAATTTATCGGGGTCCCGTATCTTAAAGAGGAATAACAAATTTTTTTGTTTTTTCAAAAATGAAAATTCGAAGTTTCTTCGATATCTTTACAATATACAACTAAATTTCAAAAAGAAGAAACATTTGTCTTGAAAAATTAAGTAAATATTTATTACAATTGACATTTCCACTATTCAAGGAATTTAAATTATTATTATTATTATTATTATTATTATTATTATTATTATATAATGAAGTCAATAAAACTTGCATTTTTCAAGTATATTAAACTTTTAATTCAGCATTTGAATGCAAAACACTTTTAATGTTACAAAAATTTAAAAACCACATGAAATGCATTCAACAAAAAATAAATTTCTATGCAATTCAAAATTATTTAACTCCACCTTTAGATTAATTCAGTACAATGAAAAAAAAGTTCATTGAATCAAGTAAATGCATTTTTCTTGACCTAATTTACTTGAAACAAACCCATATTTTCTTATTGGAAGAAATTTATTTTCTTGTGTCAAGTAATTTTGAGCTTTGGGCAAATCATTTTTTTTTCTTTAAATAACTATTTATTTCATCCAACACTCATAGTCTTGAGCCAAGAAAATGAGAAGATTAATATAAGTTAATAATTGTTTCAACTAAATTAAAAATTAACTTCTTGGTCGAATTCCACATTTTCTTGGATCAAGAACACATATTCTTGATCCAAGAAAATTCTTCTTTTCCCAAATATACTATGTCAAGAAAATCGTTTTCTTGAATCAATACTATAATAGTCTTGGCCGTATTCAATCTCACGATTTGCTTCAACCAAAAAAAATTTTCTCGGTTCAATACTTTTTTTCAGTGTACGTCAATTTTTTGTTTTAATGTATCGTTTTACTTTATTACTATTAGGTTTGTTCTGCTTTTATTTTTTCGTTAGGGTTTTTTTCTAGCTAATTCTCTTAGCTTCATAAATTTATTTTCACGTGAACAATATATTACTTTCTTATGATTTCCCATAAAATTAGAATACTTCTTTCGATCTGAAGAAACATTTTCCTCTCAACAGTCATTTTCGTTTTAGTTTAAAAAATAATGATAAAACAGTTAACGAAATTGAAAAAGATATTTAATATTCAAAGAACTTTTCAAACTTTCTAACGAAAATTCGATCGTTTACTAAACATTAGATTTCATGAAATTTCTACTAATATTTACTTGTGTCATTTTTTCAGCAAAGTCTATGAAGAAGACAAAACGTCTAGAAAAAAACACTAACGGAAAAATAAAAGCAGAACAAACCTAATAGTAACAAAGTAAAACAATACATTAAAAATTAAAATAGAAAATTTACATATTGAATTAATCTAAAGGTGGAGTAAAATAATTTTGAATTCCATGGAAATTTATTTTTTGTTGAATGTATTTCATGTAGCTTTTGAATTTTTGTAACATAAAAGTGTTTTGCATTCAAATACTGAATTACAAGTTTAATATACTTGAAAAATGCAAGTTTGATCGACTTAATTATATAATAATAATAATAATAATAATAATAATAATAATAATAATAATAATAATTTAAATTCCTTGAATGGTGGAAATGTCAGTTGTAATAAATATTTACTTAATTTTTCAAGACAAATGTTTTTTCTTTTTGAAATTTAGTTGTATATTGTAAAGATATCGAAAAAGCTTCAATTCTTCATTTTTGAAAAACAAAAAAATTTGTTATTCCTCTTTAAGATGCGGGACTCCGATAAATGTTATTGGAAAATAATCTTTAGACTTGTAGAAAATAATAAAAAAATTGAGAGACAAAAAACGATGGGGTTTTTGAGAAAATTCGATTTTAATTTTTTTCGAAAAATAACCGCCATTTTTTTAATTTAAAATTTTTTAATTAAACTTGTGGGACTTCAAAGAACATTTAATCCGGAATTAGGAACAGAAAACTCACTACATTATAGACAGTTGCAAGAAAGATACAACAATTTAAATATTTTTACCGTCATTTTCTCGAAATCAGACTTCGCAGTTTTAAAAATTCAAATGCGCCTAACTTCGTTAAATAATTTTTTTGGCCAAACGGCAAAATACGTTTCGTCTAAAATTGTGTGAAAAATAAGATATTTCCATAGGAAACTATTATTTGACTTACATATTTTAGCCTTTCTGAAATGAAATGGAATCAACCCTAAATATATTTGGTTGAAATAAAATTGTTCACTGGAGAAATAAAATAATTGAAAAAAGTAAAGAAAAATGAAGAAACTCACCTGTCTAAACTCATTAGAACGAGAGTGTAGACACTGGCGCAGGCAGTGACGATAATGAGGTATTGCACAACTTTACACCATATGTTTCCAAATGGCCAAAATGGCAAAACATAGTCAGTCGCAGTGAATGGTACACAAAATAAAACAAAAAGTAAATCGGCCACTGCAAGATTGATTATTAAAATGTTTGTCGTTGATCTCATTCCCGGATTGGCAGCAACCACAAGTACAACCAATGAATTTCCCACCAGTCCCAATACTCCAATTAGGCCAAAAAATAAGGGCACCACTATAGCGACTATTTGCTCCACCAATACACGATCGAAACTCGAATCTTCTTCTTTAACACAGACCCCTCGATTGGTTGTTGAATTGCAAATGACTGACGTGATATTCGCGGTATTTGATGAATGCGAAGAATTCCAAAGGCCGTCCATTTTAAACGCAATGGAAAACAAGTCGATAAATTTTAAATATTTCCTAAATTTTAATTTCGTTTCTATCTCTTTCTCTCTCTCAACTTTTTTCTTTTTTCTCTTTTTTAAAAGCAAAGGAGTTTTTCGATTTAAAAAAATTTTTTACTTAAAAATTTGTGAGCGTAAAATTGCACATATTCTTTTTTTTCTGGAGCATCATCGTCGTCGTCGTCGTTATTATTATCGTCTCGCACTGTCGTCATTACTTGGGGGATAATAGTTGTAAAATGTTTGAAAAAGAAAGATTTAGTTGAGAAATTCACTTTCCAAATGGGAGCATATTGTAAATCTTTCTATAATAGGCCTTTGGTTTTTTAATAATTGCGACTTATTGGAAAAATCTCGATTATATACACTTTGCATTAAAAAAAAGGGGAAAAGTCATTTTTCGATATCACATTGTGCTATTGTTCTTTACTCTTTTTCTTCTTGATACTCTTCATCGTCTTACAGATTATGATTCTTCAGGATCGTAATGAATTCTCGTCACATAATATACACTGTATCCGCTTTCAGTGTTTCCGGCTTAGAGAGACTCGGTCTTTTTCTTCCTTAATATGGAGCAATACAATTTGTTGGCAAATTAATGAGAACATATTTTTCAAGATAGACTGTCGTAGAAAATATCTCATTGTTTTTCTCTTTTTCGATTGGAAATTAAATTTTTATGTTAGAGAAAAGAAGATTTAAAAATGCTTTCGTATAGTTGAATATATTTTATTTCAGGCTTAAACAAATTGGAAATTCAAAAATCGGTGAATCAAAAAATGAAACGAAAAAAATTGAATTAAAAATTGAATGAAAAATTGAATGAATAATTGAATGAAAAATTGAATTAAAAAATTAAATCGTAGAAAGTTAATGAAATAAATTGTAATTTCAAAAAAGTACGAATTATATAAATTCTAAATTAGGAAACCTAAATAAAAAAATGTCAATTTAAAAGTGTTAATTAAAAATGTCAATTAATATACACAATTGCAAAAATTGAAAGAAAAAAATTGAATTAAAAAAATATATTAAGAAAAAAAAAATTATTAAAAAAAAAATAAAAAAATTTAATTTAATTAAATTAAAAAATTAAATTAATTAATTAATTAAATTTAAATTTAATTTTTTAATTTTTTTTTTATTTTATTATTAAAATTATTTTATTTAAAATATGAAATAAAAAATTGTGAATTAAGAAAATTAAATTTAAAAAGACTAAAAAACTTGAAATGGAGAAATTGAATTAATGAATATTGAATAGAAAAAAGTTGAAAATTTAAATGAATAAATTTGAAATATAAAAATCGAATTAAATAATTGAATAAAAAAGTGAATTTAAGAAAATGTAATTAAAAAAATGGAAAAAATTAAATTAAGAAAATTAAAAAATATAATTAATACGATCAACTTAAAGGAGTAAATTTATTAATAAAAAATCGAATTAAAAAAAGTGGATAAAAAAACTTCTTTGTATAGAAGAAAATAATAACAAAATAGTCGGAGTACTAATTGAAAGTTACATTTTTCTTTAAAGCCAATCAATGGGAAAGTGGATTTTTTTTTGAAAAGTTAAATTTACAGGCTGTTAAAGCTTCAACGTTATCAAATTTAAAAGCAAATTTCAGGAGGATTAAATTTCTGAAAATAAAGTGATTCTCGGCTTATTTAGAAAATGAATTATAATTAATTCGAGAAGAAATTTTTAAAATACATTGCGGAGGTTAAAACTATTTTTTCTACAAAAAATGGCCTTTGAGAATTAAAAAAAAAGAGTAGTAATTGGACAAGATAAAAGGATTTTAAGTATCTGTTACAAAAGCCATATTACATTACATAGAATATGCCCTTGTCACTGGATGGAAAATTATGTTCCTTTAAATTTCACTTGAAAACTTTCCAAAAGACCCTGTCTTGAAAAATAAAATGACGTGCATATTTTTTTGTTTGGAAATTATTTTTACTGCCTTTAGAAATTATTTTTTTTTATGTTTAATCCATAAAGTTGAATGAAAATGAAATTATATTAAATTCTGTTTAATTTTTCATCAAAATGTTTTTTAATCTAGAAAATTATTAGGAGAGAATGATCATTGTCTGTAAATTAAAAGCAGATTAAATTTAAATTCAACTTTAAAATAAATTCACTAAATTAGTTCGAAAAAAAATATTTCCTATAAATTAAATACATTTTTTTGTTTATTAATTTATTTCAAATACATGACGAGAAAATATTTATATTCTGCAAATTAAAAGTAAATGAAATTAATTTTAATTAAATTTTGAATTACTTTAAAAGGACATTTGTTCTTTTCCTAAAGAAATATTTTCTTTAAATTACAAACATTATTTTATTTATTTATTTAGAATACACTGACGGAGAATTCTTATTTTTTGTAAATTAAATGTAAATTAAATATAAATTAAATGTAAATTAAATGTAAATTAAATGTAAATTAAATGTAAATTAAATTAACTAAATTTTACCACATTTTTGTAAATAAACATGTATGTAAATAAATTATTTAGAAGAGTAAATATTTTTTATAAATGCATTTAATCAAAAATCGTGATTGGAAAATACAATTGAAGGGATTTGCTGTTCATTCATGGACCAATATTGGATTTAGCAGCTAATTATTTGTCTTGATGTTACTGTATCATCCCTTCACAATATACATATGTATAATCGCTTTCAATTATCATGTTTTCACCCCCTTCCCCCTTCATAATATTCAGTTCGAGTTAATGACTTTCTTGATTAGCATTGATGGACATTCATTGTTCTTACATTATTCAGTTTTGTAATATAAATTCAGAACGAGAGAAATTTACATTTTGGCAAAGTTTTTTGGAAATTAAAATTTATGATTTTTTTTTGTAGTTTGCATAAATAATTAACGTGCTAACTATAAAATAACAATCGAAAAAGAGAAACGTATACAAAATTTGAAATTCATAATTAATTTTCGAATAATGTCATGATAATTTATACATATTTAATTTGATTTATTTTGTTACTTCATGTTTTCTTTTCTTCTTTGTTTATTTTTCTTAATTTTTTTTTATTTTTTCACCTTATATATTTTTTATTTTCTTAAACTCTATTTAATAATTTTTATTTTTATTCATTTGCATATTTTATTTTATTCTTTCGAAAATTTCTACGACACTTACAAAAATGTACTTCCATAATAAATTAGTTTCGAAAAATATTGTCAATAACTATAATTTCAGTCATTTAGTACACTTTTCTGAAATTGTTATTAATTCGGTAATTTTTTCACATTTTTAATTTTGATATAGCATGCACAAAGAAATCATTTCGAAAAACGTAAAATAATAAAAAATAAACAGTTAAAAACAAGTAAAAATAATAACTAAACTGAAAAGATTATTTTAGAAGAAAATATTAATTTTAAAATGTGAAAAAAATAATAAATTAAAAAGAAAATTATAATAAAATAAACTTTGTTTAGAAAAGAAGAAAATTTATTTAGACAATAATTCACTTGCTTTTTTATCACCTTTTAAATTTGTATTCTATTTTTCATTATATTATTTTTATGCAGTGGATGGGAAATTTTTTTCATTAATCTCTTTTTTGTAAATTTGAATAAAATGAATAAATTTTTTTTTTCTAAAGAGGAAATTTATTTATGAATTTAGGGAAAAGAAAATTTGTCGAACGGATGTTACGAGACGAAAATTATTCGAGGGGAAGTATTTTTTTAAGGGTCACGAGTCGAATCCGCCTTCGACGACGGATGCGGAACGACTACGCGTTTCTGAACCTTAACTAAAGCTGGTGAAAGCTGCTGCGTGTGCTATGAAATCAAATTTCGCTCCTCTTTTCTTTCGATCCCAGCGTTCCTAATGTCATTTTCCCGAACTAGATTTTCCAAATTTTTCATTTTTATTATTACTTCATTTATTTTTTCTTCCATTATTTATTAATAATTTTTCTTTTTCCTTCTTTCGAAATTATTTGATCTTTTTTCAATTTTCCATTTTAAAAAAAAAACTATTTTCTCAGATTGTTTTAATATTCTTTTCTTAAGATAAGAATATTAATTTTCTTTTCCGAAAAAAATGAAAAAAAAACTATAATTTCTTAAAAGGAAACAAAAAAATTGTGAATAAATTTTACGATTTTTATTTCTGCTTTTTTAGAAAATTAATGGAGGGAAAGAATAATTAATTTTAAAGGTAGACTTTTTTTGTTTGAATGAATTACTTTTTTGAAACGTGTTATTAAATCGAGCGCCTAAGAGAGGGCAACCGAATATGCAGTGAAGAGAATTTAATGATAAGATTCCTCAAATGATAATTTATCATCGAATAAAAATTCCGACTGTTTTCACCGATGGTTAATGGTAAAATTTTTCTATTATCTTTTCATGGTAATAAAAGATAGAAAATCACCTTATCGACTTCGTGGTAGAAAATCAATAAAAGAAATTGTTTATTTGCCTTTTTTATAAACAGGATAATTTTTTATTTATATTTATAAAAATTCGTTTACTTACATACTTTTTTTAATCATTTCGAATTTTTTCTCTTTTCGAAACAAAAATTTTTAATTCTTAAAAATTGTCCTAATTTTACTAAAAAAAATCAATAAAATAAATTGTCTCTAAACTTCTTTTTGCAAAAAATAAATTTTTATTTTTATTGATTATTTATTCATTTCTCTACTTTTTTAATTATTTAGAATTGTTTTTCTTTTCGCAACTGAAATTTGGAATTATAATAAAAGTTCTCCTATGTTTGCTGAGAAAATCAATAAAACAAATTATTTATACTCTTTTTTTTGCACAAGATAATTTTTAATTTGTATTTATCAAAAATTTCTTTACTTGTAAATTTTTTTAATTGGTGGAATTTTGTTTTCAAACTGAAATTCGTGATGATAATAAAAATTTGTTTTTATTTGCGGCTCACAAGTAGGATTTTAATTGGACGAAAATAAAAATGAATCGACGTAAATTATTCAACGTTTACGCTTCTTATCAAAATGTGTCTTATGGGTTATCGGCTTTTCCCAAAGGGAACTTCAACCTTTGATATTTTTTTTCTTTTTTAAAAGAAAACACAAATACCTGCTATAATCGTTAACTTTTACCCATAATATTCAGTTTTTGTGTTATAAGAATTAATTTATATTCGAAATATCGAAAAATAATATTAACTTATTTTTTTACATAAATATTATTAATTTTATTAAATATCTGAATTTATTAAATATTAATTCATTTTTTCAATTTGTACAATATTAAAATATAACTTTTTTCTGTTTGCGAAACAAGTTTTTTATTTAATTTATTTATTTCCAAAGATATAAAAATAATTGTAAATAACAATTTTTATTTTCTTTTATTATTATTAATAATTTTTTTCAATTCGTCTACGATTCTTTTTTTACTTTTCAAGAAAGAAAATTTATTCTACAGTTATTATTATTAAAAAAAAGTAAATTTTCCTTTTACTTTTTCTTCAAACTGCAAAATTTTTCTTATTGGAAAACTATTTTTCTTCAAGAGAAAAAAAAAGAAAATTTGTAACAATTTCTTAAGTACATTTTTCATACAAGAATACTATTTCAAAAAAAAACTTATTTTTATACAGAAAAACTTTTTAATAACCTTTCTTGAGCATGAGCTTTCAATTCTTTTCATTAGAGGAAAAATTACATTACTACTTTTCTGCGATAACATATATCCAATATCAAGAATTAATCAGCAGAAAAGTAGATCTTTATTAAAGCTTTTAGAATCTCTTTAAAAAAAACTTTTACCAAACTATAACTGAGATGATGAAAACTCGCTTGAAACTTATAATCGCATTAAAGGGAGGGGGGGTGAGGTTGACTTTGAATTTTTTTTCGCAGACTTTTTCCAGCATTACGTGTTTCTAAAAAGCAGTAAGAAGGTGCGAAATGAGAATATTTTGAACTACAACTTTTTTTTACCCCTCCTCATAATTATATATTCTCTTGAAAAAAAAACTTTAGAATTTCTCTTGAAAAATACCCAACAACATTAAAAAAAATCGTAAAAAAGAAACGAGAATGTAAAAAATTTCGAAATATGCTGTAAAATTTGTTGAAAAAGTACTTGGCTTTTTTTACTGGGAAAATTTTTATTATATTTTTTTCGACTCGAAATAAATTATTCTGTTAAATAAATTTACTAGATTTTTATTTATTTCAATTAAATGTACATATATTATTTGCTTTACGATTATGTACTTCCGTTTCCTCTTTCATTTTTACTTTAATTTTCAATTTTCTTTTTCATTTTAACTTTCACTTTCACTTTAATTTCATTTCAATTTAATTAACTTTAATTTTTTTATTTTTCAATTCTACTTTTACATTGACAGGATTTTAATTTCACTTTCGCTTTCATTTTCAAGTTCACTTTGAAAAATATTCATTTTTATGGTCACTTTCTATGTGACAAATTTTCGCTTTCAGATAATTTTTATTCTCTTGTTAGGAAATAAAAGTGAAAGCAAAAGACTATCATAAAAGTGAAAATGTAAGTGAAAATCAAATTTCGAATAAAAGTGAGAGTCAAATTAGAAGAACACCTTCAAAGTGAAAGTGAAACTGAAAATCTATATTAAAAAATGAAAATAAAAGTGAGAAATAAATGTGAAATTTAAAATAAAATACATAATCGTATTATTTATTACATTAATTTTTTTCCATATTAAATTCACTGAATTATAATTTACTAAATTAGAATTAATTATTTAATCATTGATTTTATTATAATTATTTATTATTTTAATAATAATTATTCACTAATTCAGTAAATAATTTTTCCTTATTCAGTAACTAATAATTTACTGTATAACCAAAAAAAAGGTATAGCCTTCCCTCCAATTAGAAGCAAAAAAATTTCATAAGAGAACATTTTTTTTCTAAATTCTCAATAATTCGAGCGAGTAAAGAATTAGTCGTCTTTTATTTACTTACTTATTTATTTTTTTTTCGATTGGTTATAAAAATGAGAATTGAAGGCCAATTATTTTTTGGACTCTAAAATAAGAAAATTGTGGAAATTGGACAGAATGTACTGCTCGGGAGAAATTTTGATTTCCGCATATATGCTTCGGTATAGAATCCATTCTGCAGTGAAACGAGAAGAGCCTCTTGAATTCACTGACCGCTAAAATACTCGATATAGGAAAAGGTTTCCTGGGCTATTCCTATAATTTATGAGGGACAGAAAGTAAATCTTCCATTTTATACTTATCTTTTTTAAGCGTTATTTTTTTTCTCATTCTTCTTTTTTTTTTGCTTTGCACTGTTCTTTAATTCCACCACGCCACAGTTGCGTAGAGAAATGTTAAATTTATTTTCATGTTATGTTTTTAAAAATTAAATGCTTAAATCTATGTTTTGAAAATAAGAGTAAAGTGTTTGTTCAGGAAAATTATCATTTCATCTTTTCAAAAATTTTTTTTTGGCTATATTTCTTAAACTATTCGATATTATTAAGTTTTTTTATACAATTGGTCTGACTGCATAGAAAAACTTAATTTTTTACACCATTTGGAATAGACAAAAAATAAAGGAGATATTTTAAAAAACGTAGTAGCCTCTTACAGCCTCACTTCATTTATTTTTTCTTTCATTATTTATTTATAATTTTTCTTTTACCTTCTTTCGAAATTATTTGATCTTTTTTCAATTTTCCAGTTTAAAAAAACTATTTTCTCAGATTGTTTTAATATTCTTTTCTTAAGATAAGAATATTAATTTTCTTTTCCGAAAAAAAAGGAAAAAAAACTATAACTTCCTGAAAGGGGAAAAAATTGTAAATAAATTTTACGATTTTTATTTCTGTTTTTTTGGAAAATTAATAGAGGGGAAGAATAATTAATTTTAAACATAGAAATTTTTTTTAAAGAAAAAATAAAGGATATATTTTAAAGAACGTAGTAGCCCTTTGCAGCCTCACTTCATTTATTTTTTCTTTCATTATTTATTAATAATTTTTCATTTTCCTTCTATTAAAATTATTTTATCTTTTTTCAATTTTCCAGTTAAAAAAACTTTTTTTTCAGATTGTTTTCATATTCTTTTCTTAAGATAAGAATATTAATTTTCTTTTTCGAAAAATAATTTTTAAAAAATATAATTTCTTAAAAGGAAAAAAAATTGTGAATAAATTTTACGATTTTTACTTCTGCTTTTTTGGAAAATTAATAGAGGGGAAGAATAATTAATTTTAAACTTAGAATTTTTTTTTTTTGAATGAATTCCTTTTTTTAAACGTGTTATTAAATCGAGCGCCTAAGAACTAAGAATTAAATTATTTTCAAAAGTAATTAAATTCTATTATTTCAAACAATTTTAATAATTTTTAATGATTTTCAATCTTTTATTATTTTAATAAAATTTTCCAAAATTATTTAATTATTTGAAAAAAAATTTTTAAAGTTTCACACGAATATTCCAATATTTTCTAAAATAATGAAAATTTCACAGGAATTCAAGTTTTAAAAATAGAATTTGCCTACATTTTTTCTAAAAATGACAATGGTTTGAAACTTTTTAATAAAATTCTTAGCAATAATTAAATTTTTTCATGAATAATAAAACTTGTTGCAGAATTTCAATTATTTGTAATTTTAATACAATTTTAATCAAATTCCTCAAAAAATGTAATAAAATAATAAAAATAAAGAATAATAAAATAATAATAAAAAAATAAAAATAAATAATAATAAAATAATAATAATAATAATAATAATAATAAATAATAATTTTATAATAAGGAATAATTATTCTTCAAAATTTTATTAAAATTCTTTGAAAGAATTCAATTATTTAAAACTTTCTTGATAAAATTATGTATAAGAATTTAATTTTAAGCAACATTTAATTATTCAGTAAATTATCTGTTTGTATTTAAATAATTGAATTCTTGTAAAATTTTCTAATAAAAGTTTATTTAAAAATGAATTTAATTTAAAGTTTGAGATAATAATTGAATTTTAAAGAAGTTACAAATCATTGCATTTTTTTAGAAATAATTGAATTTTGCAAAGGTTTCAAATTAAAATCTTTGAAAATCTGAGTTTTCTGTACTTTTAATTAAAAATTTTATAGAACTAATTTTTTCAAAAAGCTTAATCATTCTTTTAAATTATTTCAAGTTTTAACTTTCTACTATAGGATTTATTTGAAAAATTTACAAATAATCGAAATTTTTGGTAAAATTGAGTTGTAAACAAATGTAATTAAAATTTTTAAATAAACTTTTTCAGAAATTAAAAAAATTGATAGCTTCTTCTCATTTAATATTTATAAACCGAATGATAAATTCACTTTCTGTAAATTTTTTCAGAAATTATTAAATATAATTGATTTAGAGAAGAATTTTAGCTAAAAATTCTAAATAAAAAATAATAATTATTGAATTTAAATGATGAAAATAATTTTGAAAGGGTTATAGTAATAATATTTTTATAATATAAAATAATGATTTTATTAGAAGGTCAACTTTTAATTATTAAAAAAGATGAAGAAATGGATTTTTCAAGTTTTACAATAATATTTTTATCAGGTATTGAATTTCAAAAAGATTTCAATTTGAATGATTTGAAAAATTTTAATTCTTACGGAAAAATAATAAATAAATATTTATTTATAAATGAAGTAATTGATGTTTTCGAATAATTTTACAAAGAAACTTATAAATAAATGTAATAGAATATTTTTTTGAGTATCTATAATTATTTTTAAATGAGTGAATCAGAAGTTTTTTTATGATTAGTGAAAACATTAAAATTTTGTTCGTAAATTAGGGTAAAGTCAAAGAATAACAAAATTAAATTTTTTTTTCAACGCTGGTCTTGCAATAAGTAATTGAAATTTGTCTTTGAAATTTAACATTTAAAATTCGTCTTCATAGTATTTTTTCTAATTATTATAATTTTGATTAGCTAGTTATTAACTCAATTGTTTTGAGGATGTTATACTGAACAACATCTTGAAGAATAGAATAATTTGTTTTTTAAAATAATTTAAATATTATTTTTTATTTTTATACTTACGTGCTATTAAATTTGAGAAGATTTAAATTTTCTTTCCCGCAGTTATGTGAATGTACTTATTTAAATTGACGAGAATTCAAATAGTTTTTTCGCCTTTTGTTCCTTTACAGTTGTGCGAACTATTTAGTTGACACCAGATGAGATTGCCAACCTCCGAAGTAAACGATTTTAGAAGCAGTTGGTTGCTTGTGTTAAATCTGCTTTCCAGAACATAAAAGCAAACTTTTCCCATTTTGTCTTAGAAAACTCTCTGATTTATCTTGAGTTTCAAGATTCGAAATTTTTCTCGCCCCCCCCCAAAAAAAATAAAAAGAAAAATAAGTTGAATCATATTTTTACGTTGCTGAATTCTAAAAACGAAATTCTTTAGAGAAAAAAAAGTGTATTGAGTTTGAAAACTGCTAAAAAATTGTAGTTCAGAGTTAATAAATTAATTTTTAAGGTAAAATTTAAAAAAGCAACCAGAATACCGAGTAATAAATATAATTTTTTGTATAAAATAATTCATTCGCGTGTTTTTTTTTGTAACGAGAGTAATACTCGACACACACGTAGAGTGAATAAAATGTGAGGGAAAAATTTAAATTTTACTGCCCTGGTGGATGAAACCAATCGAAAAGCTAGTCTCCATTCTACGATCGGTCTTTTGTTAAAGATCAGAATGGGCTAGAGCTGAAAATAGAAGGTTTGAATTTATGGTCAGTGACGATAGCCGAGTAATCTCCCAACGTTCGTTTCTTTATTGCACTCCTAACTACCGCGAGGTAAAAGAGAGGAAGTGTCGATGGAAAGAAGGAGAGTGAAGTGAACTTCCATGGATTATATGGAATGAGAGAGAAAAAAGGATAAGGATGGCAGTAAAATCCGGGCATGCTCTCTCTCTCTTTCTCCCGCTCAGACGACACGAACAAGCAATCGAATTCATTCACGTTTCGATATCCGCCTTTATAAAATCTCTGCTAATTTCAAAAATTTTCCTTACTTGTGCAAAGAAAATATTTTTTCCAACAGTGAAAAGAAGGTGGAAAGTATTTTAATGACACTTTTTTTATTTTATTCTACTTTTTTTCTAAGTTTCTTCTTTTGGATTCTATTTTTCTTTTATCATATTCTTTTTATTCTTATTTTTTTTATTGTATTTTTTTCCATTTTTGCTATGTTGATGTTTTTTATTATTTATTAGTCTTTTATTCCATTCTTTTTTTTACAATTTGTTTTTTATTTTTTAGTTTCTACTATTTAATAGGTATTTTCTAGGCGGCGATGGCTTCGAAACTTTAGTTTCATTTTAGTTTTGAACAGAGCAACAAAACTAAATTCAGGAACCCTTTAGTTTCGTTGCTAGCACGAGAACTTAATTCAGGGACCTTTTAGTTTTTGATTCCTGCACCAAAACTAAATTATTTAGTTTCGAAACCATCCGTATTTTCAACTAAAAATTATTTTGTTAATTATTTCGAAAAATTTGTCACCAGAGCAGATAAGACCTTAGAGGAATTAATTAATTTCCTATTTACGAATTGCCGAAAATAAAGTCAGCCGAGATTTTAATGAAAATTGGTTTTGTTTTAACTCAATTCAGATGTACAAAAAGAGAAAGTGCGAGAATATTCATTTTCTCCTTTTTTTAAATATTTAAATAAACAAATTCCCTTTATTTCGATAACAATACGCAAATAAAGGCATTTAATTAACTAAATGTTTGAATTGATTAATTAAAGACACCATGAATAGGATTTGAATTACAAAAAGGTTGAGGAAATTAAATAAGAAAGTCAAATGGAAATGGAGAGACGAGAGTAGAGAAAAGAGTAGAAGAGAGAGGGAAAGAGAGAGAGAGAGAGAGGTTTTATTGGGGTAGAAAACGTCCCAGAGAAGGGTTTCTCTCTTTTTTCATTGGGTGCCATTTTGTGACCTTGAAGAGAGAGAAATAGAGAGGAACCAGTAAAATGAACGCTGTGTTCCAACTTGGAATTGCTTATTGCATCCGGACCCTAAAAATTAAAATTCATTAATCGAAGAGAAATTAAAATTTTTTAATGAAAGTAAATTATTATTATTTTTTTTATTGATTGCATACAACAGTTTTCAACACTATAGGGTGTGGTAATAATTTTGTATATATTACCCTCAACTAACAAGGGCAAGCTTTTTATTGGCGAATATAAACTTAATTTATCGCTTTATTTACCCGTAAAATAGAGCAAACTCCATTTTCGACGATATTAGTACTGAAATATTTAACGTAACTGTTAATTGTGTGTGAAAATTTTAACACAATTTAAATATAATTATTTTTAAATTTACATAAAATATTATTTAAATTCAAGTAAACTATTTTTATTATAATAGAAATTAATATTTTCATTATACAAGAAAGAAAAGGTAGGCTTCGGAACTGAAAGACTTTTCCCAATTATTTTTTAGAAATGCAGCTTTTTCGATTCTTTTTCACTCTTTTCATTACACAGTAAATCATAAGGTATTAAAAAATGTTGCAGATTAAATTAACATCAAAAAGGATTAAAATAATTAATTTTGGTGTTACATTTTTTATAACTATAACACATGAAGATATCGATAACTCGATATCGAGTGATCAATTTCTCCATATTTTAGAACAATTAGAGATGACCAATTAATAACGTCATTATTTTATATTATGAGAATATTATACTTTTTAAAAATTATTTTCATTATTTCAATTCAATTATTATTTTCAAAAATTTTTAACTTCAATTTTACTTTATATCTATTATTTTTAATAATAATTAATTAATAAATTTCACGAAATTTCAATTATTCCTAAATTCTTTAATTAAATGCATATTAGAAAATAAAAATTTCAAATAATATTCAAAAAATGCAATTAAACCATTTCAAAAATATTAATTTCAAAATGCAATTATTTCAAAAAACTTCACTCTATATTTCTTTAAATACTCAATTATAATCTAAAATTTTAACTGAAATTCATTTTTAAATCGTTTTTTATTAAAAAATTCTACAAGAATTTAATTATTTAAATGCAAAAGTAAATAATTTATTGAATAATTCAATGTTTCTCAAAATTCAATTCTCATGAAGAATTTTGGTAATAAATTTTTTAATAATTCAATTCTTTTGTCGAATTTGATTAAAACTTGCATGAACATAATACATTTTTTCAAGGAATTCAATTATAATTGTATCAAAAATAATTGAAACGCTGCGATGAGTTTTATGAGAATTTTCAAATTTATTTGTTTGCAATATAATTTTACAAAATTTCAATTATTCGGAAATTCTGCAATTGAATATATATATATTGAATAATAAAAACTTTAAATAATTTCAATAAAAATCCTATTAAACTTTGAAAAAGAATTAATTCTACAAAATTTTTTGTCAAAAATATAAAAAACTAAGAATTTCAATGATTAGTTTGAAACTTTTTTAAAAATTTAATTATTTCTAAAAATCCACATTATAATGCTTTTAATACTTAAGGATAATCTAAAATTTTAACTGAAATTGAATTTTAAAACCATTTTTAATAGTAAGTTCTACGAGAATTCAATTATTTAAATACAAAAATAAATAATTTATAAATTTCATGTTTCTTGAAATTAAATTCTCATAAAAAATGCTATTAACAAATTTTTTAAATCATTAAAATCTTTGGACGAATTTTAATAAGATTTTAAAGAATAATTACATTTTTCGAGGAACTTGATTGAAATTGCATTAAAAATCATTAAAATTCTGCAATGAGTTTTATTATTTATGAAAATAATTGAATTCATAAAAGAATTTTATTTTTTTAAATAATAATAATAGAATTTCTGTAGAAATGTTATTATTTATGAAATTAATTGAATTATTGCAAAGAAATTTATAAACAAATTTTTGTAAATAATTGGATTCCTGTAAAGTTTTTAATTATTTATGAAAATAATGTAATGTTTGCGTAGAATTCTATTCAAATTTTTCGTAATAATGGAATTCTTTTGGAAAATTTTATTGAAATAGTAGATATTGAAAATTATGAAATCTTATAAAACTTTTGAAGATAATTGAAATTTTGCTAAGAATTTAATTAAAATTTTGTTAAATAATAATTGAATATCAGAGAAGAATTTTAATATTTATAAAGAAAATTGAAATTTTGACGAGAATTTAAAAAAAATTTTTAATGACAGTTGAATTTAGTAACTATGTTACTAAGTTAGTTACACGGTAAATCATTAGGTATGAAAATAACACCAAAAAGGATTAAAATAATCCAATTTAGTGTTATTTTAATCCATTTTGGTGTTATTTTAATACCTAACGATTTACCGTGTAGTTAACTTACTATTCTACCTGGAGAAGCTAAATTCGTTGAATTTTTACAAATCGTTGACTTTGGTGTTTTATTTAAAATAAAATGTCATTCATAGTTAAAAATAACACCAAAATAGATTTTTGGTGTTAATTTAATCCTAGAAAAATTAATCTGTTGCAGATTATTTTAATGCATTCTGGTGTTATTTTAACACCTCATGTTTCACTGTGAATTACTTATTGCTGCAATCTATAAAAATAAACTTTTCTTTACACTGTCTATTTTTTTGCTATTTTTTTATTACTTTCTCAGAAATGTGTCCTTTTTTTGAAGAGTTTTCATTACTTTCCTATATGCTATACTGAAAAGTGTACTTTTCTGCAGTTATAATGATTCTTTTCGGACAATTTTTTAACGCATTCTATACATAAAAGTATATTCTTCTACATACTTATTAGTTTCTTACATTATCCTGCTAAAAAGTATACTTTTCTGAAGATTTTCAATTATTTTTCTGCATACTGTGCAGCAAAGTGTATTTTTTGGCACAGTTTTAATTACTTTCCTACATATAATGCAGAAAAATCTACTTTTTGGCACTACTTTTATTTATGTTTTGATAAATTTTTATTTCTTTGCTGAATCCTATGTTGAAAAGTATATTTTTCTGCACAGGTTAATTACTTTTACAAATAGTGAATAGAAAAGTGTACTTTTTTCGCACTTGATGCATAATCTCCTATTTTCGACTCCTTTCCCACCTTCATTCGCGCAACTATATCAATTTTTTGTACCTGAAAATCATTCCGATGCCTGAAAATCTAAAAATCTAAAATAACTTAAAGGCACGAAAATGGTAAATAAAACTAATCCCTGAATGTTCACATTACAGTTAGTACGCAATTAAAATAAAAATTAAACGGAAAAAGTTAATTATTATTATTCTTCGTAACAGAGTCTATGACTTTTTGAATGACAACTTTCTTGAGTAAATTTGTCGCATATTCTTGAATTTTGTCTCCGATACTGGGCTTTTGAGTGACGGGAGCATTACCCGGATAACCCTGTGGTGGGTAATTTTGAGGGTATCGACCCTGATTGGGATTGCCGTACACATTAGGATTATTGTACTGATTGGGATTTTGATACTGACTCGGATAGTTTGAATACGGTTGGCCATTATATTGTCCCTGACCCTGATTGTAGTACGGATTTTGGTATTGATTTCTACCCGGCTGATTGGCATTGCCCGCCGCAGGATAGTTCGGATAACCGGAATAAGGATTATTCGAATTCGGATATGCGGGATTTGCATTCCCAGAAGAGGGATAGCCCGGATTTCTTTGACCTGAATCCGGATAACCAGCGTTTACCGTACTAGCTCCGGTTCTTCTAACCGTTTCTTCCGAAGGATATCCGGAAGAGGGATAACCAGGATAACCTGATGTTCTTTGACCGGCATTCGGATTCGAGTATCCAGCTCCCGATGGATAGCCCGAACTGGCTTTGCTGAAACCGGAATCCGGATTTCCTGCGTTAAGAGTACTAGCTCCGGTTTTTCTAACCGTGTCTTCCGGATATCCGGGTGTGGTCTGACGTTTGTCAGAAGAACCTGATTCTGAAGGATATCCGGATCCGGACGGATACCTCGATCCGGATGAATAGCCTGATTCGGATGGATAACCAGATCCGGATGGATATCCAGATCCAGAAGGATAACTAGATCCAGAAGGATAACTAGATCGAGATTGATATCCAGACTCGGAAGGATAACCGGATCCATATCGAGAACTAGAACTAGAAGGATAACCAGATCCAGATGGATAACCTGACCCAGAAGGATAACCGGATCCTGATGGATATCCAGAGCCTGTTTTGGAATCATCAACGTCACGTCTCTTTCTCGTTGAGAACAACAAATTCGTTACATCCTCTGGTAAATTTTTTTTGATGAAATGACCGTAAAAATCAACAAGACGGCCAATCCGTAAATCGTCATATTCACCAATTGTATTGTCCTTGAGAATGTCTACGCTGTGATCGTTGTCAACTTCGGATGATGTCATCTCAGAATTGTTCCAATTGTTGTCTGTAAAAAAAATTTGTCGTCGACTTGTCTTTGAAATATTCGCATATGTTATAGATATAAATATTGTACCCCATTTTACGAACCATCATGCTGCATGTTTTTTAAGCTCAAGAAATATAAGTGACGATGTCCATATAATAGAGTGCGCGGCGAGAAGAGACACCGGCGAGGATGAATTGATGTTATTCCATGAAGCAAGACAACTTCCATTTTGTGTGTATGTGTGTTTATACATGTAGGTATCTGGTTTTGTGCTTTTGTTAATTTAATTTATGATTGATGATTCTTTTGCACGATTTCCCCTCACTGATTTATTATTATATGGCCCTCTTTTGAAACGGAGGAAAATATGATTAATTTTTTTCTTATCGCCCTTGAGGATACCTATGTTTTTTTCACATAATTTTTATTACCTTTACGTGTCATAAATGTAAAACTTTGCTGATATTTTTTTTATTCTTTGTAATATCAAATTGTACTGGATATTGTGAAACAGATTCTTCTGAAAGTGATCCATTTAATTAGCTAAGTAAATGGAAGGATTAATTTTATGAAATCTACTCACGGGACTTGGTAAAATTAGGAATTTATATTTTTGTAATATTGCAGCATTTTGAATTTTTCTTTTTTTAAAATACTCCTGATTTTTTGTACATTCTCTCTCTGTTTGTAGATTTTCATTAATAAAATTGTTTACTAATTTAAATTAGTGACTGATTTTTACATTTTTAATAACAGGGTTGCTACGGTCAGGGAAAACCTAAAAATGTAAGGGGATCTTATAAAATATTTTTTTCAAAAATTGATTTGACGTATCTGAATCGCGAAAATTTCAATTTTTCATTTTTATTCTCACTTCTAATTTTAAAAAACTACATTAACTATTTTTTCAAGTTAGATTTAAATCTGTTCAAAAATTCAATTATTTTTAATACAATTGTAATAAAATTTCGCGAAAGAAATAATTGTTTTTAATTTTTAAGAAAGAGTTAAATTTTCCAGAAAAAATTTTAATAAATGTTTACAGTATGATTAGTAATTATAATTATTAAAAACATTGACATAATCAATAATTTTCTAGAAATTTTAATAAAATCTAATTATTAAATTTTTAATTTCAATTATTACGAAACACGATTATTTTAGAAATTTAAAATAAATTGTTGTTGAAATTCAATTACTTGGAAAATTATCAATTAAAATTATTAATGAAACTTCATTTAAAAAAAATTAAAACAAATTCATCGAAGAATTTAATTAATTTTTGGATAAAATTCTTTGCAAGCATTCAATGATGTTCAATACATTAATTTTGAAATTGAAAATATTTAAAAAGAAAAAATTTTAAAAATGTTCGGAAACAAAGAAGCAAACAACAACTAACTAATTTGGTCAGGGAATTTAAAAAAATAGTCTGGAAAACCTGGAAAAGTCAGGGAATTTTGAAATGCTGAATTCGTAGCAACCCTGAATAAATAAATTTTTAAATAACTTAGTGAATTTTTAAATAAATTAGTAAATTTTTAAATAAATTAGTAAATTTTTTTTATTTGTAAATAAATTTTACTAATTAATTAGTAAAATTTACTAATTCAAAAGCAAAAAGTAGATGACTAATTCAAGTTATTACACATTTTTACTTAGCTCAAATTTAGAGAGTTGTTTTGTAAATCTGAAGTAATAAGAATTAAGCCATTTACTTATATTAGTAAGAATATTTACTAATTTTTAGTTCATTACTAAAATTTTAATTGTACAAACTATTTTGCTAGTAAACTACTAATAGCAGTAAAAAAATAATACTATTATTATCTAAATGTAAACTTGTTAAAAATTACTAATTAATAGTATAAAACAGTCGCTGGTTCCAATTGTAATATATTTAGAATTTAAATAGTATTAATGACTAAATATTATTAAATTAACTTTTAGTAAATTGTGAAAGGAAGATAAATTTTTTATATGTAATTTAATCAGTAAAGTTTTACTACTTTTCAATAATTAAATATTTCTGATTAACTCTATAAATTGGAATTAATAAAAATATTTACTAATTGCGATTAGTGACTAACTTTTTGCTTTCGAATTAGTAAATTTTACTAGTTAATAGTTATTTCTTCAAATTTATTAGTAAACTTTACTAATGCAAAATTAAGAAAAATATTAGTTATTTTCTATAAATAATTAGATATTTCTTACTAATAGTTAGTTATTTTCTACTAATAATTAGTTACTTTTTAGTAATAAATAGTTATTTTCTATTAATGAATGGTCATTTTTACTAATTACTGAAGCAAAAAATAAAACGAAATTTTAATAACATTTAGTAATTTTCATCTAATTAATATTAGAGAGTACTTAATATTAGCACTAAGCTACCAAATATTACTACCACACTTTTTAGTAGTTATTATTTTTTTTATTAAAGTCTTAATGAAAAATTACTAAGAACGGGTAAAAAAAATTCTTACTAAAATTAGTTTTTGTGGATTCATTTTCATCAATTCTAATCTAGAATGTTAATTATGGAGAATCGAGCTAAAAATTGAAATTAGTAAAAATATTGACCACATCTTCTGGTAAATAATTAAAATAGTAATAGTGTACTGATAATAATAGTACTGAACTAAGTGTAAATAAAAATTGAAATTTTTACTAAAGAACAAAATATTATTACTACTTTGTTTAGAAATTATAATTTTTTTACTTAATTTTTAGTGAAAAATAACTCAAAGTTAGAAATAACAAAATTACTATTATGAATTAGTGACTCAACTTTTAACAATTTATTTTTAGAGAGTTATTTTGAATTAGTAAAAGATGAACCACTGATTCACATTAGTAAGAATATTCACTATTTTTTAGAATAAAATATTACTATTTAGTTTAGTAATTCTTTTTTTTCACGAATGTTCTAATGATAAGGAAATTAAAAGTTGGTAAAAATTAAAAATTAAAAATTAAAAATTAAAAATTAATAAATTGAATAATCGGTTTACTTTCAGAAAAATCACTTTTTGGCTTTTCAAGTACTGAAAATAATTTTAAATACACTCTAAATATAAATTAGTCAAGAGTTATCTACTAATTTACAATTATTTTTCACTACTACTTTAATAAAAAAAATTCTAAAGGAAATAGTGGAAATTGTAGAAGTTTTTTCTGACAAGTCTAAATTCTCATTATAATTTCAATTAATAGATGACTTTTTACCATAATTTGGATTTAGAGAGTAATAACAATTGATATATTCTTAAAAATTAATTTTAAACCTAAATGATGGGAATATTAATCAGTATTAGTGAATTAAAGCTCCATGCAATCCTTTCTTAATTTTAACATGCAATTTTTATTTTTTATTAATTGTTCAGTGAAAATTGTTTCTCATTTACAATGTGAACATTTTATTCAGACAATTTACAAAATATTAAAATTTATCATATACACTTTTTTCAATTCGCACAGCAAAAAAATTGCAATTTTACTAAACATAATGTTAATTGCCCTCAATTTGCAGTATTATTTTTTTATTAAAATCATCCCTACAAAAAATTCGCAATTTTGTTAATTTTGACACAATTTCTAATATTATTTGTGGTACAAAACTTATGTCTAGCTAAAATTTTGCTATTTTGCTTTGAATAGCATTTTCAATATTTATTTGTATATAAAAATCAATCTTTGAAAAAATTATCTATCATGCTAATTATGCACTTTTTTGGTTACAATTCTTCAAGTTATTTTTGTAAATATTTTGTGTGCTAAATGATTGTTCTTTTTTGGCATAATTTTCAATATTATTCGTGTATAAAAATCATGTCTACAAAAAATTTTGCAATTCTTATAATTAAGCATTTTTTTTAACACAATTTTTAATAATGTATAATTATTATAAAAATTATTGATGGAAAAGAATTCGCAGTTCTACTTATATATTTTTTTGGGCACAATTTTCAATGTGTTGTGTATAAAAATTATTTTTTTCAAAAAATTTGCAATTGTATAATTAATTATAAATTTCTTTGTCACAGTTGTATATTAACTGTTTAGAAAAATTACCCCTACCAATTATTCATACTCCTTGAGTTTAAAAATAAAAAAAAAATGAATAAGAAATAAAAATTAAGTACTGAGTACTTGGACAGAAAATGGCACTTTTCTTTCTTAGACGTATATACAATGGCACTGGGTTATATTGAGTATCATATAGGTACTATTTATTTAATAAAATCATAGAATTAACTAATTACCCACACAAATTGATTATATAAAATTTTCCCTTGGATATTTTGAAAAACGTTCCCTTATAGATATCTTGAAAAACGAGTAAATAAAGAAAAATAACATTCGCATAGGAAAAAATCAGTTGTTCTTATGATGATCAAGACTGCGACGATTTCGTGAAAATCTCCATGTTTTGTTGCCTCGTGAATCGGTTGACACGTGAGTGTTGTAATTATTCTTTCCACCGGAGGAATAATAACTATTGTCTATTGGAATTATTTGGGGACTTTTTGTGGTGGCACCACCACCACCACCAAAGTGTCGACTCCACCAACTGCCGCCATTTCCAATGGAATTGCCGGGATATCGAGGGAGCCATGATGATGATCGTGGTGGAGGTGTGGGAACAGTTGGTCTTATCACAACTCCAGTTGGTCTATAATTATTGTAATCCGGTCTGTTGTAATCCGGTCGGCTTCGTGTTGGTGGTGGAGGAGCTAATTGACAATTTTTCGTATTAAACAAAACAATTCTTTTTCTGATTCTATTTCAATTGTTCGTATATTAAACAAAACAATATTTTTTACCAAATTAACTCAAATTTTTCCAAATTAGCAAAATAATATTTTTTCAAATTAAGAAGCGTTCATAAATTATATCACACTTTTGGGGGAGTTTATATTCAACAAAATAATGTCTTTGGAATTTTTTTTTTAAATTGTTTTTTCCTGATTTATATTCAATTTTTCGTATTAAACAATAAAAATGTATTTTTCTAATTTATATTCTATTATTTGTATTAATAAAAAAAAATATTTATCAATATTATCTTTTTACCAAATTAATTAACATTTTTTATAGTAAAAAAAGTATTTTCTTCCATAAATTAATTTAAATTTTTTGCATTAAACAAAATAATGTTTTTTAAGATTTAATTAAAATTTTTCGTATTTCATGAAAAATATTTCATTACTTAATTTTGTTATAGAAATTTTGAACAAGACCGAAAGAAACGTAAATTTAATCGAATATTTAAATGGAAAGTTGATTTGGTCTCTAAATGTAAAATGATTTTTTGAAGCAAAATAAAATATAGAAGAAATAGTAATATTAGAAACATTATTATTAGATTTAATTTGTTATAAATTAAGGCAAATTAAACGACAACATTCGGACAATGAATAAAATATTTATTTACTCCAACGTTTCGAAATCTAAATGATTTCCTCTTCAGGGAGTCTATCCAAAAAAATATACAAAATTAAAATAATAAAATAAAAATTTTATACATAATTAAAATAATAATAATTAAAATAATTTAACAATAAACAAATGAATAAAAAATCTTACCAAAAAATAATAATTAAAATAGACGAAGGCTTAAATTTTTTTATACCCTGACGATGGAGTAGAATCTGGAGTCATAAAATTATAAAAGAACTTAATATTCATAAAATAATTTTACAAATAATTGAAAAAATTTCATACACATAACTTATTATTTGTAAGTAAATAATTTTACAAACATAATTGAAAAAATTTCATACACATAAATTATTTGTAAATAAATAATTATTTGTAAAATTATTTTATGAATATTAAGTTCTTTTATAATTTTATGACTCCAGACTCTACTCCATCGTCAGGGTATAAAAAAATTTAAGCCTTCGTCTATTTTAATTATTATTTTTTGGTAAGATTTTTATTCATTTATTTATTGTTAAATTATTTTATTTATTATTATTTTAATTATATATATATATATATATATATATATATATATATATATATATATATATAATTTTTATTTTATTATTTTAATTTTGTATATTTTTTTGGATAAACTCCCTGAAGAGGAAATCATTTAAACTTCGAAACGTTGGAGTAAATAAATATTTTATTCATTGTCCGAATGTTTTCGTTTAATTTGCCTTAATTTATAAAGCATCTCGGACGTTAAAGATTATTTAACTAATTTGTTATAAATAATAATTAACGATAATATGATAAGAAATTAATGGTATTGACGAAAAATTTTGGAAGAAAATTATTTCTTTCCCTTTTCTTGATTCTTTTCTTCAATAAAAAATGTTGTTAATTTGAGAAATCAATTTTTTTTGTACATGCGAAATAAATTGGTTGAAGAAAAATAAAAAACACGAGAAATATTAATTGAAGAACATGTGAGAATAATTAATTTCATTAAAGGAAAATTGTTGAAGAATATTAGTTCATCCTTTTATTCTTCTTTGATATAAAAAATTTTGTTTATTAGAAAATTAATTTCTTTTCGAAATGCAAACTTTTTTGTAAAGAAAAATAAGAAGCATGAGAAATGTTACTAAAGAAATAAGAATAGAAAAATATTAATAGAGAAATATTAATTGAAGAACACGGGAGATAAAATGTTACCAAAGGAAAATGGTTGCAGAAAATTATTTCTTTCTCTTTTTTCTGATTCTTTTTTAGAAAAGAAAAAAAAATTATAATAATTTGCCAATAATTTTTCACTCTCTTATTAGAAAAATAAACGTTCCAACTTTATTTGGAATGTGCGCAGAATAATTGTGAAATATTGTATATAGGTTGGAGTTCAATTTGATATCGAATAAAGAAGGTCGCAAGTTTTCATAAGAAGAAAATTGACGCAACTTTTTGGGAGTAAATACAGAACGACTCGTACTTTCAGCAGTGAAAATAATATTTTTAGTTTTCAATTTCGAATCATTATTGTAAAAATTATTTTTCAAATAATTTCTAAATAATAATTTTCCAATCGTTTGATTAAATAATAATTTTCCAATCGTTTGATTAAATAATTTTTCAATCATAAGTTTTGTCTACTAATAAACTAATACTTAAATCATTACTTTCGTTCTATTAAAATCGATTAAAGTAATTCAATTTAATTAATTTTAATTTTTGCTTTTCTTATTCTCTTTTATTTAATGAATGGAAAAATTTTAATTAACATAATTTTCGTTCATTAAAGAATTTTTAAATAGTAATTTTCGTTTATTAAAATAAATACTCATACCGGCTTGTTAAAATAATTATTTAAATAAAAATTTTTGAATATTGAAATAAATAAAAATAAATAAAATAAAAATCCCCGATAAAGTTTTTCCATTTCTATACTTTTGTGTGGTTTGTTAAAATAATTATTGAAATAAATTTTTTTAAATACTAAATAAATAAAAATAAATGAAATAAAATTTCTCGAAAAAGTTTTTTCCATTTTTATACTTTTGTGTGGTTAAAAAAAAACAATTAAAAAAATAAGTAAATTTCAACAATAATTAATTGTTTGCTGCTGTCACATTGTATCTAGAAACAAGCTGTTTAATTAATTCATGATATTCGTTATCAATTAGTGGTCTTAAAGTTTCACAGTTTCAGTGGAGCATCCGCCAACTAATTACTAATCACTAATTGACCCTGACCTTTTAAAGCAGAATTGAAATGGAATTTCCATTTGGTTGTAAATACGCAAGAAAATTCGAAGAGAGAGAAGGAGAGCGAGTCACAAATTGAAATGAATTAATTCTGATGCTCATCACTTAGTTAAATTAACGTCCTTTTAACATTTCAATATTGCACACCACGTATTCGTGTTTCTGATTCCAGAAACATTTTACTTTTTCATTTTATAAATGAATTTAATTGAAATTAAAATTGCTTTTTCATTAATTTTATTGAGAAGAAACGTAAAAATAGTAAAATGTGACATTATCAATCAGTCGAGTAAATACAAAATTTTTTTTATAAATTTCAATTTTCGTTTAATCAAAATTTTTTTAAGGGCAATAAATTAGTAATTTGATAAATTTATCAATTTTACAAAAATTTAATAATTTTATAAAAATTAATAGTTCAATAAAAATGAATAACTTGATAAAAGTTGATAACAGTGAAACCTGTCAGAATGCATCTCGATTTTTGAAATTTTCTTCCAGTAAATAATACTTGAAAATTGTTTCACAATTTTTGTTTTTGAATATTTTTACAATATTCTGGTACTAACAAAAGTGAAAATGAAAATAATTCCTGTTAAACATTTTTGAA
Source organism: Leptopilina drosophilae (assembly GCA_032873175.1). NCBI lineage: Eukaryota > Metazoa > Arthropoda > Insecta > Hymenoptera > Figitidae > Leptopilina > Leptopilina drosophilae. The sequence goes on from CM065481.1 coordinate 23,622,254, forward strand.
TATAAAATTTTTTTTTAATAGAGTTGCATTCCAACAGGTTCAACTGTATTGGATAAAAATTAATAACTTAATAAACATTAATTATTTGATAAAAAAATTATTTATTTATTTATATAAATAATTACTCAATGTCTGTAAAAATAAAAGCAATTGGCAAAATTAAACCAGAAAATGAATTAAACAATTTTAATCAAATTAATTGAAGCAACAATTTAATTACAATTTTTTGGTTCAATTTATTGTTCGCGTGTAAATTAATTAACTTTTAGAAAAATGCAACCGTATAGTTAATTTTAAATATTCATTATAATTATACAACAGTTGCGTTGAAAAATTTTTATTTATCTTTTAATAATGCGTGACGAAAACTGTAATTTACGAAAGAGTGAGACAGAGACAAAGAGATATATAACACTGATATAAAAATAATATTGTACTTAAACTATAATCAATAACATCGAGTCATGTATCTGGGAATCTTGAAGAAATATAATGATTTATGTACACAAAACTAATATACAATAATAATATAAATGAAGGACGGAGACAGAAAATCGATGCGTGATCCTTTATCAGGATTATTCTTTTTTTTCGTATATTAAATATATATAATCGAAAACATTTTTTTATACACAATTGCTCCCTTAAAAAACTCACACGACACTATTGTTTAACAGCTATTCTAAAATATTTATGTTTATACGAAAAGGGAGAAATTTTTTTTCTATCTTCACAATATCGCTTAATTGTTATAAATGACAATAAGGTGTCAGACAATTTGTCAATCGATTCAGGGGCAGCCTTAATTCACTCGGGAAAGGCACAACATTACACGTATACTATTCTTTTGAGAAAAAACACTTTTTTCATTAATTTCGTACAATTTTCCATTTCTATAACATTAAAAATTAATGACAATTTAATTTTAATAGAAAATTTAATTTTAATTAAAAATTAATTAAAAATTAATTAAAAATTAATTAAAAATATAATTAAATTTAAATTAATGACACTATAATGTCGTTGGAAAAATGTACAAAATTGGAATTTAAAATTCTGTTTTTCTCATTTTTTTAAAAATTGTTCTTCTTATAAAATAATTAAAAGACCGTCCCTGAGTCATTCATTGTCGTTGATGTTTCATTTTCTTTACGTATAGCGTCTTTGTTTTCTATTTTCAATTCCATTTTGTTTTGTTTGCGACTAATATTTGTATACATCAAGTATTTTTTTATAATTTATAATTAATAATTAATTATAATTAATTTATAATTAATGACTTTTTTATATTTGATAAAAAATGTGTATTTATGCAAAATACATTTGTTAAAAATCACACAGGTGGAAAGATTTTGCATACTTTATTTTTACTTATTTCTTTTATTATTATACTACATTTTGTTAAAAAAAAAATTGGAAAAGAAATTTAAATTTATTTTGAAAAATAGATTTTGAATAAATTATGCAAAATTCATCCACATGAGTATAATAATGAAACTTATTATTAAAGAGAGCTAGAGGTAAAATTTCAGTCATAAATTTAAATTGTTTATCATTTTGTTGAAAAGAGTTTTCAAAAAAAAATAATTTTAAAAATATATAAAAAATTAATTATAAATTGTGATTCATCGAATAAGAAGTAATTTTATTTAAATGGTATTTAATTAATTAATTAAAAAATAGTAAATTAATAAATCATCGTTTATAAACAATATTTAGTTTCTAAATAAATATTTAAATACAAAATTTGTTCCAAAATAAAATAAATTTTAACGAAATATTTTACCTATGACTTCTCTCCTAACGTATAATAATTAATTGCATAAATTAACGTATAATTATTAATATGAATAAAAATTAACATTTATTAAATCTATAAATGTATAATGACCAAAAACAGGTACTGAGACGTATTGACCCGAATTGGGACAATAATTTTGTTTCAAAGGATCTTTAGAAACTATATAAAACTCTCTAAATCTGAATTCGCACTGAAATATTTGGAACTAAATACAGAATTATATTTGTTTTTTTTTTATTTCTATTATATTCTAAGAGATTTTAGAATATAGTCGTAAATTAAAAATTTTAAATAATTAATAAAATAGTAGTTTAAAACAATAAAAATAGTATAAATGAAATAATTAAATAATCAAAAACGAAATTAGAAGGATAGAAACATTGAATTCATATTTTTTGCTTATTTCTTTTCATAGAGAATTAAATGAAATTAAATTCAAACTTTACGAATTTATTCTCTTTTTATTAAATGTTTTAAGTCAAAGGAAATTAAAAGGAATTAAATCAGAAACTTTAAACACATTTTTTGTTTATTTTGTTCTTCCCCCAAAGAAAATGAAAGGAATTAGACCAATAAAAAACTTAATCAATTCTTTTTTCATTTTTTCAAAGAGAATTAAGTGAAATGAAAATCGATAAATATCAAATTTTTACAGAAATTCAATTGTTTGAAATACAATTTACAGGAAAATTGGTAAAAAGCATTTAATTATTTTCATAAACAAAAAAATTCATGACAAAAATACAATTATTTGTATTACCTTTGAAGTTAAATTTATTAAAGTTTAAATTAAATTTTCTAAATAATTTAATTATTCTTATAAATTTTCATAACATGAATAGACATTCAATTATTTCAAAAAATTTTAATAAATTCCTTAGCAAAAATTACATTACTGTATTACAAATAGTAAAGTTTTTCACAGGAATTCAATTATTTCAAACAATTCGATTTTAAATTCGTTGGAAAAATGGAACTATTTTCATAAAAACTAAAATTTTTCGCAGGAATTCAATTATTTTTAATTTAAGTTTAAATAAGTTATTCAATTTAATTGAATTATTTTTTTAAAGTCTCATATAATGTTTCCAAAAAATTCAATTATTTCCATAAATTTTAATAAAATCCTTCATTCTTTTTTCTTATTTTTTTCTTTCAGTTAAAGAAAATTAACAGGAATTAAACCAAAAAAATTAATTCATTTTTCAAAATTTTAATTAATCAAAAAGAATTTCTGGAAAATGGCCAAATTAGCAATTTTTTTGCCATTTTTTCTACGTCGAAAAAACTATTAGAATCACCTCCCACTTTTTTTGCAACAGAATTAAGCAGAAATTTTCAGTCCTGTGTTATTTATTTCTAAAAAATATTTAATTAAATTTTTTGAAGTTCGTTAAATTTTGAAAAACATTTTATTGAAAAATTATAAAATTAATTAAAATTTTTGAAATTCAATTGAAAATAATTAAAGTAGTTAAAGTAGAATTTCATTGATACGCAGTATATAAAACAATTGACTTTCCAATGAATTTCAATGTAAATAATTTAGTTTTACAAAGAGTTACAATTAAATGTTGTTTCTTAAAGTAAAAACCAGTATTAAAGGGTTCAAATTTCATTCAAAAAAAATTTAATTTTGAAAAAGTTACCATTAAAAGTTTTATTTATTAATTAATTTTAATAGAATTATACTTAATTGAGGAGGTCAATCAAATAACTCGATTTACGCTCGGCTGAAATGTTGTGAAGCCAGTCAGTCGGGTCAAAAGGGAGAAAAATAAAAACTCAAAATTTTGGTTTTTAAAGAACGGCATCTTGTAAATAATAAAAAAATACATCTTTTTTCTCAATGAATTTTTTTTGTAGAGCAAATATTTCTCATATTAAAAAATAAAAACCAAAAAATTTGTGTTTAGAAATTTAATTAAGTTTTAAAATGCAAACGGTCTTTTTGCATGTAAAATGTTAATGAATTCGCTCGGAATTTTTTGTACATACTCATTTGGGTCTGCTGAAAGAGAGAAAGTCATAAAACATTTCAAAATTATTTTTTGTTTAATTGTTTTTTATTATAAACAATGACCTGTCTGCAATAAGGTTATCTTATTTTCGATGAGAAAAAGTATCGAGGGAAGTTTTGAGTTCAACAAACTTCCAGTGAGAAAGTTGTTCTATATCATTCAACGAAGTTTTTCTAAAAATTTTAAATAAATTTGTTTTAAAAATAACAAAGTTATTCAGTTTTTAAAAACTTCCTGCCGCGTCACGCATACGCCACAAGAGACAGCGCCGAGGACAGCGCCTTAACTTAGGCAATGTGGTGGCAATCTACTAGCAACAGCTGTGTACCAATAAAAAATATTATCTTAATATTTATTACATAATTATAATGTTATATTAGAACTATTCACAAAAACTAAAAATGTTATAAAAAATATTGTGAAGAACCTTTAAAGGTTGTTGTAAAATAAAAACATAAGTAGAAACGAAAATAGTATAATTATTGTATTATTTACTGTAATATTAATAATGATAATGTTTATTTAACTAATTACATAAAAAGAGAAAATGAAAAATAATGAAATAACCATGTTTGCATAAAAAAAATTGTTAAAATAAATTAACAACATAGCTGTTGCTAGTAGATTGCCACCACATGGCCTAAGTTAAGGCGCTGTCCTCGGCGCTGTCTCTTGTGGCGTATGTGTGACGCGGCAGGAAGTTTTTAAAAATTGAATAACTTTGTTATTTTTAAACAAATTTATTTAAAATTTTTAGAAAAACTTCGTTGAATAATATAGAACAACTTTCTCACTGGAAGTTTGTTCAACTCAAAACTTCCCTCGATACTTTTTCTCATCGAAAATAAGATAACCTTATTGCAGACAGGTCATTGTTTATAATAAAAAACAATTAAACAAAAAATAATTTTGAAATGTTTTATGACTTTCTCTTTTTCAGCAGACCCAAATGAGTATGTACAAAAAATTCCGAGCGAATTCATTAACATTTTACATGCAAAAAGACCGTTTGCATTTTAAAACTTAATTAAATTTCTAAACACAAATTTTTTGGTTTTTATTTTTTAATATGAGAAATATTTGCTCTACAAAAAAAATTCATTGAGAAAAAAGATGTATTTTTTTATTATCTACAAGATGCCGTTCTTTAAAAACCAAAATTTTGAGTTTTTATTTTTCTCCCTTTTGACCCGACTGACTGGCTTCACAACATTTCAGCCGAGCGTAAATCGAGTTATTTGATTGACCTCCTCAATTGTTCTTTTTAAATTGAATTTTTTAACTAGTTTTATTTAAAATACTGAAAAAATTAATTTTTTAAAAATATTTAAATATTCTATTATTTAAATAGTTAAATAATTATATGAAGAATAATAAAATATATTTTTTTACAAATAAAAGAAAAACTTAGAGGAATAAAAATTGTTTCCAATTCTGTACGTGGAATTAAAAATAAAACAGAAAATTTTCACCAATTGTCGTCTTGCAATGAATAAATTACTAATTTTACCTATTAAATTTTTTTCCCATTATTTCGTAAGGGATAAAAGTAATTAAAAAATTGACAAATTCACAATTGACATTCAGATTTATAAAAAAGAAAGAAAATAATTAAAACATAAAATAATAGAAAATGATAATTCAGATTCAGATCTAGAGAGAAGAGACTTAATGGGAAAAATTCAATTTCACAGTAAAAATGAATTGCGACAAAAATTGAGAACCATGAAACAAATCGTGAGCATTGTCGTCATCATCATTGTCGATGTTTCGATCGATGACACGGAACTCGATCGATAATAGGGATTATAATTTCGCGTATTCGATTGTGGATAATAATTCGAATTGGGATAACGTTGACCATTCGATGGTTGCTGATAGCCAGGCGGTGGATGCAGTGGATATTGATTCGATTGAGGATAATTCGGCTGTCCACCATAAGGTGGATAACCCGATTGTCCCGGATATGGCATTCGATTATTATTTGTCGGATATGGTGGATATCCATCGTTCCTCGGTGGTTGTTGATTCGTTGGATACGGTGGATAACCATTATTATTACTGCCAGATGATGATGACGATGATGGTGAATTTGGATACGATGGATATCCTAAATTTGTATTTGTATTCCCTGCATATGGCTTCATTGGCGTTCCAAAAACATCTTCTGGCGGTGGTGCATTCGCATTTTCGTAAGGATTTGAATTCGAACTATGCGATCCTTGATTGTAGGTGTTGCTATCATAGTCTGGAAGATTTTTTTTAAATGCTTGCAAAATTCTCTTATGTGATCAATTTTCGCAACTAAAACGGTTGGAGTTATAATCAGAGAATTGTGCCTTTTTTTTATTTACTATTTTCATAAGAATTTTTCTAAATTTTGTCACAAAAAACGAATCAAAAATTTTTGTTTTTACATTGCAACAATTTTGATTCGATTTTTATCTCAATTTAACATTCTTAGAAAAAATGTGCTTTTTGGTATTATTTTCTTCTTTTTCAGGATTGCCACAGGCGAGGAAAATCTGGGAATTTTATCTAAAGTACTGGGAAAATAATAAAACTTCTAAAGTTACTACAAAAGTTCTGCTTTTGATGTCTAAAAATATTTTACAAAAAAGGACAAATAAACTTGAAAACATCGAATTTAATTTATTTTTAAAACATAACTAAATTCTTGTCTGAAATTTGAATATTTTCAATATCTACAATTTTAATAAAATTTCTCAAAGGAATTCAATGACTATTATTATTTTAAAAAAATCGATAAATATCAAATTTTTACAGAAATTCAATTATTTGAAATACAATTTACAGGGAAATTGGTCAAAAGAATTTAATTATTTTCATAAACAAAAAAATTCATGTCAAAAATACAATTATTTGACCTTTGAAGTTTAATAATTAAAGTTTAAATTAAATTTTCTGAATAATTTAATTATTCTTATAAATTTCCTAACATGAATAGACATTCAATTATTTCCAAAAATTTTAATAAATTCCTTTGCAAAAATTACATTATTGTATTACAAATAATAAAGTTTTTCACAGGAATTCAATTATTTCAAACAATTCGATTTTAAATTCGTTGGAAAAATTGAACTATTTTCATAAAAGCTAAAATTTTTCGCAGGAATTCAATTATTTTTAATTTATGTTTAAATAAGTTATTCAATTTAATTAAATTATTTTTTTAAAGTCTAATAAAATGTTTCTAAAAAATTCAATTATTTCCATTTTTAATAAAATCCTTCTCAAGAGTTAAATTATTTTTAAAAATAATAATTCTGAAAAAGAAATCAATTATTTTGAAAAATTTTGATAACATTTTTTATAAGTATTCAATTTTAAGAAATAATTAATACAATTATGTAATTAATTAATAATAATAATTAATTATTATTATTAATAACATTATTATTAATAATAATTAATTTTAATTAATTAATTATATTAATTATTTTTTTGCAGTTAAATAATTAAATTCTTGTTGAAATTTCTAATAAAAACTTATTTTAAAAATGAATAAAAATAAAAGTAGGTATATTTACACATAGTTTAGTGGGCTTAAATTTTATTTAACAAAAAAATTCATTTTCAAAATTTATTTAATATAAATTTTACTTGATATAAATTTTATTTGACATAAAAATACAGGCGCGATTTTTAGTAGAAACCTATCAGATATTATCAAGAAAATTATGATTGGACAATTTTTAAATTCGCATCTATATTTTTCTGCGTCAAATGATCTTTATTTCAATTGATATTTATGTCAAATGTATTTTATGTTAAATGACTTTTGAGTCAAGTAAAATTTATGTCAAATAAATTTTAAATTAACCAGATTTTATGCGAAATTAAATTCATGTCAGTTTTAAATTTGATTAAAGTTATTTTATTTTTGGTGATTGGAAAAATTTGTTTAATGAAACTCAAAAATAATGGTCTAAATACCCTGAGGAACTGTTAAATCAAAATGAATTTTAAAACATGACCTTGTTTTTTATTTCATTAAATAATTAAATTTCAAAATGACTTTTTCATGTTGATGATTATAATTACATTAGAAATGATTTTAATCAAAAACAGTTGCAATTTCCGCAAATATTTGAATTTTTGAAAATTCCAAATAATTTGAAGAAATTGACCATAATTTATTATTTACTTGAGAAATTATTTAATTTCTAAATAGTTATATTTAAGTTTTTGAAAATATTTTTGATAGAATCATGAAATTAATTAAATTTTGTGAAATTAATTAAAAAACATTAAAATAAACATTTTCATCTTTATTCTAAAAATATCGTTTTCTTATATAATTTTTTGCATGGGAAATGAAGGAAAAATTCCATTTTCTACGACTAGAAGTCAGGAAAAATCAGTGTAGAACAAGAAAAAATTTTTGTGGCAATCCTGTTGTTATTTTTTTCGTTATCATTTTTTTAATAACAATTTTTTGGTCATTTTTTATTTCTTGTTGGTTATTAATGTTTTTTTGTATTGTTTTTTTCGGTTATTATTTTCCTAACGTGAAAGAATAATCCGGCAAATATAATTGGAAAAATAGTAATTGAAAGTAATTTTTTTATTTTTTTCGTCTTTCGAGTAACTTAATTACTGTAGAAGAGAGAGGGAGGGAGGGAGAACGAGTAATTAAAAATAATTCGCTTTCAATCGAAAGTGGATCGAGAGGCATTCGATTCATGATATGTTTCACTAGAGATAAGAGAAATTCCATGGAAAACTAATCAGCTTGGAACTCGATAGGAATTTCTCTTAGTTCGAATTGATTGGTTTGACAAAAAATTATTTTTCTCCAATCTTTTTATTTAGTGTTTAGTTTTTATTTGCTCTCGTCAATTAAATATTTTTTTTTCAACAAGACAATACAGTGACAACTATTATTTAAATAATATCACTGTCTTGGATAATTTTGTCAAATCCTATGAAACGATTAAAATATTTAGTTAATTAATTAAAATATTAAATATATAATTTTTTGTAGTAGTAAAAAAATTATTTTTATATATTTTTTCTTATTGTAAATTATTTTATTTTTGGGGGAAAAAAAATTTTAATTTAATATGTTTTAATTGAAATTTAATTTTGATTTTAGAATTCTCTGATTATAGACTCCGTTTGAATTAAAAAAAAATGGTAAACAAATAATTTTTGGGGAAATGGAATAAATCACAGAGAAAAGAATAATTGAAGGACCTCATTTAAAGTCAATTTATTACAAACCACCATCACCGCTTGGGGAAAAAAAAGTGCTAGCTTTGAGAAAAATGAGTGTTTGGTGCTTGGAAGCGTGCGCCATAATACGAGTGCAAACTCATCAAAATTTCAGAAAGCCGTGTGTTTTAAATGCTAAGAGAATTTTCAAAAGGGGAATAAAAGCGTTTACCTTCACCATATTAATAGTCACACTGTTTGGCGAATTAAAATTTCAAAAAAAATTTCCAAACAACAAAAATTTCGGATAAATTGTAGTCTAATGTGCCATATGAAAATAGAAGCTAAAGGAAAATTGTAATAGACTGATTGAAATATTCTAATTTGATTCTAATTTAATGAAACGAATATTTAATCATTCTTATTTTAATAAATAAATATCTCATTTAATTAAATATTGAATTTTATATATGTTTTCTCTTATTATTTTTATGTAATCAAATTGAAATTGAATAAAAGAATTTCATCTTCTGTTTATTACATTTCTCATTGTTTTTAAATTCAATTACAATTGTGCTACTGTATTTGATCTTCTCTTACAAAAAGGAAAAAGTAAATTTAATTAAAATTCTTTTTACTTCTTTCCATAGATTAAATAAATAAAAAAGTTAATAATAAAACAAATAAGTGAATAAACAATAAATGGAAAGAATATCAAAAAGAATATATGAGTAAAATAAAAAATTCTATTTCTGAACAAGTATATATAATAAAATTCTTTTTAAAACGAAATATAAATTTAAATTTAAATTCAAATTCAAATTTATAATTTCTATTTAATTAATTAATTTTTTAATTAATTTAATTATTTGGACAATAGTAATTTAAATACACATAAAAGGTAAAAATAAACAATTTTTCCACATCAGTCTATTTTCCCTAAAAATTTTCTTATAAGCGTTTTGCGAAGATTTATTTACAAACACATTCACAAGAACAGCATGCAAACATTTTTCATTCGTTTTTGTAGAAATTGTGACAAATGAATGAATTATTTATTATTATTTATAACTATTGGAGACTATTTAGAAAAAAAAATTATTTCTCTACAATTTTAATGATTTGTAGTGAAAAAAAAATTGTTTTTAATTTTGCAAAAATAATTCGTTTGTGAATTATTTTTCTACAAAAGCGAAAAATTTTATATTTAGGATCGATACGTAAATAATTGTAACGCGAGATATTTAAAAAAATCCATCGGGTATCTATTTCAATGGATTAAAATTCGTGAAAATTTTCCCAATTTATTGCTATAAACAATCGTTTCGTTCTGTATCCATCCCGTATTTAAAATATTCTCTATTTACATGAAATACGTGATAATTTACAGTAAATCCCATGTTAAATATTACGTGTAAAATATTACCATTTCTACTTGTCTAAACATTTATGTACAACAATTAAAAATTAAATTAAAAATTAAATACAGAAATTTAGTAATATAAATTTTAATAACAATAATAGTAATTTATTATTATTAAATTTATTTTTTTTTTATTTTTTTGTTCATTTATTTATTTTAACACATAAACAGACTTTCAAAGAAAAGAAAATTGACTTTTCGTAAAAACTTGACCTTTTCTATTTTTTCATTTACGTCTTATTTATTTTCTATTTTTATTCTTTAATATTTTATTTTATTTATTACGTATTCTATTTATTGTTTAAATTTAAAATATTTATATTTATTTCTATTTATACATAAATTTACATTTATATTATACAGTCGACTCTCGATAAATTGAATCTCAAGGGATATTAAAAAAAATTCAAATGTCGAGACTTGAGAGTTTTATTCATCGAATATTTTAAGAGTAAAAAATTTTTTTTCAAAGAACGAAACAGATTTATTATCAAGTAATGACAGTTTTTAATTTTTTTTTTATTGTAATTATTATTTAATTTGAAAATAATTCGACAGATAATTTGAGAGTTAATTCTAGAATATAAATGTAATTTTAATAAATAAAAATAAATAAAATAAATATATTTCAAATTGAAATAAAAATACATTCTTAAATAATTCGAATTTAGAACTCATCGAAAGTTCGGAGTTTAAATAAATAAATAAATGAACATCGAAAATAACAATCAATAGAAATTTTTGTCTCATGCAAATGTTTTGTTTTCTGCAACTCGCCATTCTCTAAATTTCTATTTGATTTTGTTTTCAATCCCTACAGAGAAAAAGGAAATAAAAAAAAGAAAACCTTTTTCCGAAATAAAATAAAATTGGTTTAAATCCAAACGAATAAAAAGGAAATGAATTTTTTTTATGACCTTACCTTGAGATTTCACACAGACTGGCCTTCCATTGTCTATTTTACATTTCTGACCAGTTGGACAATTCATTGTACTGCAAGTTGGTTCTGAAAATATAATTTAGTAAATTAGATTTTTTTGAAATTGAACATTTCCTGAGATATATTTTTTTGACTTTTTTTTAACTACAAAAAAGCAAGTTTTTACGTAGCATAAGTAAATAACGAGAATAATTATACTGAAATTTTAGCAAAATGGGAAAAAAAGAACAAAATTTTGAGGAAAGTTATTTTATTTTTGAAATAAAGTAGAGAGCAGTTATGAAATGGTAAATAAAAAATAAGTAGGAAATAGAAAGTAAATAGTAAAATAAGTAAAATAACAGTGATTAAAAAATATTAATTTATAGGGAAATATATTCAAGATGCAATTTTCGAGTCTATATTATAATTTCGAAACTTTAATGTGTTTACCTCCATGGCTTCTTTTTTCGCAAGTTGGATAACGACCACATTGACTGTTTGAATATGTACATTGATCTTCCTTTATGACACAAACTTCGTTGCTGGGACATCCAATATCATTACAAGTTCTTCCATATTCTGCAAATCACACAATGAAATAATAATTTTAAATCTCGAATAGAGAATAAAAAAGCGTCCGTTTTAAATTATTCCCCATTTTTTGCCTTTTTATACAAACTAATTAGAATTACTTTATATTCTCTCTTTTATATTATCTGAGAAGTTTTTTTTTCATATTTCACAAAATACAATTATTCTTGCGAATTAGTAATTTGTTGGAATGAAAAAAAATTTAATTCAAAATGTTATTTTATTTATAAATTTTGAAATAAATTTCACTGCTTATAAATTTATAAAATAAATTTTTTTATTTATGTAGTAAATTATTAAAAAAGGTTTTTCGTAATTGAAAAAGTTTTATTTGGTATTTAATAAAAGAACAGCACTTGAAAAAGAGGAAGTTGGTATCAACACTGATCGAAGACAATAGTAAATAATAGCAGTTAAAATCAATGGTAGCTGGTAATTGGAAATAATAATTATATTTAAATACATTTCTAACAGGAATTATTCGTAATTAAAAACAATGGAATTTCATAAACGTTTCTGTAATGAAAATCAATACTAATTGGCGAAAATTGGTCTTGTGTTCAAAAACAGTGGTAGTTAATATCCGTCTGTTACATCCAATTGCAGTTGAGAAGAACAATTTTAAAAAATTTATTTTTTCAACATTTTTTTCTATTTTCATTATTTTAATTCTTCTTTTGTCTTCTTTTAATGATTTCAAATTTTTCCTATTTAAATTATTATTTTTTTAATAATGTTTTTCCAATAAAATTCTAAAATTTTACAAAAAAGGGCGAACTCTTAATTCCTTCCAATAAAATTCTTTCCCCTCTTTAACTTAATTTTTTCAATAAAATTCTAAAAAAATTTTTAAGAAATATTTTTTAAAAAATTTTCAACATTTTTTTGAATTTTTCAATAAAATTCTAGAATTTTGCACACAAAAGACGAAGAAAAAAACTTCCCTAAAAAAAAAAATTTCCCCTTTTTTTACTGCTGTATTTGTCTGGTAACTCGAAAAAATGAAAAATAATAGCCTCAAAATTCGAGGGGAGAGAAAAAGAAAAAAGAACTTCCGTGTACTCCCAAACACGTAAAGTCCCTGGAGATCAACATTTCAGCATTATCATGTGAAAATCACCCACTGGAAAGGAAATTCCATGAGGAGCAAAAGAGTTAAAGAATGACAGAGAAAAAAAAAGAGATTATAAGCTCCGACTACGTTTATATAATTTCGCACAGAATGATGCTCTCGTACAAATGAAGATAATCCGAACAATTAAAAAACAGAGAAAAAAACCAAAAAATTAGAAAAAAGAACAAAGATGAGAAATAATTCTCTCGTAAAGAAAAAATGTAATCGTATTGAATTTTTTTTTGTTTTATTTTCTATTTATAAATTTTCCTCCAAATTTTTCTTATTCTTTTCTTAAACCTATACTAAGGGAAGGTCAAAGTCGTCTCGCGTTGGTTTAATGGAAAAATTGCAACGACTTTGACCTGACCTTAACGAAACAAAAAAAAAGTGAACTATATATTACTTTATAAAAACGATCGAAAGGTCAGAGGACGTTTATAGAAAATAGAAAAAAAAATGTATAGAAAAATATTTTTGAACAGTGTAAAATTATTTCGATAAAAACAACCAATTTTATTTTCTATTTTTTTCTATACTTTAAAATTTTTTTCTATCTTTTTTTAACAATAGTAAACATTTATTTAATATTAATTTGACAATTATCGCTTATTACGATCAAAAAGGACAGAGAAGATGTTATGAAATATTTTTTTTATAATTTTTCATCCTGAATAATTGTGGAAAAATTTTTTTTCAATCAGAACTGTGCAAAATTTATTCAACCGATAAAATTATTATTTAATTATTAAAACGTACCGAACATTTATTTCTTAATTATAAAATTTAAATATTTATTTAATAATTGTGTCACGCTCCGCAGAAAAGTACCTAACAAGCAAAAATTTTGAGGTTATGTTTTTAATTTTTCAAGTAAAAATACAGAAAGAAAATCAAATATTAATAAAAAATTATTTATCTTCAAGTCGTCAGTATATTCAAAATATTCAATAAAAATTGGTTTCAAATTCAAATAATTAAGAATAAACTTTTAATCAAGAGAAATCTAATAAGAACCTAACCTATAATTCGTTTGCGTCTCAGGTACCTTTCTTCGGATCGCATCACAATTATTGTTCATTACGTTCGAAAGATCAGAAGATATTACAACATTTTTGTTCTAATTGTTATTCTCTCCAATAATTATTGTAAAATAATAATTTATAATTATTAATTAATTAATATTAATTCATTACGGTTCAGAGCCTGAAGGATATTATAAACTTTTTTTATAATTTTTTCGTTCGAATAATTATAGAAAAATAATTATTTTTCTTTGAGAAATGTACAAAATTTTTTCGCTTGATATAACTATTGATTTTATTTATTAGTTAATGATAATTAATATTTATTGAATTAAAAAATTATTAATTTATTTATTGCGATTCAGTGATCAGAAGACAAGATTTTTGTTTAGAGAAAAAATCTTTAGAAAAATATATGTTTATTGCGAACTGGGCAGATTTATTTCTATTGATATAATGATTATTTTTATTATTTAATTAGTAACAATATTGATTTTTTTCATTTTATTTATTTATTTAATAATTTATTTATTACGATCGAAAGGTCAGAGTCAAGATTTTTTGTTACAATTTTTCATCTCGAATAATTATATAAAAATACTCTTTTTCACAACGATGCGGAATTATTTTGATTTATACAATTATAATTTAATTATTCAATTAATAATAAATGATTTAAACACTTTTTTAAAATTTTTTGCTCTTTTAAATTTGAATCAAACAGAAATTCGACAGGTCAGTGATACTTATATACCACGTAGAATTTTTCTCACTAGCGAGCGAATTTTCATGCCCTCTAGGCGGCAATCATCGTAAATACATTGGCGCGAAATTCAAATTCAATAAAACAAAAAAAACGAACTAACTCGATTATTAGCAAAGAAAAAATTTTTTTTTTGTTTTCTCCCCAAACGAACAAATTGGTTTCGTAAATTTCTCTCTACCTTCCCAAGTAAACATGATTCAATTGCCCTAACAATATTTATCCATTCCTTTCATTCCTTTCCAAAGACTGCGCTCCACCCTTTTTGAAAATACGAAGCGTGAATAGTCAATGAGAAGGAATTTCGCACCTAATGTCCATAGCCTTTGGCTAATAAAAAAAAGCCCTTTTAGGTTCGAGTTTTTTTTTAAGGGTATTATAGATTGGTATCTTTGAAAGAGAGAGAGAGAGGTAAATGTGAACCGGAAACTATCGCCAAAAGGATGATGTCCAATGGAATGAGAATGGGTTACAGAACGAAAAAGTAAAACGTGACTTGGTCCAGAAAGATGTTGGATATAAAATAAAAAAGTTCCCTTGGGTGATAGTGGAGGGAGGGGTGGGGGGAATAGATGTGGTCATTGCAGTAACGACAGCGATGGTGTCGATAATTGAGAATCGATGGGGTTACTGCGGGAGAAGCTCAAATAGAATTACGATTAGTTGCGTTATATCGTGTTATGACGTTATGCAAGGTTCAAGCTAAATGCATAATATAACTACCGGTACAACGATCGATGTAATATTTTTACTCTATCCTCCGCAGCTTCTCTTTCATTAATAGAGACGAGAGTAACTTCTATATATATATTGATGAAAAACCAAAATAGCCAACTTTCTCTCTCTCTCTCTTTCTCTCCCTCTTGCTCTCTTTTTCTCTCATATAGTTATGACGCTATTTTCTTATGCCCTTTAAGCATCTGGGAAAACAGACAACTTTGTCGAGAGTGTATTTATTTAACCTGTGACATTTTCCTATATGTCATATACAATATTTGTTGTACAGAATTTTTTTTATTTCTCATATTTCAGTTTTGAATCATCACTTTCCTCATACCTACACATTATATTAATAATAAAAGAGACACTGTTTTTTCAACCAAACAATAATTTTGCCATCGTTCTCAATGGAAAATATTTTTCTATCATTATTCGAGATAAAACATTCTAACAAAAATGTGAAATAGAAACTGAAAAATAAGAAGAAGAAGAAGTAATTTGTTAATAATTATAAATTTACTAATTGGTAAACAAAAAATTCGTCTTATTAAAATTAAGTTAGTTCGATTTCTTGTTTTCTTAAATTTGAATTTCGCGCCAGTGTATTTATGTTGATTGTCGCCTAGAGGGCACGAAAACTCGCTCGCAAGTGAGAAAAATTCTACGGGGTATATAAGTATCACTGACCTGTCGAGTTTCCATTTCATTTAAATTAAATGGAGATATTTAATTTATTTGACTTTAATTAATGAAATCAATATTTTTTAAAAATTTAACGAATTTAATATTGAAAGAACAGTTAAAAATTAAATTTTTAAATATAAAAGTCGAGAAAATAATACCAATTGAACTAAATTAATATTCAGCTAAAATGAAATTATTTAAATTCAATAATTAATAAATTTAAATAAATTAAATATCATTATAATTCCATTGATATTATTTTATTGTTAATAATATTAACTAAATATTAATTAATTAAATATTAATAACAATTCACTATTATAATAATTACAATGTTCTCTATGAATAATAATAATTCCCTATTTACAATAATATAATAAAAAGAAAAATTTAATTTATTCATTCATGTAACAATTGAATGACCTGAATAGTAATTATTTGTTACAATTAAAAATACATTGTCCTACTGTTGATAATTATAATTTCTTTCATTAAAAATGTGTACTTTTGTGAAAGAAATTCTATATCTTCCTGTGTGAAATATTTTTTCTTTCTTTTTTTAATGAAATAAAAATGTTTCATATTTTACAGAAAACGTGTATTTAGTGTTGAATGAACAAAATTATACGTGTGGCAACAAATGAGTTGATAATTAGGTCATAATTCAAGGCGTACTTTCGGAATTTGCGAGGTTTCAATTAATAAACAATTATATCGCTACTTGATTCTCTGTAATTATTAAATATTACATAAAGTTTGTAGTGATAATATTTTTTATAACGTGTTTATAAAATGGCTATTTAAATTATTGTTAGAGAATGTTTTGTTTTTCAGTTAATAACATCATATTTTTAAACTATTTTTTTAATTATTCGTAATCTATATATATATATAAAAATTTTTGAAGTTGTAGCCCAAAAAATTTGTTTAATTATGCTTAAATGTTTTTAAATTTAATAAAAATGGGAATTTTTTATTTGACAAACTATTCATCTCCGAAGCCTTTTTCATAT
Organism: Leptopilina drosophilae; assembly: GCA_032873175.1. Classification (NCBI taxonomy): domain Eukaryota; kingdom Metazoa; phylum Arthropoda; class Insecta; order Hymenoptera; family Figitidae; genus Leptopilina; species Leptopilina drosophilae. The sequence continues at coordinate 23,639,509 of CM065481.1, forward strand.
TTGGTAAGCGTTGTTTTGTTTTTAATTTTTTAATAATTATTTTCAAATACCTAACCCTTGAATTATAAAAAAATTTTCCGTTTTATTTAAAATAAAATATTTTTAATTTTTTAAATATAATATATTAAGTAGAAAGTTAGATAAATAACAAAATTATAATTAAAAATAAAAATTTGTTATAGAAAACATTAATTTTGAACTTAAAATGGTAAATTAAAAAATTCATTACAATTTTATTTTCGTTCAATATAAAAAAATATATATTAATTATTTTTTAAAAGATAAAATGGTTGTAAATAAATTATTAAATACACAATTCATTAAATTATAATTATAAATAAATAATGTAAAAAGTTTAATAAATTAAAGAAATTAAATTTAAAAGGAATTTTTTTTATAGTATATTTAACCTTCAAAACACTTAATATTAACATAATGCTGGAATGCTTATTTTAGAAAATTAATTTTGCGCAACAAAGATTTTTACCTTTAAACGTATTTAAAACCTACCCATGACAAAAAAATTCACAAAATGTAAAAATTAATTTTTCTTAGTTTTTGGAAAAAAACAGGTGCCTTTCAGAAGAATCGCCCATATAAATAAATATTAAAAAAATATAATAAAATTAATTAAGTAATAAATAACTAACGAGCATAAATATGTTAAATTAATTAGTTTACTGCAAGTATTAAAATGGATATTACATTTTCTCATCAATTGATTTGAAAATAGTTAATAGTATAAGGGACAATTATAAAAATCTTCTTTTTTTTGTAATTACTTTTTAATTACTTTAAAAATTGAAATATTGTTTTAACTTTCTACTAACTACCATTTTTTTGTTTCTTTTTTTCGACCTTTTTTCTCATTTCAACTACCATTGTTTTTATGTACACTGTTAATAAACAATGTTTTAAAAAAATTTATACCATTTTTTAAACTTTTAATTAATTTTGATTTCAGTTTGCATTGTTTTCGAATTTCTGCATTGACTGTAATTTCGAAGAGAAAAAAACAAAAATAATGCCTTTTTTGTGCAATCTGTATCTATATGGAAAAAAATTCAATTTTTACTCTTTGTTCGAGAGAAATAATAATAAAGAACCAATATTTCACATAGATTAATGAGTTGGAATTTTCATAAATTTTAACTACACTTTTTTAAACTCTTAGCCAGTATGGAAGTGAATGTCATTCTTCTTGCGCAGACACGTTAATTAAAAATATTTCAAAGTCGACAAAATTGCAAATTCTTTATATCTCCAATAAGATTTGCAATATTCGAAGTATAGTAAAGTTTAATTAAATTTTTAATTTTAATATATGAGTAATTAACGTTTTTAGTCAAAAATGTTAGAATAATAAAATTTTCTGTTTTTAATATATTAATTATATTAAATATATTATTTAATTATTACATATTTTTAAAAAATTGTCAATTATATTCAGTAGAAAATTTTTCAATAAGAAAATTGAGTTTTAAAAAATTCCTTTACTAAGAAAAGGAAGTTGAGAATAATTAATATTGAATATTTCAAATTTTTCCCGGAATTATGCCAAACCAATCTTGTCAATCACCAGTAAGTTATTTCACACAGTTTCCTCTTTTTTATTTTTAAAAATAGTTTAAAGCAATTTTAATATTTCTAAATAGTTTATTAATAATTAAATTTTTTTCTAAATAATTTAATTTAATTTTGTTATTCATTAATATAATTTAATTTATTGCAGAGATCTTTTCTTTAATAACATATAAAAATATTATTTTACAATAAATAAAAAAACTCACTCGAATATGGAACAGCTTCAACCAATGAAATCGAGAAGATAATCGCCACAACGATCACATTTTTCATGGTTGCAGGCATTTTCTGTAATCATAAGAATATAACGATTCGTCATTAAGATCTTGAGAAGTCATTGATAATTACCACTATATAGCGGCTGACCTTCATTCACTTGATGTTATATTATAATTTCGAGGAAGTATATTGTCGAAGGCGTGACACCACATAGAATAAGACAGGAGTCTCAAAACTTTTTCAGTCATAAAAAGAAACAAAAAAAAAAATCAGGGTTAATATGTTCAAAACTGTCTCAAAAAAACTAAAAATAAAAAAAACAGCAATTAAAGGAGAAAAGAGAGACAAATTTAGAAAAACAGGACATCAAGTAAACAAGTTTTCATTGAATAAAAACAAATGGGAGACACATAAATTTTAATAGCTGAACCAGTGTCAAAAAGTTGCCTTATTTTTACGAGTTTTAATATAAATGTCATTTTTTTTATGTAATACAAAAAAATTCTTCATATTAAATTTTATATCTTAAAATGAAAAAAAATTTTTTTTTTAAAACATACTTTCTAAAATTTAATATTCTAGATAAAAATATTTGCATTTTATTGTTTTATATCAAAATTAAGAAAGACTAATTTTTCGATTAAAAAAATTTTTTTTTGGACATAAAATTATGTATATAAACTAAAATTTCTATATATAGACCTCGAATGTATAGTTAATATCAGACGAGGACAATTTATTATTCTTTTAAAGGAAACTAGAAATTTAAACTTTACATATCAGTCTCGAGAAGGTTGAAACTTTGAATTGTGAATGTGAATACAATTATAATTATCTGTGAATTTCAAAAAAAAAATTATTATGGAAAAAATTTTTATTGTAACTACCTGGGAATTTAAAAAAAATGGAAGAAAAAAATTGAATGTGTCACTATTTTTTTCTTTTGAAGTATTTAATAATGAATATATTTTTATTTTCACGGGAGCACTGAATCATCACATAAAAGCATTTATTCGATTTATATGTTTAGATTCTTTAAGAGCAATGATATAATAATTATCATATCATATATAACTTTGAAAGAAAAATGACGCAGAAAACAATATTGAAATGGAAAAATCGTGTAAAAATTTTGTCTTGAGAGAATTTTAATTAATTTTCTATAATGTGAAACTAAACAAAACATTCGGATTTTAATTATAATCGTAAACATAATAATAATTATAATAATTATTATTATGATAGTAAAAATATAATTAGGCAATCATTATAACAATAAGTAAAAGAAACAATAACATAAATAATGATGATAATAATATTAGGATAAAATTATAATAATACATGACAATAATAGTTAATACTTAAAAACAATCAGTGCAATTTATTCTATTAATTTTTTCGAATTAAAAAAAGTTGGTATAAAAGTGGTGACCCAATTTGTGTCTTAATGTTTTTCACGCACCTCAACATCTTTTTTTTACCAAAGACCTTAACTATATTTTCTTCCGGAAATGTTACACATTATTTTTACATGGCCCAATGAGTCATCATTATAATATGTAAGGTTCACTTCTCGTATAGAAATTACTATCTAATAACTTAATAAAAAAACTTGCAAGAAATATTAATTTTTAGTCATGAAGTAAAAATTAGCAAATAATATTAGTTTTTATTAAACAATTTTTTAAAAAGAAAATAAATTAATAAAAAAAATTATTTAAGTAGCTAAACTAGTAGAGAAATATATAAATTAGTAAACAATGTTAATTTTTAGTTACTAATCAGTAGATAATATTAAATTAACAATCAATATTAATTGTTAGTTACTAATTAGAAAGAAAGAGTTACAAAAATTAACAAAAAACATTAAATTTTAGTAATTTAATTTAGTAAGTTTAGTAATTTAATTTAGTAATTTTAGTAAACTAATTTTTAAAAAAGGCAACTAAACAAACAATATTCATTTTTAGTTACCAATTAGTGGAACAAAATTGATTTTTATTAATATTTATCAATTAATTAAAATTAAATAAATAATAATAATAATAATAAATAATAATAATAATAAATAATAATAATAATAATAATAAATAATAATAATAATAAATAATAATAATAATAATAATCGATAATAAATATTTTTTTTTCATCTGCACTAAATAAATAAATACTTTTTTCCAAATAAAAAAATATTCTAAACAATAACAGCAATAAATCTTCTTTTTACATGAAATTAAAGAAATTAAATTAATTTTTAGTAAGTAATTTTTAGAAATAATATATGAGTTAGCAAATAATATTAATTCTTAGTAACTAATGAGCAAGAAATAGATAAAATAGTTAGTAAATAAGATTAAACTTTAGTAATGAATTAGTAAGAATAAGATAAATTGATAAACAATATTTATTTTTATTAAATAATTAGTAAAACAATAATAAATAAAATTAATTTTTAGTAAATAATAATAACTGTGAAAGACAAAAATTAACGAAACTTTCTAAACTTCAGTAAATAATTAGTTTTAAAAAGATAAACCATAGGTAAAAATAAAGATAAACCAAAAAAAAAGGTAAACTAACAAATAATAATAAATTTTAGGATCTAATTGGTAAAAAAAAGTATAAATTAAAAAAAAATTTCAATTTTCAATTACTAATTAACAGAAAAATGTATAAATCAGCAAACGATATTAAGTTTAGTAATTAAATATTAGAAAGAAAATACAAATTAGCAGACAATATTAAGCAACTATTTCGAAAAAAATCCTAATTAACGAATACTATTTATTTTTGTAACAAATTAGTAAAAAAAATTAGCAAACAATATCGATTTTTATAGTAACTAAACTAAAGAAAATTATAAATTAGTAGACAATATTAATTGTTAGCAACTATTTCTTAGGAAAAATATTAATTGACAAAAACTATTAATTTTTGCAACTAATCAGTAGAAAATAATTAGCAAAACAGTATTTATTTTTAATAATTTATCAGCAAGAGAAAGAAAGAAATTAACGAAAAATATGAGATTTTAGTTACTAATTAGTAAAAAAGAGAAACAAATTAATGAAAAATATTTAATTTCACTAAGAAAAAATCATTAATGGTATTTGAACCATTTTTACGTCACAATTTGGGCAAAACATGTGTTCTAACATTGTGACGTCATAATGGTTCAAATACCCTTAGAAAAAATTAACAAATATAATATTATTTTTTAATTTTTAGTAACAAACTATTAACAAAAAAATTTGAATTGACTAACTACTTATTAGTTCTACAATTGTCGAATTTGAAAAATTGGATATCACATCGACAATAATCAATAATTAAAATTTCTTTTGATTTAATCGATAATAAATATTATTTCTTCATCTGCACTAAATAAATAAATACATTTTTCCAAATAAAAAAATATTCTAAACAATAACAGCAATAAATCTTCTTTTTACGATTTGCGAGATGTTAAATATCGCGATTTAAAGGGGAAGCGAATAAAGCGAACTAGTTATTGTAAAGATGAGATTCGTAGCACGTATGCGTCGAATATCAAAACGCGCTGAGATCCCTGGATGCATCTAGATTGTCAGCAAAACGATCTCATGTTATACGACCGAAACTCCATTTTTCAACAGAACACATACCTATATCTTTCCAATATACATTTAGACAAACAAAACAAGAAAAAATCAAAAAAATATGAAAAAAATGCATGTATAGAATTTTTTCAAACAATACATAATTTTCTCTTTGCAGTCTTGATCTTCTATTAATAGACGCACTATGAGTCAGAAATAAATTACAAGTGATGCGAAATTCTCTTTTTTTTCTTTTCAATCAAAATGTTGTTTTATACACGTCACATCGATGCTTGTCAATAATTAACGGGTGTTGATGTAACAAAATGAAATTCGCCGAGAGTATTTATATTAAATAACCTCGCGAAAATTTATTTTCCATAATATAAAAAATATATTTTTTGTTTTGTATTAATTTCTAATTAATTCACAGCAATAAATAAATTCGCTCAAAATTGTTTTTTACTAAATTAAAATTTCAATTTAATAATATTTAAATTACAATTTTAAAAAATACAAATACTATTATAGTTTTGGAAATTAATTAATTAAATTTTTGTTGGACAAAAACCAAATAAATTCTCTAATGTCCTAAGCAAAGTTAATTTCTTTCTTTCTCAAATTCAAATTTTACTTCAAAAAATAAGTCAAGTGTTAAAAAATAATTTACAATGTTGCAATTATATTTGATTTATTATTTTTCCAGTAAAGTTAAAATCAAAACATAAATTTTACATTTGGAAACTTCATGAATTATTCCTTAATACTCAGCTTATTTTTCAAATAAAATTTGAATAAAAAAAAATAATTTTGCAATATTTAGTGCAAAAATAAGTCTCGTGGTAAAAAATAATTTATAATGTTTCAAAATGTTTGATTTATTTTTTTTAAACAAATTTATAATCAAAAAGATAAATTAAGAATTTTGAAACATTAAAAATTATTGCATTACGATATGATTTTGATTGAATTTTTAATTTTAGAGTGATCTTATTTTGTTTGATAAAAAACCATGTACATATTTTATAATTATTTATCACCTTTCACTTGTCGACGACGGCATCCTGAGATAATTAACAATTATCAAATATTTAGTACTTTTTTAAGATTTATTATATTTAAAAATTATTTTTTAACACTTGGTTTTTTATGCAATAAAATTCGACTTCAAAGAAAAATGAATTAATTTCGTTTATTTCAACGTTATAAATAAAAATTTAATAAAAAATGTTTTATTTATTACAGAAAATTGTTTTTTTAATTATATAAAAGTAAAGAAGTAAACCAAAAAAAGTAAATAAATTAATAGAATACAAATACACAAACAGCAATGGAAAATTTACTGTACAAAATATACTTAAAGAGTAAAAAATTTGAAGCAAAAGTACAAAAAAGTGAATAATTAATTTAAATTTTTTTGAAAAGAATGTTTTTCTTAATAATTTTTGTCAAAAAATTTTGAAAACAATTAAATTTCACCAAGAATTTCTTTTAAATTTCTAAAATAATCGTGTTTATTTTTAATTTGTAATTACACCCAGAGAAATTGTATATTTGTCTCAGAACCAACTAGACTTTCTATTTTTTTCAAATAAATTTTATTTAGTTTAAATAAAATTTTATTTAACTCAAATATATGTTTTATTTATATCAAATATAAATTTTATTTAAAACAAATAAAAAGTCTAGTTGGTTCTGAGACAAATATACGTTTATTTAAGTCAAATAAAATATATTTGGTTTAAATAATAATTTTCTCTGGGTGTAATAAGTTTATTAAAATTAATATAAATATTACAAGAAAATTAAAGTCTTTAAAAGAATTTTTCTTGTTCTCGTAATTAATTAAAATTGTTTGAAGAATTTTGGCAAAGAATTTAACAATTTATAAAAATAATTTAATTGTTTCGGACAATTTAATCAGAATTTTTGAAAATAATTGAATATTTTAAATGAATTTTATTGAAAATTTTGAAAATACTTGAATTTAATCAAAAAAAATTATGAATACGTTAAAAAATAATTCAATTTTTAATGAATTCGCTTTCAAAAATAAAATGAATTAATTTCGTTTATTTCAACATTATAAATAAAAATTTAATAAAAATTGTTTGATTTATAACAGAAATAATTTATTTTTAAATTTAACTTAAATTAATAAAATATTAACAAATCAAAACAAATATTTATTTGAAAGTTAAACATTTCTGCAACGTAAAATATTTTTTTTTGTATCAAAATCTTAATTATTATTTTTAATTCTTTTTGAAATTTGTTTATTTTTCGAAAAATTTATTCTTGGAAGGATTATTCATTGAATTCAATTTAATTTGAAATAGACAACAAAAGTTGAAAATAATTCAATTCAATAGAACTGTTGCAAATGTTTATATAGAATTAAACAAAGGTGTTTGAAATAAACTAGGATTTTTTCCAAAGTCAATAAAAATGTTTTTTGTAAAGATAAAATTCATTCGATTTAATGAACTAAAAAAAAAGTTTTTCGTTAAAGTTTATCTGAAACTATATTTGAACGCATTTTTTTCTATTTTGAATTAAAATTGCACTTTCGCAACAATTGTGTAGAATATATATATATATATGAAGTTCAATTTTTTAATTTATTTCAATGCATTTCAGTGAGTTGAAAATTTAGACAGTTATGAAGATTAAAGGAAAATATGTATATATGCAGAAATGAGAAATAACTTTTAGAAATCTTGAATGAAACTTTGCTAGAGGCTAAATTATCTCAAATATGAATACTTTTGCAAACTGAAATTAATTAAATAATAATTATCCTAATGATGATAAATCCGAGGATAAATCTGTATCAATAATTATTATAATTATCAATTAAGCAGGGGGAGGATTATGTTTTTATTAGTTGATAACATTAAATTTCAAAATCAATCAAAATTTACTGTTTATTATTATATTTACTTCTGAATTTATTTTTTCATATTTTTATTATTTTCAAAATTCATTATTTTATATATAAAATAATTTGCAATTTTACTTATTTTCTTTATGAAAATTCAATACATCGATTATTTTTTAGTGTATATAAAAAATTCTATGGAATAATTATTTAATACTCAATTTTATTTAAAAATTTAATATTTATTTAGTACTGAATTTAAGAAAGATATGAAAAATATAACGAATTTAAATTACTAAATTTATTTTAAAGTTAAAAGTTTAACATCTTTTGTGCTTTGAAATTAAATTTTTTTTTTTAAACAACTGTTTATGTGTTCAATTGATGACACCTTTAATTAAAATTGATGAAATCAGTATTGAAAAAAAACAGTCAACTCAAACAGAACGTGTTTTCCGCGCACAAAATTACAATCTCTTTAGTCAACACAGTATTTAAAAGAAACACTCTGAAAAATTAAATTGCCAATCGTCGACACAAACTGAGAATGTTATTCCACTGATGCAACAAGTAATATCCTCTCTGTGTGATTTCATTTGAAAATAGGACACGTCGTTTTATTTATCTTATAAATTAATTACACCCCATATCTGCATATGTATTTTAATCGAAAATTAAATAATACTCGGAAAAAAAAGAAACAATCAAAACAGCTTCACGGACAAAAAATAGAAATTTCAATTTCTTGCTCCTTCTTATATTCACGTGCACAAAATGTTTTTACCTTGAAAATTAATTTCCTAGCCGAATGAATAAAAATTTCCTCAGTAAAAAAAAGAAAGAGAATGTAAATATTAAATTCTAACGTAATTCTAAATTCTCTATAAAAATAATTTTCGCCCGAGGTTTTTTGATTAGAAACAAGCTTTTTTTTTTGTTTTTAAATGTAAAATTGTGCAGTAAAAAACGTACCTTGCCTGAAAAATGAAACTCTGAACCAACTCACTTTAGAGTCACTTTAACACTGAAGAAATGAAGTGTAGTGGTGTAAATTCAGCTCTCCAAACTGAGCGATACGTTAGCCGAAGTAGCGGTGGGAGAGTTGATAAACAAGGACAAGAGTATAAGTGAGTCGGGGTCAGAGAGAGAGAGGGAGGATTAAAAAGCGATGAGAGAGAAAGTTTCAAATGAGAGAATGTAAACGTGATGCGAGTGAGGGAGATGGAGAATTATAGAGAGACACACAAGGAGAACAAGATGGGGAGAGAAATACGTCACACAAAAGTGTGTGACGTATGGGCAAGAATAGCGCCAACATTTCAAGCAGAAAGGACGTTGTAATTCTCAGCTGCGTCAAAATATTAAGGAAACACGTTTACTGGCGATATCTAACGGTTTTCGATCGTACTTTCATATTTTTATTTTTGTACTCGCATTGTACAATTATTTCCTATTTTTATTCATTTATATTTCAATTTCATATTTTATTACCGTGAAAATTATATTCATGGCAAAAAATGCAATTTTTTTATTTTTACCATACTGGCGAAAAATTGCGATTTGCAAAAAAAATTGCAAATACAATTATTTCTTTCTTGCGAAAATAATTATTTAATTGCAATAATTGCAAAAAAAAAAAATGATTTGCAAAATATTATTCAATTACTTGCAATAACAATTGCAATATTTTTTACAATACCAGTTGGAAATGAAAACAAAATAATAAATTTGAAAGAAAAGATAAAAAGTTCACAGTGTTTTTAAATTTAAAGACATAAATTGTAAATTTGGAGTTTAGCCAAAAATGTATCCGAGTAACCTTGGCCAATATTGGCCCAAGACTGTGATTATAAAAATCAATGTCAAACTCCAATTTCAATACTTAAACGCCCTAGAAGTATTTTTCAATTTTTCGCTCTGTTTTTATTGATTTTGAATTTCGCGCCATATTATAATTCGTTGAATTGCCATTAGGATGGCATGAAAACTCTCTCGCAATCGGTGAAAAAATTTTTATTTCTTTTAATATTTGCTGTTTCTGATTATATATTTTAAATAACTACTGAGAATTGCTAAATAATAAATATTAACAATTAATATTATTCATAAAAATAGGTTTTATTCTAGTTTGAAATTTTTTTTTAGAATCTTAAAGAATATTAATCCACTATGTTAAGAGATTGGTTTCTAGAATACTAAATTTTATTTTATTTTTAAAAAAATTTTTAACTGATATTTACTCTATTTTCAATATTATTAATGATCATTAAATAATTGAAAATAAATATTAATTAGAAATTAGTATTTAATAATTAATAATTAATAATTATTAATACTTAATAATACAAAAACGCAAATCGTCCTATAGTGGAAAAATTTTTGAATCAAAGTTACAGCTTATTTTAATTAAAAAACTTTTTCCGAACCACGAATAAACGAAGACGTATTTTCGAATTTACAGGCTTGGCACTCTTCTACTAAAAGCTACTATTTGATACTTTTTTGATACGAAGCTACTTTTTGGCCATTTAAAAACAGTGTTAAAAACTAAAATCATTAATGAAAAACGACCGCCAATAAAATAATAGGAAATAATTTTACCGATATTTACTCTGATTATAAATTATATTTAATCTTTACATTCCTAATTTTTCCCGGTTTTATTTTCTCATCAAATTTTAATTTATTTCATTTTGAACATAAATCTACAATTTGGAAAATAATTGAATTATAAACAAAGAATTTTTTCAATTTTCAAAAAAAAAATCTTGTCTATTCATAATTATAATTGAAAATTTGATTAATTTAATTTCATTAAAATTTATTAATACTAATTGAATTTCAGCAAAGAATTTTACTATTTATAAAAGTAATTGAATCCTTCCAATGAATTTTATTACATATTTATGAAATTAATTAAATGTTTGCGGAGAATTTTATTAAAATTTTTGATAATAATTGAATTGTGGAGAACAATTTAATTATTTATAAAGATAATTGAATTTTCGGACAATTTCAAAAAATTGTTAAACATAATTGAAATTATGCGGAGAATTTTATTACTTTTGAAAATAATTGAATTGTTTTTTTTTTAATTTTATGGAAATTTATTAAAACAACTGAATTCTTGTGAGGAATATTTTTCAAAAATAATATTCAAAAGAATTTAGTTAATCGGAAAAAATTTTACAATTTATAAAAATAATTGAAATAATTGAATTACTTAGACAAAATTTAATCAAATTTTTAAAACTAATTACATTTTTCGACGAATTTGATTAAAATTTTTTTAAACATAATTCATTTTCTGCAATTAGTTTTATTATTTATGAAAGTAATTGAATTGTTCCGAGAGTTTTTTATAAAAAAAGTTTCAAATAATTGATTTAAAGAAAAAATTTAGATAAACTCTATTTTTAATAATTCAATTCCTATGAAATTTTCATTCATTTAGAAAATAATTGAATACCCTTTGAAAATTTTATTAAAATAGTAGATATACAAATTATTGAATTAAGAAAATTTTTTGAAGATAATTGATTTCTTGTCGTGAATATAAATGAATTTTTGTTATTTATGGAAATAATTGAACTTTTACAATGAATTTGAATAAAATTCCTAAAAGTAATTTAATTTTGTTAAAGTTTTACTATTTAAGAAAATAATTGAATGTATTGCGAATAAATTTTTAAAAATAAAATTATAATTATACGGTGACTAACTTCCCTTGATTATTTAGAAAAATTAAAAAAAAATTCTTTAAAAGAAGTAAATTAGTTCTAATGGAATGTGAAGAAATTTCAATTACATCAAAAATTTTCAATTATTTGTTTATAAAAATTCAATTATTAAATTGAAATACTTTAAAAATTCGATTTTTTAAAAAAATTTTTTAATGAAATTCTTTAATTCTTTTTTTTGTCAACGAGACTACTATTTCCTACATTTTTTGTCATCAAGGTTACTTTTTCCTATACTTTTTTAAAACTCTTAATGGAGTGTGAAGCCTTAATTTATTTTCGATTCGGAAAAAACAGTATCTTGTAAAACAACTCTGATGTTAACAATATTTTTTAACAATTTTTGGAGGCGATTATCAAATTTGGTCTATTTTTCATCAAATTTTATTTTTTTTATAAAAGAAAGCTTTTTCCGAACCATGGACGTACTCAGAACTTTTTTAGAATTCAGAAAACATTTTTATCTTGAAAAACGACGCTGTTTCCGACATCCAAAAGTTATATTAGTTTATTATTTCTATTATTATTAATGGTAAAATAATAATTCATACTAATTAACTATAATTTATAATTATTAATAATTAATTCTCACCTAGTTAATAATAATTAATAATTCTGAAATATTGGTTATTGTTTTCAAGAAAAACTTTTAGAAAAAAGCAACTGTAAAGGGGTCTTATGAGATGCAACCGGTTCTACACAAATGTAAAAAAGTACTTTTCGAAGAAAATTAAAATTATTGCTGCCATTAAAATTCACATTTAAATGAAATGAAAAAATAAAATTAATTTAATGTTCCGAAAGGTAATAACTAAAAATTAATAAGATCTTAGTAAATTATATTTGCAAAGTTAAAATTGAACTCTAATTTCATAAAAAAAAGTTTACTCGCATTTTATGTTATTTTTTAATCAGGTTATTAAAATATATTTGATATATTCAACAAATATTTTATCTCTCATGTAGGAAAATATGTTCCATATAGTAAAATATTTTTAATGAGTTTTTAAGGGATAAAGCATTACAACAATTTTATAACTTTTAATAGATGGACCATTATTTGTAAATATTTTTATACAAAAAAAAATAATACTGCACATACATAATGTATCCATATTTATAATTTTCTGCTCTTTTGTGAAGTTTTTTTCCCTCTTTCTCTTTTTTTCTTTTAAAATAAGTCAAAATGCTTTGTCATTTTTCGCATAAATGTCAAGCGTTGTTAAATAAATTAAAAGTAATAAAATTTTCATTGCAACAAAGTTGTAACTGGATCCTTATATAAGAAGAATAGAAATGATAGAAGCTCATTTTCTCGGGGGCTACATCTGCTCTGAAGTGTAATTAAATTTAAAAGCAGAGACAAAGAGGAGTGTATATGATATATAAAGTGACTGAAAAATAGTTTTAGAATTTTCCTATTATATGACGAAATTTTTTTTAATTCTTTTTTCATTATATAAAACATAAAATTTAGTTTTTTGAGACTTTGCATTCATTATTTTCATGTTTCAATTGAAAACATTCTCTCTCACTAAATATTACTTTCAACGAATGCAGCGAGTAAAATTTAACACAAATGGATATAATGGAAAATATTGTTTTACTTCTTTTTTATTAAATTCCACAAAATAAAAGGGAAAAAAAAATTTGTATACAACATGAAATGACTTTTTTGGTCAATAAAAATTTGGAGAAAAATTTATTTTGAGAATATATATTGAAGGAAAAGTTTTTGTTGTAGTAGGAAATTGTAAATGAACTAATAATAATGTAAGAGAAGTAACAATAAAAAGATAAAATGTTGTTTATTGTAACAAAGGGATAAAATTCATATATTTTTTGAAAATAATACCATGTTTGACAAACAGTATCTAAAAGGGAAACAAAAAGCCAGAGGCAAATTTTGTGCTTTTTCAGTAAGCCTTTATGGCTACTGTTTTATGAAATTTCCTAGAATTTCAATCGTTACTGTCTGACTAAAGTGATTTTTTACTACTGATATCAAGTGAACAAGGAATTATTAATTATTTTTGTCTGACAAAAATAATCTTTTTTAATAATGCAAAAAATGTCAAGAAATAGAAATATCTTGTTTGATTAAAGAATGATTTTACCACTGATCATTAAAATTCGGTTGAACACATTTTTTTTCTTAATCTTTATAGAAAAATATAATATACGTATTTTTTTATTTTTGTTCAATTGCCCAAATTTTCGAGGTATGAATTTTCGAAATTTTGGATTTTTAAAATTAAGCCTATTTTCAATAGCTTATAAGTCTGAAAATATTGAGTTTAGAAAAAAGTCGTCAAAGAATGAAAGTTTCAGTTTTCTATCGACTTTTAGGAAATGTCGAAAAAATGTTATAAACAAATTAATTTTTTTTCACTTTGGACCCAATTTTTTTTTATTCTTTTAAATTTATTTATCGTAGGGTTTTTAATAAACAAATCGTAACGACTCGCAAATGCCCTTAAACTTTAAAAATACCACGGTAAATCGTTAGGTATTAAAATAACACCAAAATGGATTAAAATAACACTAAATTGGATTATTTTAATCCTTTTTGGTGTTATTTTAATACCTAACGATTTACCGTGACCTTGTCTGACTAAATCGGTGTTTTATAATACTCTAAACTGATATTAACATTTTTACAGTAAAAATCCACTGTTTAACTTGTACACACCTTGCAATACTCAGTTATTATTAATTAAAATTTTGTAACAATTTAACTTAGTGGTCTCCTTCTGAAAACCATTACTTGATAATTACATTAATTTGTCACCACATTTAAAAATTCTGCTGCAGTAAATTAAAGCCTGCCTTTTGTACGCATCAGTTCAATTAAAATCCAACCAATTCACATGAACCAATAACGTTTATATTCAAAATATTGCCAATTTTTCTATCTATTCAAATTTATTCAATTCAGCTTCAAAAGAAAATGAATTTTTCCAGCGAAAATGAAAAAACCTATACACTGACAAAAAATAAATTTTTTCGATATTACATAAAAAAGAAAAGAAGATAAATATCGGCACTATTTGTCACTTCTTTTCTATACTGGTAGTATATAGAAAAGAGTAGTACACAAATATTAACACTACTTTCTGTCACCACAGTAAATCGTGAGGTATTAGAAAATGTGCAGATTAAATTAACACCAAAAAAGATTAAAATAATTAATTTTGGTGTTATTTTTTACAATGAATGGAATTTTATTTTATTAAATTTTTTTATAACTATAACACATAAAGATATCGATAACCACCATTTTCTTCATATTTTATATAATAATAATTAAAGATGACCAACTAATAAAATCATTATTTTATATTATAAGAATATTATACTTCTAAAATAATTTCTTATCCTTCTGTATATTGTTAATAAATAATATTTGTTCGATTCAAGGAAGAAATAATTAAATGAAACAATAAATATTCATTTTGTTGACAACGTTTCGATGGACTGGTTCGCCATCATCATCAGGTCACTTTAATAAACAAATTCACAAGTCACATAAAATAGTTTACAAAAATAATATAAAAATATAAGTTTAAACAAATTCGAAGTTATTTACCTAATTGTAAAATTACATAAACTTTTGGTCAAACTCAAAATAATTATAAAAATAAATAAAAAGGACTAGACGGAAAAATAAAATTTTAATATTAAAAATCACGAACATTTTTCAATGAGTGATTAGTCAGACTGACTGCTTAAAACGACAATCTTCATATTATATACAGGTGACGAGTTCAATGACCGCGAGTCGAAATATTATGAAAATGATCACTCTTTCAATAGTAAAATCATTACATTTAATGTGAATCATTTCCGAAACTAATCTTTTTTTATGAGAAGTTTCATTGTCTAAAATTTGCACGTCATCAAAATTCAAAGAATGACCATAATCATTCTTGTGCTTATTCACAACTGAATCCAAATTTTTATTCTTTTTGTGTTCGTCGATTCGCTTTTTTAAAGTACGTTTCGATTCACCAATATATGTTGCATTGCAATCATTACAATTGAACTTGTAGACAATACCAGATCTATTCCACTTATCTGTAAGGTCTTTTCCTAATTTTACAACAGAAGTTAAAGTTTTTTGAACAATCGGAATCGATAATAAGTTATATTTTTTCAAGATATTAGATAACTTGAAGTAATTGTTATTATAAGGAATACAAATTTTTGTTAATCGACGATAAATCGAAGAAGTATTGTTTGATTGTATGTTATTTGATATTTTTTTTTTGTACCATGAAAGACCGCACTTTTATATGTTTTTTGATAAATTCTGATGTATAATTATTGTTTTTTAAAAAAGCATTAACTTTACTAATGTTTTCCTTATGAAAAGATTCGTGAGATAACAAAATAGCCCTGTCATACAAATTGTACACAATGTTCTTTTTTTGTTGAATTGGATGATTGGAGGCGTAATTTATTATTCTGTTCGATGAAGTTGGTTTTTGGTACCAATTAGTAATGAGATGATTATTATTTTTAATTAAAGTCATGTCTAAGAAATTAATTTTATTATTATCTTCTAATTCATAAGTAAAATTAAGATGAGTATTAAAGGAATTAAAAGTATCAATAACAAATTGAACATGATCTTTGTGAACACATAAGAGAGTGTCATCAATATATCTAAAGTAAAAATGAGGAATACAATTAAAATTGTTCTTTAATAAATATAAATAATCTGACTCCATATCATCCATTACAATGTCTGCAAAAAATGGTGATATTGGTGAACCAATAGATGTACCTTCTATTTGTTGATAAATTTTTTTGTTAAATGAAAAAAATGTGTTATTAAAAAGAAACTTCGTACAATGGACAATATCATTAAAAGGAATTTTACAATTATTTTTTATAGTGTTATATCTTCTATCTAGACTTTGAACAACCAAATCGCAAGTAACATTAGTAAAAAGCGAAGTTACATCGAGAGAAAGCAAAACAGAATCGTTTGGTAAAATAAAATTTTTTAATTTCTCTCTCAATTCAAAACTATTGTTGATACAATTTTTTATTTTATTTATTCTTATTTATTTTATTTATTTTTTAAGAACATGTATGTATGTATTGACAAAAAAAACTTGAAATAATTTCAATAAAAATGCTATTAAAGTCATGAAAAGAATTAATTTTACAGATTTTTTTTGTCAAAAATATGAAAAATTAAGAATTTCAATGATTTTAGTTTGAAACTTTTTGAAAATTTAATTATTTCTAAAAATCTACATTATAATGATTTTAATACTTAACTATAATTTAAAATTTTAACTAAAATGTATTTTTAAAACCATTTTTATTAGTAAATTATACGAGAATTCAATTATTAAAATACAACAATAATTAATTTGTTAATTTCATGTTTCTTGAAATTAACCCCTTGACAGTCCATGGCCCATATATGGCCACAAAAAGTCGTGCCACCTTTACGTCTGTGGCCATATATGTCCATCTCAAAAATAAAATACTAAACATAATTCGATTTGAATGACCAAGTGCATACTAAGGTTTTTGGGGTCGCTGAATCCGAATTTCAAATCAGATTTCCAAAATTCAAAATGGTGGACCTAAAATGGCGACTATGAAGATTTAAAAATTTATCAAACACGCTTGAAACTCGTTACTTGGGGGTTTTCGGGGTCGCTGATTACGAATATGATGTCAGATTTACAAAATTAAAATGGTGAATCCAAAATGGCGGATAATTTTAAGATTCATGCAATTTGATCGAATTTCAGGTCCGTCATTTTAGATTTCAAAATCTGACATCGGATTCGTAATCAGCGAACCCGAAAACCCCCGAGTAACAAGTTTTAAACAAATCCGTTGCATTTTTTATTTTCTCGACCGCCATATTGGATCCGCCATTTTGATTTTTGAAAATCTGACTTTAGATTCGTAATCAGAGACCCCGAAAACCCCCGAGTAACAAGTTTTAAGCAAATCTGATAAAATTTAAAATTTTCGAATTCGCCATTTTAGATCCGCCATTTTAAATTTTGAAAAACTGACTTCAAATTCGAATTTTGCGACTTCAAAAACCTTAATAACAATGAAATAACATTTTTTAGAAACTTTTTTTTATTGGACCGTTTTTGGACCACAAGCGATTTTTAGCTGGACTGCGAAGGGGTTAAATTCTCATAAAAAATGTTATTAACAAATTTTTTAAATTATTAAATTCTTTGAACAAATTTTAATGAGTTTTTAAAGAATAATTATATTTTTCAAAGAATTTAATTAAAATTGCTTTAAAAATAATTAAAATTCTGCAATGAAATTTATTATCTACGAAAATAATTGAATTTCTAGAAGAATTTTATTATTTTATGAAAATAATTGAATCCCTGTAGAAATGATATTATTTATGAAAATAATTAAATTATTGCGAAGAGATTTATTTTAAAAATTTGTAAATAATTGAATTTTGTAAAAAAATGTATTATTTATGAAAATAATTTAATGTTTGCGTAAAATTGTATCAACATTTTTTTTTAATAATGGAATTCTTGTGGAAAATTTTATTGAAATAGTAGATATTGAAAATTATGTAAAATTTAGAAAACTTTTGAAAATAATTGAAATTTTGATAAGAATTTGATTAAAATATTGTAAAATAATTCAATATCAGAAAAGAATTTTATTTGTTTACAAGGAGAATTGAAATTTTGAGAATTTTTAAAAATTTTTGAACACAATTGAATTTAGTAACTATACACAGTAAGAAGAAAGTCTTATTTTAAGGCAGAAAGGAAATTAAGACGGAACATTTTTAAGGCAGTCAATGCTGAATTTAAGCAATGAATTTTGCGTGATTTAACATTAGAGCAGATAGTGCTGAATTTAAGACTGATCTTAAATAAAGATTTACTTTTTACTGTGTATGTTACTGAGTTAGTAACTGACTTACTATTCTCCCTGGAGAAGCTAAATTCGTTGAATTTTACCAAATCGTTGACTCTGGTGTTTTATTTAAAATAAAATTTCACTCATAGTTAAAAATAACACCAAAATAGATTATTTTAATCCTTTCTGGTTTTTTAATCCCCCTATAGAGGGCTTAAACTGTTGCAGATTATTTTAATCCCTTCTGGAGTTATTTCAACATCTCACGTTTTACTGTGTACTCCTTCCTTCCAATAGTATCAAAAAGAAGTTCATATAAATATTAGTACACTTTTTTCTGCCCATAATATAAAAAATGTACATAAATATTAGAAACACTCTTTGTCAATTCTTGTTTTTTGTCCATAATAGTATAAAAAAAGTACATAAATATTATAGCATTCTTTGTCAATTTGTTTTTTATTTCGTTAACTGTTTATTGTCAAGCATCTCTTATGTTTGCAAAAATAAAAGGACAATTGAAATAAAAACTTCTCTCTCTCTCACCATCGTTTTACAGCACATATCTTTTTTCAGTAACTCCTTAAAGGACATTGCGGACTTTTCCTTAGGGGCATTATCCAAAATCTACGACGAGAGCAAATATAATGTCAGAGAGAGGACACAATGAGGAAATGCGCGTGCGTGAAAATTTACTCGCGCATAGGATACAGGAGTCAAAGGAAAACAGAGGGAAAAGAGAGTGAGAGAGGGCAAGGATGAAAAAGGGTGGAAGGAAGGTGAAGGGGGAAGGGGGGGGGGGAAATGATGCTACGATGCAGAGAGGGTAGTATGGTGTGTGAGAGAGCTTAGTTGAGGCTCTCTCTCTCTCTCTCTCTCTCTGCCCAACATTGAACCTCTCGTCCCCCTCTCTCTTTTACCCCCTCAACATCGAAGGGGGGGGGACGTAGAAGGGATATATGTATAGGAAAGGGTACGTCACGACGCTGGTGCTGCTGGAGCGTCGGGCGTCGACCGGCAGTCGAATTTACAACCTTCACGGGGGAAGGTCTCGTAATCAGAGAATCTTTTTTTTTACCATCCTCCAATAGAGAGAGAGAGAGAGGAAATAAAGAAAGAGAGAGAGAGTATAATAATAAACTTCCCTCGGTACGAAAATTTTATTTTTTCCCTCTTTCTTTCTTTCTTTCTTGTACAAAAAAAAATTTTCTATCCGCGATTGAATAATTATTCAGTAATTAAATAATACACTCAGAAAAAAATTTAATTCAAAACATTTTCAAAAAAAAGGTGGAAAAAAAATTCAATTTTTTCGTAAAACAAAAAAATTCTCTTTCCTTTTAAAAAAACTAAGCAGAGTTTGTTCCTGGGATTTTTGTCTTGTTTGTTAATAACCAGGAATCATGAGCTGAACAATGGGTAAGCTTTTGGAATTTCATTTTATGAAATCCGATTGGAAAATTATGATGATGGAAAATAGACAATATATCGTGTTTTGCGATCAATGCAAAGAGAGAGCGAGATAGAGAGTGGTGGTCATAAACTTAGCCAAAGCACGTGTCGACATTCGCGTTCGGTGTGTGAGACAGAGAGAAAGGGGAGAATTTGTAGTTATGTAGATTTCCGAGGAGAATGGAGCTCAAAAAAATGTAACTGACATGGGAATAAATTAGAGAAAAAAAGAGATACATTCGGTTCGTTTTTTTTTTGGCTGGAATATTCCTTCGAGTTTCTTTCTTTCTCTTTTTGGTTTTTAATACCAAAGAACAAACAATATTTTAACATTATTGTTTTCTGCGATATCGTTAATTAAATTTTTGATATCAATCATTCAATGCAATATTGCTTCTCACTGCATTCATTCGGATTCATTTCATTACATGGTTTTAATAAAATATTATTTCTATAGATATATGGGTAAATTGTATACTTTACTCAATTATGTGTTTACATTGATTTTATGTTGTCGTCGCTTTTGTGTATATATGTATATTGTTCAATCAAATTTAAATTTTATTTGAGTAGTTATTATTGTATTTATTGTTATTAATGTATTTGAGAATTTATTCATTTTCAATATTCGGTCAATTGAAATTTAATTTTTTATTATTCGTTACTCATTATTTACTGTTTGTTAATTATTATTTATTGTTTACTATATATTGCTTATCATTTATTATTTTATGATTTGTTTATTTACATACAATTCCCGCATTAATTATTATTTATTATTTACTGTTAATTTATTATTTTTAATTTATTTAGTTGTTTACATAAAATTTCTGCTTGGTATTTACTTATTACCATTTATTATTTTATTTATTTACTAACGGATACCATATTCCGTATTATTTACTATTTGTTATTTATATTTATTATTATTTCATTATTGTTTGTTACGTATTATTTTAGTTATTCGCACGTATTTATAAAACAAAAGAATAAATGAAACAATACCCTTTTGTCAATTATTATTTACTGTTTTATATTCGTTATTAATTATTTGTTTATTCATTTATTTATTTACATAAAAATTTCTCTATTGAAATATTTTTTATTGTGTATTTTATTTTCAAACGATTCACACAATAATTATTATTATTTATTAATTGTCAATTATTAATGATTATTTATTATTTCTCGTTTCTTAATTTTTATTTATTTCATTCATTTATCAAATAATTTTTATTTGAAATATTTCAACGGTATGTTGCTTTAAATGCTGAAAATTTTTTTATTCAAACAAAATATGTTCAAGTCAAATAAAATAGGTTTGATTTAAAAAAAAATGTTTAATTCAATTGATTTAAGGCTTTAAGGGGGAAGTAAACATTTTTACGAAAGGAAGTGAGGGAAATTTATAGGAAAAAATGTTGTCTCTTTTTTACTTTTTTTGCAATATACAGATGAATTAACTCGGGAGAAAAAAAATTCCGTGATCAAGTGTATCGGCAAAAAAAAATAGGAAACTAAATTGAATATAAATTCCCCTTTTTTCTCTGCATTTTGATTCTACTTTAAACATTTCTTCCGCTAGATATTGCGATATAATCAGTAAATTAAGCTTTGCGCAGAGTCGACGAGAAGGCAAATAAAGTCGAAATGTAAAAGAGAAGCCTGTAAGTTGAATCCCTTTCATCGACTATGCTTTTCACGGATAATTTGGTCGGAAAAATTGGATTCAGTTACTTGCAATTTTCAGCATTTTCTTTTGCAAAAAAAAGTGAAAAAAATGAATAAAAAAGGATGGGGAAAAAATTCTCGATTATAAAATCTTTCGTCTATAACTAGGCATGTAGTTATGTTCGTATATATATATATATATATATATATATATATATTTTTTTTATTTCTTAGTAACGAGAAATTTATTTATTTCTTTCTCTGGGTACTTTTTTAAAACTTAATTATCGTGCAATTTAAATTTACATTGCTTTTTTTATTTCCTTTTTTGCTCTTTAAAAGAATGAAATCAATGAATAATTTCGTTACAGTAAATCAAGAAACGTCGGCGTTTAACTTCATTTCGGGAAGAATTGAATATTCTTTAATTTTGCAAAAGGGGATTTTTTTTACTTACGGCGAAAGTTAAGTTTGTTTTCTTTTGAAAGTTTGACGAGGAAAATGTGTATTAATTTTTTTTTTAATTTCTAGAAAGTAAATAAAAACGTTTGCAGTGAATTGATTCTTTAATTCTCTTCATTTTGGATACCATTTTGTTTCACTAAATTATTAAAAAATAGTTGACCAATTAACAAAATAATAATAATCGTGATATTCTGTTTTTACGCAAAGTTAAGAAAGTTTATCCAATGTTTTATCACTTATTGTATTATTTATAATTATTACATTATTATAATAATATTTATATAATCATTACAGCTAATAAAGTTTAGAAATAAACGTAATATAAAAGACATGATAAAAAATTTTCCATGAAAAAAAAAACCAAATCAAATTGGTTATAATGATATGAAATTTTAGGAAAAAAAAGAAGAGAGCAGGAGAAATTGAAAACAGTAGACAAGATTGTATAAAGTTTCTTGGTTAAAATAAAGTTAATAATGTTTCAAAAGAAGTATATTTTGTAGCTTCTGGGAAGAGGAAATCTTATCATAAAAGCAAATTTATGGAGATAGCAAATACCTTAGGAAACCGCGCTGTTCATTTGTAAGTGTGCTCGCTGAAAATGTTACAATCTCATCTTTTCTATTAAATTATTAAATAACAAGATAATTATCTGTTGTTGTTTCAGTTCTGTCTCTCTCTCTCTCTATCTATCTCTCTCTATGGGCTTTCTCTGTCCCTCTTGGGGAATACTGTCCCCTCTTTTACGACAGCCCATGTGTTAATTTATCGACATTGATTTACCGTACCAACATTGATTGTTCAACTCCATTACACAGAATCGAAATTTCTGAACCATCACTCTGTGTCTATCAAAATGAATAATCAACATTTCATAATCATATTTTCCAATTAAATTCAACTCTTTATAATATGAGAATATTTTGTTAAAATTTATATTGTTATTTTGGCGATTGTTAATATTTTCGCATTATAATATAAAACGCAGAATATATAAACAGAGAATAATCGAAAATTAATTATTAGATTTTTTTTTAAATGTTTTGTGTTATTATAATAATATACATAAAGAAAAAAATTGTTTGTTACTTTAAAGCAATCAGTTTTTTTAAATATGTTTCATTTCATTCAATGTTTTTTCCAATATAAAAAAGCGTTTTCGTTACAAAGAAAATGTCATTGACTTAAAGAAAATTTCTTTGATTTACAGAAAACTTTTTTGATTTAAACAACTTTTCTTGCATTCAAACAATTTTTTTTTAATCAAAAAAGTTTGTGCTCTAAATCGAAAAGTAATTTTGTCCTTGAAAAAGAGAAATACTTCTTCAATTTGAAAAAGAAAATTTAAAAATAAATTATTTTTAATCAATCGAAAGATATTTTGAATTTTCATAGACTAAAAGTTTATCAAAAATTTATTTAATTTAAATATAATTCAGAAAATGTAAAAATTAATTTTTTTTAGTATTTGGAAAAAAACAGGTGCCTTTCAGGAGAATCACCCATACGTATATACAATTGTTTATTAATAAATAATAATATTTGTTATTCGAAAATAATATGTAATTTTGATTTCAAAATGTAAATTTGCTCACCGGGACGTAACTTTATTTATATCAATGAAGCTTTATTCACGAAGTGATAATTTTAATTACCAATTTAACTTTAATCCTATGATGTATTTTTATTCACTAATTTAACTTTATTC
The DNA here is from genome assembly GCA_032873175.1 of Leptopilina drosophilae. NCBI lineage: Eukaryota > Metazoa > Arthropoda > Insecta > Hymenoptera > Figitidae > Leptopilina > Leptopilina drosophilae. Next base: position 23,663,692 of record CM065481.1, read on the forward strand.
ATCAGTGTAACTCTATTCAGAGAAGCAAAAATTATTTTTATAATTCAAAAAGCAACTTTAGTGATATTTCAATTTAACTTTCAGACAAGATTAATAGTAATATTACTATTTATATATTTAAATAATTTATAAGTTATTAAGGATAAGAAAAGACTGTAGATTTTAATAGAATATTCACGAATTTAGTACGAAGATTGTAAAATCACTTTGTCTGGCTAAAAAATGGTGATACTACTAATTCAGAAGTCTATAATGTTTCTTCTTACTAAAATTTTGTTTTCAGAATAATTTTTCATATTTAATTGTTTCAGTAAATTGGTTTTTCTCACCAAAACTGAAAATCATTTCTGAATGTCGATATTACTTTTTTGTGAAAACGAGTTTTAAAATTTAAAAATTCAAACATAGTTTTACTAAAACCGCCTTTTAGTACTGATTTGAAGTACTTTAGACTAGAAGTCTTTCTGTCGGACTTAAATTTTTTATACTACTGATTCTCAATTTCCCAGGAGATGAAAATTATTTATAGAAATCGACTTTCTATTTTTTACTACTTTTAACATTTTAAAATATAAATCTAGGCTGACTGGAACCGCCTCCTACTACTGATTTACAGAACTTTAAAGCAGAAAAAAACTTGTCTGACTTCAACATTTTTATACTTCAATATTTTAAATGACTTTTAATTTTTAGACACTAGAATTTATTTATCCAAAACGACTTTTACTACTAATTTGATAAAAATTAAATTTTACGTATTCAGTTTGACTGATACAGTCTTCTACTAATGATTTAACAAAATTTTTAAATGGAAATATTTAGTCTGACCTAAATGTTTTCGTACCACTGATTATAAAATTTTTTATAATTTTTCAAAATAACTTTTACTTCTGATTTAAGAATTTCTTTAAAAAGCGGCCAGACTGGAACGATCTTCTACCAGTGATTGAAAAAAATGGAAATTCGAAATCTTATGTATCTGTAGTAAATGTACTTTCATAAATTATGATTACTGACTACAAATTTTCTAGAGTTCATAAATGATAATTAACTTATAAATTATAAATAGTAACTTTCGATTATTTTTATGTTTTTTGGTAAAAATGACGTCTGACTTAATTTGAAATTTTTAATAATCGAAAATGATTTTTTCCATAGTAATTTAAAATTGTTTTAAAATAACTAATTTTTAATGCTTTCATATTCAGTCTGAGTGTGACAATCTTCTATCACTGGTTTTAAGAATTTTAAAGCAGAAATCTCCTTGTCTGACATAAATTTTTCATTACTACTGATATAAAAATACTAAAAGTAAAAATTTTTTCTGTCCGGCTTAAACATTATTTTACTACTGGTAATAAAATTACAAACAGTTAAAACATTTTATCTGACATATTCTTGCCTTTATTACTCAGTAATAAATTTTTACTTTAAATTGAAACTGTCTTTTATTCACTTTTAATTAAGTTTTCAAGAATTCAAAACGTTTTGTTAGAATCGCCTTTTTCTACTGGTACCAAGATTTTATACAATTTACTATCTTTTCCAGAATTCAAAATTTCTTTAATTGAAATCAAAATTTAAATTTTTTTCTAAATTTTTAATTTTCCTAAAAATGTACTAGCGTCGTATGAAATATGTAAAAATGTATTTAATTCAATTTAAATCGAAATTTAAGAAAATATTAACAATTGTTATTTTTACCACTTATTTACAAGAATTATTTTTATTCCTTATTTTTAAAAAATATATTTTATGCGACTGATAACAATTTGAACAATTTGAAAAAAAATCGAAACTTTTTTTTGTATGATTTTCAATAAATGTATTAGAAATGTGAATTTAAAAATCATTGCAGAAGGCCGTTCGTTTCAGTATTGATAAAAAGGAACAGAGTTCAATTCATTAGTGCTATTTGATATATGCAATTGCCAATTGAATTTGGATTCATGATCTTAAGGAGATAGGCAAAAAAGAAAAGGGGGCGAGGAATAAATTTTATCTTTGAAAGCGAGCAATCGGCAAGAAGTGGAGGATCTCGCGTCACTCTTTAAAGTTTTTTTCTAAATTGAAATGTAGAGATTTTACTTTTTTTCTTTCTTTCTTTCTTTCTTTCTTTTTTCTTCTTTCGCACTTCGGGACTTTAGTGAATCGTTCGCAAACGGAAAGACGAAGTGTCACGAAGAACGATAGATGCATTTGCATAATTTATTCGTGCTTGACGCAATGGGATGGTTTTCAAGTTGCCCTGCTGGGAAGAGAATTTCGTTGAAATTTCGGCGCTCTCAGAACAATACCTTGCCCCATTATATTGCCCCTTTAAACTCGATTCACTTCTGTCGCGTATCAACGAATTATTCCCTCTAAAACGTCTCGCAAGAAACGTTAATTATTGCTTTTCTGAAGCAGACACACATACACATATGACCTAAATTTATATATTTTGAGAGTAATAATAATTTTTATTATTATATTCATAATACTAATTAGGGAAATTTAATTTAATAATTTTTAAAAGAATTTTTAAATGAATAGTAAAAGTCAATTTTGATTGAAAAATTAAACAAAATTTGTAACCAGTAGTAAAAAAAACATTTAATTCAGAAAATTTTTTTATTAAATCAGTAGTAGAAGATCGTTTCAGTCAGACTAAATTTATACTACTGAATTTTAAAAATTAATAAAAAAAAGATATTTTCCATAAGAGAGACTAAAAAATTGTTTAGCATACGATTTTTCGAATCAGTAATACAGGACAAGAAGATTTCTGCCTAATTTTCTATCTAGATAATTTGGAAAAAGTTTTTAAGAAATATAAAATAATGTTTGTCGCATCAAGAGAAATAAATTGAATTCTATATTCTACTTTTTAATAAAACTAGAATAAGATACGCGCCCAAGCGCGCGTACATTTTCTAAGCACATTGTTGGATAATATATTTTTTTAATTATTAAAGAAAAAAAATAATCAAAGAATTAAATTAGTTCAATGTAATAATTTTTTATTTTTAAAGAAAAATAAAAGTAAATTGAATGAACTTTGTATGTAGGTAATTCCTTCCAAGAATTTTAATATTTATAAAAAAAATTTAATTCTTGCAAAGATTTTATTAAAATTATTGATAATCCTAATTAAATACTTAGAAGAATTTGTTTTAATTTTTTTTAGAATGGAGTTTCTTTAATAATTTTAAATTTCAAAATAATTGAATTTCATCAACAATTTATTTCAAGTTTCTAAAATAATCATGTTTCTTAATAATTGAAATCAAACATTTAATAATTGAATTTCAATCAAATTTTGTAACGAATTAAGACAAAAATTGTATTGTTTTCAAGGATTTATTAAAATATTTAGAAAATAATTTTATTTTTGAAAACATTTTTACTAATTATAAAAATAATAATTAAAATTCTTGCGAAGAATTTTATCTGCATTGTTGAAAATAATAAAATTTTTTTTTTGAAACGCTTGAAAATAATTAAATTTAAAAAATATTTTTAAAAATAATTGTATTCTTTCGAGAAATTTTATTACAATTATTTTGAAAATAATTGAATTTCTTCGTAATATTTTATTATTTATGAAAATAATTTAATTCTAACAAAGGATTTTTTAAAGTTCATAAAAATAATTAAATTATTTCGAAAAATTTTTTTCCGAATTTTTGAAAATTTTTTAAACTTTCATCAGAGTTGTCGAAAATAGAATTTATATAAAAATTCTTTATTCGTATTATTTGCTAGTTAAAAAATAAAAAAACAGAAAATAGTAAAATAAAAAAATAGAAGAGAAAATGTTATAAGAATTAATTAAAAAATTGACAGAAAATAGTTAAATAAAAAAATAAAAAAGAAAATAGTATAAGAATTAAATAAAAAATGAAAGAAAAAAAGATAGTAAAGTTAAAAAAATAAAAAGGAACGAGAAATAGTAAAAAAAAATTGTCAACTTTTGCGACTAAATAAAATGAGAAGATTTATTAAAATTATTAAAATTTCTGAAAATAATTGAGTTTTTTCGAAAAATATTCTTGACAATTAAATTAAAATCAATTAATTCTCTTGTGAATTTTATTACAATTACATTGCAAATAATTGAATTTTTCAAAAGATTTTTACTATTTATAAAAATAATTGAATTCTCGCGAAGAATAATATTAAAATTTTTTAAAATATAATTATTAAAAAATTTAAATTTAAATTTAAAAAATTTTGTAATTTGCGAAATAATAATAAATCGAACATCACGTAGTTTGGCGCGTAACATTTGCTAATTGTTTAGCTTATAAGTTGTTATATAAAAAAATTGAATATTATTAGACAATAAAACATTTATATGGTTATTAATTAATAAATTTCTTTGAATCGAACTTGAAAAATTAGTTAATGGAGTTTTTTAAAATTAAAAGTGAGAATAAAAATGAAAAATTGAAATATACGCCATTCACATACGTCAAAACAATTTTTGAAAAAAATATTTTATAAAATTCCCTGATATTTCCAGGTTTTCTCTGACCGAGAAAAAATTCCCTGACGATTCCAGGTTTTCAAGGTTTTCCCTGACCGTAGAAACTCTGTAACATTATCTTCATAACTTAAAATATTTTTTTATTAAAATTTTTACAAGAAAATAATAAAAAAGCTAAATAATCGGCTACAATAAACAAAATAAAAATTAATTGGTTTTTTAAAATTATTAATTCACAGTATAACAATAATAAAAAAGAATTTAAAAATAAAAATTTTTTTATAATAAAAAACAAATCTTTGATGAACCTTATTATTCTGCAACAATTTATTCCAGCTTCTTATATTTCACTTCTTATTATTTTATTATTATAATTGAATAATAAATTCTTGATAATAAGTCACTTCACAATTAGGCAGAAGAAAAAACGCAATAATTATTATGCATCAATGCATCAAATCAATAACCTCGGAATGATTCAAAAATGTAAACATGTCAATGTCAAATCTATTGTATATACACAAAAAAACAAAATCCTCCACAATAGTCTAACTTCAGGTGTAGACAGAGTTCCGGAATCACGACGATTATTATATATAATAATAATAATAATAATAATGATAATAATAATAATAATAATAATAATAATAATAATAATAATAATAATAATAATAATAATAATGCTAGGAAATAATTTAAATATTTTCAACAATTTTCATAAGATTATTAAAAAATCAAATTGTTCTCATAAACAATAAAAACTTTCGACTAAATTCAATTATTATATTCATGATAATTTTAATTTAAAAATAATTTTTTATTTTTCTGACAATTTCAATTTAAAAAGAATTTTCTATTTTCATGACAATTTTAGAACAAATACCTCAAAAGAATTTAATTATTTTTAGTTTTTACAAAAAAAAAATAAAATTCATCACCTGAAATAAATTTTTTGAAATTATAATTACTGTGTGTATTAATTCAAACATTTCCTTCTTGTCTGCTGCTAATAAAAAAAGAAATTTTTTTAAAATACCTTTTTTTAATATACATTTCTGCTCTATTTTTCTCTTGCATATATTTTTATATTCTTTATTTCATGTCTCTGCGTTGATTTTATTTTTATTCCCTTTTTCTATATATTCACTCGTCTATTAATTGGATTAATTTTTATTCTTCAATAATTTTCTTTATTCCCATTTAATATGAATATTCTTCTTTCATTTGTCACTTATTAGTAAATGGAGAGAAATATTTATTAGTATATTTATGAATAATTAAATATTTATTATATTAATAAAATTTCCATTTTATTTAGTATTTAATTATTCTCCTTCGGGGTAGTTTTATTCTTCTTTTGTTTATAATTCTTATTTCGCATTGTCTTTTTGTGTTAATTTTCGCATTTAATGTTCATTTTAGTATGGTTTTGAAAAATTAATTTTGCTAAAATAAAATGTATGGTTGATAAAATTTTGTGAGAGATTTATTTCTTTGTTTTCAATCAATTAAACGAATATTTTTATTTTTACACATCTATTTATTGGACTTTTTTATTCGTCAATTTATTTATTTTTTCTTCTTTGGCATTATTTTCTTTTCATTCAACGCTTGTGATGAAGACTCGCTTCTAATGAAGAGACATATTTATAAAGGAATGAATAATTAATAAATTAATCGTTAAATTATTAATTATTTTTCAAAAATAGAAAGAATAAACGAAAAGAAATTTTAAAGAGATTTTCTGTTTCTTTTCAATAATGTAATTGAAATTCTCTTCCACTCTTCTTGTGAAGGAGTAAAACAACGGTAATACGTAGATTTTCTGAAAATATTATTTTTTTTAAGTTCATGCATTTTGAGAAAATTTCTAAAGATTTATGTTTTTTTTCTTTTTTTTTGAGTGGAGAATGTTTTTTTTATTTTTGAAGTAAAACACAGAAGCATAAAATTTAAAAGTTTAGCAAGAAAATTTGCACATTGCATAAATCTCGTTTTATCTTCATCCTTTTTACTCTCCAGTCTGCTTTGTAAAATCCTATTTTTCCACAGTCACATTTTTTCCCAACCCTATTTTCTTTAGTCTCCCTTTCATTCTCTAGATATTTTTCAGCTTAACCCTAGTCTCTTCATCTCATTTTATATATCCAAGATCGTTAAAGTCTGTTTTACTGTCACAGTGTTAATTAATTTATTTATTCTCTAACTCTCTTTCACACACTCTAGATATTTATTTATTCCTTTATAAATAAATAAATAAATACACTGAAAAAAAAATTTATTTGATTCAAATAACCGATTATTTGTCTATAATCAAATAAATATTTACTTGAATCAAATAATTTTTATTTGAATCAATTAATTAGTATTTGCTTCAAATGCTGAAATATTTGATTCAAATCAAAATTATTTGATTCAAGAAAATATTTATTTGATTATAGACAAATAATCGGTTATTTGAATCAAATAATTTTTTTTTCAGTGTAAATAAACAAATAATAGGTATTAAAGGTGGTGAATTAGAGCAATTTTTCTGAATTATTTTCTGACTTAAGCATCTTTCAATCGTAGATATAAGTAAATAAATAAATTTATGGAGATTGAAAAAAGTCGAAAATTACTTTTTTTTGAAAATACTAATTTTATATTCTATATTTATATTTATAAAATCCACATTTTGCCTAAACGGTCTCTAAATATTAGAATATGCAAAAAATATTTTTAAAAACTACTTTAATTAAACTTGGTTCATTTTTGCATTTTCTTAATTAATTAATTAATTAAAAATTTATTAAAAGTTTTTAATAGCTTTAATCAATTTTTCACTCAGAGAAAATTAAATTTACTTTTCTTTTTTCAAATAAAAAACTTATATATACTCTGAAAACACCTTTCTTCGTTCCTGTAAGATTAACAATTTTTTTCATAAATAAAAATGCATTAAAAAAATTAATTAATTAATTTAAAAAGAGCAAAAATTCTCCGACTTTAATAAAAAATTTTCTCTATCTCGTTTTTTTATTTTATTTACTTATTTTTTTAATATTATTAATAAATATCACAGACATATTTATAATATTATTATACTACTGATATTTCAATGCCTATTATTTATTAATTTATAATATTTATATTAATAAGGATTAATTATTAAAATAAATTATTAATTTTATAATAGCATATAATTTCACACAATAATTTGAAATTGAAAACAAAATCAAGTTTTCTAAAATAAAAAAGTTTTGTCTCACAAAATTATCTTTTACTAGTGATGAGGATAATTTTGGAGAAAAATAAAAAAACTTTTGCTAGCTGTAGTGCTCTTCTACTGTACTGATTCTAAAATTGTATAAATGTGAAAATATTTCGTCTGACTAAAACAACTGTGTTACTATACTAAAGACAGGATTTAAACTGAAAATATTTTTGTCTGACACTAAACTGTCTTTTACTACTGGCGCAATAAAATGAAAAAAGTTGGCAAATACATGAAGTAAACTGTGTAAAATAAAATGGAAAGTAAAATAAAAAATACAATGAAAAACAGATTTAAAGATAAAATTAGAAATAAAATTGAGAAATAAATTAAGAAATAATTTTAAAAATGAATTAAGAAATAATTTCAAAAATGAAAAAAGAGTAATATTTATAAAAAAAATAAAGAGTAAAATGAAGAAATTACATCAAAGCACTAATTGTATTTTTCCCTTTACTTCGATATTAAATCTTCAGTACATTTTGTACGAAAGAGCATTTTAAATTTTTGAAGTTTGTTTATTATGTACCTAAATAAACAAAGATGAAATTAAAAATAAAATAGAAAGAGAAATTTAAAAAAAGATACGAATAAGTTAAAAGTAAAATTCCAACTAAAATGGAAAACAAAATAAAAAATTAAATTCGAAATAAAATAGAGAAATAAATTAAGAGAATAGAGGAATACAATAAAAAAGTAAAGTAGAAAAATAAAATAAAATTCAGTAATACCTCAGGGGCTTTTCTACTACGGATTTTAAATGAATAAATAAATAAAAATAAATGATAAAATGGAAATTTAAAGACAAAATATGAAATAAAATTTTAATAAAACCTCAGGACTTTGCCTTATGTATTTTAAATTTTTAAATAAATAAAAAAGTAAATAAATACATATATAAATAGAAATAAAAGAAAAAATTAGAAAAAGTAAATAAAAAATACGTCAGAAATAAAGTTTGCCTGCCTAAAAATGTACTTTTCAACTGACATTAAAATTTCAAGATTATAAAATATTGCCAGACTGTAACATGCTTTTACTACTGATTAAATTATTATACAAGCAAAGACCCTTTGTCCGACTAAATCGGTCTCTTACTACTTACAAAAATTACTTTTTTTTTGCACAAAAATAAAGAATTTTTTTCCCAAGGAACATTTTTCTAAAAAGCAATTTTTTTGACGTACATTTTTAAATAAGCTTCTTTTTATTCCCTGTCAAACAGACCCAAGACTGATTGATAGCAATTTTAATCCTCTCAAGTTTTAAGTTTTATCGAGTTTGTACCTACTTGGAAAAAACAAAAATAATGTGATTGCGAAAAGTTTCAAGATGATCGATTTTTATACAGTGTAGCTTGATAATATATAAAGTATACATATACTATATATGGGGCGTTCCACACCAAATCGGAAATTATTTTACTTTTGCATCTCAAATATTTTTCAAATATTTTTTTTTCTTTTAGTGCTCGTTGAAGTTAGCTACCATGATTTTTTTCAAATTTTTTCATCAAGCGGTTTAGGAGTTACAAGTTTTTTGAAAAAATACTTTTTTCACGTAATTTTTTTTTTAAATTCTCATAACTCGGAGAAAAATTGATTAAATTGAACGCTCTTATAATGGAAATTTTTATTTCAGGTAGTTTTTAATAAAAATGTAAAAAAATTTTTTGTTTAATTTTCGAAGAAAAATTTAAATTTTAAAAATAAAATTTCATTTTTATGTATCGATCGATTTTTTTCAAAATTTTTTGTAAGTAACTAGAACTAATTTAAGAATTTTTAATCCTTGTCTGATTGTGGGCGAAGGATGGGATCTATTTATTTTTAAATTTTTAATTTTTCTAAAACGGTAGGTAGCCGAATGCCTAACTTACAATTTGACCAAATCTTAATTTTAAACAGTAAGAAGGTTAAGTTCGGAGAGACTCAGTCGGAGAAAATTTATTGTGTGAAAAATTTGTGTGATTTAGTCAAATTGTAAGTTAGGCACTTGGCCACCTACCATTTTAGAAAAATTAAAAATTACAGAATAAATAGCTCCTATCCTTTGCCCACAATCAGACAAGGATTAAAAATTCTTAAATTAGTTCTAGTTGCTTACAACAATTTTTGAAAAAATCGATCGATACATACATTCTAAAAAATGAAATTTTATTTTAAAAATTTAAAACTTTTTTCGAAAATTAAAAAAAATATTTTTTTACATTTTTATTAAAAACTACGTGAAAAAACAAAAATTTTCATTATAAGAGCGTTATAATGAATTAGTTAAATTATTAGTTAAAGCGGTAAATCGAAGAAACAAAATTATAAGTATCGGTTAAATAATTGCAATGTGTTCATTTTAAGTCTTAGTGTATATTTAATTTGTACCAGTGAGAAGAAAATTTCCAATAAGTTTTTGTCAAGTTTTCAGTTGGTTGTTTCGAATAAACTTTTTTCAGAGTACATGTATAAAAATCATATACAATACGTTTAATGTGATATTTCAAATGTTTTTTATAATTAAATAATTTTTTTATATGAAGAAATAATTACATAATATTTTATTTATTTGTTATTTATTTTCCTCTAAAAATGTTTGAATTTCCTAATTTAATATTCTCTAGAATATATATTATTGGTTAATTTATGATTTATTATATATATGGGACATTCCATTTCAAAACGAACCACCTTATAAACAATTGCCATTGTAAACCAATTTTTAAAAAATTATTTCTCATTTTTATTAAAGCCAAACTTTATTTACTATAAGTGATTTTAAAATAAAAATTTCTCAATTTTATGATGGTAAAAATTTTTTTTTTAAAAATAATAGAATTTATAGAAAAAATTAAGTTTGAAAGATAACCTTTTGAATATCTCAAAACATGTCGTGTTCGATTTTCTTAAAATTTATGTCAAAATGAAGCTTAAAAATTCTAGTTTCATTTTATGAAAACATTAAAATGTACAATTCGGTTGAAATCAAGAACCAATTAAATTTTATAAAGCAGTCAAAAGTTAAACTGTGTAAAAATTTGAAAAAAAACAAATTCCTCTCGGTACATACATCATAACCTTAAAAATTCTTGTAAAATTTAATTAATTTCTCAAATTTCCGCGAATTGTCCATTGTAATGTTTACATAAAATGAAACTAGAATTTTTAAGCTTCATTTTGACAAAAAGTTTAAAAAAATCGGACACGACATGTTTTGAGATATTCAAAAGGTTATCTTTCAAACTTAATTTTTTCTATAAATTCGATTATTTTTGTTAAAAAATTTTTATCATCATAAAAATGAGAAATTTTTATTTTAAAATCACTAATAGTAAATAAAGTTTGGCTTTAATAAATGGGAGAAATAATTTTTTAAAAATTGCTTTACTTGTTTATAAGGTGGTTCGTTTTGAAATCACTGTTTTTCTAAAAATGTTAAAATAATCCCCAAGTGGATCGAAATGATCCAAAAACTAAGATCAAAGGATGATTTGATCCACTTTTTGAGATCAATTCGTTTCAATTTGATATTTTTTAGGTAACAGTGATGGAATGTCCCATATAATTTTAAAATATCAACAATTATACAATAAATTAGAAATTAACGAATAATATGTATTAGAAAATATTAAATTAGGAAATTCAAACATTATTACAGGAAAATAAATAACAAAATTAAGTACCTAAACAAAAATATTTATTTAAATGAACCAAATGCGTTAACTAAAACTATTTATTTGAATCAAACAAACCTTTTCTCTTAAAATAAACAAATTTTTTAGTGATATAAAATAAACATTTTTGGTTAAGTGTAATAACCATTTAGTTAATACAAATAAACGTATCGGAAGAAATGATTTGGTTGAATCAAACAAACGTTTGGTTGACTGTATAGCAATGTATTTATTTTGTTAATTCAACCAAAATTTAGTTGTTTCGAACAAATTTTTTTTCTGAGTGTTCAAAAAAAAATTACGAGAAAAACGTGTTTTTTCAAAAACCTGTTATTCTCAAACCGCTTGATGAAAAAACTGGAAAAAAATCATGGTAGCTGATTTCAACGAGCACTAAAAGAAAAAAAATATTTGAAAAATATTTGAGATGCAAAAGTAAAATAATTTTCGATTTCGCTTGGAACGCCCCATGTAGTATAGATACGTATATATAGTATAGCGGTGATATCAACTGAAGGATCGTCTTTTTTTTCTTCTTTGTAACAACACTTTAGAGGGACGTCACTCAAGCGACCTTTAGTAAACTTTGTGAAACATTCTGCTAACATGTGACAGTTTGATACTTTATTCTCTCTCTCTCTCTCTTTCTTAACAGTCCTGTCGAAAAGGGTAACTTGGGTCACTGGCCATAGAGTGAGGATAAGATGCGAACGTCGGAGAAGGAAAAGCGACCGCTTCCTCATCAACTACAGGAAACGGAGAAACTATAAATCACGAACTTACAGTAGGGCCACGTAAATTAGTTTCACACTGCTAGACGAAAGGCCAAACATAGGTAAAGAGAGAGGGAGAGAGAAAGTGCAAAGCCCTTGTTTTCCCCACAGTGGCAAAAAAAAATAGACTGACGGGTCCGATTTTCCGAACAAATATCACAAACCTTCAGGAACATGGGCAAATATACAAAAGGGGAGAAAAAAAATAAACGTCAATCCCACGTGTTGCCAATATCATAATATATACCTAATCTCTTTACCACTTTACACGATTCACGCCAAAATCTGACGTTATTGAACTTGTAAATCACGAAATTCGCTCCCAATAACTGACTTGGAAAACTAATTGAAAATTTTTTTCATTTATTCTCTTCTCTTTTTCGTTTCTCGTTTTTTTTTATCTTTTTGCAATTTTTTTTTTGGTCTTTTGCTCTTTTTTTGAACCATTTATTTCCTCGGGAATTAGGAGAATAATATTGACTATAGCCGGGGAGAGAATGAGTTTCTACATTTTCCGAAGATTAATGATCCTCTGTAAACTACATTTCCTATATATAGTACCAAGAGGTTAAATATTATAACCGCGCCTCCTGGTAACATTTCAAAGTCAAATTTACATTTCTAATTCGCCCGTTACATTCGAGGTGGAAGGAAAATATATATAGTGGAAAAAAATTTAAAGAAAACAATTTTTCTTTTTTGCTTCATTTTCTTTTTAGGCGGTGATATTTTTCTTTTTTTCATTTTTGTTTAAAAATTATTCATTATGGATTTTTGATGCCATTAAAATTAAATTAATTTCATTTCAATTTAGTCAGAAAATTTATATTTTAGACTAAAGAATTAGCAATTATCATTATAATTATATTATAAATTATCAGCAATAAAAAAATTCGTTTTAGTCTTTTAGTTAAATTACTTTTTAGTAAAAATTCGTTCGGATTCGACTTTCTAACTTCACTGTTAAAATTTTTGGGAATTTTTCCAAACTTTTGCATGGGAATTTTCCTAAAACGTGTTTAGAAAAATTTTTTTCCCAAAAAATGGTAATTTTCCTGAGCGTTTGGAAATTTTTATATACGAATTGAAATTTTTCTAAATTCTGTTGGGAATGACATTTTTCTTAATAGAAATGGTTTTTTTCTTATTTTTAAGAATTTTTTCGATAAGATGCAGAAATATTTTTTTCAGAGATATTGGAATTTTTTTGATAATTAGAAAAATTTCATGCTTCAATTTCAATGTTTAACAAAATATTTAATCAGATTTTAATTAAAAGTAAGAAATTATTGAATTTTCGAAAAATATTTATAGGAAATTATTTTATCAGATTTAAATATCCAATTACTTGTCAATTACTAAATAGAGATTTTTTTATATTATAAAATTATTTCAAACGTAAAATACAATGATAATTTGTTATCTGTAAATATTTGTTTATAATAATAATTAAGTGTGGGTAAAAATTTGAAGATACTAGTAAATATTAAATTTTACACTTTGAAAAATTAATTTAATTAATAATCTTTGTAAAGAATATATAAGTTTTTAAAAAATTTATAATTCAGTCCGTAAAACCGTTTTTAAAGCAAAAAGAAGATGTTTAGAATATTGTTTCGGTTTGAAAGGTTAGTCACATCTGGTTTGTCTTGGGATGACCAGCTAAGGGTTTCTCGTTACTATAGAAAGTCTATTTTATGAGTTTTTTCTATACCCGTTTTTTCTTATAGATTTATCTAACTTTAAAATTAGTGAAATTTCTTGTAAAGAAATATTCTCAAAAAGTGTTTGGAAATTTTTTTCTTTTTCAAAAAAATTTGACAAGGACAGCATTTTCAGCGTCAGTTGCTCTCAAGCATTTACCGAGATCAGTTTGAAAACGCCAGTGAAAAACTTATAAATCTCTTTAAAAGTGAATGTGAAAAATTTTGATAATGAAAAATAGTGTTATTTAAAAAGCGTACATAAGGTAAATATTGATTATATTTTTATTAATTTATTAAAATATTTAATTTAAACGTGATTGTCTTTTTGTTTTTGAGTATTCAATGTAGTTTCTAATTATACAGATATATCAACAATTTTAATTAAATTTACATAATTTAATTCTAAATCAGACAATTTTTAAATAATTAACTCTCATTACTAATATTATAAATAAAAAGAATAAATTCTTTTAATCTAAATTAGTCACTTTTAACTAATAAAATAAGACTTTACTAATTCTTTTTTAATAATCAATAACTGGTAATAGAAAATTAATAATAAATTTGTTGTTTTTATTTTTTTTCAGTATGCCGTTTGTTGTAAGTAAGCCGTTTTAAGGACACCAAAAATAGGACAACAACGTCAACGAGTTTTTTTTACAAAATACTTATTTTTCTTATAAACGAATAAATAAATTTTTTTAATTTCAGATATGACAAAAGTTGTTTTATTCAAAAAATTCAAAATTTTTTCCTATTCTAAATAAGAGAATTTTTGAACCTGTTTAATGGGATTTTTCTAAATTTTTTAAACCTTTTTATAACATTAAAAGGGGATTTTTCCAATCGTTAGAGGGAATATTTACAAATCTTTAGGAATTTTTCTATATTACTTTAAGAGAATTTCTAAATTTTTGGGATTTTTTCTATACTATTACATGAGAATTTTTCCAAATTCTACGAAATTTTACCAAAGTTTTGGGATTTTTTCTATACTATTACATGGGAATTTTTCCAAAGGCTCAGAAATTTTCCCAAAATTTTAGGATTTTTTCTATACTATTTCATGGGAATTTTTTTAAATTTTTAAAGGAATTTTTCTAAATTTTTCAGAAAAATTCCCTTATTTATATTAGGAAATTTTTCTAAAAAGATTAGTGAAATTTGCTTCCTAAATTTTTTTGGGAAAATTTCCAAAATTTTTCTTACAGAAAACAATAATGTCCATTTTGTCTCAATTTTCATTTGACTGTATTTCCAAATTTTTGTTACGCAAATGTTTCTAAGAATATAAAATTAAGATAAAAAAAAGTTTTAAATATTCTGTTTTCTCAATTTGATATCCTTGGAAACACTGTGTAATTAAGAAAGAAAAAAAATGTAAATAAATTTACTTTCACCAGGAAGTAAAACGATTTTATTCCCATTGTGAAATAAAAGAAAATATTGTTTTTCTGACACTTTTATTGAAATGTTGATTTTACCTTTTTGAGCTAGAGAAAGAGAGAGAGAGAGAGAAGGAAAGAGAGAAAAAAAGAGTGTGAGAGATAGAGAGAATTGCATATTTCAAAAGTCATTCTATTGGAGATATTCAAAAGAGGTTAGTTGACAATAATGGAATAGAGAAAAGTCGCATATAAATAAAAAGAAGGAGAAAATCTCAAGAAAGTGTGTATACACACGAAAAGAACTTATGATCTATGAATTGTAAAGTGCCCCTGTTTATATTCAGTATACCTACAGCACATTGGTCTTGTATTTCAAGTGCAATACTTGATGAGAAAAAAAACGGAAAGAATGACGAAAAAAAAGGAAATAGAGAAAAAATAAAGAAACACAGAAAAAAAGAAAGAAAACAAACAAAATATGAAAAAAAGAACGTTGAGGTGAAAAGAAATTATATATGTAACACGAAGGAATGTAAAATCACTAACCATAGGGACTTTCAGAAAGCGTCTCATGTCCATAAATTCTGTTGGTGGTCTTTCACACAACGAGAGGAATTTTCCCCAAGGAAAATAATGTTAGGTCGAGTGAAAAACAACTTGACGCTTGATGATGTTATAACAGAGTTGCGTGAAAAGCTTTCAAGTACTTTTTTTTCTTTTTTTTTTCTTTAATAAAGTATATTTTTTCATTAAATTTTTCTCACCGAACTTGCTCTTATTTTCATTGTTTTTATACCACACCGGGTTAAAAAAGTCATATTACACATAGAGATATATTAATTAAACGAAGAGGATATTTTTTTAAAGTTGAATACAGAATGAAATTATATTTTTAAAAATACAAAAAAATTCAACACCTTATTTTTTACAAGAATGTAAAAACAGAAAAAATAAGGGAAAGCTTAACATAAATCATTGCAATACCTACATATTTTCCAAACGAATAATCAATGTGCGCTATGAAAGTTATTACGAACGAGATTCGAAGAATTTATTCATTTTTTCCAAATTAATTCTATATCAATGAATTTTTTTTTTAAATAAATTTTTTTCATTTTGTTTACTTATTATTCGCGTGCATTCATTTTTTTATTATTAATAAAGAGAATGTGAAAAATGTGAAAAATATATATGTTGAAATATTATTTAAAAAATTTCATTAAAAAAGTTTAATTTAGAATGTAAAAATAATTGAAAATAAAATGTATCAAAATGTTTCTCGTTTATAATATTTTTGGCATAAAACATCACTGAAGATAGATTGAAGTCTACAAAATGAAATTGCTGATTACGATTTTCGACAATTCTGATTAAAGCTGTTAATAAAGTTACGTCTACATAATTACTTCGTTAAATTTTCGAAAATTGTACTGCAATTTTGCCCCATAGTGCGATCAGATAAAATTTTAATCTCGTATAATTAGGCAAAAATATGTGTTGCACATAAGTGGATATTTAAAAATGTCAAAACCATATTTCTTTCTCATTAAATATGTTTATTTATTTTTTAAATTTCGCCTTTTACTTTTTTATTTATTTATCACGTTTTATTTTATTTTATTTTTTACCAATTTCCAGTAAAAATTCACTTTGCTCAGACAATTTATTTTTCACACAAATAAATATTTTGTCTCGGTTGTAAAAATAGGGTTTACTCAGACAAAGTCTGAGAAATTAAAAAAAAACAAAAATATAATAAAAATGACATCAATTAAAAATGATAAGAGTAAAGAAGAAAAGAGGGGAAAAATTATAAAAATATTTGGTAGAAAGGAAAGTTATTTTTTCGACCATATGTGAAAATTTAATAGAGAGGTACGAAAAGATAATTGCCAAATGACGAATATTCTTGTGGAAAATGTACACACTAAAAAGTAACTATTTAGCAATTTATTTTTCCTCGTTGAATGTCTTTTGAAGCTTCATCAAATTGTATACGAGTATTCGCAAAACGTGAACGGTTATCGGAAACGCGTTAGTAGAATCCGAAGAGTATGATCGGATTCAACCAACGGTGACGAATAGAGGGAAATAAAAATTCGAAACGGAATACAAAACTTCCCATCAATCCACTACTACGTTTTTTGAATATTTATCGGTTTTATCGTTTAAATCAACCAAAAAGAACGTAGAAAAAATACTAACACTCTCACATCACGGAAAATATGGCTATATATACGTTACATTGTACACATATAATGTAATAATTCCCAGTCAGTTCAAAAAATCAAATTGAAGAAAAAATAATATTTTCCTGAAAAATATAATAAAAATTTCAAAAAAATAGACATTGCTTGCAGATTTTTTAAAAATAAAATTGTTTCGAGAGGAAGCTAACCAAAAAGGTACTGTTATGTATATACTAAACAGTAAAATGATAGGTGTTAAAATAACACCAGAATGGATTAAAATAATCTGAAACAGTTTAATCCCTCTAAGATTTAATTAACACCAAAAGGATTAATATAATCTATTTTAGTGTTATTTTTAACTATGAATGAAATTTTATTTTAAATAAAACTCCAAAGTCAACGATTTGTAAAAATTCAACAAATTTAGCTTCTTCAGGGAAAATTGTAAGTTAGTTACTAACATAGTAACGAAGTTAGTGAATTCAATTGTGTTCTAAAATTATAAAAAAACTAGTAAAAATTTCAATTCTCTTTATAAATAATAAAACTCTTCTCTGATATTCAATTATTTATTTTACAAAATTTTAATCAAATTCTTGTCAAAATTTCAATTATTTTTAAGTTTTTTAAAATTCCATAATATTCAATATATCTACTATTTCAATCAAATTTTCCAAAAGAATTCCATTATTAAAAAAAATTTGAATACAATTCTACGCAAACATTCAATTATTTTCAAAAGTAATAAATTTTTTACAAAAATTCAATTATTTACAAATTTTTTAAATAAATTTCTTCGCAATAATTTAATCATTTTCATAAATAATATCATTTCTACAGGGATTCAATTATTTTCATAAAATAAGAAAATTCTTTTAGGAATTCAATTATTTTCGTAAATAATAGAACTCATTGCAGAATTTTAATTTTTTTTAATGCATTTTTAATCAAATTCCTTGAAAAATGTAATTATTTTTCAAAATCTTATTAAAAATTCCTTAAAACAATTTAATGATTTAAAAAAATTGTTGATAACATTTTTTATGAAAATTTAATTTCAAGAAACATGAAATAAATTATTTATTTTTATATTCAAATAATTGAATTCTCATAGAATTTACTGATAAAAATGTTTTAAAAAATTTATTTTAGTTAAAATTTTAGATTAATATAGATTATTATTTTTAGATTTTTATTTTTTAATAAATTTTAGATTTATTATTTTGGTGTTAAATTTTAGATTCTAAAATTTTAGATTTTAGATTAATTTTAGATTAAGTACTAAAAGCATATAAACGTGGATTTTTATAGAAATAATTAAATTTTGAAAAAATTTCAAACTAAAATCATTGAAATTTTTAATTTTTCAAATTTTTGACAAAAAATTCTGTAGAATTAATTCTTTTTCAAAGTTTAATAGGATTTTTATTGAAATTATTTCAAGTTTATATTATTCAATATATTTTTAATTGCAGAATTTCCGAACAATTGAAATTTTGTAAAATTTACGTGTAAAGGAATGAATTTGAAAATTCTAATAAAACTTACCGAAGCGTTTGAATTATTTATATACAATTAAAATTGAATTTTTTGAAAAAAGTAATTATGTTGATGCAAATTTTAAGAAAATTCACAAAAGAAATGAATTATTAAAAAATTTGTTACTAAAATTCTTTATGAGAATTTAGTTTTGAGAAACATAGAATTATTTAATAAATTATTTGCTTTTGCATTTAAACAATTGAATTCTTGTAAAATTTTTTAATAAAAATTTATTTTCATTTCTTAAAAATGAATATCAGTTAAAATTTTAGATTAATATGGAATATTAAAAGAAATATATATAGTGAACTTTTTGGAAATAATTGAATTTTGAAAGTAATATTTTTGATGAAGTTTAATTGAAGTTTTTTTAATTTTGTTTGAAGTTTTTATTTTCTAAAATGTATTTAATTAAAGAATTTAGGAAAAATTGAAGTTTCGTGAATGTGATTAATTTATTATTATCAAAAATAATAGATATTAAGTAAAATTGTAGTTAAAATTTTTTGAAAATAATAATTGTATTGAAATAATGTAAATAGTTTTGAAAAAGTATAATATTCTTTTAATATAAAATAACGATTTTATTACTTGGTCATCTTTAGTTATCGACTTCTTCATGTTTTATAGCCATAAAAAATGTAATAAACTAAAATTTCATTCATTGTAAAAAATAACACCAAAATTGATTGTTTTAATCTTTTTGGTGTTAATTTTTACTAAATAAAATCTTGCATGGCGTTTTGATCTAACTATTTCAATAAAATTTTCCAAAAGAATTTCATTATAAGAACAAATTTAAATTTATTTTTATAAATAGTAAAAAACTTTACAGGAATTCAATTATTTACAAATTTTATTATAAATTTCTTTGCAATAATTCAATTATTTTCATAAATAATAACATTTCTACAGGCATTCACTTATTTTTATAAATAGTAAAATTCTTTAAGGAATTCAATTATTTTTATAAATAATAAAATTCATTGCAGAATAACAAATTTTTTTAAATGCAATTTTAATCAAATTCCTCGAAAAATGTAATTATTCTTAAAAATATTTTTAAAATTCGTCCAAAAAATGTAATTTTACAAAAATTTGTTGATAAAATTTTTCATGAGAATTTAATTTCAAGAAACATGAGATTCATAAATTATTTATATTTGTATTTAAATAATTGCGTTCTTATAGAATATAAAAACAAAAAAAATATAAATTGTAATAAAAATGGTTTTAAAAGTGAATTTCAGTTAAAATTTTAGATTATACTTAAGTACTAAAAGCATTATAACGTAGATTTTTATAGAAATAATTAAATTTTGAAAATGTTTCAAACTAAAATCACTGAAATACCTTATTTTTCATATTTTTGACAAAAAATTCTGTAGAATTCGAATTGAAATTATTTCAAGTTTTTATTATTCAATATATATGTAATTGCAGAATTTCTGAATAATTGAAATTTTGTAAAATTGAATTGTAAACGAATAAGTTTTAAAATTCTAATAAAAATCATCGCAGCATTTCAATTATTTTTCATATAATTTTAATTGAATTTCTTGACAAAAGTAATTATGTACATGCAAGTTTTAATAAAACTCGACAAAAAATAGCAATTTTAATAAATTTGTTATTAAAATTCTTTATGGGAATTAAATTTTGATAAACATTCAATTATTCAATAAATTATTTACTTTTGCATTTACATAATTAAATTCTTGTAGAATTTTTAAAAATTTTAGATTATAATTGAATATTAAAAGAAATGTAGAGTTAACTTTTTGGAAATAATTTAATTTTGAAATTTGAAGTTTCTTATTTTCTAATATGCATGTAATTAAAGAATTTAGGAATAATTAAAATTTCTTAAAACTGATTAATTAATTATTATTAAAAATAATAGATGTAAACTAAAATTGTAGTTAAACATTTTTGAAAATAATAATTGAATTGAAATAATGAAAATAATTTTGAAGAAATATAATATTCTTAAAATATAAAGTAATGATTTTACTACTTGGTCATTTTTAATTATTATAAAATATGAAGAAATCGATCATATGAAGTTATCGAAATCTTCATGTTTTATAGTTATAAAAAAAATTTTTAATAAACTAAAATTTCATTCATTGTAAAAAATAACACCATAATTGCAGAATAACAAATTTTTTTTAATGCAATTTTAATCAAATTCCTCGAAAAATGTAATTATTCTTAAAAATATTTTTAAAATTCGTC
The DNA here is from genome assembly GCA_032873175.1 of Leptopilina drosophilae. Classification (NCBI taxonomy): domain Eukaryota; kingdom Metazoa; phylum Arthropoda; class Insecta; order Hymenoptera; family Figitidae; genus Leptopilina; species Leptopilina drosophilae. The sequence continues at coordinate 23,684,922 of CM065481.1, forward strand.
CAAAAAATGTAATTTTACAAAAATTTGTTGATAAAATTTTTCATGAGAATTTAATTTCAAGAAACATGAGATTAATAAATTATTTATATTTGTATTTAAATAATTGCGTTCTTATAGAATATAAAAACAAAAAAAAAATATAAATTGTAATAAAAATGGTTTTAAAAGTGAATTTCAGTTAAAATTTTAGATTATACTTAAGTACTGAAAGCATTATAACGTGGATTTTTATAGAAATAATTAAATTTTGAAAAAGTTTCAAACTAAAATCATTGATATTCTTAATTTTCATATTTTTGACAAAACTCATCGCAGCGTTTCAATTATTTTTCATACAATTTTAATTGAATTTCTTGACAAAAGTAATTATGTACATGCAAGTTTTAATAAAACTCGATAGAAGAATTGAATTATTAAAAAATTTGTTATTAAAATTCTTTATGAGAATTGAATTTTGAGAAACATTGAATTATTTAATAAAATAATTGATCATTGATCTTTTGCATTTAAATAATTAAATTCTTGCAGAATTTTTATATAAAAATTGATTTAAAAATGAATTTCAGTTAAAATTTTTAGATTATAATTGAATAATAAAAGAAATATAGAGTTAACTTTTTCGAAATGATTTAATTTTGAAATTTGAAGTTTTTATTTTCTAAAATGCATTTAATTAAGGAATTTAGGTATAATTGAAATTTTGTGAAATTGATTAATTAATTATTATTAAAAATAATAGATGTAAACTAAAATTGTATTTAAACATTTTTGAAAATAATAATTGAATTGAAATAATGAAAATAATTTTGAAGAAATTTTGTTTTGTATTCTTGTATCAAAAAAAAATTTTATTACTTGGTTATCTGTAATTATTATAAAATATGAAGAAATCGATCATACACTGAAAAAAAATTTATTTGATTCAAATAACCGATTATTTGTCTATAATCAAATAAATATTTACTTTAATCAAATAATTTTTATTTGAATCAAATATTTCAGTGTTTGAAGCAAATACTAATTAATTGATTTAAATAAAAATTATTTGATTCAAGTAAATATTTATTTGATTATAGACAGATAATCGGTTATTTGAATCAAATAAATTTTTTTTCAGTGTATGAAGTTATCGAAATCTTCATGTTTTATAGTTATAAAAAAATATTTAAAGAACTAAAATTTCATTCATTGTAAAAAATAACACCATAATTGATTATTTAAATTTTTTTATGGTAATTTAATCTCCAACACTTTTTAACACCTCACGATTTACTGAGAATTCATTATTTTACCGAATAAAATCGTGTACTATGTTTTGATGTTATTTACCCTTAAAAAAATTGATATCAGTAGTAACAATTTATTTCGGTCAGATAATTTATTTTTTCAATTAAAAAAAATAGTATCAGTAGTAAAAATTCGTTTTTGGCAGAGAATTATTAAAGAATATTATTGTCTAACGAATATTGACCTGGACTTGGTCAATCTTGGTATTAATACATAAAGCTGTATGATATAATCATTGTCATACTGCTTAAGATGAATTTTCAAGAATTTTACACTCTTTTGTCTGACTAAAGCACATATCTACTACTGATGTATAAAAAGATTTTCTAAAAAAGACACAATTCGTCTGACTAAAGTGATTTTGTTCTACTTCAGAAATTTTAAGAAGCATAAAAGACGACTATATGCCAGGCTTTGACTGAAATATTGTTTTTTTTTAATATCAGTAGTAAAAGTGTACTTTAGTTTGACAAATTTTTTTTTTCAGTATCAATAGTAAAAATATTTTTAGTCGGACATGTTTTTTATTTAGCATCATAGTAAAAAAAAGTATTTTTAGTCAGACAATTTTTTCATGTTCAGAATTAATAGTTAACATGTGTTTTAACCTAAGAAAATCGTTTCATACTTGTCTATTTGTCATTAGTATTTATTATCTGAGCTCCAATAAGAGCCCATGTTAAATTGCAAGTTTATTTTACTTTTTTAAGAAAAATGTCTACGTGGTAGAAAATTCTGAAAAAAATCATAAGTTTCTTTAATAATCTAAAGAACAAATTGTTAAATTTTTATAATTTTCTCAATTTACCGGTAACAATTCTTAATAGTATGATATTTAGTTTTTTTCTACATTAAGTTAAAAAAAAAACTTTCAAAGCAGAAAAGAGTAAAAAATAGAGTATAAAAATGTTGCAAAAAAATAAAAAATTCACATCGATAGAGAGACTACAAAATTATATGATTGTCAACAAATCTGGATTTATGCCATTTCTCATATTTTTTTATCGTCGATATATGTATATATATTTTTTTGAAAAACTATTTTAAATAACGTCGTAAATTATAATCGGGAAAAACACATTTCCCAAATATGTAGGAAATGATATATGTATTATGGAGAGAGACACGTTCTCGACGCAATATGTTAGGATTAAGATTAAATGTTTCCCCTGAGTACTAGGTTATAATATATCTTTGCCGAAGAATAATTGGTGTTACCCCTTGTATATAATTTTTTCGGTTATCGGCGTCGACTTCTTCTCCACGGATGACGCCTGAGAGTGTAATAAACTTTTATATATCTACTACAATTTCTTCTCTTTTACTTTTGGAAACTTCCCAGAGCGCCGGATGTCTCATAATACTCCACAAAGGCAGTGAATGAAAGTAAAACGATAAAAGTTCCTCGCTAGACAGCATATAAAATATAGAAAATATAGAAAATATGGAATACATATATATAATAATACAGAAAGAAAGAAAGAAAGAGAAAGAAACTAAGAAAGAAAGAAAGAGAGAGTGAGAGAGTATTTATATATACAATGAAGAAAGGAGTTTCCGATCGTAAACGATTCTTTATAATCTCAAGAAAAATAATAATAAATTCTTTTTTCTTTCGTCCCGGATTAATAAACCGCAGAAATAACTGACGAGACGTATTAAATGTTCAGCGAGAATAAATCTCAGAAAACGGTTTCAACTCGAGACACGTAAAAGGCGAAACTCGGAGAAGAAATTTGCTGTCACAAGTAGTAAAGTAATTTGAAAAATCACCCGTCGTATTTCTTGAGAATTTCCTCTGACGGAAGCTAAGAAGATTTTTTTGCGGAAGAAAGGCTATATATATATAAACAATATCAAAGAAAATCGTAGGAGACAATCTATAATTGAACACAGAGTACAGGAAAAATGTCCTCTGTCTTCTCTTTCATTTCTTATTTAGTTCTCTTTTTTCCCCTTTTTTCTATATATTCATTATGAAAATATTATGAAAACATGAAAAAAATTATTTTTTCTTAATACATTTACTTTTTTTATATACAAAGAAAATTTCTTTACAATTTTTATTTTTCATTAGAGTTTACATTTTAGATGATAATACACACAAATCAATAATATATTTGGAATTTCATGCGACGAAACTGAGATGAGAAATCTTGATTAAATCGGTTGACGTAAATAAATTAAATTATACGTTTCGCCTTCGCTAGACACTTGTCAATATTAGTCGAGATTTTACTTTAGATGCGATTTTCATTATCTGCTGTCAATGCAGTGCATGTAATGTATTTTAAAATAGGATTAAAGTTTTTTTATTCTACTTATTTTGCGTTTATTAATTACTAATTTTTGAAAAATAATATAAAGATTATAGAAAAATAATATTGTTTTGCACATTTTTACTAGTGTCAGAAATTATTTTTAGCGTAAAAAGTAAATTGTCTGAACAAAGCAAATTTTTACCGCTACGCTGATACTAATACTTTTAAGAGTAAACAATAAAATGCCTAAACAAAACAAATTTTTACTATTGACGCCAATATATTTAAGTGTAAAAAGACAATTATCTGACAAAAAAGGTTTTTTACCTCCGATAACAATATTTTGCAGTCCAAAAAATGAATTCTCTGACAAAAACGAATTTTTACTACTGATACTATTTTTTTTAAATGAAAAAACAAATTATCTGACTGAAATAAATTGTTACTACTGATATCACTTTTTTTTAAGGGTAAATAACTATTTGTTTGACACAAATGAGTTTTTACTACTGATATCTTTAATTTTTAAGAATAAAATACAATATTTTTTTTACAAATATTTTGAAGTGCAAAAAATAAATAGTTACATCAAAATATAGTACACGATTTTATTCGGTAAAATAATGAATTCTCAGTAAATCGTGAGGTGTTAAAAAGTGTTGGAGATTAAATTACCATAAAAAAATTTAAATAATCAATTATGGTGTTATTTTTTACAATGAATGAAATTTTAGTTCTTTAAATATTTTTTTATAACTATAAAACATGAAGATTTCGATAACTTCATACACTGAAAAAAAATTTATTTGATTCAAATAACCGATTATTTGTCTATAATCAAATAAATATTTACTTGAATCAAATAATTTTTATTTAAATCAATTAATTAGTATTTGCTTCAAACACTGAAATATTTGATTCAAATAAAAATTATTTGATTAAAGTAAATATTTATTTGATTATAGACAAATAATCGGTTATTTGAATCAAATAAATTTTTTTTCAGTGTATGATCGATTTCTTCATATTTTATAATAATTACAGATAACCAAGTAATAAAATTTTTTTTTGATACAAGAATACAAAACAAAATTTCTTCAAAATTATTTTCATTATTTCAATTCAATTATTATTTTCAAAAATGTTTAAATACAATTTTAGTTTACATCTATTATTTTTAATAATAATTAATTAATCAATTTCACGAAATTTCAATTATACCTAAATTCCTTAATTAAATGCATTTTAGAAAATAAAAACTTCAAATTTCAAAATTAAATCATTTCGAAAAAGTTAACTCTATATTTCTTTTAATATTCAATTATAATCTAAAATTTTAACTGAAATTCAATTTTAAATCAATTTTTATATAAAAATTCTGCAAGAATTTAATTATTTAAATGCAAAAGTAAATATTTTATTAAATAATTCAATGTTTCTCAAAATTCAATTCTCATAAAGAATTTTAATAACAAATTTTTTAATAATTCAATTCTTCTATCGAGTTTTATTAAAACTTGCATGTACATAATTACTTTTGTCAAGAAATTCAATTAAAATTGTATGAAAAACAATTGAAACGCTGCGATGAGTTTTGTCAAAAATATGAAAAATAAGGTATTTCAGTGATTTTAGTTTGAAACTTTTTCAAAATTTAATTATTTCTATAAAAATCCACGTTATAATGCTTTTAGTACTTAAGTATAATCTAAAATTTTAACTGAAATTCACTTTTAAAACCATTTTTATTACAATTTACATTTTTTTTTTAAATTCTATAAGAACGCAATTATTTAAATACAAATATAAATAATTTATTAATCTCATGTTTCTTGAAATTTAATTCTCATGAAAAATATTATCAACAAATTTTTGTAAAATTACATTTTTTTGGACGAGTTTTAAAAATATTTTTAAGAATAATTACATTTTTCGAGGAATTTGATTAAAATTGCATTTAAAAAAATTTGTTATTCTGCAATGAATTTTATTATTTATAAAAATAATTGAATTCCTTAAAGAATTTCACTATTTATAAAAGTAAGTGAATGCCTGTAGAAATGTTATTATTTATGAAAATAATTGAATTATTGCAAAAAAATTTATAATAAAATTTGTAAGTAATTGAATTCCTATAAAGTTTTTTACTATTTATGAAAATAAATTCAAATTTGTTTTAATAATGGAATTCTTTTGGAAAATTTTATTAAAATAGTAGATATTAAAAATTATGGAATTTAAAAAATTCTATAATTATAAAAATAAAATAAATATTTTATCCATAAATAAAAAATAATAATAGAAATAAAAATTTAAATTTTTTTTAACTTTTGAAAGGAATTGAAATTTTGACAAGAATTTGATTAAAATTATGTAAAATAATTGAATATGAGAGAAGAATTTTATGATTTGTAAAGAGAATTGAAATTTTGACGAGAAATTTTATAAAATTTTGAACACAATTGAATTTAGTAACTAATAACTATGTTAGTTAGTAACTAACATACTATTATCCTTGGAGAAGCTAAATTTTTTTGAATTTGTACAAATCGTTGACTTTAAATTGTTTAAATATTAATAATTATTAATAGTAAAAATGTATTTTTTTCCAAGAGAAAACTCTAAACTTATTCAAAAATTTGTAATGAATTTCGAAACGAAATTCACGTAAAAAATTTAATCCGAAGAGTACCACAGCTTTTTTAAACTTCCTTTTTCCCCTGTAATGAGATTATAAAAAAATTATCTTCCCATGAAGAGAATTTAATTAGTAGAATATAATAGTAAAATGTGTATATAGTGAATTTTGATAGGGGAATTTTTTTTTGAAACGTTGTATAAATAAACTTTTTGGAATTATTTTAATTTAAAGACCTTTTAAAGCTCACGTGAAGTGTCACCGATATATATAGGAATATTCAACAAAGTTCCGTCGGTTTGTTTAAAATGTAAAATTATTCTTGAGAAAGTACAATCCTCATTTTGATAAAATGCCAGTGTGCTCCTAGAATTTCAATTGAAACTCCTGTTCTCCCAATGGTTTTAAGGTTGTTGAAAGTAAAGAAGCTTAATTTAAATGTCAAAGCCAATTTCATCGTGCAGAAGAATCTCTATAATACCATTTGCTCATTTTCTGTTATTTGATTGGCTACTTTGACGAAATCTCTTTTATTCAATTATCATGTTGTTTATTTTCAAGTAGAATTACATATAGGTAAAATTTTTACGTTTCATTTAATATTTCTTTTCATTTAATTTTATTATTTGCAAACATTATCCCCTTATTAAAAATGGAATATTTTAAAACAATTTATCAACATTTGTAATTTTCTTCTAAATTATATTGTATTTTAAATTTAATTATTTTTATTTATTCTAATTTTAATTTTCTGTACCTATCTTTGTTTACTTTTTGTTGATTTATTCTTTAGTTTTTCTTATTTTATTTATGTTTTGTTTACTTTTATTTGTTTTTATTTACCTTTTATTATTTGCGGGACACGAAGTTTTACATTTGGAAAATTTACGCCTGCAGCTTTCCTTCCCTTCAACTTTGTTAATTAAAGCTTTGGGAGTTTAGTTCCAGATAATAGAATCTGAATGTGAAAAAAAGTTATAATTACAAAAAATGTCCTCAGAGACTCGTAGGATAATTATTTAGGTGTAAGTAGAAAATTAAATGTTTATCTCAACATGTAAATATACTTTGAAAAATATTTATAGTTCGAGAAAGTGTTTATGAATTTTTAAACAGTAGTAGAAGACGCTTAAAAAAAAACATAAAGTAATTTTTCTTTTTTAGACATTTTTGTAATAAAAGGCAAGTTTTTACTACTTAATTTCATGAAATGAAGGAAAAGATTTTTTTAACAAAAAGACATTTTTACAATATAATGATTGTATATTTTTTTCTTAATTTAGAAAGTATATTTTAGTCAGATAATGGTAAATAGTAATTTTTTTATAATTTGGTTTTAATGTGAAGTTGTAAGCAAAAAAAGTCTAATTAGTAGTATGAGAAGGTTTCTGTCAGACAGGAAATTTTTTGCTTAGAACGCCAAGTACTTATAATGACAGCCATAGTAAGACATGATGTCTTGGACTCTTTTTCTACTCTGTCTAAGTAGAACAAGATCCTTTAAGTCAGACAAAGGGATTTTTTCCATTCATGAAATTCAGTAGTAAACGTACGTTTAAGTCGGACAAAGTAGTTTCAACGACTATGGAAAAAGTGTGACCAGTAGCATCAGAACTTCTGAGGCAGACAACAGAAATTTAACTAGTTTTAAAAGTGAAATGAAAGCTGTCTAAGTAAACACGATTTTTACTACTTGTATTAGTGTTTTTGTGAAAAAAATTAAAATATCTGTTTATATCGAATTTTTACAACTGATTTTACAACTTTTAAAGGTAAAAAATAAAATGCCTGGCCAAAACAATTTTTTACTACTCTTGCCAATATTTTCAAAGGTATAAAACAAATTGTTTAACAAAAACTAGTTTTACTACTATTACCAATACTTTCAAGTGCAAAAACAATTTTCCTAACCAAAACGAGTTTTTACTATTGTTAAAAATATATTTAATTGTAAAATATAAATTAAAAGCATGACCTAGCGAACTTTTACTACTGACAACAATATTTTTTTCAATTTTATAATAATTAAAGATGACCAAGTAATAAAATCATTATTTTATATTTTAAAAATATTATACTTCTTCAAAATTATTTTCATTATTTCGATTCAATTATTATTTTCAAACATTTTTAACTACAATTGTACTTTATATCTATTATTTTTGATAATAATTAATTAATCAATTTCACGAAACTTCAATTATTCCTAAATTCTTTAATTAAATGCATATTAGAAAATAAAAACTTCAAATAATATTTAAAAAAAACTTCAATTAAACTATATCAAAAATATTACTTACAAAATTCAATTATTTCCAAAAAGTTCAATTCAATTATAATCTAAAATTTTAACTGAAATTATTTTTTAAATAAATTTTTAATGAAAAATTGTACAAGAATTTAATTATTTAAATGCAAAAGTAAACAATTTATTTAATAATTGAATGTTTTTTAAAATTCAATTCTCATAAAGAATCTTAGTAACAAATTTTTTAATAATTCAATTCTTTTGTCGAATATTATTAAAACTAGCATAAACATAATTACTTTTTTCAACGAATTCAATTATAATTGTATGAAAAATAATTAAAACGCTGCTATTAGTTTCCAAATTTTCAAATTTATTCCTTTTTAATTCAATTTTACAAAATTTTAATTATTCCGAAATTCTGCAATTACATATATATTGAATAATAAAAACTTTAAATAATTTCAATAAAAATCCTATTACACTTTCAAAAAGAATTAATTCTATAGAATTTTTTATCAAAAATATGAAAAATAAGGTATTTCAGTGATTTTGGTTTGAAACTTTTTCAAAATTTAATTATTTCTATAAAAATCCACGTTTATATGCTTTTAGTACTTAAGTATAATCTAAAATTTTAACTGTAATTAACTTTTAAAACCTTCTTATTCCAATTTATACAGTTTATTTTTATTAGTACATTCTGCAAGAATTTAATTATTTAAATATAAAAATAAATTATTTATTAATCTCATGTTTCTTGAAATTAAATTCTCATGAAAAATTTTATCAACAAATTTTTGTAAAATTACATTTTTTTGGACGAATTTTAAAAATATTTTTAAGAATAATTACATTTTTCGAGGAATTTGATTGAAATTGCATTAAAAAAAATTTGTTATTCTGCAATGAGTTTTATTATTTATAAAAATGATTGAATTCCTTAAAGAATTTTACTATTTATAAAAATAAGTAAATGCCTGTAGAAATGTTATTATTTATGAAATTTGTAAATAATTGGATTCCTGTAAAGTTTTTTATTATTTATGAAAATAAATTCAAATTTGTTTTAATAATGGAATTCTTTTGGAAAATTTTATTAAAATAGTAGATATTAAAAGTTATGGAATTTTAGAAAATTCTATAATTATAAAAATAAAATAAATATTTTATCCATAAATAAAAAATAAAAGTAGAAATAAAAATTTTAATTTTTTTAAACTTTTGAAAAGAATTGAAAGTTTGACAAGAATTTGATTAAAATTATGTAAAATAATTGAATATCAGAGAAGAATTTTTCTATTTGTAAGGAGAATTGAAATTTTGAAGAGAATTTTTAAAAAATTTTGAACACAATTGAATTTAGTAACTAATAACTATGTTAGTTAGTAACTAACATACTATTATCCCTGGAGTAGCTAAATTTGTCGAATTTTTACAAATCGTTGATTAATTCTACAGCAACTTTTGTCAAAAATATAAAAAATTAAAAATTTCAATGATTTTAGTTTGAAACTTTTTCAAAATTTAATTATTTCTAAAAATCCACGTTATACTTTTAATACTTAAGTATAATCTAAAATTTTAACTGAAATTCATTTTTAAAACTATTTTTATCAGTACATTCTACAAGAATTCAATTATTTAAATACAAAAATAAATCATTTATTAATTTCATGTTTCTTGAAATTAAATTCCCAGAAAAAATGTTATCAACAAATTTTTTTAACCATTAAATTCTTTGGACGAATATTAATAAGATTTTTAAGAATAATTACTTTTTTCGAGGAATTTGATTAAAATTGCTTTAAAAATAATTGAAATTCTGCAATGAGTTTTAATATTTATAAAAATAATTGAATTCCTAAAAGAATTTTTTTATTTATAAAAATAATCGAATCTCAGTAGAAATGTTTTTATTTATGAAAATAATTGAATTATTGCGAAGAAGTTTATAAAAAGATTTGTAAATTATTGAATTCCTGTAAAATTTTTTATTATTTATGAAAATAATTGAATGTTTTTGTAGAATTGTATTCAAATCTTTTGTAATAATGGAATTCTTTTGGAAAATTTTATTGAAATCGCCGATATTGAAAATTATGGATATTTATAAAACATTTGAAAATAATTGAAATTTTGACAAAAAATTGATTAAAATTTTGTAAAATAATTGAATATCAGAGAAGAATTTTATTATTCAAAAAGAAAATTTAAATTTTGACGAGAATTTTTAAAAAATTTTGATAGCAATTGAATTTAGTAACTTTGTTACTAAGTTAGTTAGTAACTAACTTTCTATCCTGCGTGTCGCCTAGTTGCTTCAATTTAAAATAAAGTTTAAAAATAAATAAATAATATTAAATAAATGAATTCTTTTCACTCGAACATTGACGTAACAATTTTTTTTCCTCTGGATCAGAAAAACAGCAAGTTCTTTTAAATTTATGGTTTTATAAAACGATTGTAGTATAACTTTTTAGAATTTTTGCATAACTTGCAAAGAGGAATCGTTTTAATTATTAATTTGCAATTTTTATATTATTCACTGGTGCATGGACCATTTAAGAAATTTTCAAAATCAGAAGATAATTATAATAAGCTGTGAATTGTTGATAATTTAATTTTAAAGAAATAATATTTATAAGGAGTAGAAGAGCTTTTCTGTAAGCGGGGAATTTTTTAGTTGAAATTGTAAGTAGTCAATTTTTATTTAAATTTTGTCTAAGTTGTACAAAATCACTTTAGTGAGACAAAGGGATTTTCTTAACTCTTGAGATTTAGTGGTGAAATATGTTTTAGTCAGACATAGTAAAAATAGTTTCAATGCATAGAAAACTTGTGGTAAGTATAGTGTCAAAGAATTTCACTACAGAGAAAAAAGGTGGTATGAATTTTGTTATGAGGAATTTTAACCAATGGTAATTCAAATAGACAGTGACGCCCTCACTTAGGAGAAAATTTGTTGCATGAAATTTTTACCCCAAAATCAGGTTAAAATTTATACTTTCTTTTGTGTAGTGATATTACAGTGGTGTTTTTAATTAGTATAGTGTATTTACTAGTAAATAACAAAAAAGGTCAGCAATACTCGATACTAGCAGTAAAATACAGTTGTAGTCAGACATTAGCTTTATTTTTATTATTATTTATTTATTTTTGCTTAGTACACTCTACTGAATATTAGTAATTTTTCTTCTACATTGTATTGCATACATTATATTCAGGAAGATTAAGATAATTGAGTAAAAGTGAAAACTGGAGTGAGAAGAGGGGATTATGTATAGATATTTTAGCCAAAGTGCACATATAGAGGGAGTAATGCTATGAACAAAGATGGGATGCTGATAATTCAATAAGACGTCAGCGATTAATGAGCATCTAGAATTGATTGCAATTAGGGTCCTATGACACAGCAGCCGCATTCACTTTGTCTCTATTTCACTCCCTTTCATGGTGCATATAACAAGGGCGCAACATACCTCATAGCACATCTGAAAGCGCACATAGGTAGCTTCGGCAAACTGAAGAGTGAAGGGGAAAATTGACTTAGTAATTAACGGATACGCTGATTGAATCTTCTTCAACGAGATTAGCTAATATGTACATGCTCATCAACGTGTAAAGTTTACAAAGTATTTTCTCAATTCAGTTAAAAACAAAAAAATACCAAAACACGATTCAACTTATTATTTTTATCCTATGCTTTTGGGAATTGTGCATTTCATTATTTATTGGCATTTTTAAATAATATGTGATTTAACATTTAAATGACAGTTATATATAATAATCGTCGTGATTCCAGATTTCCGGATCTCTGTCCACACTTGAAGTTAGTTATAGTTATTCTTTTGTTTTTTGTACGTTTTGATAGAAAATAGAATACATATATTCATAATAATCGTAAGTTTTCTTACCGTTAGCAAATTATCTGTATTCATTTGTTTTTGTTTTTTTTTTTTTTTGAAAATTCATTTTTGTGGGTTATTGTAATTTTTTTTAATGTCAAAAAGAAACCAAAAAAACTCGTTTTATTCACTTCACAAAATTGACAAAAATTCCATTTCATATTTTTTGTTTTCCTGACTTTTTCCTAATTTTCATCAAAAATATTTACTTTTTTCTTATCCTGCTAATAAATTGAATTTATGCTACGAATTTTATTACTTATGAAACAATTTTAAATATTTTAATTCCTGCGAAGAATTTAAAAAAAATTGAAAATAATTGAATTTTTTAGAAGAATTTTATTATTTACAAAAATAATTCATTTATTAGGCAAATTTTGTTATTTAAGAAAATAATTGAATTTTCTTGAAAATAATAAAATATTATTATTTATTAAAATAATTAAATTCTTGCGAAGAATTTTTTTTAATTTGGAAAATAATTGAATTCTTGAAAAGAATTTTTTAAAAATTTTGAAAAATAATTGAGTTTTATATTTTCAAAGGATTTTGTAATTTATGAAAATAATTGAATTCTTTCGAGAAATTTTATTAATAATTGTTGAAAAAAATAATTTAATTACTTTCAAAGAATTTTATTATTTATAAAAATAATTTAATTCTTTCAAAGAATTTTATTAATTAGGTAAATGATTAAATTCTTGCGTCGAATTTTATTAAAATTGATGAAAATAATTGAATTTTTTCCTACAATTTTATCATAAATTTTTTTGAATAATAGAATTCTGTTTGGTTATTTTTTAAAAATAGTAGATATTGAAAATCTTTGAAATGTGAAAAGTTTTTAAAGATAATTAAATTTTACAAAGAATTCTATTAAAAAATTTGGCAATAATTGAATGTTGGTTGGAAATTTTATTGCAAATAATTGGATTTTCCAAATAAACATTTTATTATTAATGAAAATAATTGAATTTTGAAAAGAATTTTATTGAAATACCTCAAAATAATTGAATTTTCGGGAGCAATTTTTTTTATTATTTAAAAACAAATTTTTATTAAAATTATATTAAAACAATTAATTTCTTTCGAATAATTTTATTAAATTTTTGAAAATTATTGCGGTAAAGTTTATTCAAATGTTTAAAAAGAATTGAATTTCTGTTAAAAATTTTATTACTTTTGAAAGGAATTGAAATCTTCATATGAATTTAATGAACATTGGTTTAAATAATGAATTTTTAAATGTTATGAAAATTTTATTATTTTAAATAATTGAATTCTTGTTCAAAACTTTATTTGTGAATGTAACTGAATTTTACGATTTTGAAAATAATTAAATTCATGCTTAGAATGTAATCAAAATTTTTTTTGAAAAAATGGAATTTACATTAAAAATTTTATAATTATTAAAAGTAATTGAATTATTGGGAAAAAAAATTCCATAAAATTTTGTTAAATAAAATTGATTTTTTTCAATATTAGCGAATTAAAAGTAGTGGAAATTCTCTAAAAAAATATTGTTTATATTCTTTGTTCGGAAAGTTAAATGCCTATATATAGCTGATAATTTTTTTACCTTCTCTATTCTTTAGAATAATTAAAATTTTCGTAATGAAGTTTTTTTTTAATTTAGGTATCAGATAAGAATTTTTATAAAATTCAATTTTCCTCGTACAAGAAAGTTTAATTATTTTCAATTTTGAAAATCTGATGCCAAATTTGAAATTAGTATCGAAATTTTTTAAAGCTTTTTATATACTTTAAAGTTTAAAAATATAATATATTCTGAAAATTTAATTAATTACTTAAATTAAAATGACTTGAAATTGTTTACAATAAACATTGTAGCAGAATATTCCCGCGCGCTTGCGCGCGGATAATTCGGCTAGTTATATATAATAATCGTCGTGATTCCGGATCTCTGTCCACACCTGAAGTTAGACTTTTGTGGAGGATTTTGTCTTTTTGTGTATATACAATAGGTTTGACATTTACATGTTTACATTTTTGAATCATTCCGAGGTTATTGATTTGATGCATTGATGCATAATAATTATCGCGTTTTTTCTTCTGCCTAATTGTGAAGTGACTTATTATCAAGAATTTATTATTCAATTATAATAATAAAATAATAAGAAGTGAAATATAAGAAGCTGGAATAAATTGTTGCAGAATAATAAGGTTCATCAAAGATTGGTTTTTTATTATAAAAAAATTTTTATTTTTAAATTCTTTTTTTATTACTGTTATACTGTAAATTAATAATTTTAAAAAACTAATTAATTTTTATTTTGTTTATTGTAGCCGATTATTTAGCTTTTTTATTATTTTCTTGTAAAAATTTTAATAAAAAATTATTTTAAGTTATGAAGATAATGTTACAGAGTTGCTACGGTCAGGGAAAACCTTGAAAACCTGGAATTGTCAGGGAATTTTTTCTCGGTCAGGGAAAACCTGAAAATATCAGGGAATTTTATAAAATATTTTTTTCAAAAATTGTTTTGACGTATGTGAATGGCGTACATTTCAATTTTTCATATTTATTCTCACTTCTATTTTTAAAAAACTCCATTAACTAATTTTTCAAGTTAGATTCAAAGAAATTTATTAATTAATAACCATATAAATGTTTTATTGTCTAATATTGGTCAATTTTTTTATATAACAACTTATAAGCTAAACAATTAGCAAATGTTACGCGTCAAACTACGTGATGTTCGATTTATTATTATTATTATTATTATTATTACGCAAATTACAAAATTTTTTAATTTCAAATTTAAATTTTTTAATAATTATATTTTTAAAACTTTTAATATTCTTCTTCGCAAGAATTCAATTATTTTTATAAATAGTAAAAATCTTTTCAAAAATTCAATTATTTTCAATATAATTGTAATAAAATCCACAAGGGAATTAATTGATTTTAATTTAATTGTCAAGAATATTTTTCGAAAAAACTCAATTATTTTCAGAAATTTTAATAATTTTAATAAATCTTCTCATTTTATTTAGTCGCAAAAGCTGACAATTTTTTGTACTATTTCTCGTTCCTTTTTATTTTTTTAACTTTACTATCTTTTTTCTTTCATTTTTTATTTAATTCTTATACTATTTTCTTTTTTATTTTTTTATTTAACTATTTTCTGTCAATTTTTTAATTAATTCTTATAAGATTTTCTCTTCTATTTTTTTATTTTACCATTTTCTGTTTCTTTATTTTTTTTATTAGCAAATGATACGATTAAAGAATTTTTATATAAATTCTATTTTCGACAACCCTGATGAAAGTTTCAAAAATTTTCAAAAAATCAGAAAAAAATTCTTCGAAATAATTTAATTATTTTTATGAATTTTTAAAAAACCTCCGTTAGAATCAAATTTATTTTCACAAATAATAAAATATTACGGAGAAATTCAATTATTTTCAAAATAATTGTAATAAAATTTCTCGAAAGAATACAATTATTTTTAAAAATATTTTTTAAATTCAATTTTTTTCAAGCGTCTCAAAAAAAAATTCTATTATTTTGAACAATTTAGATAAAATTCTTCGCAAGAATTTTAATTATTATTTTTATAAATAGTAAAAATCTTTTCAAAAATTCAATTATTTTCAATATAATTGTTATAAAATTCACAAGAAAATTAATTGATTTTAATTTAATTGTCAAGAATATTTTTCGAAAAAACTCAATTATTTTCAGAAATTTTAATAATTTTAATAAATCTTCTCATTTTATTTAGTCGCAAAAGTTGACAATTTTTTGTACTATTTCTCGTTCCTTTTTATTTTTTTAACTTTACTATCTTTTTTTCTTTTATTTTTTATTTAATTCTTATACTATTTTCTTTTATTTTATTTATTTAACTATTTTCTGTAAATTTTTTAATTAATTCTTATAAGATTTTCTCTTCTATTTTTTTATTTTACTATTTTCTGTTTTATTTTTTAACTAGCAAATGATACGAATAAAGAATTTTTATATAAATTCTATTCGACCCTTTTTATAAATAGTAAAAATCTTTTCAAAAATTCAATTATTTTCAATACAATTGTAATAAAATTTCACAAAACAATTAATTGATTTTAATTTTTAAGAATAGTTTTCGAAAAAATTCAATTATTTTCTGAAATTTTAATAAATCTTTGAAAACAATACAATTTTTTTCTTAATTCGTTACAAAATTTGAATAAAATTCAATTATTAAATGTTCGATTTCAATTATTAAGAAACACGATTATTTTAGAAACTTGAAATAAATTGTTGATGAAATTCAATTATTTTGAAATTTAAAATTATTAAAGAAACTCCATTTAAAAAAAAATTAAAACAAATTCTTCTAAGTATTTAATTAGGATTATCAATAATTTTAATAAAATCTTTGCAAGAATTAAATTATTTTTTTAAATATTAAAATTCTTGGAAGGAATTACCTACATACCTACATACAAAGTTCATTCAATTTACTTTTATTTTTCTTTAAAAATAAAAAATCATTACATTGAACTAATTTAATTCTTCGATTATTTTTTTCTTTAATAATTAAAAAAATATATTATCCAACAATGTATTTAGAAAATGCACGCGCGCTTGCGCGCGTATCTTATGCTAGTTGATAAATAAAACTTCGGAGTAGGACACAAACTATTTTAGACTAGCGGCAAGGAATTTTGTAAAATTTTTTACTATTTAGTATAAATGAAAAATATTTTTACTACTTACTATAACTATACTTACTTACTACTAAAATACTTTTACTACTTAAAATATTTTTAAATAAAACAGTACATTGTATGAACAAAACAGATTTTTACTACTAAAAATAATATTTTTAAGCGTAAGAAATCAATTTTATTTTCAAAACAATTTTTTACTACTGATATAGTGAATTATTTACAAACTATTTACGCTTTTGATTGACTATCACATATTTTTACTACTGAGGTCAATATTTTTAAAAGTACACAGAGAAAAATAATATTAGATATAATAGAAAAATAATATAAATTTAAAATATATACCTACGAATAAGAATAATGCTAATAAAACTCAATTGAACAAAACAAAAAAATATAAAATAAAATACAATTAGATTTGAAATAGGTACTGTGGATTTATTTTGAAAATGAAACAATATAAAATTTATATTAAAGTAAAGTGAAGAAGAATAATGAAAGAGTCAAGTGTTAAAAGTGTTTTTGTGATGTATATGTTTATTATATTTATGCGTCAAGATGACAATTCACTTTATTACATTGCAAGTTATACTCAGGAAGATTATTTTAACAATTTCATTAAAGATGGCTGTTGAATATTCCACGCCCACTTAAACGTTCCACTTTTTACGTTTTAATTTAATATCACTTTATACTGCTATATACAGTGAGAATAAAAGCAGATTTCTCTTTCATCTGTGAGTAACTTAAAAAGGAGGAAAAATTAGTTAAAGCTACTTCATTTGCTTCACAATTGAAACGAAAGGAATTCCTCGCATTTATAGTTCTGGGTTTTTTTTCCTTTAAAAAAAAGTTCCAAAAGAAATTTTTTCAATGGTAATGATTAATTGTTAATCGACACAATAATATACATTAATGGATTTTTTTCTCAGTAGTAAATTTATTTTATGTTCAATAATAAAAATTTTTAAAAAACTAATTTTTCCGTGAAATTTATATTAATTTAATGTTTTAATAAAGTTTTTTAATTTTTTATCTCTTTGTTTCTACTGGAAGTGATAAATTTTTACAATACTAAAATAGATTTTAAGAGAGAAATAAAAATTGTCTGGCGGAAAGAAATTTTAACTACACTGAAATTAGTAATTTTTTGTACAATTTTTCCCACTTCTGTCATTCTGAAACATATTTTCACTACTGAGACCAATAATTTTAAAAAAGTAAAAAATGGATTACCAAAAATATTTTTTACTACTGATAGAATTATTCTTAAAAGTTAATTTATATTTCTAAATTTCTTTGTGTCTATTTTTCATAAATTTAAATCTTGATATTCGCAGTAAGAAAAAATTTTAGTCAGACAAGCGAGAAATAGACAAAAATTGTCATAACTCCAAAAGTTATTGAAAATTTTCAAAATGAATTTTGAAACGAAATTCTCATAAAAAATTCAAACACCAAGAGTACAAGTTTTTCGAATACAAAAGTCCTGTCCATATGACTTTCAAAAAATGTTTTACATCCAAAGAAAAAAGTATTTACAAAACTCAATCTCAGAGAGAATAAATATTATTCCAGCGTCTTTTCCAATATTGGTAAAATTTCTGTCAGAAGTAGCTTTTTTACAATTTCATTGCTTTAAAAATTTTTACATTTAAAAAGAATTGTAAAATTTAAAATTTTAATTTAAAATTTAAAATCAACAATTTGTTAAATTAACGAAATGGAATACAATCTTAAAATGAAGTAAAACCCTTCTTGGAAAAATTAATACTCCCAAACTAAAAAATACGCAATTCGGTTTTAAAAATTAAAAATCGTTAGAATGTAAAATTCCCAGAGTGAAAGAAATAGAGAAAAAAGAGTAATGAGAACAATTGAAATCTATATAATACATTTTTTTGCACGTTCGCCGACACTTTGAATTTTATGGTGATTTTTTTTCTTTACAATTTCAAGATGCAATTTACTATTTCTTTTTCTTCTTTTGATCGATTTTACTGAACCGCGATGAAATGATCGTCAGGTCAGGACTCGAAGCTCAATAATCCCCAAAGGGATAAAGCTAGAAGTTGCTGAGGTTAAGAACGGTGTGAAAAGTGAAGAGTAGTCAGTGAATGGTGGGCCGTGAGGCGGGGGGGAGAGTGAGGGGGCAATAGGAGGGAAATGAAAGAAAAGGGGAAATGGTGGAATAGTAATTTCAAATGAAAAAGTCAAGAGGGCCATATCTCTTTTTCTCCCAATTCACGGATTATCTTAAATAGAAATTTGCAAAGAAAAAAAAAAGGAAACAGAAAAATTTCATCAGATTAAATGTTCAATTTTTCAATTTTATTTTCTGTGGGGAAATATGAGAGAAAATTTTACAAGTTCTTATATATTTTGGATTTCGAAATTATACTACGAGTAAAAAGTTGAACTTTATTTATTTTTATCAGAAAAATAGAAAATAAAATTTATAAATTTTTCATATATCGTTGAAAATAATTAATTATCTCTCTATAAGTTAGTTACTCTCTAGAATAAAAAAATTTCTTACAGGAAATTAAAATAAAATTAATTATCTAAAAATATTTTATATTAAAATTTTATATTAAAATATTTTATATTAAAATATTTTATAAAAAATATTTTATAAAAAATATTTTAAAATATAATTAATTAAATTAAATTAAAAATGTTACTTTTTTCCCTGGAGTAAAAAAACAAATTTAATATCTACTTTAAAGTTACAAATTCTTTGACACTTTCTGACATTAAATTTTATATTAAAATATTTTATATTAAAATATTTTATAAAAAATAGTTTATAAAAAATATTTTAAAATATAATTAATTAAATTAAATTAAAAATGTTACTTTTTTCCCTGGAGTAAAAAAACAAATTTAATATCTACTTTAAAGTTACAAATTCTTTGACACTTTCTGACATTAAATTTTATATTAAAATATTTTATATTAAAATATTTTATAAAAAATAGTTTATAAAAAATATTTTAAAATATAATTAATTAAATTAAATTAAAAATGTTACTTTTTTCCCTGGAGTAAAAAAACAAATTTAATATCTACTTTAAAGTTACAAATTCTTTGACACTTTCTGACATTAAATTTTATATTAAAATATTTTATATTAAAATATTTTATAAAAAATAGTTTATAAAAAATATTTTAAAATATAATTAATTAAATTAAATTAAAAATGTTACTTTTTTCCCTGGAGTAAAAAAACAAATTTAATATCTACTTTAAAGTTACAACTTTGACACTTTCTGACATTAAAAATTTGTAAAAAATGTGTTAATAATAGTAATACTAATATTATTATTATATATGATAACAATAATAGTATTATACCAACTATTATAGCAATAGTAATAGCAATAGCAAAAGTAATATTAAGAGTAATAATATCAATAAAAACGTAATAATAATAAAAATAATAATAGTAATAATAATGATAGTAACAAAGGTAAAGAAGTAGAGAGATTGAATGATGCTCGAGAGAAATAAAATAAATTGAAGTATCATTATTTTCAGATTCAAGACAAACCCTCTCCTAATAGAAAGTTCATAGGTTCGCGAAAGTTTTACGAAGAAAAAACTTTTTACTTTTGAAGTGGTGCAATGAGATTGGTCAATGGAATCGATATATATGCTACATTGAAAAGAATGGACCTGAAAACCACAAAGTTCTTAATTTAAAATCAATGAAATCGCGCTCACACTTTATATATATATTTGAATTGGAAGGCAATTTGATACTGAAAAAGATTATAAGGTTTCTTTTATATATATATAAACTACACTCAATATAAATTATTTTATGGGAATTTTTTTTTCTTTTTCTTCTTCTTTTTTGCTATTATATAAATATACAATTTTCTCCTCGAGTAAATTAATAACCTACTGTATTAAATATCCATTTTATTGGTTATCGGCAATATATTTGCAAGACAATTTTCTCTGACAGTAATAAAAGTAGAGTATATTACTGCGAATAGAAATAAATAGTAAAATTTAAAAGTAATTAAAGTAAATAAAATGAAAAAATAAATAGATTATTTTTATGTTTAAAAAAATGAATTGTCAGACATAAACGAATTTTTACTACTGGTACCAATATTTCCAAGTGTGTAAAGTAAACTTTTCTACCCAAACAAATGTTTATTATTAAAATCAGGTAAAGTTCAGGTATAGTTTTTTTCATCAGGTATAGTTTTAAGGGGAAAAAGTAAATTATCTAACCAAAACAAATTTTTAATTAGTAATAGTTCTTTGTAAAAGTTGAAAAAATAAATTGTTGGTTCAAAACGAATTTTTACTGCTGCTACCAATATTTTTATGGTTAAAAAACAATTTGTCTGACTAAAAATAATTTTTACTACTGATATTATTAGTTTTTATAATGAAAAGTATATTGTCTGACCGAATTGAATTTTTACTACTGATACTAATATTTTTAATGGTAAAAAATAAATTTGTTGGACAAAACAAAGTTTTAGTTCTGATCCCAATGTTTTTAATAATAATAAAATAAAATTTAATAAATAATAAAAAATATACATTATTTTAATAAAGTGGATAAAGCTAATAATAAAAATGAATTTAAATAAATAAAATAAAAATAATAATTAATGAAATACCAGCTCGATTTTTTAGAGTTAAAATCATTTACTATTGTGAAAAAAATATTCCCAGAAACACTTATTCTCTTTTTTTGGGAGGAGGGAGGAGAAATTACTTATCTGACTTAAATTTACATACCTTTTCACTGGAAAATTATTATAATTTGTCATTTACTGTGAAGAGAAGAGGAAAAAGTGTAGGAATGTATGCAAGAGAGACAAGAGTGTCTAAGTAGTATAAGACCATTTTAGTCATACGAAGTATTTTTCTAAGTATCCGGTATCAGTAGTAAAAAAAAGTTTTGGTCAGAAAAAGC
Organism: Leptopilina drosophilae; assembly: GCA_032873175.1. Classification (NCBI taxonomy): domain Eukaryota; kingdom Metazoa; phylum Arthropoda; class Insecta; order Hymenoptera; family Figitidae; genus Leptopilina; species Leptopilina drosophilae. Next base: position 23,706,893 of record CM065481.1, read on the forward strand.
AAGTTTGAATCAGAGAATAATTTTCCATTAGCAGTAAACCTTTTTTTTAATACAAATTTTTATTTGAAGTTTTAATTATAACCAGTAAGTTTATTTAATAATTTAATAACTTATTTATTTTTGTATTTAAATAATTGAATTCTTGTAGAATGTACTAATAAAAATAGTTTTAAAAATGAATTTCAGTTAAAATTTTAGATCATACTTAAGTATTAAAAGCATTATAACGTGGATTTTTAGAAATAATTAAATTTTGAAAAAGTTTCAAACTAAAATCATTGAAATTCTTAATTTTTTATATTTTTGACAAAAAATGCTGTAGAATTAATTCCTTTTAAAAGTTTAGTAGAATTTTTATTGAAATAAATTTAAGGTTTTTATTTTTCAAAATATATTTAATTGCAGAATTTCTGAATAATTGAAATTTTATAAAATTAAATTGTGAACGAATAAATTTGAAAATTCTCATAAAACTCATCGCAGCATTTCAATTATTTTTCATACAATTATAATTAAATTCCTTGAAAAAAGTAATTATGTTTATGCAAGTTTTAATAATATTCGACAAAAGAAGTGAATTATTAAAATATTTGTTACTAAGATTCTTTATGAGAATTGAATTTTGAAAAACATTCAATTATTAAATAAATTGTTTACTTTTGCATTTAAATAATTAAATTCTTGTACAATTTTTTAATAAAAATTGATTTTCATTTCATAAAAATGAATTTCAGTTAAAATTTTAGATTACACTTAAGTATTAAAAGCATTAAAACGTGGATTTTTAGAAATAATGAAATTTTGAAAAAATTTCAAACTAAAATCATTGGAATTCTTAAATTTTCATATTTTTGACAAAAAATTCTGTAGAATTAATTCTTTTTAAAAGTTTAATAGAATTTTTATTGAAATTATTTCCAGTTTGTATTTTTCATTGTATATTTAAATGCAGAATTTCCGAATAATTGAAATTGAGAAAGTTGTAAAAAAATAAAAAAAAATAAAATAAAATAAATAAAATATAACAAATAAAATTTTGTAAAATTGAATTTAAAAAAAAAGTATTTATGTTCATGCAATAAATTATTTACTTTTGCATTTAAATAATTAAATTCTTGTCGAAATTTTTCATTAAAAATTGATTTAAAAAATAATTTCAGTTAAAATTTTAGATTAGGTAATTGAATATTAAAAGAAATATAGAGCGAACTTTTTGAAAATAATTGAATTTTGAAAGTAATATTTTTGAAAAAGTTTAATTGAATTTTTTTAATATTATCTAAAGTTTTTATTTTCTAACATGCATTTAATTAAAAAATTTAGGAATAATTAAAATTTCGTGAAATTAATTATTTAATTATTATTAAAAATATCAGATATAAAGTAAAATTGTAGTTAAAAATGTTTGAAAATAATAATTGAATCGAAATAATGAAAATAATTTTGAAGAAGTATAATATTTTTAAAATATAAAATAATGATTTTATTACTTGGTCATCTTTAACTATTATAAAAAAATGTAATAAACTAAAATTTCATTCATTGTAACAAATAACACAAAAATTGATTATTTTGATCTTTTTTAGTGTTAATTTAATCTGCAACACTTTTTAATACCTCACGATTTACAGTGAATTTAATCAATTGATAAAATTAATAAATTATAGAAATGAATTCCTTGATTTCTTTTTTCTCCGCTTGCCAAAAATAAAATATAATAATTGGTTCAATAAATAAATAAAATAACACTTTTCTTGAAAGTATTAAATTGATTCTAAACTGCATCAATTTGACACAAAAATTTAAATCAATTTTTTACTTGATCCACATTTTGGTATCAAATTGATGCATTTTTCACAAAAAAAATATTCTTGTTTTAAGCGGAAAAACTGTCCTCTTATTTGAAGAGGAATGTCCTCTATGTCAGAGTAATAATACTTTCAAGAAAACTGTAATGCAATCATTGCTTTAATAAATACACACCCAGAAAAAAGCTTCTTTGTTTCAAAGAATGTTTCTTTAAATCAAAGAAATTTGTGCATTGTTGTAGGGTCAGAAAAAAGTTTCTTTGATTTAAAGAAATTATTTCTTTAACTGTTGTTTGTTGACTTAAAAAAATATTTCTTTGGATTTGATAAATCTTTTTTCAAGTCAAAGGAATAAATACTTCGAAGAAATAATTTCTTTGAATGTTACCAGCTTTTTATTTGTCTTTTTCTTTGGATCAAAAATAGCATTCAAAGAAAAAATTTCTTTGATTCAAAAAACCTTGAAATTTTCAATTTTTTTGTTGTTGTAAAAGTAAAGAAATAGTATATTTCGTAACAACTGCTAGCACAAGTTACGAACGATATTTTTCATAACAAGGTGCAAAAAAGTGCCTTTTTTTGCACCGCGCTATGAAAACTTTTTTTTACTCAAACAAATTTTATCTTTGATTCAAAGAGAGAGTTTGAAAAAACAATTTCTTTGCTTCAAAGAAATCCTTTTTCTGGGTGCATAAAAAATATTCACTGCTTCAATATATAATCAAAATATAGGTAATCATTGGTGGAATAAATAAATAAACAAGATGTAATTAATTAAAATAATAATAATAAATTTCCTTTAATTTCGAAACGGAAAATAATAACAAAATGATCTCAAGTTAAATGTCACAAAATGACTAAAAATGAACCGCGATTAAAATCAAATTGAACTTTTTTGTTTACATTATTTTGTAAGTTTGTACTTATTTGTGAAGAATAAAAAAGAGGCATATATATATAGTTATATGTATATTAGGAAAAGTTGGATGCTTTTTCTTATTTAGAGTTTCTTTTTCCTTCTGTTTCAAGGAGGCACGCGAAACTCAAGAGAGAGAGAGAGAGAGAGAGGTAGCTTAATAATACTTGGAAACGGTTTTTCTCTCAGCGAAAGTTTGAGGACAGTCATGCGCAGAATTTACACTTGCGGTTAGAAACTTTGTATTAACATCTGCGTAGTTTTCGTAATTACTATATACAAAGTAGACCTTTAGCTTTCTGAAATTAACAATGAAATATAACTTGAGCTTTTGTTGATTTGCCTTTCAAGTTTCTCCTAATGCAAACAAACACATGCTGTAACTAATGCGTGAGTGCAGTTTCAAAATAGTTGCGCATTATTTCCTTCATTTTTATTATGCGAAAAGTAACAATATTACATTAAATATATTTATAAGTACTTTTTTATATTTATAAATAGCAGGACTGAAAACGTGTTCTTTTCTTAGTTTCTCTATTTTAAATAATGTATTTAATCGTACTAATTGTAGGAACAATTTGTAACAATTGTAATAATTAATGGTAATTATATGTTAATAATATGGTGATAATTTACAATATGGTAATTAATTGCAAAGACAAACGGCATTAATCCCCTAATTGTTCAATTACACATTCTTTATTTGAGGCCCATAAAAAACTGTATGTACTTTTTTTTATATATATAAAATGAAATTTTATAGTGAAAACTTTTTTCATAACTTTAGGTTGGAAAGAAAATTACCAAGTAACGTTCCTGTGATATTACCCTCAGTGACGAAAACGTCTGGCTGATAACTTAAAGCGACGTCGTCGACGAAGCACTTTCGGTTCGATAAGGTAATAAAGGAAAAGAATCCTCAATCTTGAAAGATGAAGTTCTCGCTTCTCATATACTGGCAAAAGTGCGCGAGGAGAGATACTTTGCACAGAAAATTTCACTATTTCATAAATCAAATTTAGTCAAATATTTTTCCATTTATTCGACATTCTCTCTTTTCGTGTTCTATATTTTCTTTTTTTAAATTTTCCATAAATAAATTAGTCAATTTTATGTCGATAATTTGAAAATTATTACATATTTGCAATTTTCTTTCCTTTTTTTATGAAGTCGACTTGTAATTGTCATCTCAGTTTTTTCAAGGATATCAAATATCAAATTATCTGAATTTTATATCAAAACGAGTATAAATAAAATATTTGAAATTTGAAAATTATTTCTGTAGAAATTCATTGCTTCTATTTCAGTTGATTATTGTTTTTGTTTATTAGAAATTATTCCTATTAAGTATAATTACTTTTTCTACCTCTTAATTGTTCAATTCAATATTCAATTTAATTCAATTCAATTACACATTTAATCAAATTCAATCCAATTTAATATTTAATTTTAAATAATTTTTCTAGTAACTTCAATTACTTTTTTTAATAAATAATTATTCAATTAAATATTCCGCTTAAAATCAAATTCAATTCAATATTAAATTTAATGTTTAACTGTAAACTTATTTTGTAACAAATTTAAATATTTGCATTAAATTCTATTATTTTTTTTATTTAGAAATAATTTCTTTTGACTTTAATTTATTTTTGTCTTTAATAAGTAATTATAAAAATAAGAGTTTAAACGAAACTATAAAGCTTTTAAATTTTATAATTGTAAAGAAAATTGCAAAGAATATTATAATAAATGAAAATAAATAAAAATTTAATAAATGAAATAAATGAAATACAATCAAGCCTTGATAAGACAATAATAATTGATAACTCGAATTTTTGGTAATTTATAGTAATTCTTGTGTCCAGATAATTCCCCATGCGCATTATCAACATTTGATAACTTAAACTTTTCTATAACTCAAAGCTTTTTCGGCCTCTCTTAGAGTTTGTCTTATCGAGAATTGACTGAATCATCGAATTCATATAATTTATTAATTAAATATTTATTAAATTTAGTGGAGACGTCGATTATATACTCAACATCAAATCCTTCCATAAAATAATTTTTATAGTATTTTTTTGAGAGGAAATCAGTGTTCAGAAAATACTCTGACCCTTTTTGAATTTTTATTGTTTATAAAAGTTTATATTAAAATAATTTATTTTGGTGTTATTTTTAACTGTGAGTGAATTTTTATTTTAAATAAAACACCAAAGTCAACGATTTGTAAAAATTCGACAAATTTAGCTTCTCCAGAGAAAATAGTAAATTAGTTTAAAAACTTAGTAATATAGTTACTAAATTCAATTGTGTTCAAACATTTTTTTAAATTCTCGTCAAAATTTCAATTCTTTTTATAAATAATAAAATTCTTCTCTGATATTTAATTATTTTACATAATTTTAATCAAATTCTTGTCAAAAATTCAATACTTTATAAAAGTTTGTTAAAATTCCATAATTTCCAATATCTACTATTTCAATAAAATTTTCCAAAAGAATTACATCATTAAAAAAAATTTGAATACAATTCTACGCAAACATTCAATTATTTTTATAAATAATAAAAAATTTTACAGGAATTCAATTATTTACAAATGTTATTTAAAATTTCTTCGCAATAATTCAATTATTTTCATAAATAGTAATATTTACACAGGGATTCCATTATTTTTGTAAATAATAAAATTCTTTTAGAAATTAAATTATTTTCATAAATAATAAAACTCATTGCAGAATTTCAATTATTTTTAATGCAATTTTAATCAAATTCCTCGAAAAATTTAATTGTTCTTAAAAATTTTATTAAAATTCATCCAAAAAATTTAATGATTTAAAAAATTTGTTGATAACATTTTTTATGAGAGTTTATTTTCAAAAAAGATGAAATTAATAAATTATTTATTTTTGTATTTAGATAATTGAATTCTCGTAGAATTTACTAATAAAAATGGTTTTAAAAATGCATTTCAGTTAAAATTTTAGATTTCACTTAAGTATTAAAAGCACTATTACGTGGATTTTTAGAACTAATTAAATTTTGAAAAAGTTTCAAACTAAAATTATTGAAATTCTTAATTTTTTATATTTTTGACAAAATATTCTGTAGAATTAATTATTTTGAAAGTTTAATAGGATTTTTATTGAAATTATTTCAAGTTTTTATTTTTCAACATATATTTAATTGCAGAATTTCCGAATAATTAAAATTTTGAAAAATTGAATTGTAAACGAATAAATTTGAAAATTCTCATAAAACTCATCGCAGCGTTTTAATTATTTTTCATCAAATTATAATTGAATTCCTTGAAAAAAGTAATTATGTTCATGCAAGTTTTGATAAAATTCGACAAAAGAATTAAATTATTAAAAATCTTGTTACTAAAATTCTTTATGAGACTTGTATTTTGAGAAACATTCAATTATTCGATTACTTATTTACTTCTGCATTTGTGTCACGCTCCGAAGAAAGGTACCTAAGAAGCAAAAAATTTGAGGTTATGCTTTTAATTTTTCAAGTAAAAATACAGAAAGAAAATCAATTATTAATTAAAAATTATTCATCTTCAAGTCTTCATTACATCCAAAATATTCAACAAAAATTGGTTTGAAATTCAAATAATGAAAAATAAACTTTTAATTTAGAGAAATCTAACACGACCCTAACCTATAATTCATTTGCTTCTTAGGTACCTTTCTTCGGAGCGCGTCACATTTAAATAATTAAATTCTTGTATAATTTTTTAATAAAAATTGATTTAAAAATGAATTTCAGTTAAAATTTTAGATTATAATTGAATATTAAAAGCAATATAGAGTGAACTTTTTGGAAATAATTGAATTTTGAAATTAATATTTTTGAAAAAATTTAATTGAATTTTTTAAACATTATTTGAAGTTTTTATTTTCTAATATGCATTTAATTAAAGAATTTATGAATAATTGAAATTTCGTGAAATTGATTATTTAATTATTATTAAAAATAATAGATATAAAGTAAAATTGTACTCTCTAAATCTGAATATGTGAAATTTTACTTATTCTACATTATAAGTCGTCTTCTCGAACAATAAGTGCATATACACTTATAAATAAGTGAATTTTTCACTTATTTTGATTGAAATTTCACATATTCAGATTTAGAGAGTAGTTAAAAATTTTTGAAAATAATAATTAAATTGAAATAATGAAAATAATTATAAAGAAGTATAATATTATAATATTATGAAATAATGATTTTATTACTCGGTCTTCTTTGATTATTATAAAATATGAAGAAATCGATCACTCCGAGTTATCGATATGTTCATGTTTTGTAGTAATAAAAAAATGTAATAAACTAAAATTTAATTAATTGCAAAAAATAACACCAAAATTGATTATTTTAATCTTTCTTGGTGTTGATTTAATCTGCAACACTTTTTAATACCCCATGATTGACTGTGAAATGAATAAATGAATTGAGAAAAATGTTTGCAGTGTATTGTGATGCCCCGACGAGGCCTGGGTGACACGTGATGTCTCGCTGGTGTTGCTACTGGTGGTGGTGCTGTTGCTACTGTGGAAATCCAAATAGTACTGGCGGCAGCAGTACTGGATTTGGTATCACTTCGGGAATTTCAGCTCTACTTTCATTGGTTGTTGTCACAGGTGCTATCTCAACCGGTGAGTGGTTGCTGACGGAAGAGAAGTTACCGAGATCACCTTCCGCAAACTCATCCGTCGAGCCAGATAGTCGACTAACGTACAGTGGACTCTGGAAGTTTTGCGTTGCCATAAGTAAGCTTTTCCATTTACATTATCACACTGCACTACATTATATACTTCATTCTTTCACTCTCCTAGATACATTCTCCATTATAGTAAACTTTTTGCATTATTAATATATTCATGATATCAACATGTTCAAAATAAACACATTTTTTTAATTAGTAAAATATTTATGTGCAAATAAATATTTTTTTATTTTTTTTTTACTAAATTAAGAGGCTGGATTCTATAAGGGGATAAGTACTATTTACTTAACATTGCGCTTATCCCCTTATAGAATCCAGCTTCTCAATTAAAATTATTTATTTAATATTTAATTAATAATAATAAATTAATTAATTTACATACTCAATTTCAATTTGTTACTTATTTTATCTATTCCACTTTAACAATTATTATCAATTTTGACGCACTCCGAAGAAAGCGACTTGACACCTGAGAAGCAAATCATTTTAAGGTTATGTTTGTCCGATTTTTAAGTTAATTACATTTTTCCGTATTTAAAGTTTAAACACAAAAGTATTACAAACGTAACCTCAAATCATTTAATGGATTATTTTGTTTCCTTATTCTATTTTAACTATTTCGTTAATTATTTAATATTTATTTATTCAGATGTAAAAGTGTTTACAAATAAGAAGGAAAATTAAGAAATAAATTTAAATTGTTGAAGTAAATTAAAAAAGAAAATTCAATGGAATAAATGTAAATGGATAAAAGTAGAAAATAAAAATATTAAAGAATTTAATTTAATCAATAATATTTATTTAGTAAATATTACAAAATAGAAAAATTATATATTTCATAAAAAAACAAATCTATAAACTTAATTTTTACAATTCTTATATTTATATCATACTTAAATTTTCTAACGATATTTGCGAATTTTAATTCAACTATTTGGTAATGTTTTACTATTTTACTTTTAAGAAAATAATAGTTAATTAATTAATTAATACAATCCTCCATTTATGAGAATGGAATAAATGAAAAAGTTGAATTGAATAGAGTGCCCAATAAATTGAAAATAACAATAAATTCAATTGAATAATAAATTTAAATGAAAACAGAAGTAGAAACTAAATTAAATATTAAACAATAATATTAAATAGTACTTAATAAATATGAAAAAATTAGATAATTAAAAAATTAAATTGTAATATTGAGGTTTTAGATTCTCGTTTTCTCTCCTCAATATTTCTACGCTTTATTTGCAAAACTTTATTTCACTAATAGAAAGCGCAGAACAATTTTTAAAATCAAACATTTACCTCGGTTTATTTCTCTAGAGAGTCGAACGAAAATGTTGAGCGTAGAATGCCTTTTTTATATGATATGATTAAGCCACGCCCTCATTTCTTCTATACTCAAAAACTATTGGTCCTTATTGGAATTGATGGAGAGGGAAATCGCCACGCATGCGCACTAAGTTCTGTTTTTTCAACCATTCGCTCTAAAAATTGTTCATTTAAATCTCGTATATAAATAAATTTACTATAAATTTAAAATAAACCCAAAATAAATTCAAAATAAAGTAGAAATACATTCAAAATAAAATTTAAAAAAAAAATCAAAATAATTTCAAAATAATCTCAAAATATGTAAATATGAATATGTGTGAATATATTTTATAAATTAAACTGAACTCAAAATAAATTTAATATAAAATAAAAATAATCTCCAAATCAAAATAAATGAAAACTGAAATCAAAATTAATTTAATTTCTGAAGATTTATCTTACAATTATTACTATTAGAAATTATTTAATGAATAATTTTATTCAAAAATTCTGAGAATAATTTAATTTCATAAAAGTTGCTTTTAGAATTTTTATGAAAAATTGACAATTTTCTAACTATGTTTTAAACATTCATTTTATAATGAAATTTTGTTAAGTTTATGAAATAAATTTCAAATTTTTATTTGAAATAGAAATAATAGAAAAACTTGAGAAATAAAATTTCTTAAACTTTTTTTAAAAAATCCAATTTCTCAGGAAATTTTTCCAAGCTTACGAAATAAATTTCAATTTTCTTTGGAAATACAATAATTTTCTCAAAAAATTTAGAAATGTTTCCGCAAGAGAATTTGGAATTTATTCTTTAACTTTTTTTAAGAAATCTATTTTCTCAGGAAATTTTTCCAAGTTTATAAAATAAATTTCAATTTTTTTCACATTAACGATTTTCTCGAAGTATTTGGAAATTTTTCCGCAACAAAATCTGGGATTTATTTCTTAACTATACAGAAAAAATATATTTTATTTATAAAATACAAGTTAGTTTCAAAATAAAATGATTTTTAGAAATTTTTTCTAAATATTTCCACAAGAGAATTTGGGCTTTATTTCTTAACCTTTTTTAAAAAATAATTCATTTTGTCAGGAAAGTTTTTCAATATCATGAAATAAATTTCTATTTTGTTTGGAAAGAATGTTTTTTTCCATTGTAAATCTAATAATTTTTAAAGTTATATTTTCGAAATTTTGGAAAAATCTTTATTTTTCAATGAAAATTGACACAATTTTGCTAAAAAAATGGATTTTCATTAGAAGTGTGCATTTAATCGAGTCGAACCGAAAATTATTCGACTTTGAATTTCGAATTATAATGTGAAAAACGTAACTATAGACAAATTAATAAAAATTTATTTTTGAATAATTTTTCTAATCAAATTTTTGAAATATACAATTAAAAAGATTTTGAATAATTGAAATTTTGTTCAATTTAATTCAAAATAAATAATTTTTATTCAGTATTTTATCACAATTTTTAAAAATTAACTTTTAAAGAACTTTAATTGAAAATTTTTGAAATTTTAATAAAATTGTATTAAAAACAATTCAATTTTTGCAAAGAATTTTACTGTTTATAAATAAAATAAAATTATTTCAAAGGATTTAATAAAATTTTAGAAGATAACTGACTTCTTACGAGATATACTCTGTAACAAATTAAAAAATGAATTTTTTCATGGAATTTTTTTTGAAAATAATTGAATTTTTGCAAAGATTTTACAATTTACACTACCGATCAAAATTGAGAGACCACCCATTTTCAGATGATTGAAAAACATTTTAAAACAAAAATTGTATGGAACCTAAAATTTTTTTACTTTTATTTTTTGAAAGATGTTAAAATTTTGAAGAGAACAAGATGTTTTAGAAGTCATTTGGCAAATATTTAATTTAGATATTTTTAAAAAATCGTAATTTTCAATGATTTATAAAAATTTGAATAACTTCTAAAATAATGAACGCTTTTTAATGATCTTAGGCTTATTTTAAAGGTCATTCGTTACACTATAAGACTTATAGGCATTAACGTGTATTTTTTTTCTTAGAAAATGCAGGCCGTCAAACTTGGACCAAAAAAATTCAAAAAATTTGGAACTATTTTTCTGTACTAAAAACTATTCTAAAAAATATTTAAAACATTATGTGGTGTAGATTTTTCAAGAAAATTTTATAAAAAAAATATGTTTGAATTTTAAAAATTATATTTCTGTTAATAAGAATGTTCAAAATTTTTTTAATTTTTTTGGTCCACGTTTGACGGCCTGCATTTTCTAAGAAAAAAATTACACGTTAATGCCTATAAGTAATTCTTATAGTGTAACAAATGACCTTTAAAATAAGCCTAAGATAATTAAAAAGCGTACATTATTTTAGAGGTTATTCAAATTATTATAAATCATTGAAAATGACGATTTTTTAAAAATATCTAAATGAATTATTGGCTAAACAACTTCTAATACATCTTGTTCTCTTCAAAATTTTAACATCTTTCAAAAATTAAAAATAAAAAAATTTTAGGTTCCATACAATTTTTGTTTTAAAATGTTTTTCAATCATCTGAAAATGGGTGGTCTCTCAATTTTGACCGGTAGTGTAAGAAAAATACTTTTTGAAGTATTTATTAAAATTTTAGAAAATAATTTTATTTATTTGTAAAGTTTAATTAAAATTTTGTTTAAAAATAATTTAATTCTTACGAAGATCGTTATTATTTCTGAAAATAATTGAATTCTTGCATAGAATTGAATTAGTTTCAATATTTTCGATATTCAATATTTTCAATATTTCCGAAAATTCAAATACATACACAAACTAATAACATTAAAAAATTTTTAGAATTATAATCATACTTATTCAAAATTATAAATTAAAATTACCCAAAAAATGATTTTTTTTAATTATCCAAAAATTCTTCAATTGTTCTTGAAACATTGAATTTATCTATTTATTAAAAGTTGCGCAAAATATTTGCAAAATAAGTTTTTTTTTCCTTATGCAATACAAACAATAAGCGAAATATTTCCTTCACTTTCAACACATTATTGGTATTTGTATGCTATTTATATATTAAAATTATAGAATTAATAAAAAAGATATTAACAATTTATATGAATACCGGGCTACTAATTTTAGGTTAGGATTTCTGTCCAAATAATTATACGAATTAAATAACCGAGTTCAGTTGTACAATTCGAAACTCCGAATTCGAATTGGCTCGTTCGATTCGAATTTTGCACACTTTTAATTTTCATCTTAAAGATAGAAAATAAATAAATCGATTGAGAAATTAAAATTTAGTATCCTAAACCTGTTATTACAATTAAAAAAGAGAAAAAGTGGGGGGGATTTTTATCCTTCACATTTAGAATATAACTCGAGTGAAATAATTGAATTTTGCGAAATGGACGGAAGTGAAGAAACATGATGGATTTTTCTTTCCTGCTTCCTTTGCATTTATACATGTATATCTATATGTATATAAATTTTGAAATGTCACACCTCCGTAGAAATACATTTAGTCGGTAATATTCGAGAGCAACCAAAGAGTTCCGGTGAAGGTGGTCGAGATGGGTTGGCTCGAGACAGAATTGCAGAAATAGAGAGATGAAGGGACGGAAATGACTCATTACGAGGCGTACCGGAAACCACTTTCCTTCTGCTAGCTAACTCAGAGAAATGATGCTTCTCAGCCTTCTGAGGAAATCTGAAAAAAGTGACAAAAACCTGTTCTCTTTCTTTCTTTATTTCCATTTTTCTCTTTTTCTTTTTTTTTTGTTTTCCAGGCGCATGCTTTGAAACCGTAAAGAGCTTTATACATTTTTTTTTCTCTTTTCTTTCTTTCTTCAACATTTTCATATGCGGTTTTTCCCCCCTCAAGCTGACGCGCTCTCAAAGTAAAAAGAAAAATTCGACAGCCAGTTACTTTTTAAAGTTTAAAAACATGCGCTGAAAAATGGAGAGAAAATGACTGATTATTCTTTTTTATTCGGCGAATGTTTTATTTTGAATAAAACATTTCCTTGGACGACATAGAAACATATTTATTTTATGTGGAGCAGCTTGCGAGAGGAAAAGGATGAAAATTATTTTCTTTCTTTTTGGCGTTTTTATATACTTAAATTACATTATTAAAAAAAAATAATAAAAATAAGTATACCATAACTATGGAGGAGAAAAATTATTCTTTTAAAATTTATGTAAGAATTTATTTTTAATTCTCTTGAGACAGAAATATGTTTTGTGGTCCATAAGGAGAAGAGAGTAAAAAAAATTTAACCCTGGTTGTTTTATTAAAGAACAAATTAAAATATTAATTTTTGAAGATGACGGAACAAACTGACTGGAAAGAAATTATATAAAATATAATCGATTATTAACATCCACGTATTTAGTTTCATTTCTTCTTTATTATCAAGGGAGATGAGTTTTATTTTTTCCGCGGTGAAATATATTTCCTCAGAAAGTGGGAAAAATACTTTAAGAAAAGTTAGTTTTCTTTTTTCGTAATTTTTTTTTTTTTTTTGGTCGCACTATTAAAAGAAATGGATGATTGGTCTATCGGTTCACTGGTCATGTATACTACTATTCGACTCTTGGATCGCGCTAAACGTGAGCCAATTAAAGAGGTACGTGAGAGAGCGCCTTTGGCATTGCGAAATCGACTTTTCTACATCCCTTCCAATTCCAATTCGCTTCCTTCGATTGCATCCGCACTGTAGTTTTGCTACATTTGTGCAAGTTGGTCTTGTGGAAAAAATAACTGCCTGCGCTTCTTTTCTTTAATCGAGAAACTTCAAATAGAAATCTCACTTTGTTTTATTTTTCAGTTTATATCCAACTCCTCCTCTTACATTATTTCCTCTCGCCAATGCGACATTTATCTTAAAATACAAAACAATTTTTTTTCTCCACTTACTTTAACCATTAACATAATGGAAAGTATTTTCATTATAAAATTTCTTACTAAATTTCTATATTCCATGTTATACATGGCAGGGTTATGATACTTATTTCCCTAAGGAATATCCTGATTCACTCTAAAAATGATTAGATACTCGAAAAAATGTTCTTTGTAGTACATTTATTTACAAATTTATTTCATTGTAAAATTATTCAGAAACAACAATAAATAATGATAAGATATTATTAATAATATATAATATAAATATAATATTATTATATAATATATATTATATATTACATATATGTGACGCGCTCCGAAGAAAGGTACCTAAGAAGCAAATGAATTATAGGTTAGGGTCGTGTTAGATTTCTCTTAATTAAAAGTTTATTTTTCATTATTTGAATTTCAAACCAATTTTTATTGGATATTTTGGATGTAATGAAGACTTGAAGATGAATAATTTTTAATTAATAATTGATTTTCTTTCTGTATTTTTACTTGAAAAATTAAAAACATAACCTCAAATTTTTTGCTTCTTAGGTACCTTTCTTCGGAGCGTGACACAATTATCTATATTATAATATTATTAATAATTATTAATATTCATTATTTTTAATAATTTTTAAATTAAATAAAAAATTTTTAATTCAATATCTTACAGAAATATTACTGAAAAACATGAAAAAAAGATAACCTAGTGAAAAAATAATTATTTTACATAATAAAAATATTGTTATTGTAACTTTTTCAAAACTATTTATATCATTTCAGTTCAAATGTTATTTTCTACAATTTTTAACTAAAATTCTTCTTGAAAACAATTATTTTTCATAATTTTTCAAAATTATTTACGAAATTTTTATTATTCTTAAAATCTTTAATTACTAGAAAATGAAAACTTGAAATAATTTTTAAAAAATCCAATTAAACTTTTTAGAAAAAAGTAATTATACATAACTGTTATGTAAAAGAATTAAAAATTCAAATTTTCAAGAATTTTAATTTGAAATCTTTTCAAAATTCAATTATTTGTAAAAATTCGCACTATAATGATTTAAATCTTCAATTATTACATTGTTGAAAATTTTAATTGACATTTATTTTTAAATCAATTTTTAATGAAATTATAAAATCGTACTAGAATTTAATTATGTAAATACAAAGATATAATAATATATTAATTAAATCAACAATATAATAATTTATCAACAAATTTTTAAAAATTTGAATTCATTTGACAAATTTTAATAGAATTTTTAAATACAATTTGAGTTTTGGAGGAGTTTGAAAAAATTGTATTAAAAATAATAGAAATTCTGCGATGAGTTTTATTAATTATAATAATAATTGAATTCCTAAAAAGAATTGTGTTATTTATGAAATTAATTCTGAAAATAATTAAACTTTCACGAAGAATTTTATTAAAATTTTTTAGAATAATTGAAATTTTGCTAAGAATGTTATTAAATTCTTTTTAAATATTTGAATTTCGGAAAATCGTTTATTATTTATATCAAGCTAATTGAAATATTGACATGAATTTTTTTTTTTATAATTTTAACATTATAAAAACCGTTAAATGTAGAAAAATTTTTGAAAAAAATTAAACTTTTACCAAAAATTTTCTTAAAATTTTTGAAAATAATGAATTTTTACAAATAATTTTATTAAAATCTCTGAAAATAATTGAATTTCGAAAAAAGGTTATTATTTATAATGATAATTGGAATTTTGCCGAAAAGAAGAAGAACTTTATTACTTTTGAAAATAAAGTAATTAAATTTCTGCAATCACTTATAGCTTCTTAAAAATTTATTCTTTTTTATTATTTTTAACTAAAATTCTTCTATAAATCTATTATTATATTATAATTTTAATTTTGATTTGTTAGTTTCTTTAAAAATTAAATTTTGAATAATATTATTTAAAAATTCTGTAAAATTAATTGAATTTTGGAAGACTTGCAGTTCAAATTTTTGAGTATTTCGAAATTTTAAGCAAATAAAGAACAAAAGTTATTAAAATTTGAAAAATTTTATTTAGAAATTTTTTAAAAATTATGTTTTTGAAAAATACTAATTAAAATTTTTTTAAGAAAAAAATACTTGAATTCTCAATAATAATTTTAACAAATTGAAACAATTGGAAATTTTGTAAAATTATAATCTATTATTTATTATTATTATTATATTTTAAAGAATTTTATTTTTTCCTCTTTAAAAATTGTCTATAAATATAATTATAATTTTGAAATTATAACATTTTATGAATTTACATAAATTATTCTATTTAAATAATTCAATTCTCGTAGTTGAATTCTCATAGGAATTGATTTAACAAAAATTTCAGTTAAAATTTTAAAAAATAGTTGAATATTTAAACCGTTATAACAGGGATTTTAGGGATTAATTAAATTTTAAAAGGTTTTGAAATTAAATTCCTTGAAAATTTTAGGGAAGAAAAAGTTTAAAAATCTTAAAATTTTTATTTTAAAAAATTATTTAAAAAATTATTTCTCTTCAAAAATTATTAAAGTTTTTCAACAATTTTATTCGAAAATTCTAAAAAATAATTGAATTTTGGATGAATTACAGTTGCAAATTTCAGAAATAACTATATTTCATGAGGTTTTTCATTGAAATTATTTGAAATTTTAATTCCTCGCCAAAAATAAATATGAATAAGTTTTAAAATTTTTATTTAACAAAAAGTATTGAAGTTTTGAAAAATTTAATTTTGAAATTTCGAAAAATTGTTTCTTGAAAAAATGAAACTACAATTTTTTAAAAACACTTCTATTTCCGAAAATATTTTTAAAAAATTGAAACAATTGAAAATTTTGAATATTATTTCAAGTTGCTGTTAGAAATATTTTAGCATTTACTATACGAGTTGTTCAAATAATTAAAATTAATGAAAAACCGGTAGAAAAATTATATTTCTTAAGAAATAAAGAATTTTCATTAAATTTGGAAAAGCAAATTTTGAAAATAAGAACGGAATAGAAAATTTCTCACGCCCTTGCGCGCATGTAGTTTTGCTAGTTTTTAATAATTAAGTAAATATCGAGCAATTTAGGACTTTTTGTACTTTTTTAAAGAAATTAGTACTTTTCGAAAAAAAACTTACTTTTACGGACGTTAAGTAAATTTACAGACCTGGCATTTAGGGACTTAGTTCGAACCCTGTATTTTCTCTCCCTAGGGCAAAAAAGTATCATTTTTCATACTAGAACTCGAATCTACTATTTAGTTTTTAATCATTTTTTTTCCGTAGAACAAAAAAATAATATTCTTCATTCTTGAATTCATAAATACTTTTATGTACTTTTCAGTTGAATTGAATCTTTTTTCTCGCTAGAAGAAAAGAATATTTTGCACACTAGAGTTAAAAACTGCACTCAAAATAATTCTTCCACCAAACTACTACAAAGCAAATTTAATCAAAATCGATTGTTTCTCCCGTTTTTTCTCAACAAGTTCACCAATATATAAATTTAGAGAGCAGTACATAGCAGTAAAATAAAAAAAGAGAATAAAAAATAAGGAAGTATCTTTTACCCATTTAAATATTGTATATATATACACATATAAAGTGTAAATGAAATTAAGGGACAGAGAAATTGGAAATAAAATGGTTGTTACTGGGATGTTGATGGGTGTTGACTGTCGATGTGGAATGAGAGTCAGACCTAGTGAATGCGAATAGTCATTTCCGGTGAGTGACGGAAGTAAGCCGTATTACGTCCCTTTCAATATTCGCGTATGCCAAACGAAACGTTTACCGGATTGTGTCTGTTGATGTGTGGAACACAAGTTTATGTAATGCCCGTATGACAAAACCAATGATTTATCGATAAAATTTTTCCACCAATTTACCACTATAATAATCTCTTATTCGTGGTATGCGTGATAAAAAAAAGAACAATTCAAGTTATTACGTTTTACACTCATTTACCTATCTAATATAGGTATACTGTTTGTATCAAAATTTTCCGTACTGTATGAATTTTTATTTATTTATTTATTTTTTTTTTGAATAATCCTCCCCCCTGATAGAACCGAAAAATACCACTTTGCACACTATTAAAAAGAAATTCTTTCATTTAAATACAAAGTAAAATTAAATCCAAAGCAGAAATTTTTCTACTCATTTCTGAAAAAATATAGCGAATAATTTATTAGTTTAATGATAAAAGTGATATTAACTCTTAGTTTTGAAAAAGTAATTTTTCTCCCTAGAACCGAAAAATCCAAGCACACTCGAGTTAAAAGCTATAATATTACACTTTTGCGATAAAAAAAAATTTAATGTAACAAATTTTCGCGATATTCGTTTATCGAGTGCAGTGGTGATAATAAAAATAGAAATAAAATGTTAACAGTAATAATAATGAAAAAAAGTTATATAATAATGACAATAATAGTAGTAAATAAAAATAGTAATAATAATAATGATAATAATAATAATAATAAGAATAATAATAATAATAATAATAAAAATTGACACATTTTTATGAAAAGAATATAAACAAAACTCAGATAAAGGTGTAAATGTGAATAATAATTGGTAAAACAAAAGCGAAATATGCATTGAAAAATGTGACAATAATTCGGATTATTATACAATATATATATGAATGTTTATTTATTTATGAACGAGAATAAGTTCACTGTAAATTATTGACGTGAATATAGAAAATGATTTGCTATTATGGGCAATGAACTCGTAGGACGCTAAAAATATCCGATAATCTATAAATAAAAGTACCAACACAAACAGAGCGGTTTAAAATAAATTAAAAGCACATAGACTTATCTTTCAAAAAAAGTGAGAAAAAAAATCGTGTCATTATTATAGCAACGGATAAATATCATTTTTACTCGACAACATATCGATTATTTAATTATTTTATATCAAAATACTTTGAAGTACGATTTTTAATTAAAAACATTATATTTATGAATATAGTAAAATATTTCATTTTTATTTGAATTTTTGTTTCAATAAAAAATACTTGTTTATTTATTTATTTAGAAACGAGACTTTTATTAAAAATTATTTTTTATATTATTTAGCATTTCACTTTTTTTGTAAGCCTATTTATCCTGTAAATAAATAAACAAACAAAATAAATTACAAAAATAATAAAGATTAAATTAAGTTAAAAATAAATTAAATTTAGAATAAGTACATAAAATTCTATGGATATTAAAACTTAATTTTTACAGGCACTTTTTAAAAACATTTTTATTCGGTGTATTGTAGAAATATTTTTAAAATTCGAAACAAATATTTTTGTACATTATTTTTTCATTTTCTAATATTGCGAGAAAAAATATATTCCCAACTCGAAAAAAAGGGGGAAAAAATACTTTTCAAAATCATGTCAAGTAGAGAATGCATAATGATGTTAGAAAAGTAGAATAAATTTGTAAAGTGAAATTTCATGCGAAAAAAATGTTTTTTCTTTCAATTTGCATTAATTATTTCGAGGAGGACAGAATACGAAGTGGCTAATTGTCTAAGCGTTTGATTGCGTACAATCAATACTCTCGTAATTAGATTATTAATGAAGTATGTTACCGTTTGTTTCCAGGCTCTCGTATGGAGTACGAATGTTCAGGAATTGAGTACTTTCCAAACGAGGAATACAGTCCAGATTTAACCGATTCAACAATGGCAATACCATGTGAGTAATGAATCATTATTAAATGTTTTAAAAAAAAGCAGACAAATTTCCAATACACGCGTATTAAAATATTAATCGTCCTCCATCCGAACAGATTTATCGTAATAAAAAAATGTTTATTATTACATTTTTTCATTTTTATGCGAACTTTTCATTGTTTTCCATCATTTTTTTTTTATATTCTACATTATATCTGAATTAATGTTTTAATTTGGAAAATGACAAAGTATTTTTTTATTATTAAAACTTCATTACAAATACAATATACATGATTCATAATTAACTTATAATTATATGTTATTTTTTATATTTTAAATTTAACTTTTTATTTTTTATTTAATAACTGGTTTTTATGGGACCCGTTGATCGTGTAAATTAATAAATTATAAATATTTAGTTACTTTAAAATATTTTTAAATTTTTACAAATTTTGTTGAACTTTCTTTATTATTTATTTCAAATTAAATATTTACTTGCTTAAAAAATGATAATTAATTTTAGGATACGAGGGGATTAATTCTCATTTAATAGACGGGATGTTTTTTTTAATCCATTCATGATTTAGTAAAGAATTAATTTCTAATTTCTAATTTCCAAATAATGTATTTACAAGTACTATAAATTTTATTTATCAATTTTATTAAAATATTCTTATTGTTTATTTCAAATCATATGATGTGATTTTAGTAAAAAAATAAGAATTTTTTTCTTTAGTGCGAAAAAAGAATAATTTTTTTTTTTGTGAGATTAATTTGAGGACAAAATCGAGAGACATATTTTTGATGTATGGTAAATTTTATGTATATACGGTACTATGTGAGAAAATATCTTGATGTCGTTAGAAGTTTACTTGGCGTGAAATCGAGTAGATACAGTCAAAAGAAGAGAATAGTCTGGCAGAGGAACTGAAAAGCACGCACACAACTTTCACAGCACCTGAATTCGCATAAATTAGGGTTATAATTTTGGATAAGCAGCTCAAAATTTACCTCACTGCCTTTACAAGATAACTTTAGTGCGATAAACTTTACCTCACGCCTAATGAATTTTATTTGGATTTATAATCCGCACGAGAAACTATTTAAAATCATTAAAAATCTTTTGTCTCATAAAGTTCACTATAATTTTGAATTTTAGACTATTAAAATATTGTAATTTCATTATTTTTTTTCTTGCATTTTTTTATTCATTAACATAATTTACATATTATATTTATTTTGTTACAATTTAATTTATTTCACTCGTTAAATATTAATTATTAAATAAATATTAAATTACAAAAATTAAAATAATTAAAATTAATAATTAAACTAGCCGAATTATCCGCGCGGGAATATTGTGCTACAATGGATGGATTTTTCCGGCATGTGAGATAATCTGAGCGGGAGGTTTGACGTCGAGGTATAATGATGTGCACTGTCGATTATTGTCCGGTACACACCATTAGAACTCGACTGTCGATAAACCGGTTGTACTCAGGAGAAGGTTTTCTACAGTTTCCCTCTCCTCTGGCGAGAAAACCCATTAGACGGGTAGTCCAGGCTAATGCGAGTACTCCTAAATTTCGAAAGACGTTCTGTAGGCGCAAACCTAGTATTAAGAATTGTATGTAAGGAGAATTTGTAAAGCAAGAAATTGTAAGAAACACTTGTATAGCCAAGTATGTAAGGCTGAAGACAGGTGTATAAACCAATAAATAAATAAATAAATATTAATTATTAAATAAATATTAAATTACAAAAATTAAAATAATTAAAATTAATAATTAAACTAGCCGAATTATCCGCGCGGGAATATTGTGCTACAATGTTTATTGTAAACAATTTCAAGTCATTTTAATTTAAGTAATTAATTAAATTTTCAAAATATATTATATTTTTAAACTTTAAAGTATATAAAAAAACTTTAACAAATTTCTATACTAATTTCAAATTTGGCATCAGATTTTCAAAATTGAAAATAATTAAACTTTCTTATACGAGGAAAATTGAATTTCATAAAAATTCTTATCTGATACCTAAATAAAAAAAAATTCATTACAAAAATTTTAATTATTCTAAAGAATAGAGAAGGTAAAAAAAATTATTAGCTATATATAGGTATATAACTTTCCGAACAAAGAATATAAACAATATTTTTTTAGAGAATTTCCGCTACTTTTAATTCGCTAATATTGAAAAAAATCAATTTTATTTAACAAAATTTTATACAGTTTTTATTTTCCTAATAATTCAATTACTTTTAATAATTATAAAATTTTTCATGAAAATTCCATTTTTTCAAAAAAATTTTTGATTAAATTCTAAGCATGAATTTAATTATTTACATAATCGTAAAATTCAGTTACTTTCAGAAATAAAGTTTTTGACAAGAATTTATTCAATTATTTAAACTAATAAAATTTTCATAACATTTAAAAATTCATTATTGAAAACAATGTTCATAAAATTCTTATAAAGATTTCAATTCCTTTAAAAAGTAATAAAATTTTCAACAGAAATTCAATTCTTTTTAACAATTTTAATAAACTTTTCTGCAATAATTCAATTATTTTCAAAAATTTAATAAAATTATTCGAAAGAAATTAATTGTTTTAAATATAATTTTAGTAAAATTACTCCCGAAAATTCAATTATTTTGAGGTATTTCAATAAAATTCTTTTCAAAATTCAATTATTTTCATAAATAACAATATTTATCACAATAATTCAATTATTATTAAAAGTAATAAATTTCTTCTTGGAAATTACATTATTTAAAGAAATTCGAATAAATCGTTCACAAGAATTCAATTATTTTCATAAATAATAAACTGTTTTTTTGGAAAATCCAATTATTTTCAAAAAAATTTATTAAAATTTCCCACCGACATTCAATTATTGACAAATTTTTTAATAGAATTCTTTGTAAAATTTAATTATCTTTAAAAACTTTTTACATTTCAATGATTTTCAATATCTACTATTTTTATAAAATAACCAAACAGAGTTCAATTATTCAAAAAAATTTATAATAAAATTCTAAGAAGAAATTCAATTATTTTCATCAATTTTAATAAATTCCGCCGAAAGAATT
This sequence comes from Leptopilina drosophilae, assembly GCA_032873175.1. Taxonomy (NCBI): domain Eukaryota; kingdom Metazoa; phylum Arthropoda; class Insecta; order Hymenoptera; family Figitidae; genus Leptopilina; species Leptopilina drosophilae. Next base: position 23,729,354 of record CM065481.1, read on the forward strand.
TAATCATTTACCTAATTAATAAAATTCTTTGAAAGAATTAAATTATTTTTATAAATAATAAAATTCTTCAAAAGTAATTAAATTATTTTTTCATCAATTATTAATAAAATTCCTCGAAAGAATTCAATTATTTTCATAAATTACAAAATCCTTAGAAAAAATGTAATTTTTCAAAAAATTACATTTTTCTCAAAATTTATAAAATTTTTCAGAAAAATTCAATTATTTTCCAAATTTTTTTAAAAATTCTTCCCAAGAATTCAATTATTATTTTTCAAAAAAAATTTAACTGTTTTCATAAATTATGAAATTCTTCAAAAGAAAGTCAATTTTTCTTAAAATTTATAAAATTCTTCAGAAAATTTCAATTATTTTCAAAATTGTTTTAAAAATTCTTCGCAAGAATTTAATTATTTTAATAAATAATAAAATGTTTCAAGAAATTATTATAATGTATATGTATATGTATATTTCTATTTTCTATCAAAACGTATAAAAAACAAAAGAATAACTATAACTAACTTCAAGTGTGGACAGAGATCCGGAAATCTAGAATCACGACGATTATTATATATAATTTTCTTTTCTCATTTTTTTCTTTTCATCATTAAACTCTTTCGTTGAATTAAAAACTGGAAACAACGTTTTATAATACATTAGTTTTTAGTTATTCTTTTCTACTGAAAAATATAAAATTTTACCCATATTTTGAAAATTTATATTGTTTTTATTTTACCTTATATTCATCATTTTTTTCATTAATTATTTTTATTTTATTTTTCATTTTAATTTAAATTTTATTTTGTTTTTCCTTATTTATTCATTTATGTTATTTTAATTTATTTTTTTTTGTTAAATTTTATAAATGTAAAATTATTACGGTTATTAATTAAAATACAAACAAAAGGTATTTTACTCTTTTTTTTTGCTCTGATCTCTTCCTGTACATTCTGTGCTTTTCTCGATAAAAATTACAGAAAACTCAAATGTTTGCTTTCGTTTAAAACCTCCCAATCGTTTCACTTTTCTCGTTGTAGATATTATAAGAAAGATCTCGATATAGAGTGAAGTTCATATATCCTACTTGAAATCGATGCTCATATAATGGAATATCGTGTACCGTCAACAATTTTAAATTTCTGATCTCGGGTAATTTGTTCTATCAAAAGATTTTTTTCTCCCCCAACAAAAAAAAATAAATAAACGGAAATGAATTTTCTTTGTAATAAAATGGAAATTTCTTAGAAGAACATTTTCTTTAACAGCGATAAGAAGAAATTTTTTGTCTATTTGTATGTTATGATTTTTTTTATAGACCAAACGCAATTTTTACTTGGAAAATTTATGCAAAAAAAATGTACCACAAAAAATATTATTGTATTTTTTTTTATTAAAAAAGTGGAGAAATTCTAATTGTAATTTTTTGTACTTAAAAAATAGAAAAATTCTCCTGCTGTATATTTCTATGTATAAAAAATATTAAAATTCTTTTGCTGTATTTTAATTTGTATTAAAAAATAAGAAAAATTCTTTTCTTACATTTTTGTTGTATTAAAAAGTAGAAAAATTCTCTCCCTGAATTGTTGTTTTGTTTTAAAGGAATAGAAAAATTCTCTCGCTGTATTTTTTTTGTATTAAAAAAATTGAAAAATTCTCTCCTTGCATTTTTTTCACTAAAAAAAATAGAAAAATGTAATTTCTCCAGTCAATTTTTCCATTAGACAAATATTTTCCCTCGCTAGTGAAGAAGTATAACGAAAAAAAAGAAAGATAAATACCAATATTGAGGTTCTGTATTTCAATAAAAGCGCGGCACTTATGGCTATATAGAGCGGAGTTTTTCAAAAAAAAAGAAAAAAAATTCTCTATGTCACGTGTATTAATAAAGAAACTCTTATATCTTTTCAACAAGCAAAAAATAATTTTCTTTTCTTCCTTTCAAGTCGACAATCTTCTTTGCCAGTTTCCTTCTCTTTTATAAAATAAAATTCGTTTAATATCACTTTTCGCAACGTTTTTCTTCGCAGGAAATTCTTTCACGAATCTCAACCATCTTTGGTAAATCAATTTTTTCTCCTTCCTTCCATCCTTGGTGCCCTTATCTTTTTTTACAGATAATTATACGAGATATTTTTTTTTCTTTAAATATATATTTGATAACATTTTTAATAAATTTCTTTTCAAAATATATTTTAAAACATTTTCTAATCAACCTTTGAAAATATATTTTCAATTACCTTTATTTTTTCCTTTTAAAAATATATTTAATAAGATCTTAAATTAATTTTTAAAACTAATATTTTCATCACAGTTTTTTTAAAGATATCAATTTGGGACAAAAAATGAATCAAAATTGTTACGAACAATATTGGAGAACAAATAAAATAATTTTTTAATAAAATATTTGATGACATTTTGATTTAATTTTTGAAGAATAATATTTCTTGACATTTTTAATTACTTATTGAAAAATGTATTTAAGAACATTTTACATTAACTTTTAAGAAATATTTGTTGACATTTTTAATAAATTATTACAAAAAACCATTTCATAAGTTGCTTTGTAGACAATTAATTGAGTCAATTCTTTTAAGCCTAGTGTGCAAAATGATGTTTTTTTGGTTTTAGGGGAAAACTTTTTTTTAACTAAAAGTTCAAAAGTAGATTTGAATTCCAGTGTGAATTTTATTAGTTATAAAAATAATGTAATTCTTGCGAAGAATTTAACTATTTATAAAAATAATTTTTTACAAAACATGTTAATAATATTTATGAAAATAATAATAAATATGTATGTAATAAGTGAATTTTTAAAATTTTTATTCAATATTATTCAAAAATTGAAGTTTATATTTAAAAATGAACAGTTACAGTTTTGTAAATTGCATAATTTATTTGAACTTTTTAAAAATACTTTTTTTTAAATAATTTTTATGGTGAATTTTAAAAGTAAAATGAATGTTTTGAAGAATTTATTTTAAATTTTTGAAATAATCGTGTTTAATATTAACTTTATCTAATTAATAATTTTATTAAAATTATTGGTAGAAAATTAAACTCTTTTAAACAATTTCATTATTTTTCATAAAGAATTAATTTTGTTAGAGAAATATTCTTTAAATTTCGTGAAAATAATGTAGTTTTATTTTTAAGAATTTTGATTCAAAACTTGTAAATAATTGAAATTTATAAAGAATTTTATCAAATACTTTTCAAGAACAATTGAATTCTTAAAGAAAAATTTTATTACAATATTTATAAAAATAATCGGATTTTGGAAAATGCTTAATTAAATTTTTTGAAACAATTTTATTAAAAATTATGAAAATAATTTAATTCCTCCAAGGAATTTTACTATTTATAAAAGTAATTTAATTTTTCCAAAGGATTTTATTATTTACGAGAATAAATGAATACTTGAAAAATTTTTGAAAATAACTGTCAAGAATATGTGATAATTACTATATAACAGTTGACATAATAATTCGAATAATAATTCGAAGAATTCAATTTCGGATATTTAAAAAATATTAAAAACAGTAATTATTTCAAATAATAGGTAATTAGATTTTATAAAAATTATAAGAAATTATGATTATATTTTTAAATTTTAACGATTATATTACTTTTCATTATGTAAATTTATAACTACATTACATAGAATTTATAAAAAATAATTATTATACTTAAAAAACTTATTATACGTACAATTTTATAGTTTGAGATATATTGTAATTAATATTAATAATAATACTCAGAAAGTCTAAAAAATAAAAATTAGATTAAAAATACCTGAAAAACACATTATAACAAATATCCATTCGAAATATAGTCGCAATGTTATTAATAAATTTTAGAAAAATGTCTTGTATGTGTAGTATTTTAATTTGTTAGGTTCCATAAAAATTAAATTCTGAATAAAATTATTCACAAAAATTCTAGAAATTTAATTGAATTTTGGAATAGTTGAATTTACTTAAATTCACAATAATAATTTTTTAACAAATTGAAACAATTAGAAAATCTGTAAAATTTTATATTTTAAAGAATTTTATTTTTTCCTCTTTAAAAATTGTCTATAAATATAATTATATTTTTGAAATAATATGGGTGATTCTTCCACAGTAAATCGTTAGGTATTAAAATAACACCAAAATGGATTAAAATAACACTAAATTGGATTATTTTAATTCTTTTTGGTGTTATTTTAATATCTAACGATTTACCGTGCCTGAAAGACACTTTTTTTCCAAAAACTAAAAAAATTAAATTTTTCACTTTCTGAATTTTTTTGTCATAGGTGGATTTTAAATACGTTTAAAGATACAAATTTGAGTTGCGCAAAATTAATTTAAAAAAAAATAAGCCTTCCAGCATCATTTTAATATTAAGTGTTTTGAAGGTTAAATATACTGTAATCAATATTAGGGTTTTTGTAAAAAAATTCCCTTTAAATTTAATTTCTTTAATTTATTAAACTTTTAACATTCATTTATAATTTAATGAATTGTGTATTTAATAATTTATCTATAAATATTTTATCTTTTCAAAAATAACTAATATATATTTTTTATATTGAATGGAAAAAAATTGTAATGAATTTTTTAATTTATCATTTTAAGTTCAAAATTGATATTTTCTGTAAAAAAAATTTTATTGTTAATTATAATTTTATTATTTATCTAACTTTCTATTTAATATATTATATTTAAAAAAATTAAAAATATTTTATTTTAAATAAAATGGAAAATCTTTATATAATTCAAGGGTTAGATATTTGAAAATAATTATTCAAAAATTAAAAACAAACAATAACGCTTACCAAATATAAAAAGGTTTCGGAGATGAATTGTTATTGTTAAATAAAAAATTCACGTTTATATTAAATTTAAAAACATTGAAACATAATTTAACAAATTTTTTGGGCTACAACTTCAAATATTTATATATAGATTACGTTTAACTAAAAAACAGTTTCAAAATATGATGTTTTTAACTGAAAAACGAGGCTTCGGGGATGAATTTGAATTTTTACTCCCATTGCAAGTAATTTTTAATTTATTATTTAAAAAATTTCTTTTGTTTTCTTTGAACTAAATATAAGTGAAAAATAAACGGTAGAATCTAAGCTTCAATTTGATATATATTAAGACTATATTACAAAATTTTTAATTATGTTAAAAATTAATTAAAAATATGTATCATATTTAACCAAAACCAAAAGACAAAATTAAATAAATTTTTTTACTAAGAAAAACTTGAAATTTTAACATTACAAGATTATGTAAAGATAAATTATGCTTCATAGATTATGGATAAACTTTTTTTTTGAAATTTATACTCAACAAAACTTATTCTATTTAAATAATTCAATTCACATAGTTGAATTCTCATAGGAATTGATTTAACAAAAATTTCAGTTAAAATTTTTAAAAATAATTAAATATTTAAACCGTTGTAACAGAAATTTTAGGAATTAATTAAATTTTAAAAGGTTTTTGAAATTAAATTTCTTGAAAATTTAAGGGTAATTTTTAATTTATTATTTAAAAAATTTCTTTTGTTTTCTTTGAACTAAATATAAGTGAAAAATAAACGGTAGAATCTAAGCTTCAATTTGATATATATTAAGACTATATTACAAAATTTTTAATTATGTTAAAAACTAATTAAAAATATGTATCATATTTAACTAAAACCAAAAGACAAAATTAAATAAATATTTTTCTAAGAAAAACTTGAAATTTTAACATTACAAGATTATGTAAAGATAAATTATGTTTCATAGATTATGGATAAACTTTTTTTTTGAAATTTATACTCAACAAAACTTATTCTATTTAAATAATTCAATTCACATAGTTGAATTCTCATAGGAATTGATTTAACAAAAATTTCAGTTAAAATTTTTAAAAATAATTAAATATTTAAACCGTTGTAACAGAAATTTTAGGAATTAATTAAATTTTAAAAGGTTTTTGAAATTAAATTTCTTGAAAATTTAAGGGTAATTTTTAATTTATTATTTAAAAAATTTCTTTTGTTTTCTTTGAACTAAATATAAGTGAAAAATAAACGGTAGAATCTAAGCTTCAATTTGATATATATTAAGACTATATTACAAAATTTTTAATTATGTTAAAAATTAATTAAAAATATGTATCATATTTAACTAAAACCAAAAGACAAAATTAAATAAATATTTTTCTAAGAAAAACTTGAAATTTTAACATTACAAGATTATGTAAAGATAAATTATGTTTCATAGATTATGGATAAACTTTTTTTTTTTAAATTTATACTCAACAAAACTTATTCTATTTAAATAATTCAATTCACATAGTTGAATTCTCATAGGAATTGATTTAACAAAAATTTCAGTTAAAATTTTTAAAAATAATTAAATATTTAAACCGTTGTAACAGAAATTTTAGGAATTAATTAAATTTTAAAAGGTTTTTGAAATTAAATTTCTTGAAAATTTAAGGGAAGAAAAAGTTTAAAAATCTTTAAATTTTTATTTTCAAAAATTATTAATAAAATTATTTTTCTTCTAAAATTATTAAAGTTTTTCAACAATTTTATTCGTAAATTCTAAAAAAATAATTGAATTTTGGATTCGCAAATGTAATTACATTTGCGAATTTCAGAAATAATTATATTTCATGAGGTTTTTCATTGAAATTATTTGAAATTTTAATTCCTCGAGACAAATAAATATATATGAATTATATTTTTTAAGAAATTAAGAATTTTTATTAAATTTGGAAAAGCAAATTTTGCTAGTAACGACGGTATTGAAAATGCGCACGTGTAGTTTTGCTAGTTTTTGAAAATAATTGTCAAGAATAGGTGACAATTTTTTAATAAAGAATTAAAGATATAATATTCATATATCTACACCGAGAAAAAAATTATCTTGTTTTAAGAGGGCAACTCCTCTTCTAAAATCCTCTTCCATTTTATTTTTAAATTAAGAAAATAGAGAAATTAAATTAAGAAAATTAAAAATTAAAATTAAATTAAGAAATAGTGACTTCATTGGAGACTATTTCTCTACTTTTAAGAGGATTTACTCTTAAGTGGAGAATAATCCTCTTAAAATAAGAGGACGTTTTTTGATCCACATACAAGAGGAAAATGTGCATTGAATTAAGAGGAATCCTCTTAAAACAAGAATATTTTTTTCGGTGTAGGATATACTTGAATATAATAGACTGAAATGAAATATAAAATTATGAAATTGAAAATTTTGTTCATTAGAAATAAATATCGTTTATGAAAATTTGCCATTCCTTTGTTTTCAGACGCAGTGACAAAATCGGCAATGTTCTTCTTTGCGGCAACACTACTACTGGTGATTGCCGAAGTTTGCTACTTCGCTACACACGTTACCCGTCCAAAACCCAGACTCTGCGTATTCGTCGCCGGGGTGGTTTTCATAGTTTCCGGTGAGTGAGCCGGAAGGCAGACAATTGTATCAAAGCATGAACTATCAGAGGATTTGAACAAACTTCCCACTTTGGAACTTTGCATTGGAATCTAGGGGCGATTTTCGACTTTGAGAACTATATACATATATACATTGGCCTTTTGATGTGGTTTCTTTTTTTCTTTCCATTTTATATTTTTCTTTTCTATCTTTCCTGTTTATTACTTTTTCTTCTCTTTTTTCTTTACTTTTATATTTCTCCTTTTTTTACATCCAATACTTTCTTTGATCTTGACGTTCTCATTGAATTTTTTTACCTTTTTATACTTGAAATTTTTTAATTCACAGAGAAATAAATTAAAATCGTAGGCAAAATGTTATTGCGTTATATAAAATAAAATTATCCTATTTATGAATATAGGAAGAAAATAACATTTATGTTTTGTAATGAAAAATCTATTTAAAAGCTTATACACTTTATGTATAGTTCTATGTACCTATATATATATTTATACTTTTCTTAAGAATTCCATTCAAGATTATTTTGGAAAAGTTTTTTTTTCATTTAAACTTAGAGAGAAGCCTTTTCTTATTTTTTGTGTATATGTGTATATTTTATTTTTTGTTCTCTAGCGGTGAATAAAATTTTAGTTGCATATCGAAATACTGTGTGTTTGAAGGGCTTTTGAAAAAGTAGATCCATTTAAGGAAATCCTATAAAATTCTCTGGGCAAAATTCTTTTCAACAACCTCTTTTTCAGGTCTCCTGATGCTTGTTGGCATGGTAATGTACATTTCCGTTTTTAAGGCTGAAGTGGGAAGCAAGCTCAGGGCAAGATCCTCTTTTCAGGTCAGTAGACCTTTAATTGAAAAAATCAAATTATAAAAATGCATGGAGCGAAATTAATTAAAATTGACAGTTCTATTCGAATTACTTTAAAAATTTTTATATATATATTTTCAATTATTTTAAAAAAGTATCAATACAATTAAATTCTTTTAAATATTAATATTTATTTCAAATGAAAATTAACGATTTTAATTGTTTGAATTTTTTAAGTTATTTTTGGAAATTGAATTATCAACGAAACGATTCTAATTATAATTTTTTTAAAATCTTGTTTTTTTTAATTTCAACATTAAATTTTTCAAAAATTTAATAATTTTTGTTTAAAACATATTTTGAAAACTTACCGTTATTTATTTCAGAGGAAATTTCAAATAATTTCAATGTAAAACCTTTTTTAAATTTAATTATTTCTCAAAATTACAAGTGCAATTTTTTTCTAGAATTTTTTATCAAAAATATTCAAAAATTTAATAATTGCATTAAAAATAAGATATTATTAATAATTTTTAAAAATAAACATTTAAATATTATTACACTTTTATGGAGATTAAAATATTAAACAAATATAAATTAAAAACCTTTAAAAAAGTTTTGTTTCTTAACATTCTTTTCATAACGCTTCTAAAAATTATTGCAAGAAATTTATAAAAAATTTGTAAATATTTGAATTCCTGTGAAATTTTTATTATTTGTGAAAATAATGATATATTTGTGTATAATTTTATTAAAATTGTTATTAAATAATTAAATTCTTTTGAAAAACTCTAATAGTAGATGTTGATAATCTTTAATTGAGAAAAATTTTGGAAAATAATTCAAATTTTTCCAAGAATTTGTATTTTTCAAGTTTTTGAAAATAATTAAAATTTGGAGAAGAATATTATTATTTTTTAAGGTAATTGAAATTTTAACGAGAATGTAAAAAAATTATTGAACATAATTGAAGTTTTGACAAAAATGTTATTAGGTAAAATTTTTCAAAAAAAAAAGTAAATTTCTCCACTCATTTGTAACGTCTTCTAAATTCAATTTGTTCAGTGTTTTTAATTATAAAATTTTTCTATAAATCCATTATTTTTAATAATTAATTAAATTAACAAAATTTAACTAATTGTTGACAAATTTAACTAATTTTTCGAAGATTTTGAGTTATTACACTATTTTCAAAAATCTAAGTTTATGAGTTAAAAAGAGAATAAAAAATTTAGAGGTTTCTTATGAATCTTAAAAATTTAATTTTTTTAGTACATTTAATAAAAATTCCAAAGTTTTCCCTAAATTTTCTATATGTAAGATTATAGTTATAATTATAGTTACAATTCTCAAAAAAATACAATATAATATTTAAAAATAAATTTTTAAACTGAGAAAATAAATTTCTTGAAATATAAAATTTATTTTAATAAAATTTGCCAAAATTTCCTATTTTTTCAATTTTTTAAAATTATTTTCGAGATTTCAACTATTTTCAAAAAAATTGTAATTACCCTTTTTTAAAGCTTCATTTTTTGAAAATTTCTAAATAAAATTTTGCAAATTTCACTAAATTTTGTTTAAGAAGTATTTGAATATTTATTCTTATTTATTTGTCCAGCAGAAATTGAAAATTCTAAATACTTTTAAAGTAAAAACGTTTGAAATTTAAATATTTCTAAAAATAAAAATTGAAATTTTTCAAATATTTTCTAAAATTTAAACCTTTTTTTTTAAATTTTAATTGTTTAAATAAATTGTTATCCAAAAGTTGTACAAAAATTCAATTAATCAAAAAATACAAAATTAAGAGATGATTGATTATTTCTAAACATTGCAATTTTTATATTTTCTTTATTTGTTTGTTTTCTTCCTTGTATTTCTCTTGAAAAAAACGTAGCGAAAAATATTTACTTAATACATAAATAACAATAAATTTCCACTATAATTTGAAATCAAAATTAAAATTCCCAATATTAATTTTCTTTTTTTTTGCAATTATTTATTCAGATGGAAAAAATTCCACTCGTTTCATAAAATATATTATTGCTGTTTGCAAATGAATAAAAAAATATTGATTTCATCTTTTCATTAAAGGGACCACCTTTTAGCTACAAGTACGGTTTCTCATTTTTACTTTACGTTAGTGGATTTGTCACAACGGAAGTAGCTGGCACATCGGCTATTTTTTTATACATCTCCTGGCACCAGCGAGAGCTCGTGAATGACAACTCGAGGCGTAAAAATTATGCGGTTGGTAAAATAAATCTTAAAAAGAAATGAAAAATAAAAAAGAAAATAATCCCAGTTTTTATTTCATTCATTTTATAGTTTGAAAGAAAAAATATGTTTTCTCGAATACATATATGCTGAAAAAAAGGAATCTTTTTATTGAAAAGAAAATTATTTTAATAAAATTAAAAATTATTTTTTTTAAAAACAAATTATTCTTTTAGAAAAAAGAAACTTGACGATAGAAAAAAGAATATTATTAAAATTATACTATTTTAATTTAATATAATTAGAGAAAATTTATTCTTTCGATAAATATTGAAATGGAAATAATTTTCAAATTCTTTATTTAGGGAGTTTATCATTTGGACAATCATCTTCAACATGGTAATTATCATAATCATGGACATGGTGGATTTTTGTGCGAGAGACATCAAAAGAGGTATTTTTTTGGAAGAGATTCCGTGGATCAAGTTGATTTTGATGAATTTCTCCCACCACCACCAAGCGTTGATTATCACGAATACACCAGAAATCTTCCTCGAGATCTCACTACGCAAACGGTAAATAATTATTGTTATTAATTATCTTAATTATCTCCCACTAATCGCAAATATATTTGTTATAGGCAACAAAAAAAATAATAAATCTAAAAATACTCCAAAATTAGAGGCAAAATTTAATTAGGCATTGAATAATATTTGTTATTTTTTTTCAACATAAAATAATAATTTTTTTCCTTTGACAGTGAGTGTTGAGCAATTAGAAATAATCAGTGGCACTTAATTACTTTCAGGTCAGTACGACCGCTGATGTATTACAAGAGGAATATAGTCCAAGTGTTCATCATGAATTTGTAACCTTCTCCCTCGAAGAACCTCTTCCGCCCATGCCAGTCAGATCGGAGTGGCCCCTTGACACTCTGAGAAGAACAACCCCCGTCTGATATAGTGTCAGGTAAAAGCCTTCAATTTATCTTCATCGCATAATTCATCTTTTTTTCTTCCACATTTAATCCTCTGACTTTGAATCCTCTTTCTTAATTATTCATTATACATAATCAACTTTCCAAGAATGGGATTATAAAATCGTCTTTTAACAAAGTCCATAACTTCTTTCGAGTATAATCCTCTTTTTCACTCATCGTCCCCCAAAAAAGAAAAACAATTACCTAATTATGTAAAATCAAATTAAAAAAATTTCATTTCCTCTACACAAACATTAACTATTAATTAAAATTTCCCCTCTTATTTAATTAAATTCTTTATTGAAATAAAATGAAAAAATAAAATAACAGTAATAATAAATTTTAATAAATAAACTGAAGAAAGTAAATAATTAATTTGTCATTACAGATACGCGAAGCTGATTCAAGGCTTCGAGACAGACTCGAGCGACGAGCAAACCGAATACGAAACTGAATATCAAAACGAAGAAATTTCAGTTCAAGAAGATAATTACGATTTTGATTCTGAAGAAAAACAAAAACTCTGTGACCAGTGAATCAGTGTGACAGAATAGAAACAAAAAAAAACTAATTTCAAATCTTAAAAAAAACAGTGATTCAAAACTCGTATCGAGATAAGGGAAGAAAAGACTGATTTTTCAGGAAAGAAAACAATCCTCAATAGAAAAATCTTTATATTATTTAAATCCCTAAAGGAAAATCGAATTTTTCCCCCTTAATGAACAAAAACGTGCCCGAATTTTTTAATATCTCTTTGACATTGTTTTTTGTGAAATTTATTTTCAAAAATTTATTTTCTTTTTCTGATCCACTTTTCTTTTCTATATAGAAACAATGAAAAATTATAATAAAATCTAATTAATAACAATTAAAATATAGATAATAAATTCGCAAAGTCCACATTTTAAATGCTTGACCGTGGCGAGTTCCGAAAATATTTTCAAATTAGCGCAAGTCGCCAACATAAACAAGACTATTTCACTTTTGTTGATCCGCGAGTTAATAAATGGCGAAAGGTAAATCAAAATTTTCAAATTTATTCATTTTTAGCTACTGAGAATTTAACTGAAAGAAAAAAAATAATGTAGTATAGAAAAAGAAAGACTAAATGGAAAATCAATATTATTAAAATTATATTTAATATTATTTATTTATTCATATTATTTATATCATTTACTACTTTTTGACATAGGCGAAAAAAGTCCAGCAACTATATTTTTAATATTAGTAATTATAAACTGTACAGGAATATAGTTGCAAAATATAATTTTACAAGTTCGCCTATAGTTTTTATTATAATTTCAAATTTTTGTCTTTTTTCTTTTCATCTATTCACATTTTTATTCTATTTACACTGATTTACAGTCTATTATTTATTATTGTAGACGTTTATTTAATTTCTTTTACTTATCATTTAACAATAATTTCTCTATTACTATTAAGTAATCATTCAATATATTCTCTGATAATAATTATTTAACGACTAATTACGAATTCTTATTTGTCATCAATTCAATTTTATCTTTTATTATTCATTATTTCTTGTTTATTATCCATTATTTGTTATTTATTATTAATTAATTATTATTTGCTCTCAATTAATAATTATTTATTATTTTTTCTACATTACTCATTATTTCCTATTTGTTATTTAGTTATGTTAATTTATTAATTAATCACTAACTATAAATTCTTATTTATCGATTAAATTTTATTTTTAATAATAGTTCATTATTCATTTGTTATTTACTATTAATTTTTTTTATTTTTTGCTATTGTTTCCAGTCTATTGACAGGAAATTATTATTTCATGAAAGATTGTAATCTTCAGTGAGAAAGACTAATGAAATTTATAAATCAAAAAATTTTTCAGAGTAATTATACATAAAGTGTAATTCAATTTTGTAAACGTAAGAAGACTTGTTTAAAACTGCCACAAAAATAAAATACTCCTTTGTACATATACACGAAACATAAACTGAAAAATTGTTATACAAATTTTTCATAATCGGAAAATAAAATTTTACCTTGACATGATTTTTTCTTTTCACTTTTTACTTAATTAATTTAATAACAAATAAATAAATAAAATAACACATAATATAAAAATTATCGTCTTTATTAGTTTATTAAATTAATAATAAAATTATTATAATAAAAATTTACAATTATTATAATTATGTGAATGTTAGTAACAATATAATAAAAATAAATAGATCGCCAAACAACGCAGGGAAAATCGAAACAGAATTTAAAAAAATAATCACTAAAAACTGTAAATTAAAGTTAAATAATTGAAAATAACAACAAGAATAACAGTAGAAAAATGTCGAAAGCTCTTGTAATGCAAAAAAATCAAGTTCGGAAGTGAATGATTTAAGATTTTTATTCTCTATAAGTACTTATAGAAATGCTTACAAAGTATTGCATGAAATATATTTGGTGTGAATTATTAATTTATTATTAAATAATTCATTAGTTTTTTCTTATACACATTTTTTTATCAGTGTCGTAAAAATAGTCAACAGCACAAATTGATAAATAATTACCAAATTGGTTTTTTCTTTGAACACAATTCAATATTGCCGCTTCGAATCGACAACAGGGATTATTAACAAAATTCACAAAAGTTTAATGAAAAAAAGAAAAGCTTTTTCCTATTTGATTCAAATAATTAATTCTCTGAATTATCGAAGAATTTATTTGTGATTGTAATTGACAAATATTTATTTCTTTATAGTAATTTATAAACAATTAATAATTATGTATCAATTATAAAATTACTAACGAATTATTAACAATTAATTAACAAATAAACTGTTTTGATCCGCAGCAAATTTCTCATTATTTCAATTTTAATTATTAAAATTTAATTAACTGATAAAGCCGATAATTAATAATTAATAAAATAATTAATAATTATTTTCTTAAAATTGAATATTTCATTGATAATAGTCAAGTAGTTGATTATTTGAATCAAAAGATATTTTTTCAATACGCAACAATGCCAAGTGAATGAAAATCGATTTAAAAAATGAAATATTTACAATTAGTGTAGATAATATTCGCTAATTTAGTAAAATATGAATAGAAATAGAAAGTAAAATATAATTTCTAAGAATCATTTTAAAAAAATTATTTTTTTAATTTTTAAACTCGATATAATTTTTTCCTCGAATTGAAAAAAATAAGGAGATTAAATACAAATGTATGTTTTTTAATTTTTAAAGTCGATGTAATTTTCTCGTCGAATTAAAACAATGAGATTAAATACAAATGTATTGAAATATATTTTTTTCTACTAAATTCGAAAAAATATTTAGATAATAAAAATTTTAGCATTTTGTGATGTGATAATTGCATTTTGTTTCAAAATTGCTAAATAACATGTGAGGTAAAAAATGTTTTCTTTAGCAATAACATAAATAGCTAATAGTATATATAATTATCGCAATATTTGAATAACGTCTAATAATTTTTTTTTACAAAGGCTTATAGAATCACAATTTGTATGAATTTTTTTTATTCGGAAGTGAATGACTAGGAAATATATTCTTAATTAATAAACAGTCCGAAAAATCGATGACTGGAAGGGACTAGAGTTGACTAGAGAATAGAAATATATATTTATATGTCGCAAAAATTTTCAAGAAAAAAGATGGAGAGAGGAATAGATAAATAGAAGATATTACATTAAAATAGATATATCATGTGTTATGGTATAAGAGAAATATTTTCGAGATTGATAAAAAGTATATATATATCTATATATCTATTATTATTTAACATTTCTAAAAAGATGAAGAAATATGCTTTTAAAATTTTCTTTTCTTTTCGTGGCACATTTTTCTTCGATGAAGAAAAAGGTAGCTGTGTCATTTTTTCGTTAGTTTCGATAAGTAAAGTTGTTTGAATTTGTAATTTATTTTCGAAAAAAGTAAAAAATTCCGAATTATTTGAAAACAGAAAATTAATTAACAAAATAAAATTCAAAATAAAAAAATTTAATTTTTTTTTTGAAAATACGAAATTTATGTTCTCTATTTAATTAATTAAAAAGAATTAAAATGTAAATTTATTATCAAAAATTCGAAATTTCTGTTTTTTGGTTAATTTTAGAAAATTTCTTTCTATTGATTTGTAAAGAAAAGAACGAAAAATCCAAAAACTTTACTTTTTTACGTTTGTTTCTTTTTTTTTGTGAAGACGAGTATGTTGGGCTTAATTTTGCAAAAATTAAGCGCGCACTTCTTTTTTTTGGTCTTTTTTGGTCTTTTTTTCTATTCGCTGAGAGAAGTTAATATTATAAATATGTATATACATAGATTTTAATTTAATAGTTTAATTTTCAGATGATAATTAATTTATCGTCCTATAATAGTTGGTTCGTCAGCCATTGCTATTTCTTCAGTGGGCGCTTTATCTCTTTTTCGTTTTTTCGAAAAGAGCATAAAAGCACAACCTGAGAGCAAATTAATTATAAAAACAAGCCACGCTAAAATCAAAGAGAAATCATATGATGTGGTTGCACCGTGGGGGTGAATTTCTGGCATAAAATGTTTCTGAAATTCAATTGACGAGAGAAGCACTTGTATAACCACCATGACACAGGCACCTGTAAAAAAAAGGAGAACAAGAATTAATTTTCATTTTTAACTTATTCAAAAAAGGCCTTTAAATTATTATTTCTTTTTCTCAATATTCAAAATTTTTCTAAACATAATTAAAGACTATAATTTAATTAATTAATTCTTCTGAATTAACAATGAACAAAATAATAATTTAATTTATTAATTATTTAATTCAAAAATGAATTTTTAACTAATTATTAATGTAGCTTTGAATTATTAATTAATTTATTTCAAAAGAAACTCAATTATTAATTACAAAACACTTTTTTTAATAAAAGAAAAAAAGAATTTTAGATCTGAAACGTTTTATAACATTTTGTAAAATTAATAATAAATTCCTGATTAAATTATAATTTAGTTTTAAATAAATAAATATTATTATACTTGAAAATTAAAAAACAATTTTGATTATTTTATACATAAAAATTGAACAAAATGAAAAGAAATAATTAATTTTCGTATTGAATAAAAAAGGTAATTCTATAATATAGAATATAGAATTGAAATTTAATTTTCAATATTACGTGTATGATGAATGAGCTGAAAGTGTGAAATTACATGAAAAACGTATTTTACCTGTAATAAAGTGGATTCCGCCAGCTAATCGCTTGAACATGTAGCGTGGATTACGGAACGTGTAGATAGAAAATCCGAAACCCATTATCATAATAAACAAACTGATCACGGCAAATGAAACTTCTGTTCTCGAGTAATCTAATAATAAAAAATTCCATCAATTATTATTAATAACATAAATTT
Source organism: Leptopilina drosophilae (assembly GCA_032873175.1). Taxonomy (NCBI): domain Eukaryota; kingdom Metazoa; phylum Arthropoda; class Insecta; order Hymenoptera; family Figitidae; genus Leptopilina; species Leptopilina drosophilae. The sequence continues at coordinate 23,746,198 of CM065481.1, forward strand.
CATATTAAAGTAAATAATGTTCTTGGAGGCAAAATTAAGTGAATATAACTATGCAATGTTATAAATATTAATTAATATTTTTAAAAAATAGAAATTTGACAAGAAAATATAAAAATTAATAAATAATATATTAACAAAATAATAGTAAAAATATTAATAACAATATAAAATAACTATTTTATTGTTGATATAATTTTACAAAATTCATGACCTATAATAATAAATAACAATAAATACTTCAAGACTTATTATTAATATTATTTTACAACGTATAAAATTATCATTGCAAAGATATTAGGAAATGTATGCAAAATATACAATAATCTAAAAGATAAAATAAAACAGAAACTATTTTAAGAAATGATGGTGAAATATAAATTGATTTTTGTGGGGGAAATATTTTTACCAAGAATTATTATTTAATAATTTAGTTTAATTTTATATTTATTTAATAATATAATAACATGCTTATGAAATAATTACAACTCTTCTGGACCAAAGGCCATAAAAAAGTCAAAATTATTATTTATCCAATTAAGGTCCTTTAAATTAATTAACATTTATTTAATAATAATTTATTTGAATTAATTTTTAATAATTTGTAATAATTTGTAATAATTTATAATAATTTATAATAATTTATAATAATTAAATTTAATAATTTAATACATTAATTCGATAACTTTGATCTTTGTTCGCGTGGAATCGCTCATATTTATCAGTTGCTGACTTGTGAGTTAATGAGCCCGAAATTTTAGGCCATGTTCCAAAAATTTAATTACTCTCCTTGCCTTACACAATAAAATATTGCAATTGCCCGCAGCTATTGTTCTACATACCAAGAATTTTAGTATTTGGCTATATTTAAATTGAATTTCTATTAAAAAAATTTTGTTTTCTTTCTCAAAGTTATCTTAGTTTGGTTTCTATTTTCAAAGCATTTTTATTTTCGCAATTTTATTTTTCTAATTTACCTTTTAAGTTTAATATTCAATTTTTTATTTTTACTTTCAATTTTATTTTTTATATTTTTCTTTTAAATTTTATTTTTAACTTTATTTTTCTCATTTTCCTTTTAAATTTAATTTTCAATTCATAATTTGTATTTTGAAATTCAGCTTTAATTTTTAATGAATTCTCAATTTGGGATTCTAATTGCAATTTTCAAATTTTCAATTTTACTGTTAGTCTTCAGTTTTTAATTTTAATTTTAATATTTTAGATTACAATTTACTTATTGCATAATTTTGTATACATAAATTTTTTTTAATTGAAAACTAGTTATTCTTAATATTGTAAAATCTGTAGTTTCATTTGCATTTAATTTTAAATTTTTACAGTTAATTTAAAAATTACTTTATGTTTTCTAATTCTAATAATTTTTTAAGAAAAGCGAAATTTATTTCTAAAAATTGAATTTAAATTAACTGACCAAAGTTGTGCTGAGTTTTAAGGATTTTTGCTTTTTTTTACTTTTGTCAATTTCCATATTGAAAATCAATTCTTAATATCTAGTGTATAAAGAAGAAATTTAAATTCCATTGGTTAGGTTTTCTTTTCTTTTTCGCTTCGCTGTTTATATATAATATTTAGTTCAACTTGGAATTCTTTGAATGAAAAGTAAATCGAAACTTGTACTAAGACGTTGAAGGAAATTTTACCTAACATTTTCATTTTAATAAAAATTTTTATTTATTTTAATTTTATTTATTGTTTCTTCTTTTTATTACATTGAAATTAAATTGCATTAAATTGAAATTAAATTTTAAATACTTACTGAGAACTGTTATATTAAGACCCGGATCTCTTCTTATTTCTCGTTCTGTTGGAAACATCTCCTGATGCTTGCACTCGCCTGAAAAAGTAGTTAATTTAAATTTCATTTACAATTCAGCAAAGAGAGAAAGGAAAAGAAAAAGAAAATTTTTCAAATTGATTTTTCTCTACACGGGAAAAGGAAAGCTTTTCTTCTCGTAAATTTTTAACATCTGGGAAAGAATAAGGTATAGGGAGATATAAATATTTTCTTTAGTGTTTTTCGCTCGACAATTTTTAATTTTTATCTATTTTCTAAATAAAAAATAGTAAACTATAATTCTTTATTAAAAATTATAATTTAAAAATTATAATTTAAAAATTATAATTTAAAAATTTAATATAAAATTTAATTTAAAATTTAATATAAAAATAGCAGAAAATTTAATATACTAATAATAGAAAATTTAATACAAAAAAGGTAATTATTCAAAAAATTATATATTATAAAACATAATTCTAGAAAAATACATAGAAAAAAATTAAGAAGATTATTTTTTTTCAGCATAGGAAAACCTCTTTTTGTGGAAAAAAACCGGGAAAATACTCGTTTATTTTTTTAAACTGAAACGCTAAAAGAAATGTTTTATATTGTGTTGATCAAACCGGAGACAACTGACCACTCTCATAATTTTTCAAGGAATATTTACGATCACCGCAAAACTTATAAAAGTAATGAAAACTTTTACCGTCTCGCACACACATGTATACACACACACTAGATGAGATTAGTTTTCGCTTTTCATGCTTCTCGTCGAGTTGGAGATATAAAAAAAAAGAAATTTTCATTATTCAATGGAGTTCTCGCACCAGTTAGAAATATACAGTTTTTATGTTATTTCATAAATTAAAAAATACTTTTCTTCGCACAGCCATTTGAATGAAATTGTTTTCAACTCTATTTTTAAACTTGGAAAATTACGAGCTTTCTTAATTTGCACAGCACTTTCTCAATCTCGCACGTGAATTATTGAGATATATTAAAATATTTCTCGACTCACATACCATATCTATTTTTTCGAATTCGACAAGTTTTTCTAACCTATTTAGATTTTAATCATTTTGATATTTAATTTAATGATTAATTTTTTTTTTCATTAATTATCTATCTTCTTGTAAATGACCAATTTTCGAGCTTTGAATATCTTTCCTGACGTTTACTACTAAATTCTTGTTTAGTTATTATTTTTCATCTGAAATTAATTTTCTGTCTATCGAAATTTGTTTTTGTTTTTCAAAATAAAATCTATTTGATTATTGTTTGACCTTTTTAGTCAAAAAAGTAATCAGTAGAAAAGAAATTTTATTAAGTTGGAATTTTTATAAGAAATTGATACTGGGCGGACTAAAAATTTTTTTTCTACCAAAATCGTATAAAAGGTGAATTATATAATCCGACCTTTTCTACTCACTTTTTGTAAATGAGCATTTCCATGTGAAATTTTTCTATGACATTTTAAAATCGGTTAAACATATTTTTTCTCGTTCTGGATAGAAAAATATTAAATAAGTATTTTTTTATTTTTCCAAAATTAATTTTTGGCCTTTTCTATGAACAGTTAGACATAATTCAGTAGAAAAGTATAATTTCATTTTACTATAGATTTTTTTCTATCAAATAAAACTGATACTTGCCTATATCTGGAATCGTTTTTTTCCACTCAAATCATAAAAGCGGTCTTGATTATTTTAGTTTTTTAGAGAAAAAAAAATTTATATTGTTGAATCAAAAGTATATATATATATTTGGCTGTTTAGAAACGTTTTTTGTACTGAATTCATAAAATCAGTCCCTTCTCAGTAATTTTTTAACAATTTTTGGAGGTCATTATCAAATGTGGGCTGTTTCATTAAATTTGAGCTTTTTTTATTTATTAAAAGCTTTTTCCGAAACAAAGAGGTAGTCAGAACTTTTTTTAGAATTTATTTTTAATTTATAAGAATTGTGTATTGAAAAACGCACAGTTTTCTTGAAAGTATCAAATTAATACTAAAGTGGATCGAATTGATGACAAAAATCTGGATCAATTTTTTATTTGATCCACATTTTTGGTATCAATTCATTGCCATTTGATACTTTTAAGTTAACAGTGCGAGACTGGTTTTGTAAATTTATATTCCCACTTTTGAAAAGCTATTATCAAATTTGAGCTTTTTTATTAAAAAAGGGCTTTTTCCGAAATATGGAGCTACTGTGAACTTTTTTTAGAATTTATTTCGGATGTAGAAAAAATTTGTGTCTTGAAAACAGGTGCTCTCTCTAAATTTGAATCAGTTAAAAATAACTAATTTAGAAGCAAAAAGTCAGTCACTAATTCAAATAGTAATATTTCTACTGACAATTAGTTCAAAATAACTGATTGTCAGTTAAAAATAACTGATGCTTCAATAAATTATTTTTTGACTGATTCAATTAGTCAAGTTTAACATATATAAATTAATATAAAAATTATTAAAAATTATTATCATTTATTATTAAAAATTATTATCATTTAATATTATTAATTAATTAATATTATTTATTATTATTAATTATTATTAATTATTCATTAATTATTACTAAATATTAATTAATTGTAAACTTTTTTAAAAATTAGTTTTAAATATAACCAAAACTTAAACCAATTTTATAGTCATTTTTAATAAAAAATTATTATTATAAATACCTATAATTTAGTATATTTAACATTTAATATATTACTCAAGAATTTCGTGAAATTTATTTAACATCTAAACAATATAAATGTAAATATTAATATTATAAACTAATAAATTACTCTATATTAAAAATAAATTAGTTAACTAGAATTTGGTAAATTAAAAATTATTTATATATAAATAAAAACGTGACTCTTAAAACATTATTTTTTCAGTTTTGCAAAAATCTACTTGCATTTTAACCAAAAAATTTGTATTTTTAAACTTTATATGAATAAAAGTAAAAGTATCGCGTTCTCCATCGACAAAATTTGATAGAATGGAAAAGAAGGTCCGACTTAAATATTAAAATAAAAATAGGATTTTTTTTTGTTAAGCGCCAGAGGACATATAAGTGATTGAAATTACGGAAAATCATAAATGATTCAATATTAAAGGTAAATTTATTCACATTTCTATACTATAAAAATGTATTATAGTATTGTACATTTCATAGGTAAGTTTTAAAATTAATTTTTATCTCTTATTTTGGGTATGCTTATTAGTAGTAATAGTAAATAGTAAGTATAGTAAATTAGATTTAAAATAATAATTTTTAATAAAAAATAACTGTAAAATATGTCTAAATTTTAGTTATATTTAAAGAATCTCGTTTATACTTAATTAATAATTGGTAATAATTAATTAGTAATTAACAATAATTATTAATAATTAATAATAATTAATAATAATTAATAATAATTAATAATAATTAATAATAATTAATAATAATAATAAATAATAGTAATTAATAATTAATAACAAATGATAATAATTTATTAAAGGTGAAAGAATTTAACAATTATTCCGAATCAAATCTCTCGAAAATAAATTTCTTGAGTAAGCACTAGATTTCGTTATGAAAATACAATATATTGATAATAATTTATAATTAATTTATAATAATAAATCCCGTTTTTAATTAGGCGTCCTTTTCGGCCATGAATACGAGGCGCGATGCGACTGTTTTGCTTGAATGATGGTTCGCTAGTCGGTCGTACAGACCTTTTTTAAATCTCTAACATCTTTGGAACCGTTTAATATTTTTTAAGCTACTTATTCTACTTTTAAGGAGGAGATTTCAAGCTTTATTAGATGTTAATTTTAATTTTTTTTTCTAACCTTGTTTAGAGCAATCCTGAACTTGAAGTTGGATAATGAAATTTTCAAAAATCATAAAATTAGACAGTATTTCTCAGACTCTACACCCAGAGAAATTGTATATTTGTCTCAGAACCAACTAGACTTTTTATTTGTTTCAAATAAATTTTATTTGTTTCAAATAAATTTTATTTGTTTCAAATAAATTTTATTTAGTTTAAATAAAATTTTATTTAACTCAAATGTATGTTTTATTTATATCAAATATAAATTTTATTTAAAACAAATAAAAAGTCTAGTTGGTTCTGAGACAAATATACGTTTATTTAAGTCAAATAAAATATATTTGGTTAAAATAATAATTTTCTCTGGGTTTTTTTTCAATATAAATTGTCAAATTTTGTTTTTAAGAAAAACATATAGCAAAGCATATAGCACGATCCATTTTAATCGAAAAATTGTCTAATGGGAAAATAATTTATGAAGTTAAAAGTTTAATATGACGTGGGACGTGTGATTCTTGAGTGACTTTTTCCTACGATATACTTGCGCGTCTTTTATATATTGACTTTCAATTGTTAGAAATTTACCAGACTCTCTGTGGCGATATGCTTTTGCTGGGTCGAAATGGTTGGTGTTAAATAAATGTCGGTCCAGAAATAAACGAGAAAGACAGAGAGATATACGTGGCGAGTGAGAGAAAGGCCTTCCTTTGGCAAACTGACGCCTGGGTAATATTGCACGTATGTATTATTATACCCACACATCTCGTGTGTGTGTGTGTGTGTGCAATTTTACACTTAAATATATTCATATATATTCATATATGAATGTTTCCCCACGTGCATTACATGGAAATGACCGTCAAGTGGAAATTTGAATAAAAAAGGAATTGGAGAAAATGTCCAACTGTAATAAAGCAGAGGAGCATGTTGGGAATAGCGGCGTAAAGGGGGAAAAGCGCGAGTATAATTAAAGCACAGTAGCCACCACTGAATCTCCAATTAAGCTCAGATTAGTGGAAACTAGGGGACAATTATTTCTTTTTTACTTAACCGCAAGAGATGAAAAATCTCTCTATTATTTATACAGTCAACTTGTAAAGTTAAATTTCAATTTTTTTTTCTTCCGTCTCTTCCGTATGTTTAACAGGGTGTCTACTATTTTCATTCAACAAAATTCCCGGTTATGGCCTAATTTTTCCCGGTTTTCTTTTCTCATAAAATTTAAATTTAAATTTGATTTCGAACATAAATAAATAATAATTTTTTCAATTGAAAATTTGGAAAATAATTTTTTCAATTTTTTAATAATAATCTTGTCTTTTTATAATTATAATTGAAAATTTTCTTTTTCAAGTTTATTACAATTCTGTTGATAATAATTGAATTTCTGCAAAACATTTTACTATTTACAAAAGTAATTGAAATCCTTCCAAAGAATAATGATATTATTTATGAAAATAATTTAATTCCTGTGAAGAATTATATTACAATTTGAAAAAGCAGTGATAATTAATTATTTACTTAATAAGTAATAAACATTAAATTTGCTAAAGACGTGTGAAAAATATAATTTATTTGAACATTCAGAAATTTGGAATTATAAAAATTTAAGAGAAGTTCAATAATTATAACTATTGAATAATAATAGAATAATGTAATTTTTAGAAGCAAAAAATTGATTTAAAACTTTAACAGGGACTTTATATTTTAAAAATAAAATTATAATTACGGTTACTAACTTCCCTTGATTATTTTTGAAAAATTTAAATTAAAACTCTTTCGAAGAATTAAATTATTTTTCAAAAAAAATGTAAAGAAATTTCAATTGTTTCAAAAATTTTCAATTATTTGTTTAAAAAAGTTAAATTATCTTCAAACAATGAAATTGAAAAATTTCAACAATTTTATTTTTCATAAAAAAAAAATGTTGCGAAAATTCAATTTTAATAAAAAATTTGAAGTGAATATCGTTTTTTTTAAATTAATAAAAATGTTAATTATTAATCTTCGCACTAAGAAACATGAATTCATTAAAATGTGACTATAAAACCCAATTATTAATTAATAAATTTAAATACTTTGAAATTTTTATTTGTTAAAAAGTTTCTAAAGAAATTCTTTAACAAATTCAATTACATATTTTCAGTCTAATTTAACAATATTTCTATTAACTCCATAATTTTTAAAAATTTATTTACATAATCTATTTGAATTAGTGCCTGACTATTAATATCAAATTAATTTTTTTTAATTAATTCAAAGTTAGGGAAAAGTATAAATATCTATGAAATTGAAATAAAAAGTAAGTTCTTTATAAATAAATTAGAATAATAAAACTTTTTTTAATTTTGATGAAAAATTCCTGGTTTTGTATAAAAATCCCGGTGAATTCCCGGTTTTTCCAGGTTAAATTAAACTTCCAGTTATTTCCCGGTTTTCCCGGTTAGCAGACACCCTGAGTTTAACCTTTTTTAACAGTGCAGTTATTTTCTATATATTTTAAATTATTATAATATCCTGCTGAGTTATTTATCGCATAATTTATTTGCAGATATTTTTAGTTAAATTTTTTCCACAAAGCAATTTCAACTAAAAATAAAAAATAAACAAATGTTAAGTAAAAAAAGTCAGATAGTCAGACAATAATTATTATAATAAATGATGTAAAAATAAATTATTAGAAGTAGATAAGTAATCATTATAATAGTATTACCTACTACTTTAATGAAATCAACCTAGACGTAATAATTTTGTTCAAAAATAAATTAATTGGACATTAAAAACTATGAAAAAGAGTTCCAATGAATGCTAGTATTTCAGTAAAAAAGATGTTTCTAAACAGGCAAAAAAAGATTCGATTAAACAAAATAAAGTGTTTTCTCTAAAAAAAAATAAATAAAATTATCGAAAACTAAAAAAAAGTAAAAATAAAACCTGACCGTTTTTAAGATTTCAGTAGAGAAAGACATTTCTAGACAGGCAAATAAAAAATATAATTTAAACAAAATAAAATTTTTTATTTAAGAAATGTTAATAAATAAACAAAATCTAAGTAGAAAACGTCAAATTATAGTCCAACCGATTATATGATTTGAATAAAAAAAGACGATTCTAAAGAGACAAGTATCAGTTTTATTTGATAGAAAAAAATTCTATAGTTAAATGAAATTAAATTTTTTTCTTCTGAATTATGTCTGATTGTAAGTAGAAAAGATCAACAATTAATCAGACAGAGTTTTCATTAAAAAAAAAATATTTAGAATGACAAATATTAGATTCAGATAAAAAACAATAAATATAAACAAAAATTAAGCAGAAAAGGTGAAACAGTAATCATACAGACAAAAATTAATTTCACATAAGAAATAAAATTGTACATTGATAGATTTTACGAATTCGAATCAAAAAACTTTTTTTGTCCCTGTGTAAATAGTCATTATTAACTATCTCATTAGTAAAATTTTACAATTTAAATCAGTGACTGACTTTTTGCTATCGAATTATGTTCATTATTTTTAATTAATCCAAATTTAGAGAGTAAGTAGAAAAGGTCATAATATATTCTGACCGATTTAGAACTTTCAGTAGAGTGACCAAAAAGAGATAAAAATTAAAAAAAAAACTTTCTCTTTTTTGATATTTTTTTTTATTTTTATTTATATATTTTTTTTTATTTATTTTTTATAAAAATTATAAAATTAGTTTTCTATAGAAAAAAACAAATTATTATATAATCAGACAAATTATACTACTTTAAAGTATAGAATTATATGATTAGAATAGAAAAAGACGATTCTAGACAGATAAGTAACAGTTTTTTTTTTTTAATTTTTTAGTATAATTTCAGTCACAATGTCTTACGCAGTTAAAGTCCACAACATTGATTAACGAAAAAAATTTGTTTAATCTATATTGGAATATTATTTTTAATTTAATCTTTAAATTGTATAATAAAATTATTATTAGAACATAAACATCAATGTATTTTTTTTTTGTAAATATTTTGTGACAAATTTAACAAGTGAACTTTAATAAGTGAACAATTTTTTTCGTTGATAAACGTTGTGGACTGCAACGAGGTATGACTTATATATATTGTAAATTTGTAACGGAAGATATTTACAGAAATGGATATTTTAAAATTTTGTATCTAAATACACCTTGAGGATAAAATCGATCTCACAGCACGGAATGGATAAATAAAATATCTGACGTTCAAAATGGTCGTTTACGTAAATGATGTTTAAACATTAGAGAAACGATGATGATTGATCGGATTTTCCTCGAATGTGTGCTTTTTCATATTACATGCCTCGAAAATTGATGCATTAAAAATTCTAAAGAAATTCGATATTACATTCACATTTTTTTTTCTTTTTGCATTTAAAGGAAAACATTGTAATTTAATTGCGTAAATATAGAAACTATAGAAAGTGAATCTACTTCTAATGTATCTTTAAATATATTATGATGATTATTCTATAACTATACCTATTCTGAAATTGAATCAGTGAATTTTACTAATCTGAATCAGTGACTGACATATTTTGCTATTGAATTTAATTTAGTTATTTATTGAATTTTTATTTATTTCTTTTTTTAAATTTTACTGTAATAAATTCGTAGAAATTACTATGTATTAGTAAAATTCACTAATTCGAAAAAAGAAGAAAGAAAATTAAAAGCAAAAAATCAGAATTAGTAAATTTTACTAATAAATAGTAATTTCTGCTAATATATTAAGAAATTTAACAAATAGTATGTTTATTAGTAAAATTTACTAATTCGAAAGCAAAAAGTCAGTCACTTGTAACAATAATAATGTTTATTTATGACTATGTATAATGTGGTAAATAAAATAATTTATAAAAATTGAAAAATACAATAAAAAATAAATATTGTAAATAAAATAGACTCACTTTTGGTATTCCATTCGATGACAGTATTATTGTTTGGAATTTTGTACGTGATACAAGTTCTCCAGAGACCGACATTTTTCTTTAAGAGTCGTCTATTTGGAATTCCTCTGTCTTTCATTGGAAGTCCTTGATCGTCGGGCGCTGCCACTGAAAACCAATGATCAGTTCCAATTGCAACTGCCCAGATGCAAATTGAAAGTCCAACAAGAATAGTGCAAGCCAATAGAACTCTCCTCTCGAATACCACCTGAAATTATACCCCAATTTTGTTTTCTTCTTTTTCCTTTAATATAAATTTTTCGCAAACATTAATTGGAAAACATCGATTTTCACGTCATAAATACACTCTCTTGTTTATGAAATTCAAAAACTAAAAAGACCGTAAAATCTTCTCTACTTTTTTTGAGTCTTGAAGAAAAATATTATTTAAACAATTAAAATAAAATTCCTTGAATATTTGTATATTTTCTCGAATGTTTGACCGACTGAAAGAATTTATTAATAAATCGTGTAGTACCTACTAAAGTCTTTTATGTTCTAAGGAAACTGTCAAACCGCAAAATTTTCATGTATGATAAGCTCTAAAATTTCAAAGTTTAGTAACAGTTTATTATAGTAATTTAGTTTGGAAAATAAATTATGTTTAGAATAGTTTATTTTAGAATAGAATTGTTTCGTACGTGTAAAAGTTATATTTATCAAGAGTTTAAAAGTATAATTTAATTTATATAATATACTTCAAAAAATGTTTTGTTCTCAAATTAATTTACAATAAAATTAATAATAATGAAATAATGAAAGAGATTAAAATATAATTTCTTTGCTTCAAATCAAGTATTTTTTTACAACCGTCTACTGTCAAGTAAATGTTTAGTTTGATCCTTGAATAAAATAATTTATAATACGAAGCAAAAAAAATTGTTTATTAATTCGAATAATTTTTCTTTGTGGTTAATCAACATTTACTTGAATCAATTAATTTTTATTTTTAAATTAAAAAAATATTCACTTGAATCAATTAATTTTCATTGAAACTAAATAAATTGTTTTAAAACAGTAGTTTCAGTATTTTAAGCAAAATAATAAAAAACATAAATATTTACTTAAAAAAAAAATATATAACAATAAATAAATTTTTATCTGAACCAAAGAAATTTTATTCATATTATTTTCAGTATTTGAATCAAATAAAAATTTACTTCAATCAAATAGTTTTTATTGAATTCAAAAAAAATTATATTTCAAGAACCAATAAATTTCTGTACTTACAGGAAATGAAAATAAAACTTTTAAAAAAATTAATGAAAAATTATTCGATAGAAATAAATATTTATTTTACAAAAGCAAGTAATAATTATAGAAATAAAAAATAGAAAAAAAATTAAATTAGTTTTAAAGAAAAAATTTATAATGCAATAAAATTATTTTAAAAATTTTTTAAAAAAATTATTCGATACAAATACGTTACAATTCGTTTTACAAAAGACAAGTGATTAAGATATATAGTTTTACAGAAAAAAAGTAAGAAGTAAAAAATGAAGCAATTTCATGAACGCTTTGACCAAGTTTTTGATTTTTAAAGGTGAGATTATTCGATCCCTAAATATAATGATATTGAATGTAATATTTTTCTTTGTTATCGAGTGCCTGAGGCTCTTCGATAATTATGTTATCGATACTGGCGTTACTTTATACAACGAGGCTTTGAGTGGTTGTAAAACTAATCGACAATCCATCAATATTTATACACACACACAAACATAAACTCATCTATCTATCCGTCCATTGGCATAAAAAGGCAACAGTCTATAAAGATTGCTTCAATAAACCAAGCAAAACTTGCACTAAACTACAAACATACTCCCACACAAATATTATCACTATTAATCAGTCTAATTAACACAAAAAGAAATTAATCAAATCAGTTAAATTATCTTTCAAAATACACCTAATCACTTTTTAGTTAATAACAATAAATATTATTATAAATAAATACACTAAATTAACAATAAGAACAATAATAAAAAATATGAAAATTGTTATTATTTATTATTATAAATAACAAATATTATGTTATTAATGTTAATTAATATTACATTATAATTAATTTATATTAAAACTACAAAATTAAATTTTATGTAATTAAAAATTGTTTCAAAGTATAAACAATTTTGATTTTCCCACACTCGACCCTTAAAGTTTATAATTATCCAATTACAAACTTTGGTGATAATAAATGTTAATAAATTCAAAAATAATAAATGTTTGAGATTAGGAAACAATTTTAATAAGAAAAAACTTTCCTCATTTTTTAATCTCAAAATTTATTAATTAATTATTAGATATAAGATTTAGTGTTTTCGAACATTTAATATGTATTGAGAAAATAAAATTGTTTACCCCTTCAAAATTATAATGTTCATTATTTGAAAAATGAAAACAATTTCAAGGGAATCTTGAAACTTTTCTAAAACATCTTCTTAGTCAGGAGTTTTTTATCTCACAATCCCCACAAGATAATTGAATAAATTTATCTTCAAAAATAAAAAATGATCACAGAATATTTTGCATATTAATTAATTTTATACATAGCTGATTTGTTTATTTTCACAAGTTGATCACAGAAAATTTATTTAAGGAAATTTTTTTTACCAAATGATTTCAAAATTGATATACTTCATCCGTCATTTCAGTACGAGTGCAAGTCGAACTGATATAATTATTATTGATGTACTTTTTTATTATTTTTCGAAATTTTTTATTTAATTATTTATTATTAAATTATTTATTATCAAAATTATAAATTAAAAATTTATTACTTTTTTAAAAAATATCATTTTCGAAATACATTTTCTTCAAAAGTACGATTATAAATCATAAATGAATTAACTTAATTAAAAGAATAATTTTAAAAAATTATAATTATTTTTTATTAATCATTTTTTTTTATTATAGACTTTGCACTGGATAATTAATTAAAAAAAAAGAAAAGAATCAAAGATATCTTTTTTTTTTTTTGATATCTTTTTAAAGAAGTAGCAAAAAGTAATTTTTAAACTAAAAAAAAGTATAGTAAAAAATAGTGGTATCGAAAAATTAAACCTGACGATTTAAAAAAATCGTTTTAGATACTTCACAAAACTGTCAAAAATTCTATTCAATATTTTATTTTTCTGACTTTTTCCTAATTTTCAAAATAAAAAATATTTACTTCATTCTTAACCCGATAATAAATTAAATTCCTGCAACGAATTTTATTTATCATAAAAGAATTTAAGTATTTATAAAACTAATTTCATTCTTGTGAAAAATTTTCATAATTGATATCTTTTGAACAATTTTATGCAAACTTTAATTTAAATAATTACATTTTTGAGAAATTTTAATTATTCATGAAAATAATTTAATTCTAATTTAATTTTACTACATTTAAAAGTTAATGAATTTTGATTAAATAATTGAATAAATATATTGTTATTTATGAAAATAATTGAATTTTATGCATAGAATTTTATTAAAATGCCTCAAAATTAAAGAATTTCATAAAAATGGACAAGAATAATTGAATTATTTCAAAAAAATTTAATTTCAAAGTATTTTGAAAATACTTTTTTTTTAAATAACTGATTTTTTCGAGGAATTGAAATTTTTTTAAGAATAATTACATTTTTTTGATCAATTTCTGTAAAATTGTATTAAAAATAATTGAAATTCTGCGATGAATTTTATTAATAATGAAAATAATTGAATAATTGCAAAGAATTTTAATAAAATTTTGAAAAATAATAAATTTAATTCCTGAGAAGAATTTCATTATTTATGAAAATAATTGAATTCTCACGAAAAATATTAAAAAATGTTTTAAAAAGAATTGAATTTCTGTAAAAAAGTTTTGTTATTTTTAAAAAAATAATTCAATTCTTCATAAGAATCTTATGAACATTATTTTAAAAAATTAATTTTTTTGAAATAAATAACATTAAAATTTTATTTTAAATAAATTAATTTTTGTGGAAAACTTTATTTATGAAAATAATTGAATTTCCGATTAATTTTATCAGTTTTTCTTTTTAAATAATTCAATTCTTTTTGCGAAATTTCTTTATTAAAAATACTAGATATTGAAAATAATTTAATCACTTTAAAGAATTTAATTCTAGTTTTTGAGAATAGTTTTCTGATTTCTAATATTAGCAAATTATTATTATTATTATCATTATTATTATATTAGTAAAGAAAACAAAATCTAGACAATAAATAATTTTAGAGAAACAGGAAAATTTGAAAAAAACTAGTAATATTTATAGTATATTTTTGCATTCATTTGTTCGATAAAATAGAATGGAAAAATATTGAACATAAAAAAACTACTTACTTGGTTGTAGAGTGCTTTCATACGACTCGCCATTTTGTATAAATATACGAATAAATTGCGATAGAATATATGTATATTTTTTTCCTCCCCTTAATACGACCAATAAACAGTTTCACGATATGGCAGCTATTTTATTATTATTATTATTATTATGTTTTTTTTAAATGGTCGATCAATATAATCCCTCTCTATTTTCAAGGACTAATGGAAGATACTTATGAGATGAAAGCAAATATTGCCAACTGTTTACTTTATATTGTTTTCTCCTCTAAGTATATATAAGCGGCTTATTTCAAATGGCATCTAAACGACGTGTATCTATGATTTTCTCTCGCGCCGGAAAATCGGCGCGAATCGACAATAAATTTCTGAAGACTCTCGTCCAAAATAAATCGATTGATCTGCAGCCCATTTATAAATTTTCTCTTCATCAAATAATATATTTATTTCTTCTTTCTTAAAAATGGAATTAACGTCTCTTCTTCTCTATTCTTCTTGGACTTTTTTTCAAAGACAAAAAAAGACCAATGTCTCGAGAAAAGATTATTTCTCCACTCCTCTTGTCAAGTGCTCTTCGGGAATCTGAAATCAAAAAGGGGAAAACATGAAAATATTGATGGATATTATTGACTAGAATGAAGAGAAGATTATTTTTTTAATCATTTACTTTTATTTAGTAAAATTTGTTTACTGTACATTTTTATACTAAAAGCTACTATTTGCTACTTTTTGGATACGAGGCTACTTTTTGGCTATTTTTTTTTAGCCTAATGCTACTAAAAGCTACTTTTCTGAACAAATAGTAAAATTTACATTTTTATTTTTCACATTTCCATTTAAAAACAGTGTTAAAAACTAAAATCGTTAATGAAAAACGACCGCCAATAAAATAATAGGAAATAATTTTACCGACATTTACTCTATCAATAGTGACCGATTATAAATTGTGTTTAATCTTTAAATTCCTCGTTTTTCCCGGTTTTATTTTCTCATTAAATTTTAATTTATTTCATTTCGAACATAAATCTGCAATTTGGAAAATAACTGAATGATAAATAAAGCATTTTTTCAATTTTTCAAAAAACAATCATGTCTGTTCATAATTATAATGGAAAATTTGATTAATTCAATTTCATTAAAATTTATTGATACTAATTAAATTTCTGCAAAGAATTTTACTATTTATAAAAGAGTAATTGAATCCTTCAAAAGAATATTATTACATATTTATGAAAATAATTAAATTATATTTGCGTAGAATTTTATTAAAATTTTTGAAAATAATTTAATTGTAGAGAACAATTTAATTATTTATAAAGATAATTGAATTTCTACGGAGAATTTTATTACTTTTGAAAATAATTGAATTCTTGTGAAGAATATTTTTCAAAAATAATATTCCAAAGAATTTTAGAAAATCGGAAAAATTTTGCTATTTATAAAAATAATTGAAATAATTTAATTCTTTAGACAAAATTTAAATAAATTTTTTAAAATAATTGCATTTTTCGACGAATTTGATTAAAATTTTATTAAACATGTTTAATAAAATTTGCATAATTCCATTTCTGCAATGAGTTTTATTATTTATGAAAGTAATTGAATTGTTGCGAGAATTTTATAAAAACAGTTTCAAATAATTAATTTAAAAAAAATTTTTAGATTAACTATATTTTTAATAATTCAATTCCTATGAAATTTTCATTCTTTTAGAAAATAATTGATTACTTTTTGGATATTTTATTAAAATAGTAGACATACAAATTATTGAATTAAGAAAGATTTTTTAAAACAATTGAATTCTTGTGGTGAATATAAATGAATTTTTGTTATTTATAGAAATAATTGAACTTTTACAGTGAATTTTAACCAAATTCCTAAAAATTAATTTAATTTTGTCGAAGTTTTACTATTTAAGAAAATAATTAAATGTATTGCTAATAAATTTTTAAAAATAAAATTATAATTATTTGGTGACTAAGTTCCCTTGATTATTTAGAAAAATTTAAATAAAATTCTTTAAAAGAAGTAAATTATTTTTAATAGAATGTAATAAAATTTCAATTACATGAAAAATTTTCAATTATTTATTTATAAAAATTCAATTGTCTTGAAATAACAGAATTAAAAAATACTATTTTTCAAAATTTTCAAACAAAAAAACTGCGAAAATTCAATTTTATTAAAAAATTTGAAGTGTGCATTTTTTGAAAATTAACTAATAAAAATTTTAATTATTAATCTTCGCATTAAGAAACGTGAATACATTAGAATGTGACTCCTTATAAAATTTAAATATTTATCAATTATTAAATTAAAATACTTTGAAAAATCGATTTTTTAAAAAGTTTTTAATGAAATTCTTTAATTCATTTTTTTGTAACCAAGGCTACTTTTTCCTACTTTTTTTGTCATCGAGGCTACTTTTTTCTACTTTTTTTAAACTCATAATGGAGTGCGAAGCCTGCTATTGTATTTTATTATTTATTTATACAACTCTTATATAATTGTTTATGTTTATTAAAATTTCTCTACTGTGATTTTTTATTTAGTTAAAATTTCTTTATATCTTTTGTATGGTAAAATTTATTTACTACACTTTTTTAACTACTAAAATTGATTTACTTTAGTTTTATATTTATTAAAATTTATTAATTATAATTTTTTATTTATTTCAGTCCTATTTTCTATCGATTTTGTACAAATTCGAACAAAGTGATTTAAAATTGATTTTTAAAAATAAGTACTTTCTACAAGGAGAACATATTCAGAAATTACTGAATTACAGAATTTACTTTTTTGTTTTCTAACCTTTTTAATAATTTTAAATTATAAAATTAATGTATTGAAAATCATAAAATTCTTGCAAAGAAGTTTGATAACAAATTTTATGAAAATTTCTTTAAATAATTGAATTACCTAATTCAGGGAATTTTATTAAAATATTTAGAAAATAATTAAATAATTTCCAAGAATAGATACTATTAAAGATTTTGAGAATAATTGAATTCTTTCAAAAAATTTATTTAATTTATTACTTTATAAATATGTATTTCATAAAAATAATTAAATTGTTATGAAAAATTTATTAGCGTTTTAGAAAATAATTGAATTCATTCGAAAAATTTTATTCAGAATTTATGAAAAAAATTTAATTCTCTCTAATGGCATTTAATAGAAATTATATTGAAAATAATTGAATTATTTCGAAAAATTTATCAAAATTGAAATTTTATAAAATAATTGAATTGAATAAATAATTATGATAGAAAAAAGTGCGTTCAACAAGAATATAGAAAGTATTTTAAAGAAAAAATTCCTTCCACCGAAATTCATCCACTTGAATTCACTTCGAAAGTTCTTTAATTCTAGGTGAAATGTTGCGGTTACCAAGGAGCTTTACACAATCTTAGTAAATTCAAATCC
The DNA here is from genome assembly GCA_032873175.1 of Leptopilina drosophilae. Taxonomy (NCBI): domain Eukaryota; kingdom Metazoa; phylum Arthropoda; class Insecta; order Hymenoptera; family Figitidae; genus Leptopilina; species Leptopilina drosophilae. The sequence goes on from CM065481.1 coordinate 23,764,536, forward strand.
CGGGTATTAGTGAAGTTGACAGATTTTCCCTCCACGTACCTATGAGATTACAAATTTCCCCAGTTATCTTGAGGAACTCCCTAGAAACATGATTTTCATATATATAATATAATATATACGAAATATCGAAAAAAAATTTCTTTTTGCTTTCGGTAAAAAGAAAATTTTCCTCCTTGTCCCTTTTTTTATAAAGAATTCGTCTCTATATCTTGACCGGATTTATTTGAAAAGGAAATGAAAAAGTTTTTTAGTTACAAAAGAAAATTGAGCTCCACTATATATAGACTTCCATTGATGTCTTTGTCGAAATTCCTCAACGGTAGAGAGACAATGTGTAATCGATTTTTTCCCCCTGACAATAATATTATCGTATAGAGGTAATTGAAAAAAAAAAATCGCGGAAATCCGCAACGAAACGGAAATCGTGTAAAAATATATAAAGAATCATTTCTCTTGTGCGGTGTTCTCCGCACACTTTAAAAAAAAAGTTTTCTTGATTAAAATTTGTCTTTTGTGTAAATTGCACAAAGGAAGAAAATTTCTTTTCAAATCAATTAGGGAAAAATTTTTAAATTGGAAGGTGTATTTTTCGTCAGATTATTTAATCAATTTATTTTATGTCAGGAATTTTTTTACTTTTATTTTTTTATGTTTCTTTTATATATTTATTATTTTTTTACTTTTATTTTTTTATGTTTCTTTTATATATTTATTATTTTTATCAATTTTTACTTTTATACTATTTAGTTTTATTTAGTATTACTATTTTGTATTTTCTATATTTTTAGTTTAATAATTTTTTATTATTATTAAGTATATTATTTTTTGCGTACACTTTGGGGAGAATCGAACCATGGACTATGAAACCACTACAGACGCCTTAACGACCACTGCTATCGTTGACTCGGTTAGTTTTTAATTATTTTTTAAATATTTTGATTATTTTTTATTTTCTAATGGAATTTTCTTATTATTTTATTCTTTTTATTATTTCGTTAAACTTTTTGTATCATAACAATCACTAACGAGTGAATATTGTTCGCTTTTGCCGAACAAGAATTTCATAATGTGAAACAATTAAAATTCTAATTGAAATTAACATAAATTTCAACTAAGACAATCTAAATTGACCGTATTTTTTGAGATTTAACAATTTGCGAATAGAATTCTTCAATATTTCATTTTGTCAAAACTGTAAAACGTTCATTTATTTCACTGAATCATCGCACAAAATTGATGATAGAGAGCGCAAGCACAAATTTTCAAGATAAGATCGACCTGTTAAAATTTATTTTTTGACATTATCGTGTACGTGAATGTTTGAAATAATGTGACGATCGAGATTGGCAAGCAAGGCAAGATGATGAGTTAAGGACACTGTCATCATTGACTGAAGTGTTTATACAAATAGTATATCTGCCTGCGTGTGTGCTAAAGTAGACAAACAATGTGTGTCTCCTTGTGTCTTCTTTGTTGCACTTTTCCCGGGTTCTCTCTTATTATGAACAACTGTAGGACTTTTCAGAGCTAATTTATATACATTTTTCACTCAAAGCGAGCTCAAAGTTGAAAATAAACCGCGAAAGAGAAGATTTTTATTAGCGAGAAAAACTTTTGCACCCACATATTTTGAAGGAAACATATATTTACATAATGATATATGTTAATTATATTCTAACATTTTCAGAATGAAGAAGACAAATTATTGAGCTTTTGTCAGCGAGTGAATTTTAGAAAACTTTCAAGTAAAAGAACATTTGAAACATTTATCGCGAATTGGGAACAATTCATACTCAAGGGAACTTGAGGGAGAAAAATTTAAAAGCACTTTACATTCAACGAAATAAATTGTTTTTTTTAATTCATTATGAAAAGAATTTTAATTCTTTAATTTTTCTATTACAAAAAAATTTAAACATCATTAATTTAAATATTGTTATTATTTTTTAACTGTTAAATAAAAATTTTAATTTTTAGTCAAAAAAATAATTCTTTTTAGAATCATTAGAGTTAATTAATATGAATAAATATTTAATTATTAAATAAAAAATAATTTATTTATTTCATCATTATAATAATAGTTTAATATGTGAATATCTCTAAATTTTCTTGCTCAAATTAAAAAAAACTCCATAAGTGGAATAACAATTGTAACTTTAAAAAACAATCAATTATTTTGTCACTTATTTTTAAATTTAAATAATTAAATTCTAGTAGGATTTTTTTTCTAAAAATTTCAGTTAAAATTTTAGAAAACTTTTGAAAAATTAATGCAGTTCTAATTTTAGAAATAATTGAAATTCTACAAAGGTTTACATTGAAAGCATTTTGTAATTCGAATTCCTGGTGGAAAATAACAAGTATTCAAATACTATTCAACAAAAATTAATGAAATTTGAAACACTTTGTATAGAAATTCTAAAAGAATGAGGTTTTCAAAAATAGTAAATACAATATTTTTGAAAATAGATGAATTTTCGAAAATATTTTTAAAAAGTTAAAGAAAGAGTGAGTTTTCTCAAAATTTGATAAAATAAATTTTATATTTCAAAGAATTTTATTTCCTCACTTCAGAAAATTTTTTTAAGGGCATTTAAACCATTATGACGTCACAAATTGTGTAAAGCATGTGTCGTAATGTCATAATGGTTCAAATATCCTTAAATATTGTATTTTTTTAAGAATAATATCTAAACATTTGAAAAATAATTAAATTTTACAAAAATTGTTATATTCAAAATTTTAAATATTTCAACTGTTATCGAATTTTAATTAAGAATTGATTTAAAAAAGTTTTAGATAAAATTTTAAAATCATCAAAAGGTAAATAAAATACTATCACAAAAAAAATGATAAAAAAAATACTAAAAACTAAAATAAAAACTTTAGTATTGTCTTGTACTGTTAATAAATAAATAAATAAATAAATAAACTAAATGTAAATAATAGTTAATAATAAATAATAATAATAAAAATAATTTTAATTCTGTAAGAAATTGTTCAAAATATGACAAATATTATTGAAGCAATAAAATATTTTGACAGTGAAGTCGGCCAAGAACAATAGAGAGCCGAAATAATAATATATTTAAATGTGACATTCTAATTTTTCCCACTCACAATAATAATGTCAATCATTATTCTTATTATTCTTTTTGACGTGGGTGAAATAATACATCATGGATAATTTTATGTGTAATTTAAATTTTTGGACGATCGTTTTTAAGAGTGGGTCCAGCGTCCAAAAATTTCAAGAGAAAATCGCGCGCTTAGTACATTATTTGAAAATAGAAACAAAACGTTAGTGTATTGTGCATAGTGTTGGATCATTGCAAATGTAATTTAGTCCTTGATCACAAACTACAGATATAATTTCACGCACTCAACTTTGCCAAATGATTCTTAATTTTGTTTACCAATGAAGAAATAATAATAATAATAATCAAAACACTCAATTTTTAATTAACGACAATTTTGTGTAAATATTGTTGAAACATTTTGTAATCAACAACAAAAGAGCAATACTATTCAATTTTATTTTCAATAAATTTAAGAATTTTAAAAATATCTTTATTCAAATTTTTCTTCCTTTGAATATAAAAAATTTCGTGCAATAAATTATTCATCTGTAAATAAAAAATTAACTACTCAATAATTTAAATTCTTTACATGTAAAATTCCCAACGATCTGCATGTTTATTGTTACGATTGCACTTCCACTGCGCTAATGTTATTGAAAATAAAAATAAATTCTCACTGGGTAAATATGAAAATGCTTTTAAATATTTTTATACAAAAAACTTTTTTTTAATAGATTTTTTTTTACAACAAACAGAATTTAATCGCTTTGGGAGAAAGAAACATTTGTCAGAGGTATAGTTTGATTTAAACAAAAATCGATACACATGTCCACGTGTTCTCCATCTCTCCATGTATACGTATTCGGATGATAAAAATAATAGAACACTTCTACAATGCTTATTTTTAAATCAATTGTCTCTCGATTGCTTCATCTGTTACGATCTTTCATTTAAAAAAAAAATAACCAACAAAACAAATAGAAAAAAAAGATACACGAGTTTTTCATTTCACGGCAATAACTGCACTTTTCAAAAGAGTTTTTTTTAATAATAAAATAGGTACATAGAAGATAATTTGAAAAAAATTTAAGTTAATTGACAGATTAAGAAAAAGTTCATTTAAATTTTGTTGGAAAAAAAATGTTACAAAAACTAAAGTTTTTTTTTGTTTTTCAAACATTTTTTTTATGAACGTTCAGACTCGATTTTCTATTATTTTCGTCAACAAATTTTTCCCAAAATAATTTAGAAATAATTTTTTTTACAAATAAAATAAGAATCTGAATTTTTCCGGAATTATTCTCAAAATAATTGTAAAAAATGTGAAATATCGTGAAAAATAAGAATTTTTTTTCAAAATAATCAAATAAACATTTACATAAACGAAATAATTTTTCTGCATCTATTTCAAATAAAATTTATTTCAATTTCTTCAAAATAAATTTTAATTACAATAAAATTTTGTATGTATCTAGCAAGAAAAATTAATTATACCGCAAACTTTCAAAATTAAAAATTTTATTTTTTATTGCAAACAGAAGTTTATAAAAACCCAATACTTTTAATGAAATACACTTCGTTCCTTTTGAACGTTAAAAAAATTAATTTTTAAACTTTTAAATGTAAATTTTATTTTTTCAATTTGTTATTACAATCTGTAAATTATGATAATATTTTTAATTAAAAATATTTCGTTCCTTTTGAACGTTCAAAACTTATATTTCATAGGGGCAAAAAATGAAATCGTAGTCATTGTTATTTGAGTTAAATTCATTTTAAAGGTGTAAACTTTAGGAAACAATACTTGCTGTAAAAAAAGTATAAATATACATAGAAAAAATATATTATTATTGTAACATCATTAATCATTAATAATTCTAATTTGATTGAGAAAAGTAAATAACTAAATAAATAAATAAATAAATAATAATAATAATAATAATAATAATAATAATAATGTGGAAAAACATTTTTATTGTGCACGTTATAAAAATTTCCAAATTAATTATTTTGAATATTTTTCTAATTAATTCTTTTTTGCATTTAATTATTGAACACATTATTTATTATTTATTGTTACTGTAGTTATATTTGTTTTTAAGCAACTAGGATGAAAATTAAGAATAGTTAAATTGAAGAAAAAATGGAACAATAAATCACTTTTGTAACATTTAATCAAGTAAAAGGGCAGATAAAAAAGAAATTTACAAGATTATGCTCCTTGATTTGAGAATATATTCAGGAAAAAAAAACTATATACATCAAAATGTATATTGATTCGAATTCTATTATACTCTCTGAATTGAAATATTATTCAGTGAAATATTGTTTCCACAGTTGCTGGTTATGAAGCAAGTTATAGACCATATATATTTAATTCCCCAACCAATTTGATTGCATATATATCACACAATATGAGAGGTTGCAAACCTAAAACAGCAGATGAACCAAATTCTCTATAGAAAACATCAAACTATTACTTTTTTATACAATTTTTATTGCACATTTTTTAAATATTTTTATAAATAAAAAAATGTACAATATGAATACATTGGCATGTAAAAAGAATAATAATACATGAAAAAATTGCATAAGTATATTATTACAATCTTAAAAAATTCGGAAAATTTCTTCTCTTGAAAATTTACTGAACCGATTTTCCTAAACTAAATTAATTAACTTCACAAGTCAATTAGGAAAAGAAAAAAGGAGAGAGTGAGAGGAAAAGCCCGCATTTCAAATATCCTGAAAAACTTTTTATCATTCTTTCAATGTAGGCATAAACAAACAATTAAAACTTTTTAAACACTGTATTTTCCCTCTGACTGCGCACATCTCTTGAAATATTTTTCTTTCTCTTTTGTACTCGCACAATTTGGTCAACATAAAAATTTAGAATTCTGAAAATATTAATTTGAAATTTTTTAAATTAATTACAAATGAATTAATTTATATTGACTGACAATTTATTTTTTAATTAGTAAATTTTATAAATAAATAGTAATCTCTATTAATTTAGGAACTTATTAGTAAAAATGACTAATTCTGATATTTTTGTTTTTTCTTTTACTTATTTTACTCTTTGTTTTTAAATTAGTAAATTTTACTAATAAATAGTGACTTCTAGTTCTACTAGTGGCGGATCCACCATATCCGAATTGACTCAATTCGGACATATAATTAGTAATATTATATAAAATCAATCAATATCAAAACTTTAGTTATAAATTTTACTTGTCAAACTTTTATTTGAATAATTGTTTGGATAATTACAAGAATTTTTACTTGAATGAACTGTTTGCATGAAAAATGTTTTTGTTGGGATTTTAAAACTGTTTGTGTCATCTCAATTTTTTAATAAATACATGAAGTAATTAAAAGGGAAATCATTTAGAAAATTCTTTGTTTTTCAAAATTCCTACAACACAAATCGAGATTTTAGCATATATAATAATATTTCAGAATATTTTACAAATCCGTTTAAGAGTTTAGGCTCTACATTTGTCTAAATCTAAAATTAATAATAATATTAATTATTAATTATTAATTATTAATTATTAATTATTAATTATTAATTATTAATTATTAATTATTAATAATAATTTATATTATAAAAGTCGGTATTTTTTCACTTTTCTTTTCTTTCATTCTATAAAAATATCGAAAATATTAAATAAACTTATCAGATTTCTTTCTTTTAACATTTTTTAATCAACAAAAAAATTAAGCAAAATCGTTTAAGATTTACTCGAGTTATTCGATTTTATTGATAAACAGTCGATATTTTGAGAAATATTCCAGGATTATACTTCTTACTTGGCGGCGATTCTCTACCACAAATCTTGATACTTTTGTTAAATACATTGGAAAATATTAAGCTGCTTTTAGTAAATTAGGAAAGCTTTTAGTTAATTCAGTTAAGACTTTCACTATTTTAGAAAAATTAAAAGAGAAAGAAATTGAAAAACAAATAAAATTGAAAATAAACTTCAAAATACGGAGTTAAAAAATAACTAAAATAAAAAAAACAAATAATATTAAATTGTACCTCTAATATTATAAATGTATTTAATTGATTTCTTAGAATTAAGAAATAATTCTTATAATTAATTTCTATAGAAAACATTTTTCACTGTATTTAAATTTTTAAATATAGCATTATTTGATATTTGGTGATTTTTTTTGTATTTTTATTAGATTTCTTTTAGTATATAATTTTGTTAATAATAAATATTATGTCAATGTTGAGGATTATTAATTTTCATGCATGAAAGGGAATTAACGTACATTTGCAGTAACTGATCGTAAACGTTGAAACGTTATTTGTGGTAAAGCATTAATGGTTCATTGCAACAGTTTTCATTGCATCTAAATTAAGCTTAAGCCGGGTATAATTTACCAATTTACATATTTCTTGCGAAAATTTTATAATCCTTCAAAACTGAAATTTAATTCACTAAATACATTGTATAAACTTTGGAGGTCAATTATTTCTACTATCAAGATTTACAATTATTACACGTTATTCATATTTCGTTTTTAATTTTCATTCCAAAAACAATTTAATTTTTTCAATTTATTATTAATTCAATATTGTTTTACTTTATTTTTAAATTAATTTTCAGTTTTCTTTGTAATATTTATTTATTAATTTATTTATTAATTTATTTATTAATTTATTTATTAATTTATTTATTAATTTATTTATTAATTTATTTATTAATTTATTTATTATATTATTTAATACAGTTTATTTAATATCAGTTATAATTTCCCAATTTTATCCTTTATTTTTTTGTCTTATTTTTTTATTGCAATTTTACTTTAAACTTTATTTGAAAATTTCTTAGGAGCAGTAAAATGGAAAACGTTACGAGAAGCAATAAATTACAAATTTTGTTTAATTAATTATTGTTGATTGTCGAGATAATTTTCTTCTCTTCTGTGAACTGAAAATGAAAGACGAATATATTGAAGAGTTGGGAGAAGCCAACATAGTTGGAAATTTATGAACGAAGTTAAACGGATATACGTCAATTTTCCTTTCATCTATATATCTATTCCTCGGAACAACTATTTTCACAAGCTATTCAACGATTTTAACGAGAATTTCATCCGTTTTGAATTACGCGCTAAATCAAATTCCTTAGTTTTTGTCAACAAAAAAAAAGATGAAATTTATTTTTTTATGTAAATTTTTTTTCTCTTACTTCACATTTCCTAGAATCTTTGCCTATTTCTCGAAAATTACAATGGTATTCATAGCAATGTTCCCTTATAGATTCACATCCATTGTACGAATACGAGAGATTTCCTATATGAATAAAATTAATTATAAATCGAGCGTCAACAAAATTTTGTCGAACAATTTGGTTCAATTTCTAAATTTAATATTGATTGAAATAGAAAAGTTAATCGTGTAACAAATATTAATTTTCCTAGCAATAAATTAGTGAAATATTTGAAGCAAATAAATTTTTTTTAAAAAGAAAAATAAATCTTATATTAACTGAAATCAAAATATTATTTAGTAACAAATAATTATTTCGAAAATAGCAAATTAGTAAATGATTTGAGGAAAATAAATATTTTCTTAGTAAGAAATAAAAATTCTCTAGTAGTAAAAAATTTCCTTCTTATAACTGAATTATTAATTTAAAATAATTGAAAAATTATTAATATAAATAAATATAAATAATATTTATAAAACAAATATTAATATTGATAAAAATCAAATTGAATTTCTCAAATCAGATTTTTTTTTAATGAAAGAAACTTCTCAACTGAAGAGAAATTCGTAGTTAAACGGAAATAAAAAATGATTTATCTATAACAAATTTTAATTTTGATTATAGTAAATTACTAGATTATTTTAACTTTAAACTAAAATTTAACTATTTAAAAAAAAATTTCTTCTGAAAAATTTAGTATATGAATCTTATACTTATTAATTATGACGGTTTAACGCTAATTAGATTCAATTCAATATGGCAGTGATTCTTCATTAAATTACTATTAATATCAGATATCCTGACACTTCAATTTCACATGCAATATTCAATAATCAGATGCTTTTAACATTTCATTACAAAGAAACATATGAACATTACATTACATATTTTGTGCTTTATAATGTTCAGTGTAAATTATCCAAAGGTATAGTATTTATAAAATAGATTTCTATACTAAAGACTATATTTAACAATAATTTTGTTAGAAAAATAATGACCTCTTTGGTTTTTTCTAAAACATAGCTAATTGACATATATAAATATTTAAAAAATAACAATACAGACTTAAAAAGTAGTTAATTTTTTTAATTAATTAACTATTAACTATATTAATTTGAATGTTCTTTCAATCTTTCATTCACTTTTTCTGTCCCTCACACTCTGAAGTTGTCTTTTGTTTATACTATTGTTTTTTGTTAACTTTAGATAGAAAATATAAATCATCAGAATTTTTTTACTTCTTTTCATTAAAAGAATAAAATTTTGTTAAATATTATGTTCTGTCAAATTGAAATTATTTTTGTTCTTTACTTCTAAAAAAATTATAAAAATTATTAAACAACTGTGATTAAGAAATAGAAAATTTATTTATATTTTCCATTATTTTCTTTTTCAATAACAATTTTTTTAAAGAAAATTATTATTTTGTTTTAGAAAAAGAAGAAAAATATTTGTACAATTTATATTTTAATCTTATCTTTGGAACAAGATTTTCCACAGGAATTAAGACATTCAAAATTCAAACCTTCATGTTTTCTAATAAATTAAAGATGACCAAGAGATAAAATAATTATTTTACATTATAAGAATATTGTTATTTTAACTTCAGCAAAATTATTTTCATCATTTTTAGTAAATTACTATTTTCTAGAATTTTAAATTATTTTGTACGACAATAATAATTGAATTCCTTAAAAAATTTTATTATTTATGAAAATAATAAAATTTCTTGTGAAATTTAAATTATTTTATGAATATAATTAAATGTTGGCGTAGAATTTCAATAAAATTTTTTATAATTGAATTCTTTTGAAAAATTTTAGTAGATATTATAAAAATCATTGAATTGAGGAAAATTTTTTTAAATAATTCAAATTTTCGCCGCGAATTTTTTCAAAATTTTTTAAAATAATTGAATTGATTCGAAGAATTTTATCAAACTTTTTTAAACTAATTGAATTTTTGCAACGAATTTTATTAAAATTTTCAAAAATAATTGAATTCTTATGAAGAACTTTTATTAATTTTTTTGTTAAATAATTGAATTATTGCGAAAAAATTTATTAAGCATTTGCGAATGATTGAATTCTTGCAAAGAATTTTATCAAAAAATTTTATAATTGAATTTTTTTGAAGAATTTTATTGTTTATGAAAACAAGTGAATTATTGCGAAAAAAAATTGCAAATCATTGAATTCTTGCAAAGAATTTTATCAAAAAATTTTATAATAATTGAATTTTTTCGAAGAATTTTATTGTTTATAAAAATAATTGAATTTAGGAAAAATTTTATTAAAATTTTACATAATCTTAATTAAATTCGTTTGAAGAATTTCTTTTAGTTTCTTTAAAATAATGAACTTTCTTTAATAATTTTAATTACAAATTTTCAAAGTAATTGAATTCTATAAGAATAGTTTCTTTCAAGTTTTTATAATAATCCTCTTTCTTAAAAATTGAAATTAAGCATTTAATTCTTGAATTTTATTATTAAATCGAATTGTTAAAAATTATTTCATTAAAATATTTGAAAATTAATTTAAATAATAATTAAATTTTTCGAGAAATTCCATTATCCAAAAATATCAAAAAATACCAAAAATAATTGAAAATTCTGTGATGATTTTTATTATTTATAAAAATAATTGAATTTCCGGTTAAAAAAATGTTATTCTTCATTAAAATAATTGAATTATTGCGAAGAAATTTATAAAAAAATTATATATAGTAGAATTCTTCTGAAATTTGTATTATTTAATTCATTCATTCAAAATTGTCATTTTCTAACATTTCAAATTAAAATATTTTTTAAATAATTGAATTCGTTTTGGAAAATATTTTATTAAAATCGTAGAAATTGAAAATCATTAAAATTAGAAAAATTTCTGAAAATAATTGAACTTTGGAGAAGAATTTTATTGTTTATAAAGATAATTTTTATTTTTACGAAAATTTTTTTCAAGATTTGAACATAGTTGAATTTAATATGAAGAATTTTATTTTTTTTAAAGAATGTTTGCAATTATTTTTAAATTCTACAAAATTGAATTTTTTTAGTATTTTCAACAAAAATTTGAATTAAAAAATTTTCAAATTTTATTATTTTTAAAATTGCTAATTTTATTTAAAAAGGTAGTAAGAAGTTAGACGCGCGATTTGTTGCTAGTTTACAATTATAATAATAGTAACAGTGATAATAATAATAATAATTTTTTGATACTATATAATTACAACTTTTTTTATTATTTATTTTTATAGTTCTCATGCCCAGTTTACCTATGTAAATAAATAAATAAATAAATAAATTATTAGGTATAAGTCTATATTTTTATTAATTAGAAACTATTTTGCAATTAGAAAAATCTGTAAAAACTATATTTAGTTTATAAAAATAGAAAGTCCATTTATTTATTTATTTATTTTAGTGTTTGTAATTTTATAATGAAATGCTCCAGTTAATCTGATTTACTGATTAAAATGCATATATGGATAAAACATTTGTAACTACAAAACTATAGACGAATATTGTAAAAAAAAACTTTATGTATAGTTAAAAAGAAACTTGTTTTTCTTATACAAGTTTTGTGGTAATGTGAGTCAAGGATTTTTATACAAGACTATAATTAGTCCACCTTTAAAAATAAAGGGATGCAATAATTGTCAAATTTCATATAAAAAATAGTTGACTTCTAAATTTGATTATTTTGAGGAATTGCAACCCAAGTTCGATATACAGATGTTTTCATTTAAATGTCAAACTACCTATACTGACATTTACATTTAGGCCACTTAGCGCCGAACGAAATACAATCCGTCTATTTTCAAAGTATATTTTGTCAAATTTGTTTATGATTATTCGTCAATTTTTTGTTTGCATGTATTCAGAGTTTTATTACATTTATATTATATGCACAAATAAAAACGAAGCTTAATTTTTTTATTCCCTCTCCTTAAAAATAATATAACGGTTATTTTCTAATTTTTTTTTTCTTTTCTATTTTTATTTGCAATTCTCCAATGAAATTCCACATTTACAGAAGAATATTATATTCCAAACAGCTCACAATTCTGAGGTATTTTCAATAATAATAATTGAGTGCATTCCGAGATCCTAGTGTACGTGCTAGTTTTATGAAATATATATATATATATCGTAATGAGAAAAAATTTCTAGAGTCGCAAACTTCAATAGAAAAAGATCATCTTTCTCGATCACTGCGCATACAAATCCTAAAAAATCCTTTCAAATTTTTATATAATATATAATATAAAATTTATATTTTCCTTTTGACGGAAAAATATTTTCACACACGCAGAAACATGAGAAAATTTAGAGGGAATAGAAATATATAAATACAAAAAAAGAACATATAAAAAATTGTAGAAAAAAGTATATACCAAGAAGTAATGAACAAACGTAGTAAATTTTTCTCTAAATAATAAACTCTAGATAAAAATAAAAAAAAAATTGATGAAAATCGAAAAATATTAATTTAAACAAAAGTATTTTTCTACGAAAACGCATATATATGTGGAATAAATAAACAAGTACACAGAGAGAAAATTTGATTTTCAAATAAATATTTACAAATATTAATTTTTGATCATTTTTATTTTAATCAATTAAATGCGGTGAAAATCCAAATACCAAAATTATTGGTTCCATTAAAATTCATTTGATTCAAATAAATATTTATTCAATAATAAACAAGTAATAATGTGAATTAAATGTACATTTAAATTAAACTAAATTTAAATTAAATTATTTTAATTAAGTAAATAGAGAGATATGGAATCGAAATAAAACACAATAAAATTAATTGAAATAAAAAAAAACAATTACAAAATTAATTGAAACTGTAAATAATAAAAAAGCGAATGAAGAAGAAATTAATTTGAAAAAGAATTAAACGAAGAAAATAATTGTACAAAAAATATAATTGCACTTTTACTAATTTAGTGTGTGTAATTAGTTTTTTCCCATCGATTAAAAAACTATAATTTTTCTCAACATTTTTTCAATTTCATTTTATATCAGAATTAAGTTACTTAAGTCTGTAATCCAACTTTTAAGACGTTTTCTACGTTAACACTCGTAAAGTCTTTTAAATTGCCCTTCTGCTACAACAGTAGTTTACTATATTTGTTCATCTTAACAAGATTCCTCGCTCCATTTTCCTTATTTTCTAATTGCCTTCAACTATATATACATATTCAATTTCTGAATATAAATATTATAAGTAATTTTCAACTCTATTTTATTTTTTTTTAATTTAAATTTTTCTTCTTCAAAGAGTTTACAGTAAATAAAAATTTTCAATTTAATTTTTTTTTAAGAATAACCTTTTTTCGAGAGATAGAAGTTTTAGAGAGAAATTTTTAATTCAATTCTTTAATATTCTATTTAATTGTTTATAGTTATTAAATTTTTATTTATCTATTTATTTATTTAATTACTCAATTCAATTACTTAATTTAACTATTTAAATTAAATATTTAATTCAATTATCTAATTTATTTTAATTCTTTTGTATTCTCATTGCAAGAGAAAGAAGCATTTTAATTATATATTTTTGTAAAAAAAATTCTTAGAGCTTTTTTCAGCATTTAGATAATTAAGAGTCATTAATCTTAACCGAGAGAGTTATTTTATGCCATAAACACCCAAAAGAAAATTAATTTAAATGACTCAGTATTTGCTTCCCCCTTTTATTTAAATTCGAACTAAAATTTTTTTTGTTAAAAATAAAATATTTTTTAGCAATTTTCACTAAACTTATAACATCATTTTTTTATTTTTTTTTATACATTTCTCCCGTTTCTTTTGTAAAAAAACAAATATTATAATAATTAAAAGCGATAATAATAATAATAATAATAATAATAATAATAATAATAATAATAATAATAATAATAAGTATAATGTCTCTTTAATATTTTCTGTTTTATGTATATGCACGTAAATATTAATTTTGTTATTTACTTGAATTAAATTCTACACGATAATATCTCTCGGAGTTTATAATTGCATAATAATTAATACCGTTACTTGTTGAATTTTGGACAAATATTAAAGCATCATGTTTACACATAATGTTTACATATATACACTAATTAACAAAAAAGACCATGTAAATAAATACGAAAAAAAAAATAAAAAATTTCCTTCATACATTTTTACCTGCATAAAAATGAATTCGATAATTATTAATTAATAGATTTCGTAAGTAAATACATAAAAATATTTTGCAAAATATAAATAAAAATAAATTTCATAAATAAATAAGAATATTTTGCAAAACTAAAATCTATAAATAATTAATAAAACTTTTGAATTAATATAAATAAATAAAAAAAATTCCTACACGAGAAAGAATTTTTTAACAATAACTTTCTTTTCTTTATAAATCTTTAAAGAAAGTCAATTTCATCATTCATATAACTAAAAAGTGAAACAATCTAAATTTTGAAATACTCAAATAAAACAAAAAGTTTTATTTTAAGAAATATAGTAAAATTTGTTTCTCACTACAAAGTAGACTTTTTTTTACTGCTAAACTTTGTTTCCGCCTCTTGAAAGCGTTTAAATTAGAATCAGAGAACAATTATAAATAGACTTATTCTTATTGAGGGTCGAAGAAAGGCCTCTTATTCACCAATATTACAAGAAATATTTTTTCCATAGGAAAAAATATGTTTTCGAATTTATCAATTTTTATTCCTACATCAATTAATTACCTTATCAAACTAATTTTTACTAAAAAATTTCTTTAAGAAAAAATTACAAATTTGAAAAAAAAATTCCCTAAAAAATACTTTATTCGTGGGAGTAAAAAATAATTATTCAAATTACCTTCAAATTCCCTAACTGACCTCTGCTAAAGAGTTCAAGCGAATGCATCTTCTCAGGTCAATGTTTTCAAAGAAAAAAAACCAAACACAGGAAAAATAGAAAAGAAAACCGTTTCTTTCTAACCAAACAAAATTAACTGAAAGAATTATTCCATTTAAGGAACTATTTTATTGTTATTATTTAATAAAAAAAAAGTAAACGTACACTGTATGTATGATTTTTCTAGGCCCGAAAAAATTTTCTTCTCCACAGGCCGGACAAAAATTTATATATATAAAACTTTCTACTACGTGAAGCGTCGACGTAGTATATTTTTGGAGAAGAAGAAGATCACGGTCGTGTATTTTATCACGTGCATTATATCAGAGTCGATTTATTGAATTGCAATCATCGTCACCAAAACGGAGAGAGTGAGTGAATGAGAGAAGAAGAAAAGAAAAAAAAAAGTTTTTCCAACTTGTTTCAAACTGTTTGAAACCAAACTCTCCACTGACAACAAGACAAAAGTGAATCTGAGCGCCGCGCGCTTTCCTCGAGATTCAGTCGTTTACTGAGAGGGAAAATAGAGGGAGTTTCCGCGGAAAAGAAAGAGAGAGAAAGACGGGACAATTGTGCGAGTGGGGGCGGCTTGTGTTGAAGCGAGACACACCACACAGGGGTCATTGCATGCCAAATCGATCCACCTGTCGAAACAAGGTTGTACAGAGAAGTTTTTTTCTTTTTTAAAATCAAAAATCTTTGCCTAAATTAATTTTCTAATTATTGGCAAACAAAAAAGAATATGAAAGAATTTTTTCTTTTTTACATATTTAAATCCTCGGGAAATAGTTTTTTTATTTTTCTCAACTTTTTCCTGAATTCCAGACAAAAATTTAACTTTTTCTCTGACCTTAAAGAATATTTTGATTTACTCCAGAAACTATTGATTACTCAAAAAAATTTAATATTATGTATATTCACGGATTTCTTTAATTACAAAAATTATTCGAAAACATCAATTACTACTTTTTTAAATAAATAATTAATTATTATTTTTCTGTATTACGAATTAAAATACTTTAAAATTATTTTCATTATTTTAATTCAATTATTATTTTCTAAAATTTTTAACTAAAATTCTTACTTAATTAAATTAACTAAAATTAATTTTTAAATCAATTTTTACTTGAAAATTTAAAGATTAATTCAAATTCTAATTCAACTATTTAAAAATAAATCATTTATTAGAATAATTTAATGTTTCTCTCAAAATTGAATTCTCATGAAGTATTTGATTATTTCCAAAAATAATGAATATTTAGGATAAGAAATTTATTATCTTTAAAGATAATTGAAATTTTGACTAGAATTTTTTTAAACATTTTTTAACGTAGGTTGAATTTTTTCATAGAATTTTATTACTTTTAAAAATAATTAAATTTCTTCAATCATTTGTAATTTCTCCAAAATTCAATTTTTTTTGTTTTTAACTAAAATTTTTCTATTAATCGAATATTTTTTAATTGCAGAAGAATTGGAATTATTGAATTTTTCAAAAATCTAAGTTCTTTAAAATTTCTAATTAAATTTATTCAAAATAATAAAACTTTTTTTAAATTTCAAATTAAAATCTTTTCAAATTTATCTATTTATGCGGACAGGGTTGCCACATTTTTACCCTTTTCAAATTCCCTGACTTTTCCAGGTTTTCCAGATTAAAAAAACTGGAATTTTTCCAGCTTCTTAAAACTACTTTTATTATTGATTAGAAAATTATTAGAAAACACAAGAATTCAATTATTTTCAAAAGTAACATAATTCTTTGTAAAAATCCAATTATGTTTCCAAAATTGCCAAAAATTCCCGTCAATAATAAATAATAAAATTTTTCTCCGAAATTTAATTATTTTAAAAAATTTTAATAAAATTCTTGTCAACATTTTAATTATTTTTAATATACAAATTTTTCATCAAATTTTTCGAAAAATGCAATTATTAAAAAAATTTATTAAAGTTTTTTTAAACAATTAAATTATTATTTAAAAATTTGTTGATAATGTTCTTAATGAAAATTCAATTTTAAAAAAAGTTCAATTATTTAATAAAATGTTTTTTTGGAGTACAATAAATGAATTCTCGTAGAATTTTTAAATAAATAAATATTGATTTATTTACATTTTATTATTTTTTTATTTATTTTATTTATATTTATATTATTAAATTTATACAATTTATTAAATAATTGAATGTTTCTTAAAATTGAATTTTCATAACAAATTTTATCAGAATTTAGTTATTATTATTATTATTATTTATTGTCAAGATAAATTTTTTAAAAAATTAACAATTATTTCACTTTTCGAGAAATTAGATGAAAAATTTGTATATTAAAAATAATTAAAATGTTGACAAGAATTTTATTAAAATTTTTGAAACTTATTAAATTTAGGAGAAAAATGTTACTATTTTTAAAGACAACTTAAATTTTGACAAGAATTTTTGTAAATTTTCAAACATAATTGGATTTTTGCGAAGAATTATATTACGTTTGAAAATAATTGAATTCTTCAGACTAATTTTATTTAAATTTCGGTTTAAATAATTGAATTATTGTTTCGTGAAATTTTATTAAAATAGCAAACATTGAAGATAATTGAATTTTAAAAAATTTTTGAAATCAATTAAATTTCAACGAAGAGTTTTATTAAAATTATTTTGAAAAAAATTGAATTGTTAGAAAAGAAATACATTGAAATTTTTGAAAATAATTTAATCCTATGAAGAATAAATAATAAAAGTTAAAAAAAATAATTGAATTTCTTAGAAGAATTTTACTTCTTTTAAAAATAATTGTGAATTTCTCCAATATAATGTATTTGCTTAAAAATTTAATTTTGTTTCAGTGTTTTCAACTTAAATTCTTCTATACTTAAATCTGTTAGTTTAAAGTAATTAAATATATATTAAAAAATTTGAATATTAATTTTAAAAGAATTTTAGTTATTAAGGTTTTTCAGAAACTTAGGTTTTTAAATTTTTTTTATGAAACTAATTTAAAAATGAAGTTTTTAAAGATTTTAAATGAAAATCTTTTCAAGTTTATCTACTTATGAAAATTGTAATTGCTACTCTTTTAAAATTCAATTAGTTTTGAAACATTTACGCAAAATTATTCATTAAATAATTTTATGATAGTTTTTAGAGTATTTTTTAATAAAAATCCCTGACTTTTGCTAATATATGTGGCAACCCAGTTTTTTTTTAATTTATAAAAATTAATTTTTAATTTAATATAAATTGAAAAATGTATAATATTGAAATGTGAATATATAATCTATTCGGACGAAAATTAACAAAAAATACATTGTTTGCTTAGTAACGACAGAGAAAACAATATTTTTTCGTGCTTTTATGGAAAAATGAGTAATCTGTAAAATTTGCGGTTTCTAGACAACTTTTTTCGACCCTTTTTTTGAGAGGGGAGAGGATTATTCTCGTCTAGATGTAGACGGGAAAGAATAAAAGCTCCCTCGAGGATGTTAAATGATGGTTTCAAATATCGATTTGGCTCCAAAGGTCAGAGGAGCAATTCGTAAAAAAGATAAAGAAGCAAAAACACATAGCTACGCACAGTTTAGATTCTCCCTCGCATGAACTCGTTTGTCTTGTTCAAAAACCTATATCAGAATTTCAAGACATTTTCTTTTTTTTTTGCTCTATCTGCGTTTATTTTTTATACTTTTATAACTTTTATGATTCCATAAAAGCTCTCTTTTTTTCTCTCTCTCTTTTTTTTCTCTTCTTATTTCCTTTGGTCTCCCGTTCACTCTCCCTCCGTTTTAGAAACGTGTTGTTAGAGACAGTAACACAATCTATAAGATTGTCACTCCACAAAATTTATAGGTATCTTTTTCCTGGGCAATCAACCCTGTGCGTATTTCCGGTTGTTGACCCGAACGATCCGGCGCTAAGGAAACTAGATTGGCTTATAGTTGTGTATATATATATAAAGAGAGAATATATACATGTACACGAATTCTATTCATGATTATACACACATTTCCCTCCCAAGGAAGCTTCCGCAAACAATTCAAGATTAATTATTCCTAATGTATTTCTTTTTCGACGATGAAAAAAGCACCAAGTAATGACAGTTCAATATTCATTAATATCGTCCGATGACAGTGACTTTCTTTTTTTAATTACGATCTTTTCAATTTTATATCCATTATTATTTTTTTTTAATTTTATACACTTTTATTTTTCTCAGCAATTAATTTTCTGTTAATTTTTTTCAATATTAATTTCCATTCAAATTGTTTTTGCGTGTATTGTTTTGAGGTTATTTAAACTATTTCGATCAATTCTATAAAATACCTAGCGGAAGAAAAAATATACAAATATTTTTATATAAATCATAAATAAAAATTGTTTCTTCACGCAATAAATTTTGAAACTTTAATTATGATCACAAAATTGCAAAAACGTACTTTACTTACCAAACGTTTCACATCACAATTTTAACATTGCATTTCTTTTGTCTTGAGTTAATTTTATTTGCTTCCTTATTGGAGAAAACCTATTTATATTTCATTCTAAAAAGTACGAAACATTAAGAGACTGATAAATTCAATTAATATAATAAATAAATAACGACGAGAGAAAAAACATCTTGACAGTTTGAAACTTAAAATGAAAAACTAACCTATCGCAACCGGCAACAATTTAAATCCATTAAAGTGACTCACCCTGACATCTGTCGGCGAAAGTGAGAAACACGTGGCGTCTCTCTTCTCGAAAGATAAATCAAATTATTTCTCGCACCTTCCAAATGGCGCTAGTTTCGATGCAATGTTGCCACATATTCCCCTTATTTTCAATTCTTTTTCTTAAAATCGATCATTTTTATAAACATAAACGCATTTAAACATCATTTTTGAATATTTAATAAACAACCAAATTGTTTAGAAATCAATTATTTAAGCGATTTTCATAATCCTAGTTTAGTGCGTTGTGGAATTTGCGAGGAGCAGCTACTGTGTTACGCAGCTCTGCATGATGCCGTACAAAAAATTAATGCATAACTCCAATAAATTTATCCCAATACAATTAGCAAACTACTCTTATCTAACTTTCAACCCATACTGTCATTTTGACAACAGCACGTACCATTTTTCCAAAAATTTATCTCAATTTCACATTTTTACATAGTAGCAGTTACATTTGGCAACAAGGCAAACCTTTTCCCGTTGGCTGCTCAGTCACTTCCTAGTCAAATAATATTCTTCAATTGCAAACAAAAAATAAATTTATTTCTATAAAAAAGTCGAAAGTTTTAATTTAAATATCCATTAAAGTTTAACAACAGGATTATTTTCATCAAGAAATAATTTGTCATTACAAGTTTTTCAACGCGTGTTATTCTAATGGGAATTACATACAAAACGGACTTAGTGAGCGTCACATTTATATAGAGATTATTGTGGAATCTATGTTAAAAATTATTTCATCCCTTTGGGCATCTTGGAATCATTTTGATGAACGGAGAAAGTCATTGTATCTTTACAATATTGTGACAAAAAGTGTGCTTTGATTGATTTTTAATTATTACAACGAAAGGGGCAAGGAATCATTGATTGTCATTTATACAACAGTGCGCTAATGAATCAAAAAATTATGGATAGAATTTGGATTTCAAAAATGACATATTCCACTGATATAGAGGTATTTATTGCGACATTCTTTAATCTGAGATTATAGTAGAATTACTAAAAATTGAAAATAAAGAGTTTTAATTTCGCTACTGTATTTCTGATTAAAAAAAACTAATTAGGTACTTCTGTTTTGATCTGCTAATTGTATTGACACTGACATTCATTACTTTTCAAAATTTTAAATCTGGAGATTTGACAGTTTTCGAAATTCTAGGTTAATTTTTTCTACAGTCCAGTTTGACACTTGTTGCTTATTGCTTACAAATGGAATGTCGTTTCAAAGACGTTTGTTTATTTTGTAGAATCTTAATTACTGGTGATTATTTACACTGTAAAAAAACATTTTACTAAATTTAAAGTTTTGTTATAGAATTCTATAGAGGCTTATAATTAACGTCTTTTTTCTGTTTCCAACAAAAATTTCTTTTTAAATACGCAAACCTAATTCTTAAAGAACTATCATAAAATTATTATTTAGAAATTTAATGAATAATTTCATTTAAATGTTTCAAATTAATGGTATTTTAAAAGAGTTGCGTTTACAATTTTTATAAGTTGATGAACATCAATAGGTTTTGATATGAAATTTTAAAAAATTTCAATTTTCAATTAATTTAATTAGAAAGAACTTATATTTCTGAAAAATTTTAATAATTCAAATTCTTCTGATATTAGTTACATTTCTAATATATAATTAATTAATTATTAAAAACAATGGATTTATAGAAGAATCTTTTAGTTAAAAACACTGAAAATATTGAATTTTTAAGAGACTACAAATATGATTGTAGAAATTTAATTATTTACAAAATTAATAAAATTCTTCGAAGACATTCAATTACGTTAAAAAATGTGTAAAAAATACTAGTAAAAATTCCAATTAACATTAAAAATAACAAATTGTTCTCTTAAATTCTATTATTTTCAAAAATTTTTTAAAAATTCTTGGCATAATTTCAATTAGTTTTAAAATAATAAAATTTTCTACAGAGATTCATTTATTTTTAAAAATAGTTCAATTATTTTCGTAAATAATAAAACTCATCGCAAAATTTCAATTATTTTTAATATAATTTTATTCAAATTCCTGGAAAAATTAAATTTTTCCTGAAAATTATATTAAATTTCATCGAAAGAATTCAATTATTTAGAAATTAAATGGTAAAATTCTTTTTGAGAATTGGATTTTAAAAAAACATTCAATATTATTAAATAGATTATTTATTTTCGTATTTAAATAATTGAATTCTCTTAGAATTTTTTAATAAAAATTGATTTAAAAATGAATTTTACGTAAAAATTTTAGATTTAAAAAGATTTAAAATAAAATTTTTGAAAATCTAAATTTTTAATGCTTTTAACTACTAATTTTGTAAAATTAATATTTTGAATACATTTAATTTAATTTTTTTAAAAATTATTTTGAAGTTTTTATTTTTTGAAGAAATATTTAATTTTATTATTTGTTATTGTATTTAATTGAAGAATTTTCGAATAATCAATGAAATTTCATAAAATTGGTCCATTGTAGACAAATGGTTTTGAAAATTCTCAAAGAACCTTTTCAAAAAATTATTATAAATAATCAATTCAAAGAAAAATTTTAATTAAAAATTCTAGAGAATAATAATTGAATTGAAATTTAAAGAATTTTCAGTAACAATATTTTAATAATATAAAATAATGATTTTATGACTCGGTCATCTTTAATTATTACTTAAAGTAATCGATATGATGAATTGCAAAAAGATTTTGAATTTAAAATTTTTTAAAATCTGAATTCCTATGAAAAATAAATATTTATTTAAAAAATAAGTTATTGACGTTCCTGAATAATTTTTGCAATTAAAGAAATTTGTAAATAAGTGGAATAGAATATTTTTTGGAGTATCTAATCATTTTTAGAGTGAATCAGAAAGTTCTTTAAGGAAAAAGTCAAAATTTTGTCTACAAATCAGAGGAAAGTCAGGAAACAACTAAATTAATTTTTTGTGGCAATCCTGATTTAGTTTTAGTTTTACAGAAAAAATGAGTTTGTTTTTAAACAATTTCCTCTCTTTCAGGTGGGCAGCTGAAATAAAAACATTCCTTCGTCTACTTGTAAATGGAAATAATTTACAAAAGCATATTGACTAAAATGGAGAGAATGAGAAGGGAATAAAAAAAACGTCAGTAAGTCGCTGATGGTACTTCGACGACAAGGTGTTAATCCTCCCAGTGAAACGATGGAGGAACCTGCGAAGAAAAAGCAACGTATCGAAAATGAAGAGGAGGAAGATGATGCAATTACCGAAATCGAAAGGTTTCAAACGAGTCTTCTCGCACAATGTCTGTGCAATATTCCCGAGAGTAGTCTACGTAAACCATTTACTGGTACGACAATTGAAACGTCAAATGGCGAATATCGAACGACATTGCTCTCCGATTGGGAGCCGGATAAAACACTCGAATTTATAAGTGCCTTGCAATTATTGTTCGATGTCGCTATTAAACAGAGTACAAAGCACATAATGTGCAGTCGCATTGCAGACGTGTGTGAAGCATTGGCACGTAATGAACACGGGATTATTGACCAAATAATCGATCTCTCTGGTACGTCGAATAAATTTATTTCCTTCGCCGCCAGTCGTGCATTGGCTTCGTTTTTCATTGTGACCAAGGAGAATATTGAACCAGCATGGCTCGATCGACTGACACAATCGTTATTAAATACACATTCACCGAGTCAAATGCTCTTCACATTGGACGTGGTGAAGAGGGTGGTCGAGCATAGGGACGATCGACGACATCCCGTCGAGGACGCTGAAAATCCCGGTGTTCCTTTACATTGTAATATTGTTCAGCTCGATCCGGAGTCGGAGGATTCAACGCCAGTGAAAGCAATGTGCGTGAAGGCGTTGGAGTCAAAGTGGATTATTCTAGTGTCGAAATTTGACACGATACTCGGCTCGTATACACCGCAACATGAATCGGCAGTGCTAATATTCCTTGAACTTTGGGAGTCGATAATATCGGTGAAGGCAAATCTCTCGGTGATTGATACGAAAATGTTCTTCTCACAATTGGACAATATGGTGATGCATTTGAATGTGAATGTTCCGGGTGTTATTTGGCGACATCTTCTTGGATTATTTAATGAAGTTCTCTGCTATGGGAGTACTTTGTCATTGCAGGACATTCTTCCGGATGAGCCATGCTCATTGGCGCATTTAGTTGTCCGCGCGGTGAAGGATTGGAGATTATTGGACGCTTTGCCCTATCGACAGGGTTCGGGTCGTTTTGGTGGCGGTTCTGGCGATGGTGATCGACCGCTATTGCAGAAAATCGTTCTACTTGTGCTGAAGAGTGTCGCTGTCACGGTGAAGGAGACACGCAGTGACTCGAGTGACTCGTCATTGGGATCGGAGGCTGAGGATATCGATGCTGATATGGCGGTGATTGAGAGAAGCATTCGTGAGGTGTTACGACAATTGGATCATTGTGTGAAAACGCTGCTGCCATTTCATCCGGAAATGCCATTGTCGCAGTGGGTCGTACAGGTATTTAATGATCAGGACGATTTTCTTATTGAAGGAATGGTCTGCTGTTTGGACGTGGCCGTTGGACTATTTTATCGGGGTCCACCGCAAAATGATCTGGGACCAATGCTGAGACCAACGTTGACTTTTATGCAATTTGTTCGAGCAATTTCTTACGATCCATCGGTACTTGTTGACTTATTAGTTGGTACGGAGACATGTTTTTTACTCTATCTTCTCAGGTTTTTGAAGTACATTAAGAGAAATTGGTCCGAGTTTGTGTCTTGTTGTGGCGATGAATTGGACAATACCATGACAGTGCTTATTAGACTGAGATTAACCGTTGAAAGGCTTGTTTCGAAAACCCTCTTTCAATACAATATCAGTCCGATTCTTCGTTTATTAGAAAAATGCGAATCACTTTACGAGGGAAATGTCGACAATTAATTGTAAGACAATGCTCTATTTCAATGTTCTTTAACTCTGTAATTTCAATTTTTATTTCAAAATACAACAGAAATTATTCTGTACCTACATCTCAAGGAACTATTTAAAAAAAATTATGTACATATTTTCTGTAAAGAACTAGAGAAACGCTCAGCACTCAAATAGACGGAAATAAATTTCAATTTAAACGAAAATTAGATAATTTTTTTCATATTGAATTTTAATAAATACAAGAGTGCAATAAATTTTTATTATTAGCTACTGACCCAGTGAATATATTAGTAAATCGATTTCTTTTAATAATTATCTAGAGAAAAGAATAGAAATTTAACATAACAATTGAATAAAATACTTTCATAATTGCATTGCCTTACAAATAATTGACATTTTTGTAAATATATAACTAATTTACAGTAACTAAATTATAATTATTTTAACAGAATACAAAAATCAATATAGTCGATTATAAAAGAAATTCTCAACTTTTTTTAAAACTCAAAAATAATGCTCTCTTAAATATCAATAAAATCAATTTATTTATCCTTTTATCAAATTTTTTTTTTACTTAAACAATTTTTAATCTTAATTTTAAAATAAAATTGAGATCAAAATCTCAATTCTGACAAAATTAGGATTAAAATTTTATTTTTTAAATTAAGATCAAAATCTTAATTTTAATGAAATAGAAAATTCATTTTAACTTAAAAAACGCACAAATTAAGAATATTTTTTCTTATAAATGAACGTGTACGCATAATAGGTATTTATTATTGCTATTATTATTATTATTTTTATTTTTATTCTTATCATTGTAACTATTATTATTACTATTTTCACTATTATACTTCATTATTAAAATTATTATTATTATATATTATTACAATTATTATATTTAAAAATAGATTGGAATAAGTATATATTATACATTAACTGGTTATAATGTCTTGGTGCTTAATGTAAATTTTGAAAGATATTAAAAATTTAGTGTTAAGTAGTGAAAAGGATTAGTTAAACAAATTAATTAAAACATTGAAACGTCGGTGCTAACAATTTTTTGACAGTTAATTGTTGATTAAAAGCACCATTGCGAATAAAATAAAAAAATCATAAATAGTTGACTAGAATAATTATTAGGTCGATAATTGAAGTAACAAAATATAATTCAATTCCAGTATCATGTTAATATTTATAAATATTATATAAATAAATTATCGACCTTATGGTTAATAGAGCAAAATTGTTTCTTTTTTATTAAAGTCATTTTTTTGGACTTTAATTTACATAAAAGAAAAAAATCACTTGATTTAACATTATTAATAGAAATAAACTGCCAAACATGTTTAAATTATTTATCGACGTTAGTAGTAAAATTCTACTATAATTATAATTATTATTCATTGTATTTTTTATAATACATTATTATTATCATCATAAAATTATAATTGTAATATTATAATATTATTATGATAATATTGTAATTTATAATTATATTATTATGGTAATAGAATAAACATTCTGAAACTTTGACTTTTTTTAATTTCTTTTATTTTGAAATTCTTTTTTTAAGCGACAAATAAAAAATGTTTATTTATATAATGAATGCTAACTTATGTAATAAAAGCATAAAATAATCTCAGCATAAAATGCTGAAACATCTTATTTTCTTACATTAAAAAGAAGCGAAATGAAAATACTAACAAAATATAATTAAATTGTATATTATTATTATAATTATTATTATTATTAATTTATAGTGTACATAATTTTTTTCTAAATTTATAAATTTTTTCCATAATTAACTGAATAATTATTTAAAAGTTTCTTTCGCATTTCTTATTAATCTTTTAATTTCTTTTTTCAAGAAAAACAAGTTTTTTTTAAATCATGAAAATAAAAAAATTGTTACATAGAGTTGTAAACGGTTGATGTTTTATTTTGAATGAAAATCTAATTTGAAAATATGACAGAATAATTGTTAAATATATACATACAAATTAATTGTAAAAATTATAAAACAATTGAAAATTATTGTATCGACAAAAATTATTATATTAACCAAATTAACGCAATAATTATTATAAATATTATATTTTATAATCAGATATTGTTATTTATATCAGACATTAATACATAATTTTATTAATTTCTAATTGTCATTAATTAAAACAATTTTATTTTCAGTTAAAAAATATCGTAAATCGAAATAAAAATAAAACACTCTTATTTCATAATTGAGAACTTTTAGAAATAATCAAAATTTAGATTAAATAAAGCGTTAAAGATTTTAGAAACAAAATAATGATTATTAATTATAATCAAGTTTTTCAATTTTTAAGTTTAACAAAAATCAGAGAAATGCAAAATAAATTAAAACTATAAAACAATTCAAAGAAATGTTTTTTAAAGTGCGCTACCTTGTAAATAAATATTAAAAAAAATTGTTAAATTAGTAGTTGTAGTAGAAATAGTTATGTAAGTGTAAACCCTGTAATGCACTAATGTTAAAATATTTGTACTTTTTTCTACAACTATTTGTGTTTCACTCAGTAAAATACCCTTTTCCTTAGATTAAAAAGAATAATCTTCAAAAACAATAGAATTTAATAATAATGTTATTTTAAGAAAATTTATTTTTGTATTAAAGTAAACAATATTCATCATTTGATTAGTCTTTTATTTCATGATACAATGTTAAACTTAAATATTATTCAAATATTTAAATTGTTTTATAAACTAGTTTTAATATTTAATTGATTCTTTTTGCTTCAATCTTTTATATGCACTTTTTTCGAATAATGTATTTACATAAATGTCGAATTATCTGAACATTCAAAAAAAAGTGCCTTCGAAAGAAAAATTAACGTAATATACAAAGAATTAAAGCTAACATTTGTGAACTATTTTAATTACAAACTTAAAAAGTTGAAAAATAAACAAAAAAAAAAAAATGGTAAAAAACTGATAATTATAATATATGCCACAAATATGCATCAGTCATGATACAAATCTAAGCTAAGGAATAAATTATAGATTTTTATGCAAATATCTAAGAAAAAAATTCTACAAAAATGATTTTTCAATTTGAACGTTGGAACAAAATCAAAAAATTGTGAACATAAGTATATGTTTTTTTTATATTAGAGAAGTCATCATTGACGTAAAATATAAACATTATTCGATCACTCTTGACTTATGAGAATACTGACTAAAATGTCAGACTTAAATAGAGCAATATGGACACAGTTTTCCTTTTTTTTATATTTAAACTCTAGAGATTTTAGAAAAAAAATCTTACTACGTATCGTAATCTTCATCAATATTGGCAGTGTGACTAAAATTTGGTATTGCCTGATTAGTACCGCTTAGTTTCGATGGATTTCCTACCAAATTCATTGGCTTTAGTTCCGTATAAAAATTTGGTTGGGGAACGCCAAATGATGCTGGAGTTGACATTTGAAATTCTGGGACACTTGACATATTTGTCAATTGACTTGAATTTGAATGTCCCAGTCCTTTGAAATCCTTCGACACTCGACATGATGATGTATTATAATTTTTCTCCAATTGAAAACTATTTTAGAAAGAACGTACATTTTATTTACTGAATTGATGAATATATTGAATAAATTTATAGTATAAATGTATTTATTGATTATTCAATTAATAATCATGTTATAAATAAAATAATTATTAAAATCAAAAAATCAATGTACAATTGGAAGTAATTTACTTACTCGGGCTCGGATTTTATCAACAAAGGTGGACATCCCATATTTCCGGGTATCGAACTAACTGGAGCAGGTGTTAGTGGCGGAGTTGGAACATCTTCATCTGCACCCGAAACATCAGGAAGGCCTTTTACTAGATCCTTCAGAAAATCAAAACGACTTTCCGACAAAATACACTGTTTCCTAAAAAAAAAAGAAAAAATTAGAGAACATATTCTCAAGTGAAGAATTTTTTTTTAATAAAATTTTTACTCACATATGAGATGGACTCAAAGTTTTAGCATTTTTAGAATTTGTGACTTGCATTGTTTTCGTTAGTAACGAATGTACAAATAATTCTAGTGTCCTAGGTATATAATCAGTTAAGGACGCACATTTCGGTGAAAAAATAAAATCCAGATTAAATACACTGTCAACTGTGAATACTGCCATAATTAAACAAGTTATATTCTTAAAATTTTGTTATTAATATCAATAGATTAGAAGTGAAATAAAATGTGGAATAATATCAAAATTTTCACAAATAAAATACTAATTGTTGGCAACTGCAAATATTATGTCACAATATAACCTCAACGGTAAGTTGACAATTTGTTATACAATTCTTTTGCTTAATCATTACAAATATTTTAAAATTAATTACTACGATATATGAAAAAGGATATAAATTATCACTGGTACTGCTTGAGCGACTTTTCCCACTTCTTCGTCAGTCTGCATAATTTTCTTTATTCGTCCCTAGTAAAAAGTGAGGTTATGTTAGAAATTAATATTACTCCATACACAATTTCCACAACACCTTGATAATTTTCAACAATGTTTACAACAAATTCAACTGTATTTATAATAATAGAAGTAAAAAATTCACCTAATTTTACTAAAATTGAACGATAAATTAACATGTTTAACTTACTGCTGGAAATCGAGCGTTGTATTTTTTCCGTTTACTAGGCATTTTGACAGTGCAACTTGTTTCCACTTAATTCTATATTATAAATAGAGTTAATTAAACGGTAACAATAAAGTTACATCTGAAACAATATTTTCTAATTTTTGTGTTTTATCGAAAAATATTATTGGGATATTAATCAACAATCAGATACTATACTCTGAAGTTAACAGAGTTCAACCATTATATGTTTGGACATACTGTTTTAACAATTTAAAAAGAGACAACTTCATGGTTGTCTGAAAACAAAAGTTGCGATAAATTAAAACCCCAAGAAGAGTATAAGAAGAGTACAAAAAGTGTGAAAACAAAAGTTGATAAATTAAAACCAAATGAAAAGCATAAGAAGAGTATAAAAAGAAGAATATTAATAATAAAAAATAAATATAATAATCAAGAATGCAATAACTTTTCTAAAATACCCGCCTAACACCCTGATTGGTCATCAAGTAAGTACTTCTCATTGGCTATATTTTTCTAACCTAAAAATTTTGCATGATGTCAAAAACACTGTTATTTTAAGATGAAATAAAATTGATGAAAACATCTGTGATTAAAAAATACAATTGTAAATTATTTTAAAAAATTGTTGAAAAAAATTTAATGAAGCTCTATAATCAAAGAAATGGATTCTTTGTCAGATGTAAAAGTTCACGAAAAGATTTTAAATTTAATCAACAAAATAAAACATGGGTAAATCTAATTGCATTATTTTCGGTAAATTTACAAATAAAGGGATTAATTCTTTAATTACTCTTTTATTTTTTCTTTTAGTGAAATCGAAGGCACTTATGAAATTGTTGTAGTCACTGTTTCAACATTAAAAGAAGTAATAAACAATACAGAATGGAAAACTGCACAGTGAGTAAAAGGAAAAATGGGATAAATTTCATAAAGTTGAAGATTTTGAATAATGAGCATTTTTTCACAGATCTGTTATGGATTTAGTAAAATTAAATGGAAAGCATTTAATGAAGGAAATACCATTAGAAACGTGCATTGGAAATATGATTCGACGTATATTGCACATAATAAGAGAGGAATACTCCTCGGAATTGAAGAACAAAACAGAAGAAGCTGATCCTCAGGAATCACTTCATAAAATTATTACTTCCAAAAATGAACGTGATATTGATTTCAATGTCTCTGTACCATTTCTTAAAGAAGCTCTCGTAGAACATATTAATGAATTTGAAGTTGAATTGGAAACATGGTAGAAATGTTTTTTTTTTATTAGACCATCTAGTTGTAATGAATCACTTCACTGAATTTATTTTTTTGATTTAGTTACGAAAATATTACACAACAAGCCTCGGAGCACATTCACTCCAGTGAAATTATATTGACAATCGGTCGGTCTAGACTTGTAGAAGAATTTTTTAAGAAAGCTGCTAAAACCAGAACATTTGAAGTAATCGTTGCTGAAGGTGGATCCGATCTAAAAGTAAGTTTAATTTTTTTTCTTAATCTGGGTGTCTACTATTTTCATTCAACAAAATTCCCGGTTTTCTTTTCTCATAAAATTTAAATTTAAATTTGATTTCAAACATAAATAAATAATAATTCTAACTGAAAATTTGGAAAATAATTTTTTCAATTTTTTAAAAATAATCTTGTCTTTTTATAATTATAATTGGAAATTTTCTTTTTCAAGTTTATTACAATTCTGTTGATAATAATTTAATTTCTGCAAAGAATTTTACTATTTACAAAAATAATTGAAATCCTTCCAAAGAATAATGATATTATTTATGAAAATAATTTAATTCCTGTGAAGAATTATATTACAATTTGAAAAAAAGCAGTGATAATTAATTATTAACTTAATAAGTAATAAACATTAAATTTGCTTAAGAAATGATAAATGCAATTTATTTGAACATTCAGAAATTTAAAATTATAAAAATTTAAGAGAAGTTCAATAATAATAACTATTGAATAATAATACAATAATATAATTTTTGAAAGCAAAAAATTCATTTAAAACTTTAAAAAGGACTTTATATTTTAAAAATAAAATTATAAATACCGGTCACTAACTTCCCTTGATTATTTTCGGAAAATTTAAATTAAAATTCTTTCAAAGAATTAAATTATTTTTCAAAAAAAATATAAAGAAATTTCAATTGTTTCAAAAATTTTCAATTATTTGTTTAGAAAAATTAAATTATCCTAAAACAATGGAATTAAAAAATTTCACCAATTTTATTTTTCGGAATTTAAAAAAAAATTTTGCGAAAATTCAATTTTAATAAAAAATTTGAAGTCCATATCGTTTTTTTTAAATTAATAAAAATGTTAATTATTAATCTTCGCACTAAGAAACATGAATTCATTAAAATGTGACTATAAATCCCAATTATTAATTAATTAATTAATTAATTAACTATATTAATCTCTGTGGGTTTTCATTCATTCTGTTCGCAGTATGAAGTTAGTTTTTGTATATGCTTTTGTTTTTTTTTCTTTTTCGAAACACTTTGGTTTTTCGATTTGTCAATATCAATTTTTATTGTTTATTTAGAGAAAAGGTTAATAGATATTGCTTTTATAAAATAAGGTAAGAAATTTTCATAATGTTGATTTAGAAATTTTATAATTATTTTTTGTTTATATTTTAAAAATTATTAGTTTCTTTTGAAATAAAAAGTTATGAAATTTTCGTTTTTAATTACAATTTTTAACAATAATGTTTTTTCTATTTTAAATTAATAACAAAAAATGTGTAGGAAGAATTTGTGTATTTAATAATTACAATTTTTGTTTTTTTTATGTATATAAAGATATTTTATATTTTACTAGCTAAAAAAATGCTTGTGTACTTTCTCATATAATAATCATGTCTATTCACAATTCACATTTTTTTATTAAAGAACAAAATATTTAATTTCATTTGAAGAATTTCTTTAATAAGATTTAATTTTTTAACTTTCTAAAAACCAATTTCTTTTAAGTTTAATCTAGAAATTAATGAAAAAATTTGCATAATTTCTTTTTCTGAATTTAAAAACGAAGAAGAAATAAAGTAATTTAAACTATTTATATTTCTCCATCAACATTTTTTTTAAACTTCCATTTTGTAATTAATTTTGAAAATCATATTGTTTTTACAAAATTTGTAGTATTCTTTTGCATAATTTCTATTTATTATCAAAATTTTTTTAACAAAATCAAAACATTATATTTTTTATCAGTATTTATTAATAGATAATAAGAATTAATTATTTAGTATTTTTTAATAATAAATTAACTTTAGAAATAGAATTTTAAAAGTTAAGTATTTTTATGAAACTGAAACTTGCATCCAGTTACCAGTCCTACTTAATTTTTGAAAATTCGATATTGGATTTAAAACAAAAAATATTTAACATTTAAATTTAATTTCTAAAATTAAGCAGGTGCTGGTAGCAAATCAAAATCATGAAAATTTCTTTCATTCTTTTCTATTAAACAATATAAAGTGTTGTCAAAAACATTTTGTCGGACAAATCGAATTTCTATAATTTCTTTTATTTATTTCTAACAAAATTTGAAAATTATTTAACAAAATGTTAAATGTTATTAAAAAAAGATGAAAAAACTGGAATAATTTCTTAATTTTTTAAACATAATCTTTAATAAAAATTAAATTTTTTTTAGAGATAGATGATAAATGTTTTGGCTCAATTAACTTTTTTTCTCTAATTTCTTTTTTAAATTTAATACTGAAAATAATTAAGAACATCAATTGTATTCTTTTAAAAGTTGACAAAGATTATTGATTAATTTATAATGAATGAGAATATAAATTGTAATTTTAATTCGTAATCATAATTGTTATAATTGCTGTTTTATTTTTTGTTTCTTAACTTTTTTGTAATTTTTCTTTTCAAATATTTTAAATTTTTTAATTAATGTATTGAAAATCATCGAATTATTGCAAAAAATTTTATCAAAAAATTTAATAATAATAGAATTCCTTCACAAAATTCCACTATTTAGGAAAATAACTTAAATCTCGAGGAGAATTTTGTTTAAATGTTTAAAAATTCTAATTAAATTCTTTTTGCAGAATTTCTTTGATTTTTTTTGTCAAATAATGGAGTTCCTTTAATAATTTTAATTAAACATTTTAAAAATAATTAAAATTTTATGGAGAAGAATTTTTTTTTAATTGTATTAAAAATAATTGAATTCTTGCAAATAATTTTACTATTTAAAATAATTTAATTATTTTTATTTAGAAAGATTTGTTAAAATTTTAGGAAATATTGAAATTCTTTCGTGAAATTTCAATAAAATTTTTGACAATATGAACAGTAATAAATAATTTTGTACTTAAAAAGTGATTTTTTTAAAATTTTGATTATGAAATTATTTAAAAAATTTATGTTTGTTAATAAAAAATTTTGTAATTTGTATAACAGTATCAAATTAAATACTACGTTCCGCGCGTATCTTTTGCTAGTTAATAAATTAAAATACTTTGAAATTTTTATTTGTTAAAAAGTTTCTAAAGAAATTCTTTAACCAATTCAATTAAATATTTTCAGTCGAATTTCACAATATTTCTATTAACTCCATAATTTTTTAAAATTTATTTACATAATCTGATTGAATTAGTGCCTAACTTTAACTATCAAATTAATTTTTTTTATCTAATTCAAAGTTAGAAAACAGTATAAATATCTCTGAAATTGAAATAGAAAGTAATTTTTTAAAAAACAAATTAAAATAATAAAACTTTTTTAAATTTTGGTGAAAAAATTCCCGGTTTTGTATAAAAATCCCGGTTAGTAGAAACCCTGTTAATCCTTTAAAATTTCAAATCTAATTGATTTATTTTATTTACAGGGTCATCAGATGGCAGTGAACCTTGCGAAAGCAAACATTAAGACGACTTTAATTTCAGATGCTGCAATTTTTGCAATGATGTCGCGTGTCAATAAAGTTATTGTATCAACGCACACTGTTATGTTGAATGGTGGCCTTAAAGCAATATCGGGAACTTATACAGTTGCACAAGCTGCGAAACATTATTATGTTCCAGTTATGGTTCTTCTACCACTTTATAAACTTTCTCCTGAATATTTATGTCTATATGAGCAAGAGGGCTTTAATACGTACCTATCTCCTAGTCAAGGTGTCATCCCCACAGACAATATTCAACTTATGGATAAAATTCGTGCCTACAATCCTGCCATTGATTACGTACCTCCTGAACTTGTCACACTATTTATTTCAAACACGTAAGTATTAAAATATACTAGAGAGAATTACATTTCCATTTAAAATTTCTAATTCTGTAATTCTAATTTTGTAATTTTTCATTTCAGTGGTGGAAATGCTCCCTCCTATATTTATAGATTACTCAGTGAATTGTATCACCCTGATGATTATGAACTTTGACGATCACAAAAATATTTTATTAAATGAAATTATTGAGAATTTAATTTCTAAAATCTGTAAATTATCAACTAATTCAATAAGTAAATATAAACAAAATGCTTACTAGCATTTTGTAAAGTGTTTTCTTTTTATAAATATACAATTTGTGGAAAATTTAACTCTGAATCTTTGTAACCTCGCCTGCAAAATGGTCAAGGTAGAACAAAAAGAATTACACTTTCATTTTTTCTACTTTTATTTGTCTAAATATATGATTTTCATCTTTTAAAAAAGCAACTTATGAATACTTATTCGATGACAACTTAACAGTGTTAATATTGCTTCAATAATCAGTCTTTATACTTGAAAGATAATTGATATCCAATTAAATGGTAATTGCACTCTCTCGGCTTCTTATATATGTACAAAATAAAATTTTATTTACAAAATGCTTATTAATTCTAAACGTAAGGATTCCAGTTGCTTCCATCTTCGGGAAGTAATGAGTTCGTGACTATTAGAATAACGTCGACGATCCACCAAATTCCTAAACCACCTAAAGTTAATAATTTACCTACAGCAGTGCCGGTTTGTCCGAGACAAAACCGATCCATGCCGAGAAAACCTAAAAGTATACTGTACAAGAGGGTTGTTGTAAAATAGTGTCCACTGTACTTTATGCAAGGCACACCCTCACGATAAAAGTGCCTGCTTCCGTAACATTCAATGTCTGGCAAAACTGTGCAGGACACTTTTGTTTTTTCGACATCTTCCCAACGAGCACCGCCGAACTGAAAATTTATTCACTTACATTAGAAGTCTTAAATTTGCTTTAAATTATTATTTTTCTTGACAAATTTTTTTCTCAATCGTCACATTTTTTACAGTCCTGAAGAGTCGTAATATCACAACGAAATGTGATCAAAGGTCACAAAAATGTCACCATTAAATTTAAGTTTTTAATTTTTAGTAGAAACGGTAATTCTTAGAAAGAATTTTTATGAAAAAAATTTTATTTAACGTTCATTCCAACGCTAAAAACTACCATCAAAAAGTAAAGAATTATTTACTATTTTCCAAAACCCGAAGTTCTAGTTTTTAGGTTATGTGTAAAAAAACTCGAAATATGAACTAAAAAAAGATGTTACAGAATATATTTACTTTTACGCAGCCAAGACCAGTTTCTTCTTTTGCAGTTTTATTTCCCTTGAGATCTGTCGGTTCCTCACAATCAATAAATTCTCTGGGTCTGAAAAGTTAATTTTTTTTCATTTCATTGTCAAGAGGAGACTTTTTCAAAATTATGTTTAAATTATACTTCCTTAGAAATAAACTAGATTTCATAGAATTTATCGAAAATACTGCAAAAAGGTAATTTTAGCACAAATTGTCTCAGTGAGTGTTAAGTGTATCCTTATAAATAAACAAATACTTACAAAAATTTACACAATACTAAAGGACCCTCGGGTCTATATTCCTGCTGTATTTCCGGTGTTTTATTTGTAGCCGAAAGTATTAAGGATTCGGCAAATTTTGTCGAAAAATATGCACAGACTGTCAATACAAAAACTAACCTCATTTTAAGTGATACATATTACACATTCATTAATTTGTTCACTTCATGACTTCACTATACATACATTAATTAAATTCACAATAATGAATGGAAAAGTTCATCACTGTCA
Source organism: Leptopilina drosophilae (assembly GCA_032873175.1). Taxonomy (NCBI): domain Eukaryota; kingdom Metazoa; phylum Arthropoda; class Insecta; order Hymenoptera; family Figitidae; genus Leptopilina; species Leptopilina drosophilae. The sequence goes on from CM065481.1 coordinate 23,801,087, forward strand.
TCCTGAATAGACGCAAACGTATGCGCAGAAAGTTCTATTGCAGTTGGCCAATGAAAAAAAAGGGCGCGAAATATTGACTGTAAAATTCTGATGGTAAAACAGAATTCAAAAGTTATTTTTGATTTTAAAATTATTTTACAGCTTGATAATAATCTGTTACGAAGAAAACTTGTTGAATTAATTAAAAAATGGGTTCTTGAAATGTATATATATATATCTACGAATATGTTTTTAAAGTTATTTAAATGTTATAATTTCCGCTGACGTCAATTGCGATCACGTGACTTGTTTAATGGATAACATCTAATAGCTATGGGGATAATAATAGTTTTAATCAAACGGAATTATTTCTAATTTACATGAAATTTACATAATATATGTAATATATCTCGGTTTTAAAAACTGGTTTTGTAAACTAAATTTAATATGCATAATAATAGTAATTATAAATTTAGTGTACTTATATTATTTTAATTTACACGAATTGGAAAATTGGAAAATCTTTGTTAATTCGCTTTGTGTTAAGTTTTAACAATTTACATGAACTAGAAAAAACCGAGCTATATCGTCAGTAGATTATTATCTCTAAGTAATTAAAAAATAAAAAATTAGAAATTAAAATAATAATTACTTTTATGTATTAGTTCATTCACCAACGAAATATAAAATTTTCATTTTAATTCACTATAATCGATATGAGAAATAATATTTTTAATTAAAAATAATATTAATTATAACATGCGCTAAAGGTCACATATTATTATTTTTAGAACTTATAATTTTATTATATAATGAATCACACAATTTATTACTATCAATAAAATTAACTATAATAATCGTCGTATTCATTCATTCATTCTGTCCAGTCTGTCCACACCTGAAGTTAGTCATGATTATGTTTTTGTTTTTTTTGATTTGTTTTGATAGATAATTATATTTTTCTTTATTTTTTCACTCTTATTTATTAAATTTAATAATAGGTATTTATTTATTTTATTTAGAAATATTATTTTTATTTTTCAAATAGAACAAAATTATTTTTATTAATCTACAAAAATTATTAATGTTATTTTTCAATATTTCACTTCTTTCCAGAAAAATTAGCACTTTGTAACAAACATTTTAGGACTAGGTAATTAATCTTTTCGTTTTTTCTAAAAAAAAATTAAAAAACAGTTGGAAAATTAAAATTAGAAAATATTTTGCACATTTTCTGCTTCTCAATGACAATTTGTAAACAAAGTACAAGTTTTAAGTAGAAAAAAAGTTATTATATTATATTATATAATATAATTATATTATATTAATTATATTATATTATTATATTAATTATATTATATTATTATATTAATTATATTATATTATATTATTATATTATATTATCGAAATTATAATAGAAAAAAATAATTAAAACAATTTTTACTTTATAAAACAGTTTTTGGATACCTGAATTTTTAAATATTTTCAGTTTTTTTCAAATAATTTAAATATTTTACGATTATTCTTATTCTGACTTTTGGGCAGAAATATATTTATTTATTATTTGTTTTGCTTGAGAAATGTATTGAATACTTGATCAGGGTTTTCACGCATTTGTTCATTTGAAAGTTTCCGATTTTTTCAGTTTAAATAATATAAATTTTCCAGGTTTTTAAAATAACTTTTTTTTACCACATTAATAATACGAAATAATTGATTTCGTTTGACGATTTTTAATAACATTTTTAAGAAGAAAGAAATTTATAAAAAATTTGCAAATAATAGAATTTATATAAAATTGAGAAAATTTTTGAAAATAATTGAATTTTTGTCAAGAATGTTATTAAAATTTTTTAAATAATTGAATTTTTCCAAAAATTTTGTTAATAATTTTTAAAATAATTGAAATTTTGACGGGAATATTAAAAAACTTTTGAACATAATTGAGTTTTTGCAATCATTTATAATTTTTCCAAAATTTAATTTTTTTAGTGTTTTAAGTAAAATTCATCCATAAATCCATTATTATTTTTAATAATGAATGAAATGTATATTAAAAAAATATATCGCATTTTATAAGAATTTGAATTATTAAAGTTTTTCATAAAACTCAATTATCTTTAAAATCTGTAAAGTTCAATTGTTATTAAAAATAGAAAAAGTTTGAAATAAATAAAATCTTTTCAATGATAAGGAATCTAACATTTACAATTTTTTATGAATTTTCGAAATTGAATATTGTTTCAGTACTTTTGACAAAATTTTCTGGTGTTTTTGCGACTTTCCTGAATATATTTAGAAAAATAGTAATTTTTAGTAGAATTGTTCTGAATAATTGAATTTTTTAATGTTAACGAACAAGAAACTTCACGCGCGCTGTAGCGCGCGTTATTTTAGCTAGTTATATATAATAATCGTCGTGATTCCAGATTTCCGGATCTCTCTCCACACTTGAAGTTAGTTAAAGTTATTCTTTTGTTTTTTATACGTTTTGATAGAAAATAGAAATATACATATACATTATAATAATTTCTTGAAACATTTTATTATTTATAAAAATAATTAAATTCTTGCGAAGAATTTTTAAAACAAGTTTGAAAATAATTGAAATTTTCTGAAGAATTTTATAAATTTTTAGAAACATTTACTTTTTTTAAGAATTTCATAATTTATGAAAACAGTAAAATTTTTTTGGAATATTTTTCTATTTTTTTTTTTAAATAATTGAATTCTTGCGAATAATTTTTTTTTTAAATTTGGAAAATAATTGAATTCTTGGGAAGAATTTTTAAAACTATTTGGAAAGTCAATTTTAGGAAAAATTGACTTTTTTTGAAGAATTTCATAATTTAAGAAAATAGTTAAATTTTTTGGAATATTTTTCTATTTTTATAGGTAAAAATAATTGGATTCTTGCGAAGAATTTAAAAAAAAATTTTGGAAAATAATTAAATTCTTGGGAAGAATTTTTAAAAAAATTTGGAAAATAATTGAATTTTTCTGAAAAATTTTATAAATTTTGAGAAAAATTGAATTTTTTGAAAAATTACATTTTTTCTAAGGATTTTGTAATTTATGAAAATAATTGAATTCTTTCGAGAAATTTTATTAATTAGGTAAATGATTAAATTTTTGCGGGGGATTTTATTAAAATTTTATTATAAATTTTTTTGAATAATTTAATTCTGTTTGGTTATTTTATAAAAATAGTAGATATTGAAAATCATTGAAATGTGAAAAGTATTTAAAGATAATTAAATTTTACAAAGAATTCTATTAAAAAATTTGTCAATAATTGAATGCCGGTGGGAAATTTTATTAAATTTTTTTGAAAATAATTGGATTTTCCAAAAAAACATTTTATTATTTATGAAAATAATTAAATCCTTGTGAACGATTTATTCGAATTTTTTTAAATAATGGAATTTCCAAGAAGAAATTTATTACTTTTAATAATAATTGAATTATTGTGATAAATATTGTTATTTATGAAAATAATTGAATTTTGAAAAGAATTTTATTGAAATACATCAAAATAATTGAATTTTCGGGAGTAATTTTACTAAAATTATATTTAAAACAATTAATTTCTTTCGAATAATTTTATTAAATTTTTGAAAATAATTGAATTATTGCAGAAAAGTTTATTAAAATTGTTAAAAAGAATTGAATTTCTGTTGAAAATTTTATTATTTTTGAAAGGAATTGAAATCTTTATAAGAATTTTATGAACATTGTTTTCAATAATGAATTTTTAAATGTTATGAAAATTTTATTAGTTTAAATAATTGAATAAATTCTTGTCAAAAACTTTATTTGTGAAGTTAACTGAATTTTACGATTATGAAAAGAATTAAATTCATGCTTAGAATTTAATCAAAAATTTTTTTGAAAAAATGGAATTTTCATGAAAAATTTTATAATTATTAAAAGTAATTGAATTATTAGGAAAATAAAAATTGTATAAAATTTTGTTAAATAAAATTGATTTTTTTCAATATTAGCGAATTAAAAGTAGTGGAAATTCTCTAAAAAAATATTGTTTATATTCTTTGTTCGTAAAGTTAAATACCTATATATTGCTGATAATTTTTTTTACCTTCTCTATTCTTTAGAATAATTAAAATTTTGGTAATGAAGTTTTTTTTTTTAATTTAGGTATCAGATAAGAATTTTTATGAAATTCAATTTCCCTCGTACAAGAAAGTTTAATTATTTTCAATTTTGAAAGTTTTTTATATACTTTATAGTTTAAAAATATAATATATTTTGAAAATTTAATTAATTACTTAAATTAAAATGACTTGAAATTGTTTACAATAAAGAGTGGAGCACAATATTCCCGCGCGCTTGCGCGCGGATAATTCGGCTAGTTATATTATAATCATCGACGTAATCTGTCCTCACCTGAAGTTAGCGTTGTTTTATTACAATGTTTTTGTTTTGTAGTTTAAATTGATATGTGAAAAGAAGGAAAGGTAACTTGTAAAAATGTGTAGTGTTTTAATTTGTTACCTTCCTTAAAAATTAAATTTTGAATAATATTACTCAAAAATTATAAAAACTTAATTTTAAAGTTATGTTTGTTTGTTATTGTTTATTTAAAATCAATTTTTTATAAAATTCTTTTCAATTAGTTGGAAAAACAAAAAAGTTTTTTTATTTTTTGTTTTTGTATTTAAGTAATTGAATTCTCGTAGAATATTCTAATAAGAATTGATTGAAAATTGAATTTCAGGTAAAATTTGAGAGAAATTGAATATTAGGGGAGAGTGGGGCAAAATGGGGTAGGCGGGTCAAATGGGGTACCTATGTTTCTCCATGATGGATACTTTTAATTTTTTTATCCTCGATTATATAATTCATATTGATAAGAAAATGTTATTAATTATGAGGACACCATGAAAAAAAATTTTTTTTTGAAAGTTATACAACTTTAAAGTTTTGACCAAAAAAAATATCGATTTTTTGCGAAATTAAAGTGCTTATAAAACATTTTGGGATAATTTATTTAATTTGGCAAGTGTGGGATCTTTTTCAGCACTTATTCTAGAGTAATTTCCAATAGGATAGATTGTTAAATTGTTTACAACAATTTGTAAACATTACATTTTGTTGTAATATGCACTGCGGGGCAAAATGGGGTACCTACGTGCTGGGCCATACAAAGTTGTATTTAATATTCATTGAACTACTTAAAAACATTATATTATGCATATTAACAACTTTCCGCAGAAAAGTCAATATTTTTGTTTCAGGGTATTATGCTATCGATGTTTCACTATCGATATATCGATATTTTTCATTATCGATATTTTTTTGTTAAATTCTAATAAATATTGCTTGTTTTTTTATAATAATAAAGAATCTTACTTTTTGTTTGTATTTATGATCTCTTACAACAAGAATTTAACAAATTTTGAAAAAATATTCCATGTTTTGTATGGTAATTTGATACCACCCCATTTTGCCCCACCCATGGGGCAAAATGGGGTTTTTGCACCTTCTCAGAAAATAGGATATAAGTTCTTTCAAAAATTTTTTTCTCCGCTATGATCATAATTTTCTCAAACCTAAGAGTACAAAGAAGAATTCTGACGATTTGTTGAATCGATTTATTCATTTGGTTCTCTGTAAACAGCCAATTACAAAAAGGTACCACATTTTGCCCCACTCTCCCCTACACGGAAAAAATTTATTCCTGAAATTTTACCGAACTTCGTTCCGTAAAACTGGGATGAAGTGTCAAAACTGTACAGTACCGGCTAAAATTGCCAGTCCACCCATTTATGAAGGAATGAAAAAAATTTTAACAAAAAATTTATGAAAACTCAAAATTTTTTTAATTTATATTTTAAAGACGATAAAATTTTGAAAAGAATAAGACCTCACAGAAGTCATTTGGCAAATATTTTTTCAAGATATTTTTAAAAAACCGTCATTTTCAATGTTTTACAAAAAAAATTAAAAATTAATCAGATCCACTTGAAAATCGTTTCTTTTGGGTTTTCGGGGTATAGCTGAAAATGAATATGATGTCAGTTTTCAAAAATTCTAAATGTCAAATTTACAGTACTTTTAATCTCTGTTTCTTGAATATCTTATCCTCTTTGATTCAAAGGATCTCCGAAGAGGAGCGTTTCTTTTCCTCTTTGAATTTTCGGTCATTCGTATGTCTCTTTTTAGCGTCCAATAGTAGTCCGCTAACATTTTTTTGATCCCATTTTACCGGCACACAAAATAAAAATTTCGAGTGCGAAGACTGACACATGGTAGGTTCTTTTCCTTGGGGTGTATCCAAGGAGAAAAAAGTAGTCGGACCAAAAGTTTTTTGCTGGTATTTTTTTACACGTCTCGTAAGGTGGTGAAGTCTGAGAAAATGATTTGCATGGGGATTTACCTAATTTTTATGTTTTAAACAGACTTTTCGCATATTTCAATTATTGATTAGAATTCAGTGACTTTAATTACATAAAAATTGAATACATAAAAGATGTAAAAGTAGAGCTCCTCTTCGAAGATCCTTTGAAAACTGACATATTCATTTTCAGCTACCCCGAAAACCCAAAAGAAACGATTTTCAAGTGGATCTGATTAATTTTTAATTTTTTTGTCCGCCATATTGGATCCGCCATTTTGAATTTTTAATAACCGACTTTAAATTCATAATTAGCGACTCCAAAAGCCCCAGAGCAATGATTTTCAAGGAAATAAGAGCAATTTTTTTTAACCCGCCATTTTAGGGCCGCCATTTTTAACATCTTTTATGTATTCAATTTTTATGTAATTAGAGTCTCTGAATTCAAATCAATAATAAAAATATGCGAAAAGTCTGTGTAAAACATAAAAATTAGGTAAATCCCCATGCAAATCATTTTCTCAGACTTCAACACCTTTCTAGGCGTGTAAAAAAATACCAGCACTAAACTTTTGGTTCGACTACTTTTTTCTCTTCAGATACACCCCAAGGAAGAGAACCTACCATGTGTCAGTCTTCGCACTCGAAATTTTTTTTTTGTGTGCCGGTGTATTTTCTTTAGAAACATTTTAACCAAATAAAATTTTTAAAGTATTGTAATTTAATTTAATAATTAATTAATAATTGGATTTTATAGTCACATTTTAATGAATTCATGTTTCTTAGTGGGAAGATTAATAATTTACATTTTTATTAATTAATTTAAAAAAAACGATATGCAGTTCAAATTTTTTATTAAAATTAAATTCTTGCAATTTTTATTAAATTCTGAAAAATAAAATTGTTGAAATTTTTCAATTCCATCGTTTCAAGATAATTTAATTTTTCTAAACAAATAATTGAAAATTTTTAAAGCAATTGAAATTTTTTTATATTTTTTTTGAAAAATAATTTAATTCTTTGAAAGAATTTTAATTTAAATTTTCCGAAAATAATCAAGGGAAGTTAGTGACCGTAATTATAATTTTATTTTTAGAATATAAAGTCCCTCTTAAAGTTTTAAATCAATTGTTTGTTTCTAAAAATTATATTATTCTATCATTATTTAATACTTACAATTATTGAACTTCTCTTAAATTTTTATAATTTAAAATTTCTGAATGTTCAAATAAATTATATTTATCATTTCTTAAGCAAATATAATGTTTATTACTTATTACGTAAATAATTATTTATCACTACTTTTTTTAAATTGTAATAAAATTCTTCACAGGAATTAAATTATTTTCATAAATAATATCATTCTTTGGAAGGATTTCAATTATTTTTGTAAATAGTAAAATTATTTGCCGAAATTCAATTATTATCAATAGAATTGTAATAAACTTGAAAAAGAAAATTTTCAGTTATAATTATAAAAAGACAAGATTAATTTTAAAAAATTGAAAAAATTATTTTTTAAATTTTCAATTAAGATTTTTATTTATTTATGTTCGAAATCAAATTTAAATTTAAATTTCATGAGAAAAGAAAACAGGGAAAAAATTAGGCCATAACCGGGAAATTGAATGTTGAATGAAAATAGTAGACACCCTGGTTCAGTTTCAATTTTGTTTTAACTTTTACAGTACTAGTTTGCAAGGAGTAAAGATCTGACATTAAATTTTGAATATTATTCCTGAAAAAATAATTTAAAAATTATTAAAAATTACTGTTATGTCACTATATCCCAACTTTACTGAAAAATTCGGTAAAATATAAGAAACAAATTTTCTCCGTGTATAAGCATTATAGGGTGTATTTTTAAAAATAATTAATTTAATTGAAATTTATTTTTCAATTTTAGAAAAATCCTTCTGAAATTGGATTAAAGAATTCTAAATTATGTAAAAAGTTACGAAACTTTATACATTTTGAGACTGAGTATTCTATAAAATTAAATTTTTATATGGGTTTCTTTCTTGTTTTTTTCTTTTTTGTCTGAACTGTTATTTAAAAGTTTAGTTCTCCTTACTACTGTATATTTATTGAGGGAAAATGTGAGGGTGGAAAACGAGGAAGATTAAATAATACTTAATTAATGGTGATAATTAATTTAAACTCAATATCTCGTAGTTAGGTTGAGTTAAAATTTATTAATTATTATTATATATATTTGAATAGACGTGTTGTAAATGTACGCATTATATATAATAATAATAGGGAAATTGCAAGAGTAGAACAATGTTGCTGAAGATATAGAGACAAGTTAAATGGAATTAAGAGTAATGTATATACTGTCGATGTTAGACAAAGTACAGAGTGAGTTTAATTTCAGGAAGTTATACAGTGCTCACGTCAATTATATTGATTAAGGGCATTACGTAGGGTTTATAATATTCTTCTAAAGTCCTATGACGTCATTTACCTGACGACAGCTGGTGTATATTCACTTCAATCATTGGTCGCTCGTAACCTTTACCGGCGGTCGATGTCCATGTCTTTTCGATTACTTTTAGGTCTTCTTTTTTAATTTATAAGTTGATCTAGTATTATCGTTTACACTATAAGACATACCTACTTATATATGTCATAACTTAATTTATAAAATTATTTTCAATTCATCTGCGGGCAGGAAAATCTTATTTCTTTTTGTATATATATGAACTAATTATTTAGCAACTTTTTATTTTGTTAACTTCTTTTTGTCTCTTAAGATTTTTTCAGTTTAATCCATTACCTATTAGTTTCGAAAAAATATTCTTATTTACGAGTAGTTAAAAGTAAGACTTATTTCTCACAGTAAATAAAATAATACTTATATAGCTGTAATAATATTTATTCGACATAACATTTATACGAATAATTACAGTGAATTTATATTACACAGAAAAAGTAAGTGTTGTTTTAACACCAAATCAAATAAACTTTTAAAAAATTCATTTCAATCTTTAGAACTATAGAAAAAAAATAAAAGAAATTACAAAAAAACTATAGAAAAAGAATTATAAATCTCATATAAGTAAAGAAGGAATTATGTATTTAGTAACAAAAAGAGAGAGAGAGAGAGAGAAAGGTTTATTAATAAAAACAAAAGACACAGATATTATTTTTAATAAAAATGCGGACGTCAAGGAAAAAAGTATAAATGGATTTCTCAGCTTCGGAATTACATGCTCATTATTTTGATAAGCACGTTTCGTGTAAGAGAAAACAAGTACTGCGGATAAAAAAGAAAAAAATCGCTAGACATTTTCTTTCATGAAATATAATTTGAAATGTCTTGAAGGGTTGTTTTATACTATCAGACAACCCACGCGCGACCTTCAATTTTGGCAAAAAAGAGGAAAAAAGAAAATAAAATGAAAATACATCCGGCTTAGATACTTTATCTTCTTTTTTCGTTATTTTAATGGTCTCTAAATCTGAATTAGTTGAATTTTACTATTACTAGTAACATTTTACTATATGGTATATAGTAATTTTTATGAACAACTTTAACAATTTTTTTAGGTAAAATTTTTATATAAAATTATTCAAAACTTTATTATTTTCATTTAAAAATAAAAATCAAATCTTTGTTATAGTTTCACAATAATTGAAATTTTCAAAGATTTTAATAAGGTAAAGTTCCTATAATTATGGAACACTTTCTAAGCTTACTAAATTTCTATGATAAATTTCTTTGAATTAGGAGTGTTAATATGAATAATTCGAGTATAGATTAGAAGGTTTGATATTAAGTGAACAGTATTTAGGATTTATAATGTTTGTTTTTTATGAAATAAAAATATTATTAATTTAATTGTGAAACCTTGCACTAGTACCGATTATGAAACGATGGTTTCCTGTATGATGGGTGTTTCAATGTGAATGTCCCACATATGAAATACTTATTTTATTCAACAAGTAATTAAAATTGTATTGTTCTATCTCACTTATAAAGAATTAAATACAAAGCACAAATTCTAGTTAAAAAGATAATTATAAAACCAATTTTTTTGTAGAAAATAATGCAAACATTATATATATATATATATTTTTTTTTCTTTTAGTGCTCGTTGAAATTAGCTACCATGATTTTTTTCAAATTTTTTCATCAAGCGGTTTAAGAGTTACAGGTTTTTGAAAAAACACATTTTTAAAGTAATTTTTTTTAAATGCTTATAACTCGGACAAAAGTTGATCAAATTGAACGCTCTTATAATGAAAATTTTTGTTTTGTCGTGTAGTTTTTAATAAAAATGTAAAGAAATATTTTTTATTAATTTTCAAAAAACAATTTTAATTTTAAAAATTGTTAAAGTAGGATTTTAGAAATTTAATTTAATTTTTAAAAACTTTAACTCACGCTCCCTTCGGACAATTATTTGTAAAATGTAGTGGATTCCTCCTCTACTTAGTTATTAATTCAACTAAGAGGTTGAGAACCCTACTCTTTGAATTTAGAGAAGACAGGATAGTTTTAGGAATAATTAAATCAAAAACAAAATTAAGATTAAACAATAAAAAATATATATTTTGCCCAAAAATTCCCTATTACAAATTAGCTAAATTGGGTATGTGTAAAGAGTAATATGAGTATAAGTGTGAATGAAATTAAGCGTGTGTGCGCTGTGAAATATAAAATACTTTTACTCACTATTCAGAATTCTTTCCTTGAAATATTAATCCAATGATGAGTGTTTCGCCTCTCTTTCGCTTGACGAAAATCTTCCGGAAAATTGGAGAAATACCTAATCTAGGTTCACTAGATTGATATTTCGTTAACGAATTTAATATTCCTTAATTCACACAATTCACAAGACCCAATCCCCGTAAATAAAGGCTGTCTTTAAAAGTGTTTCGAAAATCAATATTCTTTTGTAAAATATGCTTTATTTTATTTCTGCTGATGCTAAATTCTTTAATGTTCTGTTTTAATGCTTTATGTTTATTTTTAATGTCTTTATTTCAATATTACTTTCAATTTAATTATTTTTTAAACTCTTTTACAAATTCCTTAATTTTATATTCTTTCAATCTAATTTCAATATCTTTTTTTGAACTCTTTATTTCTAATCTTTTCGTAATTTCTTTATCTTTATCTTTATTCACTTTGTTTTCAATATCTTTTTAATTCTTTATTTTTATTTTCAATATCCTTTTTAATTCTTTATTCTTTTTATTATTTTTCACTTGTCACTTTATCGTATCCTTTATTTCAATTTAATCTTATAAAATCAACCTTTGTTTACTTTATTTATTTCTTTTAATTCTCAATTAAATTCACTTTATTTAAACAACTTCTTATTCAACCCTTATTCCTTTTAATATGATTTACACAGCTACTTGCCGGACTTATACAATGCCTGGCCAAAACTGCCGGCTTCAACTACAGGTTACCTCGACCTGGACAAAACTGCCAAGATTTCCCAGTGTCAATCGGTTTTATTGATTGACGATTTTAATGGGGAAATCGTGTATTAAGTTCATTGCACTTGACTGTTGCCAAGCCAATTTCTGCAACCTTGCAGATTTAGATAGTGGTGTGATCCAAGTCCAGTGACATGGATGCACCACTCCTTATATTGGGCAATTTTCTTTATATATTTTCTAATTATTTCTTAACAGGGTCAATAAACCATTTGTTTATTAAAGGAATTCCATTAAGAAATACTGTGTCATATTGTTAAGGTTTTTCATCTCGAAATTGCGAAACCTGAAGGAATGTTAAATTCGATTAAATTTATTAGTTATGTAGAATTAGAATAGAATTGAAATGTCCTGAATCAAAATATTTAAAGGCTAGAATGTCCTTTTGTGAGATTACATAGAATTATTCTTGTGTAAATGTTTCATGTCGTGCTAACAAAATATTGTGTTGTGTGAAAATGTTGTTTGTAATTGTAGTTTTAAACTATTTATAATATAAAAAAGTTACGGAGTTCGGCCGTAACAAAAATAAAATTTTATTTTTAAGAATGTATGTATTGATCGATTTTTTCAAATTTTTTTGTAAGAAACTAGTACTAAATTAAGAATTTTAATTCGTTTGGTTCTCTGTAAACAGGCAATTTTGTAATTCTGTTCCATTATGGGCACGAAAATTTGAAAACGTTTCATAAGTGGAACTTTTACCTTAAAAAAATCTTTTGCATTTTAACTACTTCTAAAAATTCACACCATAATGCTTTTAATCCTTTCTGTCTTTCTACACGGAGAAAAATGAAAATTCAGATTTCGGACTGAATATAAAACAAATTTGAATGATTTATATTGTCGTTGGAAGAAATATTAAATTTTAGTTTTCTATCTCTAAAAGCTTAGTAACGATTTTCAATTAAGATCAATGCTAATATTTTAGTAAACACTAATACTCTTCTGTCAGCAAGTGCAATCAGATTCCGTAATTAATTCAAAGGTGTAACGAATTAGGGACAATTATTATTATTTGCATTTAAATTCAGCTACTCAATTGTTACAAACTTTGTATCAACGTTCACTTAAAAAAGATCGGGGCATAATGGATTACTTGAATTTCACTGTAAAAAAGAGGCATCTTATTTAAGATATTATTGCAGTCACTTTTAAGTTATTTCGAAAAAGTTATGAAAACATCTTAGGATGCATTGATTTCTAAGATGAAAGATGGAAAAATAAGATATTTTAAGTATCTTAAAAGTGACTACAATGTATTTTAAGATGTTTCTTTTTGCAGTGTTATTCAAAAGTGGTAAATCAGAATAATTTCGGTTTTTGATCAAAACAGTGTACTTGGAATACTGTAAGTTTGTACCAAGTTTCATTGTTATTTATTTATTATTGTTAAAAATATGGTAGAAAAAGTGATTTTGACGCTTGAAAGTAAATTTTTGATTTTTTGTTATATCTTTTTCAAAATTACTTGTAAACAATTTTTGTATATCAGGTTTTGAGCTTTAAACATTTGTTTTTAAAGAACAATTGACAAGTTGTGTTCAATACAACTTCAATACAATTTATCAATGTATTGATAAAAAATAACAAAATCTTCAACAAGAACCTTCGGGGAACCAATGATAAACCTTTATAAAAAAATAACTGGAGAATGGATTTTTAAGTAAATGGATTTTGCATTTTGCTACAACTTTTAAAAATTTGAAAAATGCATTCTTTGTTATAAATGTACAATACAAAACAAAATTGTCAATACTTTCACAACTTTTAAATCACAACGATATCTATACACTTAAAAATTTTCGTTTTGGTCCCGGGTCTAAATTAAAAAATACAAAGGTTTAAAAATTGCACACTTTTTCAGGTTAAAACTATTTATTTTCTTTTAATTGAAATTGTTTTTTTTTTTGTTGTTAATCATGTTCTGATCATAGTGTTCAGATTAAAAGCCAACTTCAGTATTAAGAAAATAAATAGTTTTAACCTGAAAAAGTGTACAATTTTTAAACTTTTGTATTTTTTAAATTAGACCCGGGACCAAAACGAAAATTTTTTAGTGTATAGATATCTTTGTGATTTAGAAGTTGTGAAAGTGACAAATTTTTTTATTTTTCTTTAACGGAGTTATTAAGTTGTAAAGTACGTAACTATTTGGAAATCGCGAACATTCAACTCAATATTTCTTGATAATTCAAAGGAAAAATTAATAAAGTGCTAAAAAATCCTGAAAGTTCATCAAAAATACTCTATATTCGGTGAGTTTTTATTTAATTCAATAATTCCTCTTTCTCGTATTTAATTGATAAAAACGTCAAAATTAGGTTATTTGGTGGATCAACTTTAAAAACGTATTTTATCTATTATTTTTATATTTTTACCAGTTTTTTTATTTAAGAATTATTAATCATCGAATTTTAAACATGAATCAATAAATCTTTTTGCACTTTTACGAATTTTTCAATAATTTTTTTAAATATTTTATAATTTCTAAAAAAGTGCTATTTTTCGGCACAGGGGGGAAACGCTTTTTATAATTATGAAAATAATTGAATTTTTTTAACGAACTTTGTTAATTTAAAAATAATTGAATTCCTGAGTAGAATAGCTTTGTATTGTTAAAATTATTGAATTCTTGCGAAGAACTTGGTTAATTTTTTTTAAATTATTGAATGCCTGTGAAAATTTTATATTTGAATATTCATTAAAAACTAGTTTTAAATTTATACAATTAAAAAGGGGTTCTTATGAAGTGAAATTTAATAGGAACATAACTTATTTAAAATTTGTGATGCGATACAAAAACAATTTCTTGATTTGTAATTAAACTATTTAGACATTTAATGTATACTGCATATATATTTGTGAGGTAATTTTGCCGTAATTGAGCTTAAAAGGAGATTTTTTTGTTGCAGTGTTTGTTTATAATGACAATTGATGTACACTGCACGACAAATACGTCGTTCCACTCGTGGGCAGAGTAACGCGCCATTGCGTCTGACTGCGTTGACCTTTTCTACTATAACTGGATATCCCGTTTTCTCGCGTCAGACACACATGCCCATTACTACTGATTTGTACCACTTGTGTCGCATTGAAAATCCTCTCTACTACTTGTTTCACTCCCTCACTCCCTCTCTCTTTGCCACCTCAGAGTTTAATTATCATTTGGGTTGAAATTAAATTCATGGTGAATTTAATTTTTTTTATTTTTCTTACTCAACTGATTTTTTTTGGTCAAAATTATGCTAATGTATAAATTAAATAAAAAAATCTTGGAATTATAATTATTGCTATCAAATTTTATTTAGTAACATTATCAAATTTTATTAATAAATTCGTGTATCATTGCATTATATTTCGACTAAATTCATTGCCGACTAATTTGAAAAAATTATACTATTTTGTAGGAATAATTTTAAAGTTATTAAAATCACTGATTAAACAGAATTGTTTTAATATTTTTCATATTTATTGTAAAATAAGCATCTAAAGTATATGAAGTACATATAGTATCTATTAGAATTATTGTTTAAGCAAATTGTTAAAAAATTAAGTTTTGTAATTTTTTAAAATAATATTATTAAATAAGTTCAATATTTTCTCCATAGTTTCTAAAAACAAAATTTTTTTCTACGAACAATAATTTACGAGATAAAAATTCCTAAAAAAAGTGTCGAAATTATTGGATTGCAAATATCTTGAAAAATATTAAAAATTTTGTAAAACATTTTGTCACACTTATTTAGGACCCTAAACACTATCAAAATTTATCAAATTACAAAGTACAAGCAAAACAAAAATTTCGTCGATGCATAGAGCCATGGAACGCCCCATATAGCATTTTAAGATGATTTACCTTTTGGTCAAGTTAAAACCTGGTTTTAATAAAAAATTTAGTGTGAAATGTGTCAAAAGTACTTAAAGATGGGCAAATATATAATTTTTGAAATATCTTTTTTATTTTTTGTGTATAGCAAGTTGTGTTTAAAGATTTTCAGAGCGATAAGAGCAATTGTTTAAAAGATAAAAGAACACAAACTGTTAGAGGCAAAAACGGAGATATTTACCCGCGTGGAAATGAAAGCTTGGGCGAAATCCAGCAAAGTATGGGAAAGCTTGGCAAAGTATGGCAAAGCTTGGCAAAGTATGGCTAATGAGCGTTTCCCAAGCTTTGGAATCTACATGATTAACAACGATTATTAAAGTACGCGGACACTTAGAAAAAGTATAGAAACAAGAAAATAGGTATGGGAAAATAAAAAATTTATTATTTTTTTATTATTTTTTTATTATTTTTTTGGAAAATTGAAAATCTGAATTTCTGGAGCTTGGCAAAGTTCGGCAAACCTTGGCAAAGTATGGGAGAATAAAAAATTTATTATTTTTTTCTTATTTTTATGAAAAATTAAAAATCTCGCATTTTGGAGCTTGGCAAAGTATGGCAAACCTTGGCAAAGTATGGGAGAATAAAAAATTTATTATTTTATTCTTATTTTTATGAAAAATTAAAAATCTCGCATTTTGGAGCTTGGCAAAGTATGGCAAACCTTGGCAAAGTATGGGAGAATAAAAATTTTTGCATTTTTTTCATATTTTTATGAAAAATTAAAAATCTCAATTTCTGGAGCTTGGCAAAGTATGGCAAACCTTGGCAAAGTATGGGAGAATAAAAAATTTATTATTTTTTTCATATTTTTTTGAAAAATTAAAAATCTCGCATTTTGGAGCTTGGCAAAGTATGGCAAACCTTGGCAAAGTATGGGAGAATAAAAAATTTATTATTTTTTTCTTATTTTTATGAAAAATTAAAAATCTCGCATTTTGGAGCTTGGCAAAGTATGGCAAACCTTGGCAAAGTATGGGAGAATAAAAAATTTATTATTTTTTTCTTATTTTTATGAAAAATTAAAAATCTCGCATTTTGGAGCTTGTGAAAGTATGGCAAACCTTGGCAAAGTATGGGAGAATAAAAAATTTATTATTTTTTTCATATTTTTATGAAAAATTAAAAATCTCGCATTTTGGAGCTTGGCAAAGTATGGCAAACCTTGGCAAAGTATGGGAGAATAAAAATTTTTGCATTTTTTTCATATTTTTATGAAAAATTAAAAATCTCAATTTCTGGAGCTTGGCAAAGTATGGCAAACCTTGGCAAAGTATGGGAGAATAAAAAATTTATTATTTTTTTCATATTTTTTTGAAAAATTAAAAATCTCGCATTTTGGAGCTTGGCAAAGTATGGCAAACCTTGGCAAAGTATGGGAGAATAAAAAATTTTGCATTTTTTTCTATTTTTATGAAAAATTAAAAATCTCAATTTCTGGAGCTTGGCAAACTTCGGCAAAAGTCGGCAAAGTATAGGAGATTGAAAAATTTTTTTTTTAATATTGTTTTGGAAAATTAAAAATCTCAATGAAGAAAAAATAGTTTTTTTATTCTCCCATACTTTGCCAAGGTTTGCCATACTTTGCCAAGCTCCAAAATGCGAGATTTTTAATTTTTCATAAAAATAAGAAAAAAATAATAAATTTTTTATTCTCCCATACTTTGCCAAGGTTTGCCATACTTTGCCAAGCTCCAAAATGCGAGATTTTTAATTTTTCATAAAAATAAGAAAAAAATAATAAATTTTTTATTCTCCCATACTTTGCCAAGGTTTGCCGAACTTTGCCAAGCTCCAGAAATTCAGATTTTCAATTTTCCAAAAAAATAATAAAAAAATAATAAAAAAATAATAAATTTTTTATTTTCCCATACCTATTTTCTTGTTTCTATACTTTTCCTAAGTGTCCGCGTACTTTAATAATCGTTGTTAATCATGTAGATTCCAAAGCTTGGGAAACGCTCATTAGCCATACTTTGCCAAGCTTTGCCATACTTTGCCAAGCTTTCCCATACTTTGCTGGATTTCGCCCAAGCTTCCTCTTCCACGCGGGTATAAATAGTTTATTGTGCATCTAGGGAGGAAAATAGAAGTTTTTATAGTAAATGATGTGTTCTTTAATATTTTCTAATAGATGAAAAAGTGATAGTTTTGACTACTTCATTTAGGTTTAGATGCTTATTTTACAATAAATATGAGAAAATTGTTCCTGTAAAATAGTATAATTTCTTAAAATTAGTCAGCAACGACGTTAGTCATATTATAATGGAATGACTCTAGTTCATTAATTTACTAATTTATTAATTCATAAGAGTTTAGAGAGTTATAATTGTTAATTTAGAATTAGAGAACATTATAATATTATATCTGGTCAGCTTAAATAGAATTCTGGTGAGAGTGTGTTTAATACTAAATTGTAGTAATTATGTTAATTGGTTTAATACTCTTGTTTCTAATTCAAGGTTGTTGATGAACGTCAATTAAATTGCAGTTGAAAACTCGCATGCACTTTACGCAGCTAATTAAAAAAACTTGTTGGTTTAAATGATTGTTAATTAATTAAATGTCCATTAAATAAATCAAATGAAGATAGCCTTTTTTGCTTTTATACTACTGTTCTGACTGTTTACTTTTCGTTATGCAAATTTTTTAAAATTTTTATAGTAATGTTAAAATTAGATGGCGTCTATTTATGATCAAAAGATGATTTTCATTTAGGTCAAATAAATGGTATTATATGTATTAATAGGATGTTTTATAACTACTAATCGAATTTTGAAATAATTGGTTCAAAAATAAATTAATTGACTTGAATTAAAATTATTTTATTCAAGTTAATATTTATTTGATAATAAACAAGTAATCGGTTATGTGAACAAAATGTTACTAATGTCTGTTGTAGTCAGTTGGTTAAGGAGTATTGGAAGATTAGTCTTTGAGACTTTTATTTTGACAATTGGCAATGCCACAGTGTAAGTTATCTTTTAATGGAAAAAAGATTGAAAATCAAAGTTTTACTGTTTCAGTATTTTGTCTCGCATTTGCATAAAAATAAATTAAAAAACCGCTGCCAAATTATACATTTTTGTTATAATTTTGCTGCTCATTTCATTCGTTTTCGTAAATCTCGTTGTGTTCATTTCATGAACACTTTGCTTCCTCATAGAGATGTTAATAATAATAAAGTATAAATTTTGAACAATTATTCTCAATTGCTGTAATATTTGTTTCTCTTTATTTAATACTTCGACATAAAAAAAATTTCCATCGTAATTTCTGTTTTTTAAAATATCAATACTTTCTTAATTTCTAATCAAATTAGCTTCAAGAATAGGTCAGTCGAAGCGTTTTTTAATGCTCTACAAGTTGGTAACTATAGTTAAGATGAATTGGAGAATTTGACATGCACGGACATTGAGCAGGTTTGGAGTAAATTAAAAGACAGAACTTTTAGTAAATTTGATCTTATTCCACTTAGAGATTTCTGTCACATTAAAAAAACAACCTATTGTTTATGAAAGGCATGTGATAAAAGTTACAGGAGAAATGGAAGAATATTTTAGAGCATTATTAATTGCTGGAGAGTAATTTTTTAAAAGTTAATTTAATTTATTATTTTATCAATATTAAAAAAATTATTAATAATAAAAAGTTAATAATTAATTTATTTAGATCAACCTGAAAGCGAAGCTGCCGTGTTTCTGAGCGGAGTAAAAGCAACACAAATAACATTTTATGATGTTCCTGCTTTAGAGAATAATCTTGATTTATCAAAAATATCTCAAAACATACTAGAAAAGCTAAATTATTTATTAAATAAAATTGCCGAAAAGTCTGCAGTTTTATATTCGGAGTGCTTTTAAGACGAAAAAGAATCTTATTATAAAAATAACTTCGGAAGTAGCAGAAAATATTTATATAAAAACCGTAGGGCAAGACAATGATTTTTTAATCATTTGTTTTAAACATTTTCTCAAACCCTTTCCACCTATTCAAAATAAAAATTATGTAAAAGAGAATATCTTGACACTTATAAAACATAAACAAAAAATGTCAACATCAACTTACGAGTAATCACATAATCTTCTGGTTTAAAGTGGTCGCTGCACACTTTCATACTAGAACTTAATTTTTTCCCGGTTTTATGACAATAGCCCATTGTTTTTGTCTATCTACATTTTTAGGAATTTGATGCAAATGTTTATCACCACTTCTTAAAACTGAATACTGAGGATCACAGCAAATATGGTGTTCTCTTTTTTTCGTTTACTCTACTATAATTATGTTCATTCATTATTATTTTTTAAAAAAATAAGTTTAAGAAATACGAAAAAGTTTTAGAATTTAAAATAAACTGACAGAAATACCAGAACACACGTGTAGTTACATATAAACTACACAGTGAGTCCCCCTTACGTTAGTTCAAACCTCCAATATATCCGGTGAATATGGACGAAAAATGTTTATCGAGGGCTCAAAAGATATGTCTACAAATACTCTACAAAATTAGAGAAAAAATTTATATGTTAAAAGATCGAACCTGAACTGAACTACACCCAGAGAAATGGGATAATTTGCTCAGAATCAATTAGACTTTTTATTTGTTTCAAATAAATTTTATTTGGTTAAAATAAAATTTTATTTGACTCAAATGTGTGTTTTGTATATGAGGCATTTTATTTGTAATGTCCGAAGTTGAAATTTCAACTTCTTAAAAAACTTTAATCTCGGGGAACTTGTTGTTCTATGAAGAATAAAGAAAAAACTTGTCTTAAAATAAGTAGCGTACGATACTAACAATGAGTTTTAACAAAAATTTGACTCCTCGACTCATTTTGAGGTTATATAAAAATTATTCATAATGAGACCAATCATATTCATTAAAAGTATAAAAGATACTAATAAATTTTCATCAAATAATAAATAAGCCAATAAAACATAAAATATATTAATTACCTGTGCGTAAATGACATATCAGATGTTATATAATATTCATTTTACATATATTTTGCCTACAATTCTTCCATTAAGAAAATCAAATTTTTAAATTATAAATGTTTGTTGACATGCCAGTAGTGCCAAATTGATTTCACACAACTTATTGCAATTAATAGTAAATATTATTAAATATAAATAGTTAATTAATTAATAAATAAATATTAATAATAATATTAATAATTAATTAATAATTAATTAATAATTAATTAATTAGTAAATATTATTATTTTTTTATTATTTTATTATTGTATTAATAGTATGAAAAGTAACTTAACAATTTTTTCTCGTCGAAAGACATTCTTTAGTTAACATCAGAAATTCATTTTAATAAATAATACTAATTATTGTTTAATCGGTTCTCGTAGAGTTAAGTACACTTATTCGCAATAGATTTTAGTTACAAATAATTACACTATTCATTGTGAATTTCCGATAAAGGGATTTTATTCACATTCGCGAGACAGTTCTAGAATATGTTTCCACGTTACACGAGTCCGACGATGCCTATGGCGCGCGCGCACCTCTAGGAATTAACCAAGTAACACATAGGGGTTAATTCAAATTCCGGATGCTGCCGAAATCCTTGCCGTAAGCGGTAACGAGTAAATATGAATAACTAGGAAAGAAAATTAATTAAACTAGGTGTACTTGTAAACTTTCCACGAGAACACCCCTGGTCAGTTGCAGAGCATACGAGGAAAAAGAGAGAAAGCTCGTTCGGCCTTAGGAGCACCTGGGCAGAAAGAACATTTCCCTTCATGGTATTTGCCTCACAGAAGAGCACCTCTAACTGAGACAATTACCTAGAAGGTAAGAGAGACCTTTCTTGTTGGACCCGAAGAGCACCTCTGGCCAAGGCGGAAGACGATCTGACGTTCTAGGATCGTGCAGCGAGGTATATAGGTTCGCTTCGCTGCGACGGTAAGAGAGCGAGAGGTGGGGGAAGCTGAGGCAGGCGACGCAAGTTACGTGCGCGGTCGTCACTCTCTCGTAGCTCTCACGCTGAACGTTACTACAATGGCTGAGTGTGTGATGTATTCTACTTCTCTATATATTAAGAAATAGTCCATCGTTACAACTTTAATTAAGTTACTGTTTAATTAATAAATTTATTTTTAAATAAAAGAACATTAAAATATTTTCAAATTAATGAAAAGTAATACTTTCACAGTAATTATACGAAATAGCACAATATGACAAAACTGCAAATGTTACCAACCCAACATTCTGAAAATACTTACCGACAATACTCATTCTGAGCAACTTGAAGTTTAATTTGTTTAAATTGAGTAGTAGGGGCCATTCATAAATTACGTAACAGCTTATAGGGGGGAGGGGTTTCGAATGTATATTACGGTTTGTTACATGGGCGGGGGGGTGCTTTGTGGTTGTACGTACTTTTTAACATTTTAAAAACGAAACACAAAATACCAGTCATTAATACTGATATAAGTTTTTGAAATTAAATACCAAGTATATTTTTGACGCTTTTCGAAAGCTGCTTATTTGAAGAAATATTAAATATTATAATAAATATTTATGTTAAAAATGTAAAAATTATTTATTACGTACAATGACAGGGGGGGAGGGGTTTCGATGATGTGTTACGCTTTGTTACATAGGGGGGGAGGGTCCTGAACTGGCTCTTAAAAGCGTTACGTAGTTTATGAATGGCCTCTAAATTGCGCATACAAGTCCCTTTAACCTTGCGTTCTTGTGTTATGTGGGAATATCACAACGCGCCACTATCAGGACATCCAGAAGCGGACGAGATCGTTCGGGACATACGCACACGATTCTACTGACCAGGAATGAATAGAGATGTACGACGTTATATCTCAGGCTGCCATCTTTGCATTTGTTGCAAGCCCGTACGACAAAATATACCACCCAATTAGTAGCCACGCTCGGCTCAACAGGCTTAGGAAACAGTAGCAGTCGACCTCATGGGACCTTACCCACGCACCAAAGATGGAAACCGTTTCATTTTGGTGGTCACCGATTTGTTTACCCGTTGGGTGGAGGCTTTTCCATTGCGTGCCTCAGACGCAACACGTATCACGCGAGTTTTAGAAACACAAGTTTTTGCTCGCTACAAATATCCCAAAAGAATTCTAAGTGATAATGGCACGCAATTTACTGGACGCGTTTGGGCAGAGGCAAGCCAGCATTGGGATTGTCACCTATGGACCACACCGGTATACCATCCACGAGCGAATCCTACGGAACGCAGGAAATCAAGAAAGGTTTAAAGTTGCGTTTCCATGCGTCTAATCAGGACTCCTGGGACCGGAATATTCCCGAAATACTCTTCGGAATCCGTAGGCGACAGAACGCTACGTCGAAGTTCTACCCAAGCCACTTGTTATTTGGAAAAACTATTCTCCGACCCGGCAAGTGGCGACTGCAGGAAAACGAGGAATACATCGAACTTCGGGATCGTAGGATCGCTGCAATAAATCAGCAAATGATTTATCAAGAAAAATCAATTGGGTTTACGCTCCACAAAATAAACTATCGAACAAATTGGCCGACTATAACGCCGACCTCGATGGGGCCCGTACAGGACTTTATCCAATAATCGAGCCTCATTCTGGGGAAGTCTATACCATTCTGCGGGATAACACCCCACAAAAGGTACACGGTGACACCCTTGTACTAGCCCAAGCTTTACTGCAAACCATTGTGCTGGTGAACAACCACCACAACATCAAATCAACGTGGATGGTGGACAACCACCACAACAACAAACTATTGTGGTCGGTGAACAACCACCACATCAACCAACCATTGTGGCTGGTGGACAATCACCACAGCGTCAAATCGTCGGAGAACGACTGTTCATCCGTGAACTACATGATAATGAACTGGACGAGTTCATTTAACAACCAGTTAATGCCAGTTAGCGTTACACAATGCGCAGAGAGAAGCGCATCAACTACAGGGACAACCGCCCCTATGTACCTCGGAGGGGGTACACGTAAATATATTATCACATCAAACGGACTTCAAAGTTGTAAAGGCCTATCCAGTATACCCAAAAGGAAAAACTAAATTTGGGTTTTTCCCAAATCGTCGTCACAGACCGAAGCACATCTGCGTCATGGCGTGGTCCCCGCTCGACTAACCCTCGCTCCGACTCACTGCGTAATCGCCGCCAGTGGGGGAAACCAGAGCGCGCTCGGATTGGCTACCGAAGAGTTGGTAAGGGAAACACGAACATGCAGCCGGACGGAGCATGTAAATACCGTGCGATTCTCTGACTCGCTCTCAGTTCCTTCGCCGACACCGAAGACGATACACGACGAAGACTTTCCTCTCGGAGACCGAAGAAGAAGACCAAAGGCTGCCTTGCAGTGTTGGGAAGTGACGCGTCACTCGAGGTTTTTGACGTAAAATACCTGGTTTTCTACATATGTAAAATACGTATTTTACCCCCCTCCCCAAAAAAATACATTGTGTATAAAATTTTTGAAGTAAAATACGAGGTATTTTACTGTAAAAAACCACGTAATTTACCTGAGGTATTTTACGCGCCCATCCCTGCTGCCTTGCCTTCCTCTGGACCAGCTGCACGCGCCTCTCACCTGGAGGAGCTATTCGGGCTCACCTCCGAGAAACTTGGCTCCGCCACGCCAAGTCCGTTATCCCCGGACACTTTATTTATCCCGGCGGGAGTCTCTCCAGAACCTTTCTTCCCAATTCCTCGCCGTAGTAAGGTCCGACCGGCTCCTAAACCTTTCCGACGTTTGAGCTTCGACGCATAAAAAAAACAACCGGCCCTTTTTAGGTCCACCATACTTTTCGACGTTGAGAAAATTGTACCAGGCATTTTCAGACCCGTTTTGAGCCGCTTCTACTTCTCTAGGATTCGGGTCAACAACAAATTCCTGATCGAGTTCGAAAATTACTGCACGAGCGAAGCAAATGCGGCAATAGTACGAAGTCAGAATTGATATTTCCGTCCAAGTTGCACACGATATTTTTTGTCCAATTGCGCGATAAACAAGACGCATCCGTGAATTCAAAAATGAATATGCACTAATTATTAAATGTGAATGAATTATTTTTATTAAGCTTAAGGTGAATTCAAATATTTTTGATAAATTTATCAATAAAATTTTACTTAAAAACTTGATATCTTCTGAAACACCGATAAGAATACTAATTTTGTAATAAGTTAAGGAGGTTCTCCGGCAAGTCAATTTAATTGCTGACAAACTTTTCTTACCATTTTTTTAAAAAACTAGTATATTGTTGAGTTAAATGAATAGAAAAGTCAGGTTGATTTTCCATTACTCGTCAAGCGGTAAGAGAGACAACTGCTGTCACTCGCTTGAGAAAGAGAGAGAAAGCACAAAATCGTTCTCAACTACTACTTAGGTGGCAGGAGTAGTCGATTTGTATAAAATGTGTTGCGCGCAACTGAGCACTACTGGAAGAACCTCCTTAAGTAATATATCGTAATATTGAACTTTTTAATCACAAATAATAATTATCTTAATAAAAACACATTAAATAGTGACGTGATAAAATAACAACAGAATAAGTAATAGAAATTAATAATGTTGTTGTTATAATTGAACCGTCATAATTTAATTGTTTAAAAACTTAAAAGGTCTTGTACAGTTAAAGATGTTTCTACAACACATGCACGAAAAACTCGTGTTTTTCCCTGTTAACATGGCAAGAAACAGACTTTTCTAGACTAGTAACTCGCAGCGGGAAAAAAACTTTTGCGCAGGGAAAAAAACTCTTAATCTTCAATTTCATTGACTCAAGTCGCTCGTGTGAAGTGTACAATGTTTTCAGAAATATTCTTTCACGATGCAGAGGTACCAACTCTTATATTCGAAATATTACTATAAATCCCTATACTTGCACGTTATGTTCAAAGTTCGCAACACTGAAAAATAATAAAATTGATAACTTTGTGATGACAACACTGGAATGTGTAGCCAACTAACCTAAAAATTATCATTAAAAATTATTCTAAGTTGGTTTTTTTGCAGTCGGGGGGCTTCGTTCCACGAACCCCCTGGCTGGGGCTCTGCCCTGGACCCTGTCGGGGGGAGACCCCCCGAACCCCCCCGCGCGATCAAACAGCTGAGTACGTTTCAATGTATATCGGTACACTAGTCTGTACCACAGTGTCTCGTTTCTGATAGGCGAAACAGCTATCCAAATAAATCATTCCTCGTTCTTAAACACTTGTTGACACTCGTTTTTCTTGCATGTTTTGTAGAAAATAACATATGCACCACGGGTGGAATGTTTTTGCGCCAAAGGCGCTCTCGTGCTACGGCTCGTTCTGCAAACATCGCGCTTGGCACAAAAACACGCAATTCCACCCTAGATGCATAATATACTATTATTAGTCATCAATAAAATAGTTGCTACATGTTTCGACTTAAAAAGTCCTTACCAGACAAAAAAATTGCAAAAATTATTTACAAAAAGAGACCACTTTTGACAAAGTAAACGACCACATGTCTGAAATAAAAAGACAAAAATATTTCGAATATGCTATCAAGAAACACCAAATACCAAATATTAAAAAACAAAAAATTAACAGACTCACCGTTCACAAAAATTATTAAAAAAAATTTTAAATAAATTTAAAATAACCGTATATTTAAATTTAAAGATGTCGACATGGTGAATCCATGCAATTTAAAGAGATTATAATTTATGATAAAGTAGTTTCCTATTCTATCAAAGATTTCAAAAAATGAAAAAGAGAAAATTAACACGGAAAACAATTAAAAAATAACGTACATCCGACAAACTGGTCCCTTTAATAAAATTTCGTTTTTTAATTAATAAAATTGATTTTCTCCAAGTTAATGGTTGGATGTTACTTTATACTTTTTTTAAACTTTTTACTTTTCCGTTATGTACAAGGTTTTGAGTCTGTTTTAAGAAATATTTTTCAAAAAAATAACAAAGTAAACTTAATTTTATCAATAGATCATACTTTAAATAATAATATTTTATTAAAGAATTTTAATGTTAAACTTACTATTTTCAATCATATTAATTGTGTTTATGAAAAACCATGTAACATTTGTGGCGAAAGTTACATTGGAGAAACCAGAAAACATATTTCGGATAGAATCAAGTCCTAAGTGTTAAATCTTAAGTCTTACGTCTTTAGTACAAGAACGTCTTAAGACTTACGTTTTAAGTCTTATGTCTTACGTCTTTGGTATATGAAGGTCTTAAGTCTTAACAACCGTTGCCATGGCAACTGTTACAATGGTCTTTGGTACAAGAAGGTTAAGGTTACAATTAAGGTTAAGGTTGTTAAGGTAATGGTTGTTCATTTATTTTTTTATTCATTCATTATCATTATCATCCTTTTTGTCACTTTAGGCCACGAAACCCTAAGATGTAGGCGCAGTGCGCCTGCTTCTCTGCCTGATTTTTATCTTAAAGGGGTACTACACTTGAAACAATTCTTATTTGAATAACTTTCTAGAAGAACCAAAGATATTCACATTATAGCCAAAAATGCACCTTGGGGTTAAATGTTAAATAATAGGTGGGGATAAATGTCTTTTTTCCATGTTTCTTAAATTTTACGAGTTTATTTGTATAAAAATTATTTATTCGACACTAGAAGTACTCTGTCAAAAAACAAGACAACCGCTCACGTGAATGTTAGTGAAAAGTGATGCAATATTATATTATGCAAAATTGTAGATGATGACATTATATTATCTTTTACTACATTATACAATGTTTTTGCTAAAAAGTGCGTTGGAATATTAATAAGAGACACAATTGCATGGAATAGTACATCATCTATGTGGATTTTCAGTAATCCATAGAATCTTGATAAGACAGTGTTTGTTTTAGATGATGAAGAATCTTACTAGTCTTAGATTGAAGTTTGCTTAAAGGATACATTAATTTAAAATGCTATTTTTAAAAACAGGGAATAAATCATAAGAATATAGTGACACCATTTTCAAATATATATTATTATGCGTCTACTGTGGTGTAATAATTTTGCTAACGTGAAATAATATATATTGAACAATGTTTTTATGGTTTTCATGTGACACGCTCTGAACAAAAAAATAACTGAATTTTTCAATATGAGTGACAGAAATTTCCAGTAATTTTGTAATTGTCAAATCAGTGAAAAATGACTGATTTTTCTGTAATTTTTAACTGATTCAAATCACGGTAATAAAGTCACTAATTGTCAGTTAGACGATTTCTTTGAATCAGATTTGGAGAGTAAGACGCCATATTGGCGTCTGCCGTTAAAAAAACCTTTAGTTGCTTTAGAGTATTGTAGCTGAGGAATCTAAAAGAGGAAAAAGTGAAATTAAATTTTATTGCAAAATATTGCACTTTTTCTCACAAGCGGTAAAGAAATGTTCTGCTTAGTATTGTAACGTTGATTTTAAATAATCACGTTATAAAAACCGAATTAAGTTCTCGCCGAAACTCATTCAATCTATTCTTGAATAGTTATTATAAATTAAATACGGTAGCCATAATCGAACTCAACATTTTTACTAAATGATTATATCTTTGAATTATATAGAATCGATATATCACATATATGTTGAGTTGTACAAAAATATATTGCTTGTCTCAAGAGAATTCCACACGTTATGGTTAATTATAAAACATCAATCTATTTATTGTTATTTAATTATCAACCGACCGAAAATGTGTCAACAATTGATACCAATCGGCACAAATTTACTGTCAACTGGCAACCACCTGTCATAGATGTTGGGCCTGTTATAATGCTGCTGGGGCGAACCCATGGTGCGCATGACCTATGTACGGGACCGAAGCAGGATGCCAATTTACCTAAATTCGACAGTTCGTGCCTGGCTGCCGATCGCATTATACGGTGTCACCGCGTTTGAGCGTGTAATTAGTCCAAGGTTAGAAAAAATGGATTTCCGTGCCCGCCTGGAACGGATCAGAGGTTAGTGCTCAGGACTCATCTCCTCGTTATCTTGGGAATATCACCGGTGTACGGTGTGACCGAGAAATAGCATCAAGACCAAGGACCACATGGCAAGCCGATACGACGCCGCCATTTTCGGTTGTTGATTACATAGACCAGCGTGTGGAAGTTCTCATTCATTGATAAATGGAATTATAGTGTGGAAAAATAAAGTTACTTTAATTCGATTGATTAATTAAATTCTCTCTAGTTAAATTTGTTAATTGAGTGTAAATTCATTGTGTCTGTCTCTCTACCCTGTGTACGCTACTCACGCCTGATAGATTATCGTCACTTAATGTTAACTTTGATTTGAATAAAATAGTGAGCTCGGTTTTGAGCTAGTCCGGGAAAGTTCCTGTTTTGTTTCTGCTATCGTGACCCGGGTAGTTCACCTACCTGGCGCCGGGGAAGTTCCCTAAAACGGGTCATCGGTGGTGCATTATAAATTCGAAGTGTTGAGTTTATAATTCGGTAATCGGGAAACCGATAGTCGCCATTTTTGTAAC
Source organism: Leptopilina drosophilae (assembly GCA_032873175.1). NCBI lineage: Eukaryota > Metazoa > Arthropoda > Insecta > Hymenoptera > Figitidae > Leptopilina > Leptopilina drosophilae. Next base: position 23,830,249 of record CM065481.1, read on the forward strand.
GATTAATGGGTAAAACCCGTAAGTAAAAGTAAATATCGCTACAGTATATAAGGACGATGAGAAAGTAGATTCATAGCGTGCGAGTTAGTGTTAGTGTTAAGTTAGTGATAGGTTGATTGGTTGAAACAGTGTCGTTTACATGTGTGTTTGTTCAGTGACTTGTTCAGTATTACTGGCGCAATATTATGCCTGTCGTAAATTTTTGCTTTAAGTATTTAGAAAAACTAATGAGGCGCTAATGAGGCCCTCTAGTTAATTCCCCACATTATGCTTTTCTATTCAGGCAGTGACAAGGCCTTGCTAATTTCTACTTTCAATTTCTACACGGGTCAATAAGAGAATAATCTTTTTTGGATTTTATACTAACTTCGAATGGTGAATTTAAAATCGATGAAACTGAGAGGTCTTCTTCTCTTTCTGATATGCACTGTGCCCAAAGTGATTTGGATTTGTATACAGAAAGGCGACATTTATTACATAAAATGTCGTTGACTAATATAGTCTTATTTAAAGATTTCGAGAAAGAATCTGCTCCTTCTCAACTTTCCACTAATTTTTTCCTACCACTACATTTTTTAAAAAAGATGTTGCAACTAACACATTTTAAATGTACTGAATCAGATATTATAATGTTAATAATAACCAGTAATGACGTTACGACACATAAATGTTTGCTATATGAGTATGAGCCTACTTTCTAAGAGACAACACTTAAATAATATTAAACAATCTCAATGCAATAAATATGATACTATTTTAAAAACTTTTCATATTGCACAAACAACTATGACAAAATTGTTCAATTACTTATTCATAACCAAAGAATATGTATAATAAAAATAATTAAGAAAACGCCACTACGTGACGAAGAAAATGATGCAAGGTATCATGTAATTTATAATCAATTAATATCTGTACAATATTACCACCTTAGTTTCATCCGAAATATACTATAACACAACGTACAATAATATGAATTTGTTAAATGGTTTAATTATTATTTTACTCCAACTTTTATGCGACATATTTTTTAAAAATTTGAACAAAAATTTATACGTTCTCGGTTTTCAATATTTTTTAATATGTTTCACTAAATTTAAAAATCTACAAAAATTATAAGTTAAAGTAGGCACTTTTAGAGACATTTTTGTCATATTTCAAACGTGGTATCCGTGCAATAACCTGTATAAAAAATATTTTTTTAAATTTCCCGGTATTTATAGACAAACATTTTTTACTTAATTTTATAATTAATCCTAAGATTAGGAAAACGAAGTTTTATGGAATGGTGTAAAAAACGATTCCATTTCTTTAGCCGAAGTACGCTGAAGCTAAATGACGTTACACTCTCGGTTTTTAATTTTTTAGTTTCAAAATTTGAAAATTCAATTTTTTCTTTTGGAGGCGATCCTGATTTAAAATTTTTTAGAGTGGAATATAAATTCTAAGTTTTCCAAAAAGATGAAGGCACTATGAGGTTTTCCATAAAATTCAAATTCTTCAAAATTCAACTTTTTGGAGAAATTATCAAAGATTTTAACATTAAATCGAATTAAAATCTTGTATAAAAATTAATACATTTTTATCAAATAGTTTAAAAATTAGTTTACACGATAAACTTGAAAATATGAAATTTTAATGCTTATAACTAAATTTAGAATACTAAATTGTAAACTTAAAAATGATTGAAACTTTTTAAATTGAAGTAAAATAATTTGATTTAAATTTAATATAATATTTATTTCTTTTATTTAATAAACAATTAAATTTTTACTAAATTTAGTAAATTAGTACTTATCTTTAATTTCAACAATTTTTCAGTTTAACAATATTAAAATTATATTAATAATAAAAACTTAATTTGTAAATGGTATTATTTAAACATTTATATAATTGAATTTTACTTATTTGTATTTTTTAAATTTATTTTAGAATTTATTTTACATACAAATAGAAATTATGAATAGAATTTAGCTCTAAAAAATATACATATTTATTTAAAGGTAATAATTGTTTAAGCATATTGTAAACTTTATTGTTAACAACAACAAAAAAAGTAATTTCAATTATTTAAATATTTATAAATTTAATTGTAGTAAGGTACTTATCAGTAAGAAAGAGGAAGAAAATAAAATTCAAATCTTATTAAATAAAAAAAGTCGCATGAAGAGTAAAATAATAATTAAAACAAATGGTTTAAAAATTAATAATTTACTTATGTAATAAATTAATAATTGTGTCAGGAACAAAAACGCAAAATTCAGCTTAACTTTTCCTCAAAAAAAGAATTCTATAATATAGACGGACGTTGGGTTTTTCCTTATTTCCCGCCAGCCGATCATTATCTTGCGCCGGGGTCGTCAATGCAAATTTAAATCAAAAAGGGCCCTTCGCTGTTTTTATTTTTCCCAACATATTATGTACTTAACAATCTATTTACTTACAAATATTGATTTTTCTCGTTTGAAAGTTTTATAGCAAAAATTCTCCTTCTAGAAGAATCAATATTTGAGTCTCAAAATAAAAAAAATTTACAATTTTATCTTATTTGAAAAAGAAAAGATAAAAAAATTAAAAGTAAAACGCCAAAAAGAGAAAGAAAAAAAATGAAGAATATCTATTCTGACGTTACATGTATATAATTAATTTGTCAACTTTGATTTAAAAAAATTATTAACAATGAAATATTTTTAGGTTTGCATGGAGGGAAATGTTGAAAAATTATTATTCTTGAATTTAAACCAAAAGACATTCAAATCCATTAAAAATTCTAGGCTGTAGACATTTTTGAAAAATTAATTTAATAGAAAAAAATATTTTTGCCTGATTTTAAAAGGTCATAGGTGAATCTCACGTGGAATTGCCCATATATATTTTTTATAAACTATTTGTATATTATAATTATATATTTAAAGAAAACAAAAAGAATTTAACTTTTTCTTTTTAATTAATAATTTTTTATCAATTAGGTATGTTTCACAAATTCGTATCCTTTTTACAGTCTATTTTATAGACTCTGTTAAAGTATAATGCATTTTGTAAACGACCCTTTAAAAAGTGAATTTTTAAAATTTGTATAACTCAATTTTTTTGTATAACTGGAAATAATCTTTCAAAATTTACAAAGAAAGGATTTTAATTTAAAATTGAAGACCTACACGGAATAACGATCTATGGCGCATTTTGACATAAATGCAATTAAAATGAAAATATGTGCATGTATTATTGAATTTTGAGCCTAAATGAATGAAATCGAATAATTAAATAAATAGAGAAAATAATTCATTAGTTTTCATTAGATATTGTGGTTCCAATAACGATTTATGGCAATTCAAAGTTAAAAATTGTAAGCATTTTTAAATGTGCCATAGCTCGTTATTCCGTGGAGGTCTTCAATTATTTTAATTTAAAAAGGCTTTGAACAAATTTTTTATTACTACACTCTTTTATAAAACATACAAAATCTCCTTTGAATATTTCAAGGACTTTTTGAAATTATATTTCGCTTATTGGTTACTAATAAATTCTAATATAAAAATTAAATAAGAAAATATATATATATATATATATTAATTGTCATATAAAGCAATTCCAAGTATACAGTAAATTTTAAAGTAAACTTTAAAGAAATATAAATTGGAAAAGTTGGAAATTCGAGATTTATTTTAAGTACCATCTGAAATTGGAAGTTTTCCATTTTTAATGTGACTTGATAAATTTTATAGTTTTCGTAAAGTAGTAATATTTTCCCAATTTATTTTGTAAATTTTTTATTATTATCTTTTTTTGGTGTAATACAATTTTATTTTATTATTTATTACAATTTTATTTAATATTCTAATGTTTGTTATATTTTTTCATTCTATTTTATAGATTATATTATATTTTGATTATAATATTTTTATACCCGTGTAAAAATTTTCCTACTTCGCCTTATTTGAAAACAGGCGCTGATAAGGAATTAGTGAGGCCAACCACACTAGACATTTCTAGATAGGTGATAACAGGGCACTGACTAGAATGCCCTCTAGTTAAATCCCCACAATAGGCTTTTCTATTCAGGCAGTGACAAGGCGATCTAGTTAGAACCTCTCTATTTTTCCACGTCATTACTTGATAATCCAAGCGTGACGAAATTTGACAGGTCCTGATAAAAATTTTCCTCGTTTGCGGCTCACTGGCGAAAGAACATCTATTCAAGTCCTTATTGAAGCCTATTTTCAATTTCTACACGGGTATTTATTATATTTGATTATTTATTACATTATAGGGCATTCCACGCCCCTAAAATTGGTTTCAACGAAAAGAGTTCTATGAGGACTTAAAATTTAGGTAATTACATCTGCTTTAAAAAATCCAAAATGGTGAAATATATAATTCAAGATGGTTGATCCAATATGCCGGAAGAAGCATGAAAAAGTGCTTGAATTCATTTGAAACTTGTTTATTGGGGGTTTTTATGGTTGTTAATCACGAATCTGACATCAGAATTTCAATATTCAAAATGTCAGATCCAATATCCCGTCTGATTTCTAAAAATCTTCGCAAATTTAAATAAAACTTGTTTATGGAGCATTTAAAGACAAGAGTAGAAATCGTGCAACGAGTAAAAATAAGATTGTAATGGACCAACTCGTGAAAGCAAGATTAGTAGGTTCCAACCAATAAAGACAAAAGTAGAAATGTCCCAACTAGTAATAGTAAGACTGTGTAATGGCTCCAATTCAAAGGATTTTAAAAAATATTAGTTACGTGAAAAGTTATGGGCAAATTTCGAAAAATGACGTCACATCCCTCAAAAATCGCTAGGAATAGGAAGACAGAAATTTTGAAAAATTTTCGATTCGAATTTTTAGAATCCAGATCGGAATTCCGACAGAATTCTTATACGAATTCCAATCAAAATACTATAGGAATTCCGGCAGAATTCTTTTTGGAATTCCAATCAAAATTCCGATTTCTGACGAAATTCTGATCCCATCGGAATTTCCGAGTGTGACTTAAATTCCCCGTAGAAGACGTCAAATTGATACCTAGTGCAGACTGTCTGGGTGTTAGGATGACAAGTCTAATGAAAAAGCGCAAGGATGTAATAATTTAGTTGGTTTTGTGTCAATACGAAACTAAATTCAGTTTGTTAATTTAGTTTCGTGTCGACTCAGAAATTAAAGCGAAACTAAACTTTGGATACGGTTCTTGGTTATATTATTTTCTTTCTGGAGCAATAAGCTTTATTTTTATTAATTTCTACAGAAAAATCAAAGAATTAACATGCGGACGTAAAAAACTTTCCAAGTGGGCGGAATGTGCTACTTTTCGCCCGCCTTCAGTGCCCGAAATGACATTCTTTCCGTGCAGGTAGGACAAAAAATATATTTTATGTTTTTATACTTTTGTTGCTCTAGGTGTTGTAGAACCTTATTACCTATTGACCAGTAAGTTAAAATTTGTTATAAAACGTTATTTTTAAATTTTTTAGACGAAAAATGACCAAAATTCCCAGTTTACTGTCAGATTCTGACAGGATACACATCTTCTTATGTTTAAAATAACGTAGAGACAACAATTTTCAATCTTTTCAAAAAAAAATTTATAAACCATTCTAATTAAAGGGAGATATTAGTGGAAACTAATATTAAATTTTTACTTTGCTTAAATATTTACATTGGTATTAACAAATGAAAAAAGTACTTTTGTCATGTAAAACGTTTATTTTAATGAAATTAAAAATTTTCTTTATTGTTAAGTACTTAAATTAACTTTTATAGATATTTTGAATTATGGAATTGTGCAATTAAGCACACGCAATTTGTTATAAACAAATTTTATAAACAATTTAGTAATTTAGACTTTATATTTTATGAATCTCTATAACTTTTGTTACTCGGAGGTTTTCGAGGTCGCTGATTACGAATCAGGTGTCACATTTCCAAAATTCAAAATGTCGGATACAATATGGCTGACAAATTTTCAAAAATTGCATGCAATGTACACGAAACTTGGTACTCGGGAGTTTTCGAGGTCGCTGATTACGAATCAGGTATAAAATTAAAAAATTCAAAATGGTGGATTCAATATGGCGGACATTTTCAAGAATGATGCTATTTGATTGAAATTTATTTCTCGAGGGTTTTTATGATCGGTGAATTCCGATTTGATGTCCGCTTTTCAAAATTCAAAATGTAACAAAATCTTTTTTTTAGGGTCACTAAATCCAAATTTGATGTCAAAATTATAAAATGTTGTCACTAATATGACTACCGAAATTTTGAAAATGTATTGTAATGATGCTTACTTTTCCTTGCGGATCTCACCCGCTAATCACTACAAAAATGGCAATATATTGGATTACTATTGCCGAATTATAAATTCCACACTTCGAACTTATAATACACCATCGATAATCCGTTTTAGGGAACTTCTCCGGCGCCAGGTAGGTAAACTACCCGGATCACAATGTTCAAATAAAACAGAAAAACTTTCCTGGACTAGCTCTAACCAAGCTCAATATTTTATTTATACGAAGTTACTTTTATATTGGAACAATAGGGCGTGAGTACCGCACACAGAGGAGAGAGACAGACACAATGAATTTAACACACAAATAAAACGATTGAATAAAGAAAATTACACTGGCACACAAAAACAATTGATTCTCTGAGCTTTTGATCAGACTATGATTACTTTACGTTTTTGGGGTCGCTGAAACTGAAACTAAAATTCATTTTACCCCATCACGTCAGAGTTTTGAGATAACATGAAAAAAACCAAAACTTTGGTTTTGGATTTTGGAAATATAACACCTGATTTGTAATCATCGACCTCGAAAATCCCCGAGTAACAAAAGTTATCAAAATCTATACAGCGAATTTTAAACAGCAACAAACTTCCAGTGAGAAAATTGTTTACTGTAGTGCAAAAAATGTTTCCTGGACAGTTATATTACAATTGAACAATTAATAACACAGGGTTGCCACAAAACATCGATTTTAAAATTTCACGACTTTTCTAGGTTTTCCAGACCATTTTTTAAAAAATTCCAGACCCAAAAATAAAATTGTTTTGGTATATTTTTAGCCAATTGCGACAAAAAATATAATATCCTTCAAGTAAATTGTTAATAAAATAAGTTATTAATTTTTAATTTTATTAATAACAAAAGTTTTAGTTAAAATTTGTGAGATTATTTGAGATACGCTCCGAAGAAAGGTGAGGAGCAAATCTTAGGAGGTCTCTTTAAATTTAAAAATTTAGTTTAGTTCAGAATTTTTCACAATTAAACAAAGATTTTAAACATTTTAATAACATTTTATGAAACTGAAGTTACCTACGTTTATTCAATAAAAATTTTTTCTTTTGATAATTATTTATTTTAATATTAGAACCCCTTTAAAAAATTTCAAAAGATCGAAGTCGGGGAAATCAGTAATTTTGATTTTTTACATGGATTTTCAAAAACCATATATTTCAACAAAATTATTATTTCCTTAGCTCATAAGCAATTTTTTCTTTTAGTAATTATTTATTTTAATGTAAAAAGTCATTTAAAAAAATTGCAAGAGGATCTAAGGCAAGGAAATCAGTGATTTTTAATTATTTTTGTCGTGAATTTTCCAAATATCCCGAAATTTCAACTAAATTATTATTTCCTCGCTTCAGAAGCAATTTTTTTTCTTGCTAATTGTTTATTTCTTAATAAGAATGCACTTGCAATTTTTTAAAGGGCTTCTGTCATTAAAAAACAATTAGCAAAAAAAAAAATTTTTCATTACATAAAAGATGGTAACTTCAGTTTCATAACATTTTTGGGTTTCTAAAATGAATTAATTTAAAAGTTTTTTAAAGGGAAATATTGACTAAAAGAAACTAAAATTTAAAAATGCCATATTCATTTCAATTGTAAGCACTTAATTTAAAATCAAAAAGTTGTATAATATCAACTTGAAAACTTGAAATTTTTACGACTCAATTACAAAAAAGTTGAGTTTTTAGTATCAGGCTTTATAAAATTCCCTGACAATTCCAGGTTTTCAAGGTTTTCCATGACTGAAAAAAAATTTTATGACAATTCCAGGTTTCCCAGGTCCGTGGCAACCCTGTAACAAATAAGTCACAGTGTTTTCGCATCTTTCTCACTTGAAATTTTCAAGTTTTTGTTTTAAATTAGAAATTTAATCTATAGTAATAATTTTTTTTGACCTCTGAAGAAAATATGTATCTTTTTTAAAGAAAAAGGTAAAAGAATACGAAAGATCAGGATGCGAAAGATTTGTTTTGATGTACTTCCCCTCTAAGGGAAAACAACCAAAAATTAATATATTTTTCTTTTTTAATTTAAGTTACAGTAACACTTTATTAATATACATTTACAAAAAAAGAATTATTACTATAGAATTAATTTCTAATTTAAAACAAAAACATAAAAATTTCAAGTGAGAAAGAAGCGAAAACACTGTGACTTATTTGTTATTAATTGTTCAATTGTAATATAACTGTCCAGGAAACATTTTTTGCACTACAGTAAACAACTTTCTCACTGGAAGCTTGTTGCTGTTTAAAATTCGTGAAAATTGCATTTCACGATTTCGCAATTGTTTAGAAAAAAAAATTAATAACAATTTTTTTTAGTTGAAACAATTGTTTTCTTCTTTCATCGTTCGCAGAATATTTCAATAAGTAATTTAGTTTTTGTGACATTAGAAAATATGCAAAATTAACTAAAATATCGCGAGTTTAAGTGAAAAATTTAATTAAATTTTATGTTTAAAAAAATGGTTTTTCTTCATAATTTTGAAAATGGTAATAGATAGAGAAAAATTTTATGAGAAAAAAAGATGAGCAATAAAATTTTCTACAATGATATGCATAATAAACATTTCAAATCCAAAGTTAAATTGCAAGTAAACAATTTTACTATAATTTAAATTTAGAGAGAAAATGTACTCTCTAATTTTAAAACCGCTATAATGTTAACTTATTTAAATTACACTCGAAATGTTAAGTAGTAAAAGTGTTTACTAATTTAAATTAGTAACTGAATTTCGGCTTTTGAATTAGTAAATTTTACTAATAAAATAGTAGAAATTACTATTTTTTAATAAAATTTTCTGATTTAAAAGCAAAATATAGTTAGTAACTTTTAATTATTAAATTCACTTTTAGGTTATGTGAAACTAAAAATAACTGAAAATTAGGTAACTAATAATTCAATTAGTCAAATTTGACTATTTTTCTAGTTATGAATTTAAATATCAGTAATATATATTTAATAAATATTTCACTATTTTAGAGTATTAAGAAAAGTAATAAAAAAAATGTTTTATTTAAGGCGTTTACTTTTTTCTTAATACTTTTTATACATATTTGTCGTGAAAGGTATCAGTCATCAAAGATTTGTAAAACGTCGAATATAAATAATCGCAGCTATTTGCTTGAGGGTACTTGAAAAAGCTTAAAGCGTCTGAATGATTAATGTTCTATAAAATCAACGTGTGAAAAATTCCATTCTTTTTTTTTGTCGCTTGCAAATCGAGATGCGAATCAAGAGTATAATATTACACACGTTTATTGGGAGAAACGAAAATGATTTAGAAAAACGTCAACAATAACAACAATAACAGAAACATATTTCTCTCTTTTTTTTCTTTCCGGGTGTCGACTGTTGACAAACGATAAAGACTCGATATGCTTTTCTTGCACATAACAATAGAAAATAAAGAAAAAGGAATAAAAAAATGTGTGTATTATATAGAAATATATATTTCAACAAGCAGTGAAAAAGAGAGAGAGAGAGGGAAAGAGTTAGAGTGAGAGAATGAGAAGAAAGAAAGAGAAAAAAAAGAAAGAAGGGGAGAAATAGATAGTTCGCAGGTCTAGAAAATTGTAAAAAGAGAAGGGGGTGTAGCGACGACGAAACGTATTTGTGAATGAAACGAAGCTTTCTGGGAATAGAGGGGATCGAATCAATATTGTGTGCCTCGCCCCTTATACTAGAATGACGTCAACATTTCGAAGGGGAAAATGTACGACGAACATTGCCGAATTTTCACTACCACCACCCGGAAAAAGCTCCTTCTTTTTTTTTTTTTCTTTTTCTCTTCTCCCCCTGTTTCTTTGGTATTCCTCCCTCTGTCAATTTCTATGCTCATCTTGACGTTCCCGGTTTACTTTACCCCTTAAATGCTATTCTCATTCCCCACATTATTTCACGATCTTCTTTATATATTTGTCACGAGCAGTCACCCCTTTTATATCCCTTTAACCGTAGGTGTACAATAATAGCCCCCGTCTTGTATTTTAACCCTTCTGCTTTGTATAGGTATATATAAAGTAATCCAAAAGTCGTTCCAAGTTTTAAATCTTAATAAGCTGTCATAAGACTCTGTTTTTATTTTTTTATATGTGGGGCATTCTATTTCAAAAACAGTATCACCAACAAATAACAATCTCAAGCAGAGGGATTTTCTAATAAATTTTATTGTATAAAAATTTAATTACTTGTAACATATTATACATCTGATTCGGAAGGGAATTTAATGCACTTACCGTTGCAATTTTTATTTTTTTTAATTTCTCTCAAGTTCGTAGAAAAAATCCTGTCTGAAATGTTAAACTCTTAATATCTCAAAACAACCCGCTCCTTTCGTCGATTTTTATCAAAATTATATGAAAATAAAGCCTAATTTTTGAAAAAATTTTATTTTCTATTAATCCCATTAAATAAAATTTGTCATACAGAAATGGAAACTAGAAAAGCTTCATTTTGTGACGCGATCTGAAGAAAGGGACCTTAGAAGCAAAAAATTATAGGTTATGTTTGCAACTTTTTAAATGAAAATACAAAAAAAGGATTTACTGATAATATAAATAATTGATTTTAAAGTTTTCTTTATAACTAAAATATTTTATAAACACTGATTTTAATTTTCAATAAGTGATAAAAAACTTTTAATCAGGAAAAAATAGCGCAAACATAACCTTAAAGTGATTTGCTTCTAAGGTCCTTTTCTTCAGATCGCGTCACAAATGAATAAAAATTATTAATTTTTTTGACAAGTGCAATGTATTTACTCATTATAAACAATTATTTTAATTCACATTTTTATGAATTATTTACAGTTATTACTATGTGACTGGAATTTTATCATAAACACAAAATGAGTATCATATGCTACTCATTTTGAGTTTGGTTTTTTTTCAGTGAGCACGGTGGCCGTGAGAACTAATTATTACAGGACATTTAATACCTCTTCGATATATTCCTTAAATTTTTTTGTAAGATTATATGCATTTACGTATCCAGTGTGATTAGTGAAAAGAAAAAATACCTTCCTTGGCAACAACGAGTATTTCAAAGTAGAGTTACAGTAGTTTTAAGTTCAAAATATTTCAATGTTTTTATCAAAAAAATTTTTTTAAATATTTACGTTTTTGATTAAAAAAAACGAAGATAATATAACCGAAGATAGTAAAATATAAACACGAGATGTAAACTTACTAAAATTTAATCAATAATTTGGAAAAATTATTAATTTTACAATAATGTTTAACAAAATAATTCATTTATCTAACAAAATAATGTTTTAATTAAAAATATTAAATATTTTTATTTTTTCCATAAAAACCCTATTTGAGCTTCTGTAAAGTAAAATCATATATAAAATTTCCTTTGACATTTTCGTTAATACCTATGGTGCCTAAAAAAATAATGTTCCAAATACAATTTAATTTGTTTTCTCTGTTTTCAAAAGACAAAATTTGTTAAAATTTATGTTTAAAACATTGATTTTTTAGATATTACAGGCCAATGAAAACGACTGAATAAATTTTATATGTGGTTTTACTTTCCGGATGCTCATTTGATAGTTTTAGCCAGTTCTTTTCAAAAAGATGATTCATGTCGCTTTTCAAAATTTATGCCACTTTCTTTCTATTGAATTGAATTAATTAAATTTAAAATAAAAAAAAGGAAAAATTTTGAGTGAAATTATTTAACTGAAATAGCACTTAAGAGAAATGTAAAATAAAAAAAAACAAGTCTCTGTTTTAGTGAATATTGTGAAATATCTAATTTTAGAATATTCTTGAAAAAACACGTATTGAATTTTTTTTTCCTTCCTTTTTTGAGAACTTTTCCACTATAGGAGTAGAATTGTTTTTCCTCCTCCTTTGTTTTCACAAGCAGTTTGTACAAACAGAACTTAATCTATTTAACAGAAATAACAACCATAGAATTTAAATAAGTCTTGCAAAGTTTATCCTTTTTATTAACTATAAAAGTGATAATGTTGTAATTAGAAAAAAAAAATAAAAAAATTTCAATTATATAGAAAGAATATTAATATCCATACGATTTTAAGTGAGCCTTTTAGAAAAAGAGGATAATCGTGTTTGTCAATTTAGAAATTTTATCTTTAGAGTAAAAAAAATCACCGTAAATGTTTTCTTGAGACAGGAAATTTATATCCTGAAAATCTTTCGTGAATTTTTTCTTTTGTGTGTGTATATTTTAAAAATTGTGAGAGAGATTTTAGACTTTAAAATTTCCATGGGAAAGGAAAGCTTTCATCTACTTTCTGTTGATTAAATTTGGGATAAACTGACAGGTCTCTCTCTCTCTCTCTCATTCACTCTCTCGCTGTAGGGAAAACAAAGTGATCATACATTATTTGAGGAAAAAAGGTGTAGGGATTGTTTTCGGTCACGTTTTTCGTCTAAGGTACATATAAACGAGATCATCTTATGATTATAAAAAAAAGGATATCTTTTTCTTATCTTTTTTTTCTACCAACGCGTTCAGAATATATACATTTGGGCCATGGACGCATGAAATATTTAAAGGCCTTTACATACACATGACACTGTTATTTCTGCTTCATACAAATAAAAGCGCTTTACTCTATAGTTGTATGAAAATTTAACAACTTTGCAAATACTTTATCACAGTGGCAGGCAAATTTTTTCTATTATAACTTTATAGTCTTGTTAAAGGAAATAACAACAGAGGAGGGATTTCTTGTAACATTTTAATAGAATGCTAACAGTTTTTTTATGAAAATTTTATCATTTTTTTTATTCTATCTTTAGTTGTAAAGTTATTTAACGATGCTAGAATATTGACCCTCTTTATATTATGTACGCTCATATTTAACAATATCAATTGAAATTTTATTATTTACTTTATTTTTCAACAGGTTTCAAACTCATATTGAAAAACACATTGAAAAATGAAGAGATTTTTTTTTCTTTCTATACAAATATTTTTGCTTCCTCATACTGAGGAAGTATTGTAATACCAAAATTTTTCGACTTCGATTCTTTGACATATCTTTGTTATTTGACCTCAGGAGTTCAAAAATGACATTTTTACAAAATGTCATTCCGTATGTGTGTGTAAACATCACATTTTCATAAATATCTCCAAACTATGAAGAGCTTTTTGACTGAATTTTTTTTTAAATTGTAGGTCTCATCTGCGGACATAAAATGAGAGTACTTTCAGACAGATTAATAAAGTTTAACTATATATTTTTTTGATTTTTAATTTTTCAAAAAAACGTTTTTAGTCCATAACTTTAAAAAAATGTTAGGACACCTATGAATGTTCTTCTGTAATTTTGTAGTTTTTTTAGACGCATCTTTTGAGCCCTCAATGAAAATTTTTCGTTCATATTCACCAGAGATATTAAACTTTTAAAAATCAAAAATTTTGGAAAATAAGACTTTTTTGAATATTTTGTCAAAAAATGTAAAAATAACTTTAAAACTATCATTATCATCTTGTAGAGCATTAAAAAACGCTTCGATTGACCTATTTTTGAAGCTAATTTGATTAGAAATAAAGAAGTTATTCATTTTTTAAAAAACAGAAATTGTGGTGGAAACTTAAAAAAAATTTTTTTTAATGTGGAACTTGAATTTTTGAATCAAATAAAGAGAAAAAATTATTACAGCAATTGAGAATAATTGTTCAAAATTTATATTTTATTATTATTAACATCTCTATGAGGAAGCAAAGTGTTCATGAAATGATCACCAAAATTATAACAAAAATATATAACTTGGCAGCGGTTTTTGATTAATTTCTTATATTTCTTTTTCTAAAGTTCTAAAGGTTCAAATAAATATTCATTTATTTATTTTGAATTAAAATTTTGCATTTTAAAAATAAATAACAATAAGTTATAAAGTTTCTAAATAGGCTAAATTTATATTTTAGATTTTTATCTCAGTTAGTAATTTTTGAAAATATTTTTAACAAAAAATATGTTGTTTATTTGAATGTTTAAAACTTGTGGATCTCCATTTCATTTGGAGAAAAACATTTTCTTTAAGAAAAGAAAGTCTCAAGAAACTTTTGATTTAACTTTCTTTTTGTTCAAATAGTTGAAATTTCATAGAGTTGAAAATTTTAATTATTTACTAATTGCTTATTTAATAATAAATTAAAGTGCCCCTTTTGCTTTTGACGAACTAAAGTTTTTTGAAAAATTTATAAGAGAAAAAAATTATTCAGTTGTTTAATAAATAATTGCAAAGTGTCACTTCTGTTTGGATGAATTAAATTTTTATTTGAAAAATTTTTCTTTACAACTACTGGAATAAAAGTCAATAAATTCTTTGACAAAACTTGTCTTGTCGTGTACTCGCGGTTAATATGTAAATATTTAAAAGTAGTCAACAATATTCTATTTTTACTTAAGAGCTGTTTACATGGTAAATTAAAATTGAAAGAGCCGTTTTTTAAAATGTACAATGACTGTTTATAAACACTAATCTTGATGTTGATTTAATCAAAGTTTGTTTTCCATTCAAACGGGCTTCCTCATTTGATATTATTAAAAAAGGCATTTTCATGAGAATTGTAACGCTTAGGGTGGCATGTGTTAAGTTTGCTTATAATATATTCAAAGTTTCATATATATTTGTGCAATGATTGTTTTTTTTTTTGGTAAAATTTATTTAAGTAGAGTTTAGAAAATTTAGAAAAAATTTATTTTATCAGAATAAACCATCGTAGATAGTCTTTTTTGTAGATACCTTAAATTCATTTTGTGGGAAATTAAATATATGATAAAATTATTTTCAACTTTTTTTTATTATGAAATAAAAACGATCAGAAAATATTTTTACACTTTTTGAAATTTGAATTTTCCTTAAAAATTGTTAGCTTTTAAAATCCATGTGTAATTTTGTATAAATAACTATTTTGTACCTATCTATAAAAAATTGCCGATTAAATTTCTTCATTTGGTAATAAAAAAAATCTGCACCAGTTTTTGGGAGAAATAAAAATAATGAAAGGGTTAAAATATTTTCTGACTGAATTTATTTTATGACCTTGGAATTCCTAAAAAAATATTCAAATGAAAGTATTAAAACTATGAATTCAAATTTCTAAAGTAAAGTAAACTATTTAATTACTGAATATTGATAATAATTTATTTAAATTTATAGATAAATGAAAAGAAAAAATATTCTTTTCCTAGACAATATTAAAAAAGTTTATTTCGCACAAAAATTAATCGTAAATATCTGTTCTGTACGACGTTTTGTTGTCTGAATGATATAATCGAGAACAAATGACGTCACCGAGAGTCTTTATTTAACATTTCTTTTGTCAACGAATTTTTTTTCTTAAATTCACTTGCATTTTTTAGATTTGCAAGGTAGTTATTTGTTATACATCAAATTTATCGTAATTTTAAAAAAGTTTTTTTTGGAGAACATTGATAAATATATATTTTTTATGCTTTGAATTAATTATTATTTTAATGAAATAATCGATATTATTTGGCTAATAGGAAGTAAACGTTTATTTTTGAAACAAATAATTTTTATTTAATTGAAATATTTGAAATGAATTGTATTCGAATCTATATCCTGTTTATTTTTTATTATTATAACTATTTATTCTGTATTTATATCAAATAATATTTAATTCACTCAATAATTGTTTGATAAAGGATTAACATTTTTTTATAATGGTCAAACGATTCTCTATAAAGTTGTGTTATTAATAATTTTCTTGTTATTCTTCAATATTTAAATTGTCCATAAATTATTTTTGTCCTCCACCTCTCAGTGAGGAAAATTTGACAATATTTATTTTGAAAATGAAATTAATTTCGCTCGTTATTTATATTGTAATTTGATTGTTCAATATATACAAGAGCATTGAAACACATGAAACGATGACATAATCTTGAATGATCGAAGGTTTCGAACATATATCTCTAAGTAAAATAACACATTTTCCGTTTGATATTTGCCATTATTTTGTTGAAAGTGGAATTGCATTCAGGATAATTTTATTTATAGCTTTTCAATTGCAGTATATTAACGATCGATAATATGATACGTTTATCAGGATTATTTTTCATGGACTATATAGTAACCGAGTATTATGATTTCGAAAAGGTAGATACAGATTGATACAGAAAATAGAGATACACTGCTTTGAATGTTTTTCATACTTTTTGAACTTGTCAATTTTTATTCACAAATATTATATTTCTCTTATTTGTATGAAGAGATAAAAAGTTAACAGACATTTATTGCTTTTTAAATGTTTAATTAATCAAGTTATCCATTAAAAGTTGATGTTTATGAACAAATATTATATTTATGATTTTTATACTTGTGATCGTTGTATTTACATTTGTCATAATATAAATATTTAAATTATATTTACAATTATATATTTATGGATTCAATTATTACATTTATTTATCACAGTAAATTAAATTGAAACCATCGTAAAAGTTTTCACGCAAATTTCCGTATCAATTTATAATTTTAATTAATTATCAACATCTAAATAGATGAGAGATGGAAATTTCGTTTAAAACAACAGTGATAAAATTCTCCTTAATGAGTAGACAATTTATTGAAGTTATTCACAATTAACAACACATATATAGTTACATATAATACAATAATGTGGGTGCAAATAAATTTAATGGAATATTTACTCGATATATTCATTTGGCGTATATTCATTTAAAATTAAAATCCGTAATTATTACGAATTATCATTTATAATCAGTGCAATTCAAGGGTTTATGATTTATGATAATTCACTTTCCCTGACGATAATAATTGAAATTTTGTCTGTAAAATTTAATAAGCTGAAAATAATAATAGACTATTTATTGAAGGAATTAAATCAATTAACAAAAGTTTGATATCAAAGGAGTGAAATTATTATTTCGATAATTGTTTTATATTTTGTAATATTTAATTAGGTCGACATTGGAGTCTCTGGTTTTTAGGATCATTAAAGAATGATGTGATGCAATTTCTGTGTTTTTTTGAACAAAATTCAAGTTAATTTCAATTAATTTCATTAAACTTTGATGATTGTTAATTATATTATTATTTATGTTATCACAGTATTTCTAAGGATATCAAATTTTCTCAATTTTATATCCTTAGAAAAACCATTATATTAATTAATATAAAATAATAATAATGCGTTGCAACAATGTTGATATCGTTCGTTTTGAAGAAAAATTTTTAAAAAATAATTTCATTGGCTCTGAAACAAATATACTATAACTCAATTAAACGTTTAACTCAATTAAATTAGACTTGCTTTACCTATATAAAATTTTTCTTTGTGTCTTACAAATTTATCTGCCCATTAAATTTGATTCAATGAAACTTAATTGATTTCAATCAATAAATCTGAATTATTGAAATTTCCACTGATTTTAATTCTGAGAATGAGTTTTTTTAGTGGATCAATGGATTTTTAATAATTTATCACCAAGGGGGATGATTGAATATTCCAAAAGTATTATTGGAATTTTTTTTGTCTAATACTTTCTTTTAGCAAAATTCATATTTTTTGAATTGGTATTTAACAGAATTACTATGTAAACAAAGTTTTACTTATAAAACTTCACTTATTCAGATTTAAAGTGTAACATAATTTTTAAGTCATATTTTTACCTCAGCTCACATACAAGATATTCTGAGTATTGCCGATATTTTATTTTGACAATTGGCAATGCCATAGTGTAAGTTATCTTTTAATGCAAAAAAGATTGAATATCAAAATTTTACTGTTTTAGTATTTTGTCTCGCATTTGCATAAAAATAGAATTTATATCGTTTATAAAAATTAAAAAAAAGAGGTCCAAGATTTGATCCCTGAGAGACTCCAGAAGAGGCCATGACTACATCTGAAAAGTGATATCCTATACGAACAGATGAAAATCTGTCAGAAAGATAACTCTTTATCCATGAAATTATTTCGGGAGAAAAACCCATTGTCTCAAGCTTAGCCACAAAAATTGCATGGCCGACCCTATCAAAATGCCTTGGAAAAGTCAGTATATATACGGTGTCCACCTGTATACCATTTTCCAAGTTAAGAGAAATAAAATCAGTAAATAAAGCTAAATTAGTTAAAACTGATCTTCGTCTCATAGATCCATGCTGCTCATCAGTAATTAATTGATCCACTTGGTAATAAAAAAAATCACGAACAATACTTTCGAAGATTTTAGCACTTGCGCTGAAAATAGAGATAGGACGATAATTCGTAACATTTTTTTATCTCCATCTTTATAAACTGGAACAATTATACTTCTCTTCAAAATTAATGGAATATTACCCAATTCTAATGATAAATTAAATAAAATGAATAGCGGTTCAACGAAAGCAGAGCTACATGATTTGAGAAGAGCCTGGGGGATATTATCGGGTCCAACACCTATATTGATATTAATATTTTTCAGTTTAAGGAGAATCTTGTCTTTATTAATAAAAAATCCATTAATATTACAATTGTTATTAAATTGAAAATCGTGAGCAGTAACATTTGATAATAGAAGTGAATACACCGAACTAAAGTACTATTATTATAACAACTTTATAATTACATTCTACTCTCTAAATTTGAATCAGTTAAAAATCATAGTTTAAAACTGTCAATTAGTATCTACCTTTTTTGCTTCTTAATCAGTTGAAAATGACTGATTTTCAGTGAAAAATAACTGACATTCAGATTAAGATAAATGAAAAATAAGTTAAACCTAGGGTAATCGGTACAATGATTGGCCTCTTAAGGCGGTGTCAAAGTCGATTGGATTTTTGCATTGAGCTTCAATGGGAAAATCCCATCGACTTTGACATCCCCTTAAGACTATTTTTAGATTTAACTCATTGACAAATTTACTGCATCTATTAAAAATGTATTATAGAAACACAAAGTAGAAGCAAATTTATTCTATTTTTAATGTTGATAATGACACAGGAGTAAGAAATCGCAAATAATAAATATTTATCCATGATTGATCTCTACGGTTGTACAATCATTGTCAGTGACCAAAAATTGTATTTCAAAGGATTTTGTATGTTTTATTTCCAAAAATGTATTTAAAAACATTTATTTAATTGTTATATAATGTTCTTTTTAATATTTAATAATATTTTTGCAAAATACAGTCATTGGCCTTTCAAACCAAACTGGCCAATCATTGTATTTTCATATAATTGAAAAAGAATATTGTTGGCCTATTTATAAATTAAGAAAATGTAATATTTTTTAATAAAACAACCATTTATTATTTTTAAACACCTTCAATAAGTATAAAAAAAATTTTCTCATCAAAAAAGTAGTTTTAAAACGTCAAAATGACAAATTTTCTGTGAGGATACAGAAGTGTATTTACACTGCAAAAAGTAGTATATTAATTAAGATGTTTTGGTAGTCATTTCTAAGATGTTATTGTAGTCACTTTTTAGTCATTAAAAATATCTTAATTTAAGATGTTTAAAGTATCTTCGACATTTTGCAGCTGTTAAGCTGTTCTTTCGGAATACGTAAATAAATAATTAAATTAAATAAATTGACAATAGACAACATAATCATGATTGTCGAAATGGCTGCTCGATTGCATTAAGTTTATTAATCACGGTTTATAAAATGTTTTTATAGAAGTTATTTCTTATTACAGTGGAACCTCGATTATCCAAACTAACCTACACTGTTAAAAATTTTGGGAATTTTTCCAAACTTTTGCATGGGAATTTTCCTAAAACGTGTTTAGAAAAATTTTTTTCCCATAAAAAATGGTAATTTTCCTGAGCGTTTGGAAATTTTTATATACCAATTGAAATTTTTCTAACTTCTGTTGGGAATGACATTTTTCTTAATAGAAATGGTACTTTTTATTATTTTTAAGAATTTTTTCGAAAAGATGCAGAAATATTTTTTTCAAAGATATTGGAATTTTTTTGATAATTAGGAAAATTTCGTGCTTCAATTTCAATGTTTAACAAAATATTTAATCAGATTCTAATTAAAAGTAAGAAATTATTGGATTTTCGAAAAATATTTATAAAAAACTGGAAATTATTTTATCAGATTCAAATATCCAATTACTTGTCAATTACAAAATAGAGATTTTTTTATATTATAAAATTATTTCAAATATAAAATACAATGATAATTTGTTATCTGTAAATATTTGTTTATAATAATAATAATAATAATAATTAAGTATGGGTAAAATATCAAAGATACTAGTAAATATTAAATTTTACACTTTGAAAAATTAATTTAATAAATAATCTTTGTAAAGAATATATAAGTTTTTAAAAAATTTATAATACAGTCCGTAAAACCGTTTTTAAAGCAAAAAGAAGATGTTTAGAATATTGTTTCGGTTTGAAAGGTTAGTCACATCTGGTTTGTCTTGGGATGACCAGCTAAGGGTTTCTCGTTACTATAGAAAGTCTATTTTATGAGTTTTTCTATACCCGTTTTTTTCTTATAGATTTATCTAACTTTAAAATTTGTGAAATTTCTTGTAAAGAAATATTCTCAAAAAGTGTTTGGAAATTTTTTTATTTTTCAAAGAAATTTCACAAGGATAGCATTTTTAGCGTCAGTTGCTCTCAAGCATTTACCGAGATCAGTTTGAAAACGCCGGTGAAAAACTTATAAATCTCTTTAAAAGTGAATGTGAAAAATTTTAATAGTGAAAAATAGTGTTATTTAAAAAGCGTACATAAGGTAAATATTGATTATATTCTTATTAATTTACTAAAACATTTGATTTAAAAGTGATTGTCTTTTTGTTTTTGAGTATTCAATGTAGTTTCTAATTATACAGATATATCAACAATTTCAATTAAATTAACATAATTTAATTCTAAATCAGACAATTTTTAAATAATTAACTCTCATTACTAATATTTATAAATAAAAAGGATAATTTCTTTTAATCTAAATTAGTCACTTTTAACTAATAAAATAAAGCTTAACTAATTCTTTTTTAGTAACCAATAACTGGTAAAAGAAAATTAATAATAAATTTGTTGTTTTTATATTTTTCAGTATGTCGTTTGTTGTAAGTAAGCCGCTTTAAGGACACCAAAAATAGAACAACAACGGCAACGACTTTTTTTTTACAAAGTACTTATTTTTTCTTATAAATGAATAAATAAATTATTTTTAATTTCAGATATGACAAAAGTTGTTTTATTCAAAAAATCCAAAATTTTTTCCTATTCTAAATAAGAGAATTTTTGTACCTGTTTAATGGGATTTTTCTAAATTTTTGAAACCTTTTTATAACATTAAAAGGGGATTTTTCCAAACGTTAGAGAGAATATTTACAAATTTTTAGGAATTTTTCTATATTATTTTAAGAGAATTTCTAAATTTTTTCTATACTATTACATGGGAATTTTTCCAAATGCTCAGAAATTTTCCCAAACTTTTGGGATTTTTTCTATACTATTTCATGGGAATTTTTTAAAATTTTTAAAGGAATTTTTCTAAATTTTTCAGAAAATTCCCTTATTTATATTAGGAAATTTTTCTAAAAAGATTAGTGGAATTTGCTTTCTAAATTTTTTTGGAAAAATTTCCAAAATAGAGGTTTTAATGTTTTTCATAATTACCCGAGTCAAAATTTAGACACTCTTTTAGATCTCCAAAAACCTCCTTTTAACCTCTTTTAAGCCTCTTTAACACTTCTAAATCCTCTTTTGAACCTGGAAACTGCTGAAATGGACTTTTCCGCACAATTAGAGGTTCAAAAGAGGTTAAAAAGAGAAGTAAGAAGGCTTAAAAGAGGTCCGAAAAAAGATTTTTAAAAATATTTCGAAAACTAAAATTGGAATTTTTTTCACAAAGTTATATTTTAATTGCCCTATAGAACATGTAAATAATAGTTTTTGAATGATTTCAATAAATCTATTTGCATAGATAGAAATTTAAAAAATTTAAATTTCACAAAAATTTGAAATCCTCTTTTCAACCTCTCTACATCGGAATATGAATTTTTCCTCATCGTTTTCAGATTCAAAAGAGGTTTAAAAAAAGAGGGTCAAAAGAGGGTCTAAATTTTGACTCGGGTAAAGTAAAAAAATTGGATAGTTGAACTATATGTATTTAATTTCCCGATTCAAAATTTAAACCCTCTTTTGACCCTCTTTTTTTAAACCTCTTTTGAATCTGAAAACGATGCGGAAAAATTCATATTCCGATGTAGAGAGGTTGAAAAGAGGATTTCAAATTTTTGTGAAATTTAAATTTTTTAAATTTCTATCTATGCAAATAGATTTATTGAAATCATTCAAAAACTATTATTTACATGTTCTATAGGGTAATTAAAATATAACTTTGTGAAAAAAATTCCAATTTTAGTTTTCGAAATATTTTTAAAAATCTTTTTTCGGACCTCTTTTAAGCCTTCTTACTTCTCTTTTTAACCTCTTTTGAACCTCTAATTGTGCGGAAAAGTCCATTTCAGCAGTTTCCAGGTTCAAAAGAGGATTTAGAAGTGTTAAAGAGGCTTAAAAGAGGATAAAAGGAGGTTTTTGGAGATCTAAAAGAGTGTCTAAACTTTGACTCGGGTTAATACATTTTTTAAAGATATATAAGTATATTTATGTAAATATATATTAATTTATATTAATATATTAATAAAACACAGAATATATGATTTTTTAAAACCTTTTTGGCATAAACATAAATAATAAAATAAATAGAGAAAATAAGTTTTAAAATTCGGATAGCCAAAAAAAAATTCGGATAATAGAAATTCGGATAAAATGATTTTCGGTTCGGATAATAGAGGTTTCGGATAACAGAGGTTCGAATAATCGAGGTTCCACTGTATATTTATATTTCAACTAGACGGCCAATTATTGTAGGTTGGCCAATCATTGTACCGATTACCCTAATTGAATGAATTGAAAAAAAATACTGAAATATTTCTGCGTGTAATGTTTAGAACTCAATTCTTCAAAGTACATTTGTATGTATGTACGAAATTTTAGGACTTAACAAACGAAATGTTCCAGTGGAAACGAAATACATAAACGATGTAGAATATATTATTGATGATGATATCTAAATTCCAGTACATGAGTGACGAGAGAAATCATGACGGGTCATGTTGACTCGCTACGTCACTGGTGTCTCTCATTCGCTCCCCGATATTTGTGTCGTCACTCACTGTATGTATGTGTAGATATATATAAACATATATCTAAATCTGAAGCGACGACGAGAAGGGGTGTAGAGGGAGTTGGGTGGGGTTGTTGGTCGAACCCGAGGCGAACGATGAATGAAATCGGGGTTTTGGAGATGTTCCAGCCGCACGGGTTGCGAATCATTGGAGGTGGGAGTGTGATGAGGGTTTGGCGGGGTGCTATAATGTGGGGGTTGTCAGAGGTGCGGGGGTCTTTTCAAGAGGCGTATAACCGGGAGCTCTCTCTAGTTTTGACGTCACAACTCAAGGCCGCGTACGATCGTTACTATTGTTGCTGCTGCTACTGCTGCTGCTCTTGTTGTCACAGCTTATCTCCTTTTTATATATCTTTCATCAACAATTTTACGATTCCATGCATTTTCAAATTGACCATATCTCCACTGTTTATTGTGAAGCAAAAATTGATTTCATCAGATTATGAGATTTATTAATTCATATGTAGATTTATTGTTTTATGAGTATGAAGTGAAATAGGGGATATGATATGACAGTAAGATGTTGATATGGGTGCTTTTTTATTTTAGGATCGTAACTATTTTTATAGTTTTCTTCGAAAAACATAGCCCTAAAGTATTTTTATAAACTATTGTTTAAATATGAATCAGTTTCAACTGATTGGTTTCAACTAATTGTTAGTAAAATTTTACTTATTTTTTAGTAGAATTTCACTATAATTGCTAGTCAATTATTTTATACATATTAAAAAATGTTTAAGTACGAAAATGTTGGATTTAGATTGTTTCTTAATTTAGTATATACTTTATAAATTTAAATTAGTAGAGTTTTTAATCATTCCGTCAATATATTTAGTTTTAACTGATAAATGAGTTAATACTTGCAAAATTACTTATACAAGCAATAAATATACCTAGCTGGTGGTAGCTTGTAAACAGTGAAATTTTCTCTCCCTATTTATATTAAAACATTTCGCCACCGCAGAGTTAGGATTTTGTAAGGGTGCCCCTTTTCCAAGGGGCAGTCAAAATTTACGTCAAATTTGACCTATTTTTTGACCCAAAGGTCTTTCCTCAAAATTCAGGGCAATTTTAACTTACAGGTCAAAACTTGACAATAACACTATGTTTGACCTACTTCTTCATCAAATTTTAGCTTCAAATATAATTCCTATAGGTCAAACAAAAGTAAAAATGATTACTAATTATTATGTATTGAATTTCACTAAAAATTGAAGATCTACTTTATTAAAAAATTGATAAAAAGACGTCACAAATTCCTTCAATGAATTTCATGACTAGTAAGTAGTAAAAACCTACAATTTTTTTTTTAAATTTTACTAATAATTGGTTTAATTTTACTAAATTTTGAAAACAGTTTATTCGAAACAACAAATTCTGCTTCAATCAGTTAAATAAATGTATTGCCTGAAACAAACATTTCTTTTGTATATTTTGGTCTTTGGTATCATTTTTGTTCAGATAACCAATTTGTGTTCTTCTAATGCCAAATTTTTGAAACTGAACAAAATGTCAAAATGTTTAATTAAGTTAGAGAAATTTTTATTCATGTTCTCTTTAACAGCATGTCACTATTATAACTTTAATGTTGATTTTTTAACAACATTTTAAATAAATAATATAAAAAATATAAAATGAATATAAAATATTAAATAAATTGAGCTAGTTTCTTGTGAATGACTTTAAAATATAAAGAGCAGGAAGGGCACTGAGGTACATAATTTTTAATAATTAAAAGATTAGTTACCCGTGTAGAAATTGTCAGTAGGATTTAGTAAGACTCTGAAAAGAAAATTTAGAAATTAGTCATTTTTGAAAATACATAATAAAATACATTCAGTTGAATCGTAATTGAATCATCAAATTTTTAGTGAAATGAACAATGCATATTCAAATAGAAAAGAATTGCGAATACAAAATTCCATTATTTTCGACTCGAGGAATTATTTTTAAATCTTTGGTAAACTTTACTCATATCTATGAATTAAGAGAGGTAATTTTATTGATGCGTTATGTTGTAGAAAAATTTTTTTCTTTCTAAAAGAATAGATTTCAAACGCAGTTTTGTTCTTGTGGTCGTAGAGAAAGCGCGCTCTTTTTGTCTGACTATTTTGGCACTTGACTACTGACAGTGTAAGTGAAGGAATAGATATTCGATTGTCTCTGACAATGTAATGTAAGGGATATACTTAGCACACTTTCCTTGGCCGGATTATATTAAATTTAGTCGAATCCATGAAAAATCATTTCAGATGCAACTAGTCCTTTTATCGATTTAACACTCTTTGTGTAGCATAAACAATTTCAAATAAAATATCCAAGCCTTACATTCTTTTATGTTTACTGAAAGAAAATACACCTATTAATCTGAATCAGTTGGAATTTCAACTTATTCGAATCAGTGACTGGCACTTGACTTTAAATTTTAAAAAAAGTTATTTAGGTAAAACAAATATAATTTAATTGAGTTAATTAAATAATTTATTAGGTTCTGAATTATAATAAAAAATTTAAATTAATAATATTAATTATTAATATTATTAATTTTAAATTTAATTTAATTTTTTTTGAATAATTATATCTTAGTAAAGATAATTAAATAATAATTAATAATAATTAATTTGCTTTCAATTCAATTACATTCGAACAGTTCGAAAAGGAAAAATTCTTTGAAACAAATAAATTGCTTATGAATCAAATAAATTTTATTTATATCTAAATTAAATTTTACTAATAAATTAGTAAAATTTATTAATTAGTAGAATTTTCTATCAAATTACTAAAAAATGTACTAATTCAAAAGCAAAAAAGACAGTCAATAATTCAAGTTAGTAAACATTTTTTATTTTTTATTCAAAGAAGAAAATCAATGCAAATGATTTCTTTAAATCAATCAAAACTTTTTTCCACTTAAGAGTAATTCCTCTTAAAAGTAGAGGAATAGTCTCCAATGAAGAGTAATATTCCTAATTTAAGAATAAAATGTAAGAGGATTTTAGAAGAGGAATTGTCCTCTTAAAACAAGAATATTTTTTTTCGGTGTGGTTTTAGTTTTTTTAATTATTTATTAAAATTTAATTTAATTTCATTTTGAATTTTGAATGCTATAAAATTGAATAAAATAGTAATATTCCTATTTTTTGTTTCCATGGGAACTTTTGAAAAATTTGACTCCAATTTGTCAATGTTCTGATTGTGAATAGTAGATAATGTTTAATCACTGCAATAGACAAGTCATATTTTTAGATAGAGTATTATACTTATTTGTAGAAAATTTATATCGAAAATTACACAGAAATTCAATGTATATATTATGTAAAATAGAAAATCAAGTCTAGTGCGGGATATAAATAAATTCGGTCCATAGAGAATTTTTCTGCTTGCATCATCGACGCAGGAGCGATCCATCTTCAAATTGTACACAGATAGATAGCTCGAAATCGAATACCGGGTAGAGAGAGAGAGAAAGCAATGTCGCACACGAATGTTATATATATGTATCTATACAGAGATAAAAGGATAGCCAACCAGTAAAAACTGACTCTGAAACCAAAGTTGTTGTATAAGGATTCAAGTTGGAGGAGGATTGCTATTTAATATTACATGAACCATAATAATCACGAATACTTTTAACGTGCTGAAAGTGCATCGAATCGAAAATTACGATTAAGCCCGTTCATTTTTCTTTCATTCTTCTTCTTCTTCTCCTTCTTCATCATCTTTTACTTTTTCAATAATATAAACAGAAAATTAACATTTTTTCAAATGAATTGATTCTTCAAAAAAATTTCGCTATTTCGCTAAAATTGGTTACAAATTTTTCTTGTTTATTTTTAACCCAAGTAAGCCCTCCAAACCCTAAAATAAAAAAAAAAGGTGAGAAAAGTAGTGATTTTTATTTTTTTAGTCGAATTTCTTCCAAAAATCACGCAATTTCATAATTTCTCGCCTCGGTAGTAATTTTTTTCTTTTGATAATTGTTTATTTTAATATTAGACGCTAAAAAAAAAAAATTTCAAAAGGTTCCAAATCAGGGAAAACAGTGATTTTGGTTTTTTTGTCACGGATGTTTGAAAAATCCCAGAATTTCAAAGAAATTAATAATTTCTCGCCTCGGTAGTAATTTTTTTTTTATAATTGTTTATTTTTATATAAGACGCTATTTAAAAAAATTTCAAGTGATTCCAAGTCGGGGAAAGCAGTAATTTTTATTTTTTTTGGCTAATTTTTTCCAAAAATCAAGCAATTTCATTAAAATTCATAATTCCTCGCCTCGGTATTCATTTTTTTCTTTTGATTATTATTAATTCTAATGTTGTGTGCCATTAAAAAAAATTTCAAGTCGGAGAAAGCAGTGATTTTTCTTAATTGAATTGAAATTTCGTGATTTTTGGAAAATTCGTGACAAAAAAAATTGAAAATCACTGCTTTCCCCGACTTGGAATCACTTGAAATTTTTTTAAATAGCGTCTTATATAAAAATTAACAATTATCAAAAAAAAAAATTACTACCGAGGTGAGAAATTATTAATTTATTTGAAATTCTGGGATTTTTCAAACATCCGTGACAAAAAAACGAAAATCACTGTTTTCTCCGATTTGGAACCTTCTGAAATTTTTTTTTATTAGCGTCTAATATTAAAATAAACAATAATTATCAAAAGAAAAAAGAAGAAAAAAAATGACTATCGAGATAAGAAATTATAAATTTGAATGAAATTGCGTGATTTTTGGAAAAAAATTTAATAAAAAAATAAAAATTTTATTTTTTTATCAAAAACTACTACTTTCCTCACCTTTTTTTTTATAATTGGAAGGTTTACTTGGGTTAAAAATAAATAAGAAAAATTTGTATCCAGAGAAAATTTTTTTTTTAATTTTTTCGTTGAATCAACGTTGGTAACTTCAGTTTCATTTTATTTATTTATATAAACTAAAGTATATAAAAAATTTCTAAGAATTTTATGTGACATAATTCGAGAAATGAGTGTTTTTGCTGTATTGAAATGAGAAAAAGATATAAATTACCATTGACCTTGACCCGAATTGACTAATTATAATTTTCCTTCGATAACAGAATGAAGAAAATCAACATTGTTTTAGGTTTATTAATGGAAATTATCATCATGAATCTCCCACGCAAAACTAGTAAATGAAATGGAAAACACTAGCCCTATGGATAAAAAAAGCGAAACATTCTCTTATCGTTGTTTGTTCTTCTTTTTTAATATCATTGTCTTTAATTAATTTTTTTGCTTCTCATTAAATTCAGTATCTGTAGTAGTAATTTGAAATTTTTATTTATGAAAATGGAAAATTTTCACTAGGGGGTCGATTCAGTAATTTATATTTTGCTTTCATTATGAATTTAACTGGTTTTGGTTTTCACTTTCATTTTCACTTTCACTTTGACCGATTTTTTTAACTCTTATTTTTACTTTCACTTTGATAAATATTAGTTTTCAATTTCATTTTTACTTTGATAGATTTTGATTCGCATTTTTGCTTTGATTTGTTCGATAAATTTTTATTTTTATATTCATTATTAGTTTGATAATTTTTTATTTTTTCTATCATTTTCACTTTGGTAGATTTCCATTCGCATTTTTACTTTGATATTTTTTTATTTTCTCTTTAATTTTAAATTGGATAGATTTTTAATTTTATTTTCCCTTGGATAAATTTTTATTCGCATTTTTGTTTTGATAGATTTTTATTTTTACTTGCATATAAGTTTTGTAAAATTTACAAAATCAAGAAGCAAGACTTGTTAAACTGAAAGTAAAAATAAGTGTGAAAATAATTAAGTCTATCAAAATAAGAATTTAAATTTTAAATTAAGTAGCAGTTTTATTTGAAAAAAATATTTTTGTGTACAAATGTTATTTGTCGCCTTGAAACATAAAAAATTGCTCCCGAGTAATAATTAAAAATTTCTAAGAATAAGGAACGATAAAATTTTGCAGATCTTATTTACTGGAATCGTTTTTTTTTCTTCTTCTTGGAAATATTTTTAATCTTTTCTAATTGTTCAAAAGGGGAGAAATTTCAGGAAGACAAACTTTAAGAGAAGAAAACTCCCTATAACACTTTTCAATTATAATAGATTGCTTTTTGATTTATAAATTTAGCGCAAAAAATTTCGGATGATGTCTGTCTTTCAATTTGACTGTCCAATTCCGCCTTAAGTTATAATATATATTTATTTCACCTCCCACGTATATATGTTTATGATTTGGTGAACTTCTTTTTCTGATGAAATATCTTTAGCAGGAGAATATATGTCTGTTTATGTATATTTTACAAGTGTAAGAATTTTGTAGTTCTTTTATAAATATATATTTTGGATGATTGTGTGTCTTCGTTCCATTGACGGCGCCTCGACGCCGCTCTGCCGTTCGCTTTTCGACGCCCACGTAATCCAAGAAATACTGTGTCCGCTCAACTTTCGTCCATTATCCCCGATACTCCTTGAGTCAGGAATCAAATACCCATTCCCTACCATCCATCACGATTACTCAATGTGATTTCCGACGATGCGATGCTAAACACTTTAGCTCGAATCACTCAAGTCACGTGATTTTCAAAGAAATTGTAGCGTAGAAATATAGATTTGGTAGTTTGAAACTTTTTCTCGTGTAGATAAATTCTTCCTTGGCAATGCTTTGTTTCAATTTTCAATGTCAAGGTCTCTGCGAAATTTCGTTCGAAAGAATTCTACTCTGAATTTATTTGATTATACAATGTGACCGCGACTGTTAAAAAGGACCCTATAACCAAAAGAATTTTTTAACCCGGGATTAATTGCATTGTACTTTAAGGACCTTAAAGTGTAAAAAAACCTCTAAATCTAAAAATCGATCACTATTATTTTCACTCTCATTTTTACTTTGGTACAATTTTATTTTCACAATCATTTTCATTCTTTTTCATCCTTTTATTTCTGTTTTCACTTTTATAGCATTTTATTCTCACTTATATTTTTATTTCCACTTCAATAGAATTTTAATTTTTTTTTTAATTTTCTGTTTAGTTTGAATTAATTTTATTTAATTTTTAGTTTAGAATAAGAACGCAAACGTCTTTGGTTAGGTCATGAAAAGTATATTTTTAAGTTTCATTGTTATTCATTTAGTATTGTTAAAAATATGGTAGAAAAAGTGATTTTGATGCTCGAAAGTGAATTTTTGAAATCTTTGTTTTTTTAAATATTTTTTTCAAAATTACTTGTAAAAAATTTTTGTATATCAGGTTTTGAGCTTCAAACATTTATTCTTAAAGAACAATTGACAATTTTTGTTTAATACTTACGGTATTGATAAAAAATAACAAAATTTTCCACAAAAACCTCCGAGGCGTAATGGATCACTTTGGCCGAGGTGTATTGGCTCGCATATTTTATTAAGAAAAACTTATTATATTTAAAATGTTAATAAAGTAATAACCAATGATAACACTTTATAAAAAAAAAACTGAAGAATAGATTTTTAAGTAAATGGATTTTGCATTTCGCTACAACTTTTTAAAATTGGAAAATTGCATGAAAAAGTGTAAATTAAATATGTTCCAATTTCCAATATTCTTTCTTATAAATGTACAATGGAAACGAAATATTTTATTAAAATAAGAATGTATTCTCATTTTAGGAATAGTAAAATACTTACTTTAGGTATACAATATACTTAAATAGGAGCCAAGAATATATTCTTAAATTTAGATTAACGTTTTTTCGGTGTAATTATTTTTGGAGTGAATCAGATTATTCTTTAGGGTCAAGGAAAAAAAGTGAAAATCAGGGAAAGTTAGGGAAAAGCAAAATTAAATTTTTTGGCAACTCTTTTATATTCAAATTTTACTAATTCAAGTTTAGAAGAACATTAAGAATCAACGTTGCAGTAATATTTACTATAATCAAGCCGAAATTTTTAATAAATAAGTAACCTTTACGTTTCTTTTTCTCCGTTCAGTCTTAAGGGAAATGCTAAAAACATGATTTTTTCCAGAGTTTCAATGATATGGAAAAATCGCATCGAGTTCTGACAAACTCTTAATTCTTAATGAAAGCTTGTATTTTCAGCTTTAAAATACGAATAAAAACACTTTAATCTATGCATTGGTTTTTAAGTTATGAGTAAATTATTTTAACCACACGCATAAAATTTCTTTAATAATGATTACAATAGCCTTTATTACAGCTATTTTGGCCGATACTGTATAGGTCGAAAATCTGGTCACAACCTAAATTTTAATGTAAGGGAACGATTCCTCAACGGATTCTAATCAAGTTGCTTTTTTGACATGTAGGTTAAAAAATAGGTAAAATTGGAACTAAATTTTGACCTACGGTAATTTGACCTATAGAGTGAGAAAAACGGATATTAAGCTTTATCATCTGAATAATAACAGATAATTTTTTCGTCAAGTTTTGACGTGTCACAGATGCTTTCAAAGTTAAACCTACAATTTGTAGAAGAAGCAGGTGAAATAAGTCAAAATGTAGGTTCAAATTGTATTTAAAATTGACCTACATTTGATAACAGAGGGAATTTTTTTTGTCCATTTTTACCGTCTTGGTCAAAATTGCCCTTAAAATTGACCTAAATTTTAAAAGCAGAAAATCTACAGGTCAACAAATTTCAACAAATTTTTTAATACACTGTTTTTAAGGTTATTAAATTTAGACGTTTTTTGTCTTAACTTGATGTCCTTAGAAAAGATATTTTTAAAATTATTTTAAAATTCAATTCGAATTTTAAAATATTTAATATTTTATATTATTTATTTTATTATTTATTTATTTAGAATTTTCAGTTATTATTAAATTTTAGAATAAAATATATTGGAAGAATTCTTAAAAAAAGCCAAAATTATATTCTTAAATTTAGAATATTCTTTCTGTTTAGTGACATGAAAAATAAATTTTCTAATGAATTTTCTTTATTTTTATATATTATTTTTTGCTAAGATTACTAGAGCTGAAAAAATATTCGTTTTTATGATTTCGTACTATTTCTTTCTCATGTGTTATAAAAATTTTTATTTTTCGAAAAAATATTAAATTTCAATTCCTGAGATTATTTCTGTATAGTCAAAAATTATTGAGAAGAAGGAAAGTGGATGGCGTTTTGCCAATAAGTCAATAGATTTACATAAAGTTGACCCACCACCACTTGATTATCGTATGATAGTTTTGTCAAATAAATTCTGTATATAGGGTAAAGTTCAATATAAATTAGAAAATAAAAATAATTAAAAAATTTAAAAGAATTTCTTTTTAAGTTTACAAATGTAAATAAAATTATTATTAATTTCGTATTTTAATAATAATAATAATTGCAAACATTAAAAAAATGGGAAATATAGAACATATTTTATTATTCCTAAATATTTATTTAAAGTTTAATTATATTGTAAATCAAAGTAGTGTTAATGGTAAGGAAAAAAGTGCAGTGTTTATTTATAGATTTGAAAACTTTTATTACTTTGAATATAAATGTAAACATCTAATCATTAAATTTTTACATTCGTCGCTTTTGGTTACAACAGTAAAATTTTACTTAAAGAATGGAATAAATTAAAAAAGCTCTTTTCAGAATGGAAAACTTTTTATAACTGCGCCTACTCAAAAGTAACAAGAGAAATAAAAATTTCTGCACTCTTCCTTGACGAGAAAATCATAAAAGCGAAAACTTTTTACGATAATTATTTTCGTGGGTGTATTTCCTTGTAACGATTATAAAATATAGGATTGTCTTTCTAAGTCTCTTTTTTTGTTTTTTCTTCAAAGCAAAAATAAGAAAAAAACTTTCTTTTTCACGTTTAATTGACAGTTATTTTAAAGTTTTAATGAAAATTAGTTGAGATTTTAAATAATTGATTTTAAAACTAGTTGAGAGTAAGAGAATGACTAGGGTAACGAAAATAGGGGAAAAATTTGCATTTCTTTTTTTATCCGGTGTAGAATTTGCATGCGAATTGTTTGAAGTAGTTTTGTTGTTGAAGTTTATTCTTCTATTCTTAAATATCAATATTTTGTAATTGATGTCAGGTTGCTATTGCAATGTTCTACATAACAGACTGCCATCGATATCTCGGTCAAACATAGGCTAAACGACCAATCGACATTGACTTATTTTGACCCACAATTATCGAAATAATTTCAATCAATTGCATAATGTTTGATAATCAGCCGATAGCATTGAATAGACTCTGCATTAGAAGCAATAGTGCGGAAAAAATGTTTTGCGTTAGAAAATATTTCTCGACGTTATAGCTTCTTAGTTTTATAAAAACAAGTTCTTTGAATTTTATTTTTTCAAAAATGGTAAAAATAATTCTCTTAATTTTTAAACTAGTTTTGTTGATAAATTTTTTTTTCTAAAGTGCAATAAAATGCGAAAGTGAAGTTGAAATTTTGTCAAAGAAAAAGTGAAAATAAAAGTGAGAATGAAATTCTATAAAAGGAAAGAAATATTTCTTTAGTTTAAAGGGGAAAATTTCATTGAGACAAATTAATTTGATTAGAATCTGATAAATTTGTTTTTATATATCAAATAAATTTTTATAATCCAATACATTTTTTTAAACATATAAATTTTCTTTGAATCGAAGAAATAAATCAAAGCAAATAATATCTTAAAAGCAACAAAAACTTTTTTATAGGTGTTTTATAATAATATTGATTTATGAATTATGAAATAATTAAAAATTTCTAAAATATTATGTAAAATAATTATTTTTAGCAATTTTCATCCGAGGTGAATATGGTGATAATTTATTTTCACTTGTTTTATATTCTTGTGTTTTAAATATTTAGTTGAGAATAATTTATCTGTCGATTACAATGATAACAAAAGAGGAGAGAGAGATAGCATTAAATTTAAAAAGCTTTCTATTTTATATGAACATTAAAGGCAATTGTTTGCTTTTTCCCTTAACTTTTTTTTCATAATAATCCTTTCCAAGAATGATATATCGCGATTAAAACGTCCCACGCACCATGAAACGTTCGTAGTTTTTCCTCTGGGAAATCTTTGGTAGATATTTAGTGGATCGATAATTTCTGACTTTCATTTTCCTTGAGTAAATTTATATATACACCATCTCGTTCTCTTGGCAAAATGATTTTTTTTTGCCCTTACTTTGAAAAACAATTTTGTACATTTTTTCAGATTTTTAAATCTGTTAATTAGTTCATTTATTTGTTTCTTTTCTTTAATAAATGTTACGATTAATAATTTAAATAAGTTATAGTTTTAAAAATTGGTAAATGTATATTTTTATACTCACAAAAAATAAAAAATAACTTGACTTAGAAGCAACTAAACTTTTTATTTGTTTCAAATTAATTTTATTTGGTTCAAACAAATTTTGTTTGTTCTAAATTAATTTTATTTGGTTTAAATAAATTTTATGTGCCAAATAAAATTCTATTGGTTCAAACAACTTTATTTGGTTTAATTAAATTATATTTGGTTCAAGCAACTTTTATTTGATTTAAATAAATTTTATGTGACAAATAAATTTCATTTGATTCGAATTAATTCAATTGAGTCGAAAAACATTTGATTTAGTTCAAATAAATTTTTTTTGCGCAGAATAAAATTTATGATAAAGATTGAGACAAATAAATATAATTTAAAAGCACTGTTTTTCCAGAAATGTCAAAATAATCCCCAAGTGGATCGAAATGATCCAAAAATTTAGATCAAATGATGATTTGGTCCACTTTTTAAGATCAATTCGTTGCAATTTGATACTTTTTAGGTAACAGTGAGGCTTGGAGGCAAAGTATATACTTTTATTTAACTAAAATAAATAATTTTTTTTATAATTTATTCAATTAACTATAAAAGTTATTGGGGTTTTAAAAATACATACAATATTTGGATGAATTCCAAAATTTCAATTTTTGCAAGACAAATTGTATCTCGAGAAATTAACATAACATATTTGAGTACTTGAGAAATTATGTAATTTTCTGCAAACCACGAAAGAAGATGTATTGAATTTTTCACATCAAAAGGTCACAATATAAAAATTAAGTGGGAAAATAGAAAAATTTTATTTTGCAAAAATATATTTTTTAATGTCAAATTTTTTGTTTATACTTTAAAGTATTTTTAATTTTTAATATTCAATAATTTTAATTTTAAATTTTATTAAAATAAAATTTTTAATCGTTACTTTATATTTTAATTTTATATTAAAATAATATTTTTTTAAAGTAATTTTTTTTAATTTAGTTTTTTTTTAATTTAATTTTTTTTACAATTCTAATACTTTTTAAAATTTTGTTTAATAATGAATATTAAGACGTGTTTTTTATTATTAAAGGTCGCGTTATAAATAGTTGAATGAGAAACTAGAAAAAAATTTATTTTGCAAATAAATATTTTTTTAATACAAATTTTTTTGTTTATTTTAAAATATTCTTCAAAGAATAGAAATTTGGTAATTTTTTCTTGGATGTATATAAATATTCTTTAGTGCAAAAGTAATAAATCAAATTATTCTCACTCTTCTCGAATGAAAACAACGTTTTGTGAAAAATAAAGTTAGCATTAAGTGGGAATAAAAAATACCGATGGTCGATTGGCTTTGAAATCAGATTCAGGATTTAGTTTATCTTTTTTGTACTTTTTTACTCTACTCATTTTCTTTCCATTTCTCGATTTCTTCTTTTTTCTCCTATTTTTTTCTTATTTACACTTTCTTTCAAATACAAGTGCATAAAGCAGTCGATAGAAATTGATTGTAAATTCAATTGAATTTGCCTGCTGACTCGGAATTTATATCGTGAATAAATTAAAATATATTTTAATTAATCTTTCTTTTTTTTGCAATATATCTATATTTAGATATTATCAATGAATAGCAATTTAATTGAAAGATTAATCATTTTTCTTTCAATAAAATTCTACGATAAATTGAAAGTGAAAATCTGCATTTTAACGATAATTTGATTCACGGCATTAAAAAAATGAAAACTTTTAGTTATTTTATGGGTTCATTTGTAATGCAAATTATTATGCTCTAATAATTTCTCTGAACTTTGTGGTGTAATTAAAATGGTTTTAAAAAGGTTTTACTGCACGATTTTCTTTAAATTCCAATTATAATTGAAATTTGTTTTTAAAGAATATCTGGAAATTTGTACATGTCTTTCTTTATGTAGGTATTTGTTTTTAAATAACTTTTTAATTTTGTAAATTAAATCTTCAATTTTCTGAAAATGATTTATGTTAAATTTGTATGTGTGATTCTCAAATTTCACCGATTTATTATAAAAAATAATCTAATTAGGACTAAATCAATCTCGGAGTAATTTAATCGTCTGTGACGATTAGTTGCAAAATAATTATAGTAATCCTAATTAATGTAATTAATTAGAAAATGATTTTATTGGTTGTAATTGTATTATAGTACATGTAATTTCAAAACAAATTTTGTGTTTATATTGTGTTAATAAATCAGACCGGCACAGCACCGAAACTTTCCTAAATATTTAGTAAATTTTTAGGAAAGTTTGGTGCTGTGGGGGCTGTTTGAGGATAAATAATTGTTAGGACGTAAAAATTTGTTTCTTCTTTATATTAATAATCATATTGTCAAAAGTAATAAATCTATTGAAAATATTTATATTTTTTTAACTCTTTAATTATTTATTGTTTTTACTGGGAAACTAGTGAATTTTCTTTTCATTTACCTTTAATACTCAATTTATCTCTTTAAGCCAATTACTGTCTTCCCCTATTTCTTTTTTCTGGTATGATTCAACAAATTTCACTATCTTTTCAAACATGTAGCGTCTACTTCATAAAAAAGGGTAAAATATGCTACTGCTGTTTTTTTAGTAAATAAAAGGAAGAGGAATGGCCAAATATTCTTTATTAGCCCATCCAATTTTAGTTGTGTGTACTTCTATTTTATCTTATTTTCTGTTTTCTTTCTAAAGAATATGAGTTGAATTTTTTGATATCTAGGACAGTCTCATTATTATAATAATCAGTTCTATAATTGTAGGATTCAAAAAATTATTGTTAGGGTAAGAAGAAATACTTGGAAAAATGACTAGCCTTTGTTAGTGATTTGTAAAAATATTTGCTTTTTATTATTTTTTACTATTTTCTTTTTCTTTTAGAAAAAAATAAATATCAACGTTAGAGTTAATTATAATTGAATTTTAGGGAAACATAACAAGTACATTTGGACAATTGGAGTCTATCAAAAATAGTACAATGAACAATAAGTTTATTGTTCACCTTCAAAGCCAAAAGGCATAAAATAAAAATAAAAGTTTCATTGTGTTTTGTCTTTGTTCATTATTTATGAATTTTCCTAAGAAATTATTTAACGTATGGCATTCAGTTTTAATTTTGACATTTCAACTTACACACGTACGTATATTTTATTGCAGTATAGTTTCTATATTAATGTTGGCAAAATTTCCATTATTTTCATAAAATTTTCATCAATTCAATGATTTTTAATAAAATTTTCCAAAAGAATTTAATTAATTAAAAAAATTTTGGATACAATTCTACGCAATAATATTTAAATATTTCCATATAATATATTAATAATTTTACAGGAATTCAATTGTTTACAATTTTTTTTTATAAATTTCTTTGCAATATTTTAATTATTTTTATAAATGATATAATATTGTAGAGGGATTCAATTATTTTAAATTATTTTTAAAACAATTCTAAAAGAAGATTTTCAAAAATTATTAAAAATGATTCATTTAAAGAAGAATTTTAGTTAAAAATTCTAGAAAATAAAATGACACTAAAAATATTCTTATTAAATAAAATAATCATTTTATCATCCAGTCACCGTTAATTATTATAATATGAAGAAATCGATACTTCGAGTCTTCAATTATATTAGAAATCATCGATTTCTTCTAGTTTTATATGGGTGATTCTCCTGAAAGGCACCTATTTTTTCCCAAAAACTAAAAAAAATTGATTTTTACATTTTCTGAATTTTTTGTCATGGGTAGGTAGTTTTAAACAAGTTTAAAGATAAAAATCTGAGTTGCCTAAAACTAATTTTCAAAAATAAGCCTTTCATAGCATCACTTTAATATTAAGTGTTTTGAAGGTTAAATATACTGTAATCAATATTCGGGTTTTTGTAAAAAAAATTCCTTTTAAATTTAATTTCTTTAATTTATTAAACTTTTAACATTATTCATTTATAATTTAATAATTTATTTATAACTATTTTATCTTTTCAAAAATAACTAATATATATTTCTTTATATTGAACGGAAAAAAATTGTATTGACTTTTTTAATTTATCATTTTAAGTTCAAAATTGATATTTTCAATAAAAATTTTTGATTTTTAATTATAATTTTGTTATTTATCTAATTTTCTACCTAATATATTATATTTTAAAAAATTAAAAATATTTTATTTTAAATAAAACGAATTTTTCTTATAATTCAAGGGTTAGGTATTTAAAAATATTTATTAAAAAATTAAAAACAAAACAATAACGCTTATCAAATATGGAAATGGCTTTGGAGATGAATAGTT
The DNA here is from genome assembly GCA_032873175.1 of Leptopilina drosophilae. NCBI lineage: Eukaryota > Metazoa > Arthropoda > Insecta > Hymenoptera > Figitidae > Leptopilina > Leptopilina drosophilae. The sequence continues at coordinate 23,869,294 of CM065481.1, forward strand.
TGTCAAATAAAAAATTCACCTTCTTATAAAATTTAAACTTATTGAAACATAATTTAACAAATTTTTTGGACTACAACTTCAAATATTTATATACAGATTACGTATAACTAAAAAACATTTTAATAATATGATGTTTTTAACTGAAAAACGAGGTTTCGGAGATGAATTTGAATTTTTACTCCCATTGCCAGTAATTTTTAATTAATTATTTAAAAAATTTCTTTTGTTTTCTTTCAACTAAATATAAGTGAAAAATAAACGGTAGAATCTAAGCTTCAATTTGATATATATTAAGACTGTATTACAGAATTTTATATAAATATTAAAAAATAATTAAAAATATGTATCATATTTAACGAAAACCAAAAGATAAAATTAAATAAATTTTTTTACTAATATAAACTTTAAGTTTTAACATTAAAAGATTATATAAGGATAAATAATGTTTCGTAGATTATGGATAAATTTTTTTTGAAATTTATACTCAACAAAATATCAATAATAAGTTAATGCAAATATTGAGTCTCACGTTGGAAACACGTGAAGTGGCCCCTTTCGGGAGAATCACCCATATAATAATAATCTTATTATTTAATAATTGAAGCTATACTCTTATTTGTAATTGAATTTAAAAAAGGTTCTTGTTTCTGTATAATTTTACAATGAAAGAAATTCGGAAATAAATGTAATGGAACATTTTTTTATGAATCAGTTTTGGAGTGAATCAAATTATTCTTCAGGGTCAAGGAAAAAGTGAAAATTTTGTCTGGAAATCAGGGAGAAGCAAAAATAAATTTTTTCTTAACTCTGTTATAGTCAAATTTTACTAATTTAAGTTTAGAAGAACATTACGACTCAACGTTGCAGTAATATTTACTATATGATATAGCCGAAATTTTTAGTAATCTTTACGTTTCATTTTCTCCGTTTAACTTTAAGAGAAATGCTAAAAAAAAAAGATTTTTTCCAGAGTTACAATAATATGGAAAAATCGCATCGTGTTTCGACAAACTCTTAATTCGAGATTGTGATCTTTGTATTTAAATGATAAATATTTGCTTTACATTTGGAAGGTGTAGGGAATACATTGTTGGGGCGTTTTCTCTTTCTTAAGAGGTACAATGTTTGGTATAAGCGTTTAACAATAAATATTAGAAAGTTAGAATATTATTTTTTTTTCCGGTGTGCGTTATTTATCTCTGCAGCCCCTGTGTGACACTCTAAATTACATCTCGTTAAGCAATTACTTTAGCTGAGGCCAATTTTTTCTTCTCATTCCCCTTATATATTTTTGCCCATTCGCACAAAAAGCACATGCCTAAAAGCATTCTCCCTGCTCAACTCTCAGCCCGTCTAGCCTCAACTCCGCCACAATCTCATCGGAATCTTGTACCAAGTGGCTTGTTTTCACCCTCCGCTCTCTCTCTCTCTCTCTCTCTCTCTTTCTCTCTCTCTATCCGGGAGATATCTCTTCTCTCTTCGGCAAAAGAAAGAAAGAAAGCTCCCGAGAAGCCAACACGTCTAGCGCCCCATCGTCTTCTGTGAGGCGCTACTTTTATGAATGTAGCCGTAACACGTAGTTAGGCAACCACAACACAATCCGTGTGGGAGAGAGTATATCCCGCTTTGACTGTGAGTGTCGTCGTTGTCGTCGTCGTCGACGATGACATCGTCATGGACTTGGTGGGGTTTTGTAAAAGGGTGACGAAGGTGAGGAGATGGATTCCGGTGAAGGAGAGGTCGGAGTGAGAAAGAAAGAGAGAGAAAGAGAGAAAGAAAGGGATGGTTTTACTTGGAGCAAAACAAGTGGGGGGATCGAGTGTGTAGGGGGATGTGCGCCGTATTAAAATGGTGGTTTATGCCGCGCAGCGTGGGAGTTAGTTCTGGTGAGGGCGCCAGCCGGCTCACTCGCTAAACTAACCCACCGCCCCGAGCCCTCTCCAACACCCCCGTTCCTCACACACACACACTCTCTCTCTCTTTCTCTCTTTTGCCAAAGAAGAAGCAACCTCCAACACGGTCTCTTGCTGCCACCTCCTCTCTCGTTGAATCAGCCGCCGCTCAACTGCTTCTCGGCTCCAGCCCAGCTGCTCAACTCCTAGAAGCTAACCGTCATCCGCAACCGGTAGACGCAAGCCAAAGACAAGAACCACCATCAAACACACTCGATCAGTCGGTTTTGTCAAACGGTCACGCAGTTGTTTTTTATTTATCTCTCTCCCCCCTTTTGCCCACTCCATGATAATTATGCCATTGCAATAAACTCAAGTGTTTTTTCATTTTCTCAGAAAGAAAATAACATTTTTTTTTACACTCAACAACTAAGAGAAAATCGAGGAGAATCATCAAAAAATATATATATATCATCATCATTATCAGCAAGAGGCGAAAACTACAAGAGAGACAATGATTTTACTCAATCCGCCCATGGGATTTCTGCTGCAGACGTCGCCGACGTTTTTGATGTTTGCCGAAAGGGTGTGAGCACACACAACGTCAGCACAGCACATTTTTGCACGCACACCTTTCTCTCTCCCTCACTTTCCATCTCTGTTCTCTCTCTCTCTCTCTCTCTCTCTCTCTCTCTCGATTCTCTCTTCGATTCGATTCGATTTTTGTTGAATCATCCGTTTTTGACTATTGGTGTTTATCGCGTGCCAGACATTTGTTAAAAGTACAAGAATAAGAGCCTCCAACAATTTTTTTCTTTTTCTTGTGGGGTTTTTCCAAAAAAAAGTGAAAAGTGTGAAGTAAAGAGGAGAGTGTGCCTCGAGGAGGATTTACGAAACAAAAAGGGAGAGAGAGAGTTGAACGAGATAGAAAGAGAGGGAGAGAGAGTTTTGTGAAATAAAAAATTTTTTTACCGACAAAAAAAAAGGCTTTGGATGAAAAGTTATTTACAAAAAACTGGTGGATAAAACGAAGGCTGACAAAAACAAGAGGCAAAGGTGAATAAAACAACGGAGAAGAAACGAAGAAAGTGGAGGTGGAGGAGGCGGAGGTGGACGGATAAATCAGGCATCGCAATTTTCAGAAGCAAGTATTTTCATAACGGCACTGAGAGAATTGCACCCTTCTTCTTCTTCTACTTCTTCTTGTTCTTCATTTAGTAATATGATAATTGTGTCGTGATTTTATTCAAGCTGAAAAACAACTTTTGACGGTGATCGCGATACTTGTGTTTTCCTTTTTATAAGACATCAACACACACACACGCACATACCTACAAATATTTATATATAAATGTATATACATTTGCACCGACTCCTCACATTTTTGCACTAACTGTTAGATTTTTTGTGACTGAATATTTTTTACATACCTTTTGGAGCACCTGTTGATACTCTACTATATACTACGATCCACTCTCTATAAATAGCGAAGTCACTCGAAAGCACCTGATTTAGGAAGAACATTTGCACGTTTGTTCAATCCTCTTGTTGTTATCGTTTCCATCGTTGTTCACCAAAGGCGTTATTAATGCAAAGACGGAAATTTTCAGTCATTTATAAAAAGATAGATAAATCTTCGTAAAAAAACGATAAACTAACAACACTAAAATTTCCGGAATAAAAGATCCAAACTATTAAAAATAATACATTAAAAGTGTGTAAAATATTAAAAATTTAACATACTACTTGCGTTACAAATTTAGATTTGTTAGAACTTTAATAGTGATTAATTACAAGACCTTGTGAGTTTGTAAAGACATTCTTTAGTTACTTTACGGGAAAAACAAACTTGTGGATAAAAAAAACTTTAAAAACTTGAGACTACGTGAAAAGAATGTTAAAAGATAAAAAATTACGGATGCTGTAGGATAAAAAGTTGACTATAACAAAGAGTTTAAAGGAAAGTTACAAAAACAAATTCTTTAAAAACTTAGAGGTACGGAAAAATATTTTCACAAGTCAAAAAACGGTAAAGAAAAAAAAAGATAGAAAATTTCTATAAAAAGAGGAGGAACAGAAATTAGGAACATTCCATGAATATGAAATATTTTAGAAAACTAAAATATAAAACCTGATGGACTATAATAATAATAATAATAATAATAATAATAATAATAATAATAATAATACTAATAATAATAATTAACATCGATAATAACACTCTCTAATAATTAATGAGATTTAAGAACACTCGAGAACTTGTAAAACACAAAAAATTTCCAAGAACAATTAACAAACATCTAAGGACGTTTAAAAATATCTAAAAACACCTACAGATATCTAAGGACACTTACAAAAATCTAAGAACATTTAATAAAAATATAAGGACGATTACAAAAAATTCAAAACTCTTGCAAAAATTTAGAGACACTTACAAAAAACTTAAGGACACTTAGAAAAGATTTAATTGCACTCACAAAAATCTAAGGACACTCACAAAACTTCAAGGACACTTACAAGAATCTAAAAACACTCACAAAAATCTAAGGACACATGACAAAAATTTAAAGCCTGTTATAAAAATTTAAGAATATTTACAAAAGTTGAAGGATACTTAAAATATTTTAAAGAAATTTACAAATAATTAAAGGACGATTAAGAAAAACAGGTAGTGACATGAATTAAAGAATTGTTTAGAGAATTTAGGGGCAAAAAATTTACAGACATTTATAAAATTTTAAGGACATTTACAAAAATTTAAGGACATTTACGAAAATTTATGGACACTTACAATAGTTTTAGGAACATTTACAAAAATTTAAGGACACTGAACAATTTAAAGACCCTTGGTGAACATTTCAGGACACTGAACAATTTAAAGACCCTTGGTGAACATTTAAGAGCATTAACAAAAATTTAAGGACACTTGAAAAATTTAAGTTCATTTAAAAGAATTTAAGTACTTTTTTAAAATCTAAAGACACTTAGAAAAATGAATAGACGCTTAAAAGACTAAAAACGCTTAAAAAATCTAAAGACCCTCTAAAAAAATTTAAGAACGCTTAAAAAAACTTTTTAAACTTTAAAGACACTTGAAAACGAAATAAAATTAATGTTACGTTAATAGAGCTTGAAGAGACATTTTTTTAAAGAAGTAAAACGGTGTAAAAGAAAGTGATAATTGACATTCGGAATATTTCATTGCACGGTGATGCATGAGTCGTGTTTTAATGAGCACCCTTTTTTTGCACAGTAAGGAAGAAAAATAAAAACAGCCTTAAGCACACAAAGCGCACAGTTTTTTATATATCGCACGCTTTTATTACACGAACAAAATTGAAATAAAATAAAAAAACTAAAAGAAAACGTAAATTAGTACAAATTTACAACATTCCGCCCAATCGAATGCCTATTCTATAGCAAAAAAAAAAAGCCTCGCGTATTTTTTTGGGAAACGTTTGTTTACGGTAATTGTGTTTTGACAAAGGATTAGAAATAACAATTGTTGTGGAAACTCTCCCCTAGTCTGTATATACATATAGCTCTCTCTTTCTCTCTCCCTCTTTTACTCTGTTATCTCCCTCTCTTTGAGGGGGTGAAAAAAAAATGATACGGACGCGAAGAATACGAGTGAGAGGGACAATGCGTGTGAGATGGTACGAGCGAGAGGTGAGAAGTTACATTAGAGAGGACTTTCCTCCTCAGTGATAAATATAAATTATTTAAGTAGAAAAAATATATTTAATTATTTATATGCATAGAGAGAAATATGTTGACAATATTGAACTTGACATGATGTCGAACTCTGGAAGAGAGAATTTTGTTTTGTGAGATATTCGTATTTGTGGTACTGATCCGAAAAATAAGTGTTTTTTTGATTTTCACTTTTGGTTTGGTATTTTTTACTGCACTGTGCACCACTTTTCTCGTCATTGGCACCTTCGAGCACGAAAAAGCACCTTCGAGTTCTGTTATAAAAATTGCACAAAAACTCACTTGTAATCGAACCACCTGATTTCAGGACAGCACTCTGCACTTCTACCTCGAAAGAGAAGGACGTGCGTTCTCATTGGGAGGACGCTAAAAGGGCCTAACGCTTCATCAAAAATCGTCTCAATCAAAATTTCAAGAAGCTAGTGATATTCAACGGGAAAAGTTACTATAATTGAAAACTAACATTTATTTTCTCCTTTTTCTATATCCTCCTCTTCCTCCTCCTTTGTTCCTAAAGTTCCTAAAGTTCTGTCTTCTTTTTTTTTTTTGAAATTTACTGTGAGTAAAAAAAAGTGTGGCAAAAAAAAACTTGGGCCTAACGTGAATTTTTCGACTGACAAAAAAAGTTTATAAACAATTATATTAAATAGAAGAAAAAGAAAAGTAGTAAAGAGAAGAAATATTGTATTTCGTAAGATGACGAATCGAATGCTCTGGCTCCTCAGCTACGTGGGACTGGGGCTTGCATTGGCCTTGGGAAATCGGCCCGTAAGCATTGAAAAGGATCAAAAAGGAAATCAAAAGCACGAGAAAATGGTTGAATTGGTTGATAATATGAACTCTGTCGATGGAAATACACTTCATTTGAGGTCGTATCAACACGATGTACCTCTAAGGAATAACATGTACCTGTACGATGGCCAATCGGAAACAATAAATAATAATATTAATAATAATAAAAATCCTTCACATTCCCAAACGAGTGTCTTTAATAATGAAAGGATCATGAAGCCTTTAAATTATAAAAATAAATGGTTGGACAATTTATATTCAACTGTATTGAATATTATGCATCAAAATGATGATGCTGAGGGGAGACATGATAATGATGATAATGGTGTTATACCTTTACAATATGAAGAGACGCCACTTTTTTGGCAACAAGAACAGCAACAACTACAACAACAACAACAACAGCAGCAGCAGCAGCTACAGCAGCATAATGGAATGAGAAAATTACCAGAATTTTGGGAGAGGAGAGGACCTGAAAATGATGTTTATGACTATGTTGAGGGTCCATTTGTGAAGAATCGGTTTAATCGGGACAATCGCATTAGTGATCGTTCTGACGTTGCGAAATCGTCGTTGTCGTCGTCGATGTCGTTTAATAATGAAAGTGAAGATTTACCGGAGGAATCGACTGATTCATCGTTAACGGTTCGTGAACGAGGAGATGAGACGGGGTCAATGAATCTAGAGGATGATAAATCCCCGGGGATGATGAGGAGTAGAATTAGCACGACAAATCGTGAAGCGCGAGGAGTATCAAAACGGCACAAGCAAAATTTACCTTCGCTACCTCCAAATATTGCTTCGCAAGTTATGCTCAGATCGAGTAGAGGGAATAGACAGTACGACGTTCCACAGATTGGTGAGTTGCATTGATTTTTACGATTATTTTACACGTCACTGCGTAGAATTTTTTAAATCAAGAAAGATGTGAAATTTATCGTTTTGATATCTCTCTTTGTCTCTTTATTGGGATATCTCTCGTTATCGTTGTGATATCTCCCTTTATTGATTGAATCCACTTTTTTTCTATTTAATCTCACTTTATTGATTTAATGCAAAGTGTAAACAACATTTTAATCTTTAGGGAACACTTTCGTTATTCTTGTTGATTTTAAAAGCGCATGAAATTGGTTTTGAGTTGGAACAACAAGATTCAATAATTGAAAACAATATGTTTGAATATGAGAAAGAGATATTTTTGAATCAAGCATATTGTCATGATCCACGAATTTTCGATTCACCAATAACCCATGTGGAAAACGAAAACTGATTCTAGTATTGATCTAACTATTTTGCCCTGTTACTAGCTTGGTCCTAAGTTGGCAGTGCAAGTAGAACCTACAATGGCTGGTGATGTGATTGTAATTTGTTTAAACTGTTTGTTAAACGAATTAGTTAACTAACTATAATAAATAGCAGTTTTAATTAATTATTATTACTTTTTTAAATTAAATGGTGACGAAAAAGGAATTCATAAGTAATGTTAGTACATATATGGAATTAATAAATATCCCTCTATACATAAATTAAAAATTATAAAAACATTTGATATTTGTTAATTATATTATTTCACGGTGTATAATCATTAAATTTTATACTTCTATGAATACAATGCTGAAAAATCGGAATAAATGCAAACCTACGAAATAAATAAAATCTAAAGCACGCGGGAATCGAACCTACGAACTGCGAAATTAACGCCCTAATCACTATACCACGGAGCCTAACTGAACACCGATGTTTTATTGTCAATGACTTGTTGACTTACTTTTAATGATTAAATATAGTATTTATTGGCCCTGATACACCATAATAAATAAGTAGTTTCACAACAACAATAATAAAATAATATTTAAAGATAAATAAATTTATAAGATAAATAATTTATTTATATAATTTATATTTTAGCTCATAAATTTATATTTTTCTACAATTTCAAGAAAAAAAATGTCTGATCCACTTTTCAAAAAAATGGCCAAACATTTATGTTAAGAACGCGTTTTTCATTATTCTAAATCGTTTTAAAAAATAATTTTTTGTTTCAACAAATTTTATAGGTTAGGACTTGGAAATTTTTGCTAATTAAGGGAATTTGGACCATTATGACGTCACAATTTTAGATCTAATGCTTAGAATACATTATGACGTCATAATGGTTCAAATGCCCTTAAACTAGGAAGCCCAAGTAGGACCTAAGTAGGGCCTGGGTGGGTCAGTTCACATTCAAATTGTAATATCTCCTAGTGTTTTGTACCAATTTAAACGAAACTTAAAATCAGCAAATAATGATTTCACTTTAACTCATTTTTGCTATTGCATAATATATTTTACTAATGATATATTGCAGTCTGTATTTGTTTAAAACAAAATGGTAAATGTAAACAAAACCGTTATGACTTGAGATAACAAATAAATAAATTCATCTGAATAAGTTGGAAAATTTCGAAAAAAATTGCATCTCTGTTGGTGTACACCAAATAAAAATGAGTAATTAACAATAAATTGTTTAAACAAATATGATTGTCAATTAATTTTATAAATATTAATTGAGAATATTTATCAAGTTCTACATGTAATCACTTTATTTTCCTCAAAAAATTGTTATAAGTCATAATTGGATCTCCTACCTAGTACCAAGTTAGGACCAGTCTTGGAAATAGAATAAGCGGTTGCCAAGTTAGGTCCAAACTAGGGCCAATAATTTTAGGCATAACGATTTCTACACGGGAAACGAAATATTTTGCATGAAAGTATTTTTAGAAATTAAAGATTTTAATTAAAATTGAAAACTTAAATTTAACATATACTATTAGGCATAAAGTTTTTTTAAGAGTTCTTGACTTAAGAATTAAACACTCCTTTTAAACAATTCTTTACCTAATTTTTTTAGAAAGTTGAAGTCCACAACGTTGATCAATGAAAATAATTTGTTTAATCTATTCGAATATTATTATCAATCTATGTTTTTCTAAATATTCTTGTGACGTATTTTTTTAATTATTATTATTTTTTTAAAGAATTCTTGACTTAAAAATGAAATTATTTCTATAAAGAATTTTTTATCTAATTTTTGTTAAAGGATTCTTGACTGAAGAATTAATTTTTTTAGTTCTTGATATTTGAATTAAATATTTTTTTGTTTTTATTTATTTATTATTATTTATTTATTTATTATTATTTATTTTTATTTTGAATTCTTGACTAACGAATTAAATTCTTTTCAAAGTATTTTTCAACTAATTTTTGTTAAAGAATCCTGGACTCAAGAATTACATTCTTCTTAAAAAATCATTGTTGTAAAATTAAATTCTGTTAAAATAACTTTCTCTATTCAAAGAAATTGCTTAAAAGTAATAGAACTGAAAGTAATTTTTGTATTTAACAATTTAATTATATTTTTACAAAATACTTTTTTTTAAAACAACTGTGACACAGAGAAAAAAAAGTATATTTCTGAATTAAAAAATTGATTTTGATTTAATACAAAATGAAATCAATTATAATTTTTTTGTATTTTAGATCCCTTTTTTTTGTTAACTAAAATAGTTAGAAAAAAATTTGTTTAATCCAAACAAAATTGTTTGGATTAAACAAATTTTTTTCTAAGAAAATATTTTCGAATTTAAAAATTTAGTTCTCTTTACAAAATATTTTACCGATTAAAGCAACTTTCACGGAATGATAAAAAAAAGAAAAGTTCTGAAAAATAAATTCGTTTTAAAAAATTATTTTTATAAAAAAAAGTTTTAAAAAAATTCTTTTTAATAATGTTTTTTAAAAAGTTTAAAAAAATTCTTAATAAAGAATTCATTTTGAAAAAAAGGTTTAAAAAATAATTTTTTTTAAAGTTCTCTTTAGGTATCTTGGATTGAGAAAAAATTTGAGTCAATTATAAATTTCTTGTTATTTTAAACATATTCTTTTGGTTGACTATTTGTGTTTGAATATTGAGGAAACTTTTCGCTGAGTGAGAAATGTAATTAGTTAATTTTGCAAATTACAGAAAGTTAGATTATCAAGTTTCTCTCATATAATAGGCGATCTTTTACATTTACAATTTCAATATTAAAGAGAACTTATATTTTCATGAAACCATATGATGCAATTTCACTCGCACGCAAACTTCTCGTGAAGTTTTGTTTAAAACTAATAAAGAGGCTTTCGTTAATCTTAGATGGATAAATTTTCCCGAGAGTTTACTTAATAAAGTATTTTACTACTTAAATAAAACATTGTTGAAACATTAGTTAATGAATGTATTAATGCGTTAGATTCACATTATCCTTTTTGAAAATGGATATCTTTTGTCTAAATTGATTGAGAGAGAAAATTTTTGCTGTGTTCTATCAAAAAAAAAAAATTTCTATGAGTTAGGTTTTAAAATTTGAATAAAAATGTAAATTACCTTTATAAATGACTTTAAATGGATTAAAATGTTTTTTTAAAATTAAAAATGTCTCTCATTATAAATGATATAAATTAATTATATAGAGAAATAGAAAAATGATTTTTTTCTGGTATCTTTTTGATATTAGGAATTCATCATCTAAAGTGCATCGGCAACTGACAGTGGAGTTAATTAATATTCAAAATTCATGTATGATTTGAGAGACTTGAGTGCATAATTATTTGGTGATAGACTTATCTACTTTGATGAGAGAACAAGCTTGTTTATAATTGTAACTATATATAAATCCACTATCAACCTACACATTAACAAACGGTATAAGCCTCCCGTGGAATTCTGACTCAAGTAGATAATTAAATATACACAACATTTTGCTTACCTGTGCATCAAACTTACACTGGCAAACAAAGGCGTATATTATACTATATTATATATGTGCTTTCAGTCTGTTATTCTCCTGTGAATCAAGTTATAATGGTTAGATAACATTTTCTAGATAAATTGTCTTGATTAATTTTTTGTCCTTTCCTGATGGAAAATATTCTTTCTTTTCCATACTTGAAAATTGTATGACGTTAAATGTACTATTCTGATGCAATCTCGAGATCCTTAAATAGTGTTGAAAAATTCGTTTCAATTTTTCTTTCTTTTCATTCTAACATCAGATTGTTATCTTGAGTAATTTTATTTCCTTCTTTTTTTTAAGTGAGTTTTTATGTTTAGTGATTATGGAACTTTGTGATTGTGTAAGTTTGTTTCAAATTTTTAATTATGTTAATTTGTTTTGTTTTTTTTCGTTCGGTTTACTTTTGTGCTGAAAACTATTTTCTTTGAAGAAATTTCTTTCTATTTCTAAGAAAACTATTTTCATTCAGGAATACTATATCTAAGAAAACTACTTTCATTCAGAAAAACTATTTCGATGAAAACTATTTTTATAAAAATAATTTTTTAAGCAAACTATTTTGAGAAAACTATTTTTTACATAAAAAATAGTTTTAAAAGTAATTTGAATAAAAATTTGTTTTAAATAACTTATTTAGAGAATTATTTAGAGAATAAAGAAAATTTTCTTTGCAGTCAGGAAATATTTGCGAAGAAATAATTTTTTTTTAAGGAAAATTTATTTTTAATAAGAAGACGTCAATTATTAAAGTGTTTTATAAATAAAACTTTAATCCTTGGGTAGAGGGAAGGTTTTTAATATTACAGTGACAATGAGCAGGTGAAAAGTTTCTTCAACTTGAAGCAATCATTTTTCCTTAATTAGTGTAGTGTGAGAAAAATTGTCTAATTAAAATGATTACTTACTTGACTATTTTCCAATTTACTTTATTTCAGACAAATAGGGGAGAGTGGGGTAAAATGGGGTACCTTTTTCTAATTGGCTGTTTATAGAGAACCAAACGAATAAATCGATTCAACTAAGCATTCTTTGTACACTTAGGTTTGAGAAAATTATGATAATAGCAATGAAAAAAATTTTTGAAAGAACTTATATCGTATTTTCCGATGCCAGACAAAACATGGAATATTTTCTCAAAGTTTAGGAAAAATTAAAATTAAAATTAAAATTAAAATTAAAATTAAAATTAAAATTAAAATTAAAATTAAAATTAAAATTAAAATTAAAATTAAAATTAAAATTAAAATTAAAATTAAAATTAAAATTAAAATTAAAATTAAAATTAAAATTAAAATTAAAATTAAAATTAAAATTAAAATTAAAATTAAAATTAAAATTAAAATTAAAATTAAAATTAAAATTAAAATTAAAATTAAAATTAAAATTAAAATTAAAATTTCGAGAATAACAAATAAGATAAATGAAGCAAATATTACACCAGCACTAATGATATAAATTCTTTTCCTACTAAATTAATGAAAATTAGTAAAAAAGAAGAAATTAAAAAATGTCAGATAACAGAATTAAAGTATAAATTAAATACACGACCAAATGAGTTAAAAATGATTAATAATAGTATAACTTCAAATTTAATTGTTTATATATTGGGTCGTTGACAATTGTGTAAAAATAGAAAAAAGTAGATTTAAATTTGGGCTGAAAAAATTTATTGTTAATTCATACAGCAGAATAAATTTAATTAGTTGTTGGAGGTGTGGATTTTAAGCACCTAGAAACGTTAAGGTTGATCATTAATAAGAAAATTTCGAAAAAAATACTCGAAAATTTCGAGTACTTAATTGGATTATCCAATTTTCTCGAGTACTCAATTATTTAGTGTAAATAATAATTTGGTTGATATAAATAAATATTCATTTCTAATGCAAATAATCGATTATTTGAATCAAATAAATTTTTTTAGTGTGAAATTATAAAAGGCGGTTTATTTCATTTAGAGAAACGAGTTCGATCGATTTAATGATTGCAGCATAATTGTAAATAATTTTTGTTTCCATTACCATAAATCGCTTCTCAGAAATAAACCTACTTTCTTTTTATATCCTACCGAATAAATAAGGATCAAAAGCGACAAATAATTAAAGTTCATTACAATTTATTTTACAATCGGTTTCTTTATTTATAGTTGAAAATAGAAGAAAAATGTATAAAGAATCGTTTTCTGAATTTCTGAAAAGAATTTTTCCTTTTTTTTGATTTTTTATTAAAATGTTAATTTCCAATGAAAGAATAAGTGATGTAAAATTAAAGGAACAATAAAAGAATAATATGTATGTAAAATAAATAGAATAAACAATAAATAAAAGAAAGAAATAATAAATAAATGAAAAGTAAAATCATGCGGTAATAAATGGAATAAAATAATAAAAAAAAATGTATTGAACGTGTTTAGAATATGGGAGAAAATAAGCGCAAAAAATATTATAGCTAACGTATTATTGCTGATAAAAATAGTAGTAATAAAAATAATAATAATAATATAAAATAAAATAAAATGTTAGATAAATAGAAATTTTATGAAAGTGAGTAAAATGAGACTAGTTGTTTATTGAGTAAATCATGACGTTTTGAAGTAGATATTGCGTATAAAAGATCCTCAGGTTTTATTGGGGCGTCGAAAGTACAATATATTTTTCAACTAACGTCAGAAGCGATAAATGTCAACAGTAGATCAAAATGGGAAGGGACAAAAAAAATAATCGCTTATTGCCGTGAAATGATGGTTTCGTTGATACAATATAAGACCGTAATTGTAAATAATAGATTTCAAACAGTAATTCGCGATATAGACACTTAGTAATTTACTTTAGTCATGAAAATGGAATGATTGCACGCAATCGCTATAATTGAAAGCTTCTTCAATTATTTTCGAATTCAAAAGTTCGCACATATTATATTCACTACTAACAATTATATTGAAATGACGATTATTATTGTTTGATTTTACGTTAAAAACTTTTACTAACGAATTATAATAACAACAAATAATAATAATAATAATAATTAATTAATTAATTAAAATAGAATTAACAAAGTAAACAATTTATAAAATAATTTATATTTATCTATTTGAAAGGAATGATAATGATTCAAAATATTTTTATTAATATTTCATTAATTTGTGAAATTTTAGTTTTACTCTGACTTTTACTCTTGATTAATTTTTTTCAGAGTATGCATATTCATGTATATTATAAAAAAAAGGGGAAATTTGCAATTTCATATTAAAGGAAAATTATGCCTGCGATGAAAATTGGACATTTTTATGGTAGAATTTTCTAACTTTTAACACATGATAAACGGATGTGAATTAAAATTCTCGGTTACCATATAAAAACCTTGAGCAGAAAAATTATCCTATAAGGCTATTAGTAAAACTCTTGAGTACTTTCACTTCCGGTATTGTGCCAAACTTTTTTCGCAGTATATGTATGTATGGTGAACATAAAAGTTTATAAAAGTTGTCTTCTTAACGGATTATTATATCTAACAGCTTTTGCATTTATTATATATAAATACATTTATATAGTGAACTTTTTCCCTTTAGATATTCTGCTTGTATCATTTTTTTTCAAAGTTTTTTTCTCTCTTTTTTCTGCTTTTTTTTGTAAATTATGAAAACATTGTTATTATTTTTTTTATTTTTCATACTTTACACTTTATTATGTTTTCTATATTTTACATTGTTCCTATTTTTTTATATTTTATACTTTTTTATTTTTTATCTTTTACACGGAGAGAAAATATATATTATATTTTGTAAAAGTATTTTACAATTTGGGTAAACAATGCAACAAAACCGAAATTTTGACATGGAAAATACTAAATAGTGAAAGGAATAATATGAAATTTAGTAAAGTTATATTACAATTTCTTGATATTTTATATAATTATACTAAATTTCATCGAATTTTTTACCCAAATTTTAAAATATTTTTATAAAATTTAATATAATTTTCTCTCCGTTTTTATGTTTTTATATTTTTATATTTTACCGTTTTTTTTGTATTCTTTATGTTTTACACTTTTTATATTTTTTGTTATTTTATACACTAAAAAAAGTTTATTTCTATTAAGTAATCGCTTATTACTCTACTATTAGTAGAAATAAATGATTTTTTATTTTAATTCTAGAAATTTTATTCGAACAAAATACGTATACTCTATTTTCAAATAATAATTTCTGGGGTTGAAGCAAATATTTAATGGATTAAAATAAAAATTGTGTGT
Source organism: Leptopilina drosophilae (assembly GCA_032873175.1). Taxonomy (NCBI): domain Eukaryota; kingdom Metazoa; phylum Arthropoda; class Insecta; order Hymenoptera; family Figitidae; genus Leptopilina; species Leptopilina drosophilae. Next base: position 23,884,754 of record CM065481.1, read on the forward strand.
TTCGGAAATTTATTGCAGTTGATTCGAACATTATAAGACAAATAATTAAAAAGTAATTACTCTTATTTATTATTAGTTTTCACTTTTGTTTTTCAATTTACTTTTTTGTCTTGCTTTGAAAATCATTAATTTGTTTTCATTTATATATATATATATTTTTTTTGTTTTTTGATTTTATTTTCGTTTTTTTTTATTTTCCGCAAGCAATTCACAATCAACACATGAGATTTAGAATTCTTTTCTCTTGTGTTTCTTTAAATTCTATCTACTTTATTCTTTTTAGCTTTATCTCTTGTTCACAATTACGGAACTGAAAGAAAATTGGGTCAAATGGTTATTTTCAAAATTTACTTATATATACATTCAGTGGAAAATGTATATATTTTTAAATTTTATTCTTTGATTTACAGTATTTTATATTTTTCGAATTAAAAAAAAATATGTTATAAACGTCTTACAAATTTTGATTATTTTAGTTGTTTATTTACACAAAGGAAAAAGATATTTAATAGAATTGAAGATTAAATAACAATTAATATTTTATAAATAAGATTTATTTTGCAATTTATATTATGAATAATTTACATTATTCATAATTTATTATTATAATTTGCAATTTACATTACAATTTGTAAGTTTTATTATAATTTTAATTCGTATTAGAGAGAGAGAATATTTTTAAATATCAGTGTCAGGTTGATAGTTGACAATTTAAATTTTGTATGATTAACAATTAAAACTTGAACTCTAACATTACAACAATGTCAGACTAAGTTCTGAACAATTTGAATTTTGGACTCCATTAAACTTTATAGCGCTACAAGCTTCGACTTTGTTATTAATTTGCAAATGCGATCTTAATAGCTATATAGAAGAATATTACTTTATCTTTTATTTCAATTTATATTATATTTTATTAAATTATTGTCATTTATTAATCAGTGTTATATATTTACGCCCTGAGAAAATTTTATTTGAACCAACTTTAGTTATATATAAATTTTTTTCTACCAGAATTATTTGAATTAAATAAAAAGTATTATTTTCAGAGTCTATTAAATTATTTATTTGTTTTTTTTTTAATGTTCTTCAACACAAATAGAATTAAATACAAAAAATTTCAAATTTTTTTTATTTGAAACAAAATAACTACAAAATTATAAATTTATATTAAAACATTGTAATTGTAAATAAATAAGTAATTTTTTTCTCTCATGAAAAGGAGGCTTTTTAATAAATAAAATTTTTTCTATTTACTTATTTGTTATTATTACTTTTGAATGAATACATATAGTGATGAATATGCATAAAAAAGTTATATTGTATATGTTGATGAATATTTAATTTAGAAATTGTCATTTCCTGGTATATTATCAAGAGTGGGACAAATACTTGATATTTAGTTGAATTATTGTGGTATGTGCTTTATAGTTGGGCTCTCTCTCGTTTCCTCACAAAGAAACCACCGCAAAGATATGACGTAAAAAATGCGATAGCAACATTTTCCAACTGTGTGGGTTGAAATTAACTTCCGAGGTTGATGGGGTTGTGGCAGTTTCTCGTAAAGTTACATAAGTAACGACATTTTGCTCCAATTTCATAACTAAACTTTAATATTATTCAGAGAGTGAAACACTAATTTTTATCTATATTAAGTATAAATTTTCAAATTTCTTTTAATCTATTTTATTTTATTCAAAATTTTAACAATCATTCATTAGCATTGAATTTATTAATGAATCATTTTTTTCTTAGTGAATAATTCTCTCAAAAAATTTTAACAACTTTTTTAAAGTAGAAAAGAAATTTTAATACTTTTCCATTTTTTATTTAAAATTTATTTTTTAATAAGTATAAACTTCAATAATTATGACATTGTTTTATAATTAAATTTATTTCTAATTGAATAATTTTTTTCGAAAGAAATTTTTACTATTTTTCCTTTACTGGAAAAAAAACTTTTATTTGTTTTTCCAAGTGAAAAGGCCTTTGCTTATTTTTTTGTCATACAATGAAATGAACTTTCAATTGAAATAATTAATGTTATTGTTGCGTTTGACACTAATGTAATAGGGGAAATGAATTTAGCATTTCGCATCGTTTTTTGTAAAATAAAATAAAGAGAATAATAATTATAAACCTGTGAGAGTATTTCATAGAAAATAGAAATAAATTTCAAAGTAATTCGTGACATTTTCACAGTTTGAATGCACATTTACATATATATTCAATATGAATCTATAAATGGCAAGCACGCGCGAATTTGTTTCATGGTTTGATTGTTTTTAATTAATTATTTTGCAAATTGTGTATTTTTTTATTTACGGAATAACTCGATTAACTTGTAAAAAATGTCTCGTCAGGTTCGTTTCATTTTTTTGTTTTGTTTATTTATACAGAATGTAAAAAAGTGTTTTGTTATAATTGAAAATGTTTTTTATGCTCTAAATTGGAAAATTAATATTGAGAATTAAATTATTATATTTTTACTATTGTCTTGTTTTTGTTATGATTTAGCTCATTTTTAAAAAATTTTATAATTCTCCGAAATGAAATTGTTTTTTTTAATAGTGGAAACAACTTTTTTTGGTATTCTTTTTCTAATCTACAGTTTTTCTAAGAATGCGATATTATTTCAAAGAAGTTTTTTCTTCTATGTAACCTAGATAAACTAAGAAAACAATTGTTAATATTTTTTCATATTCTCTCTGAATTTCAACAAGCTAAAAATAACTAATTTCATAGAAAAAAGATATTTACTGATTTAAATAATATTTTATTTTTTATTAAACTTATGTTTGATATTTTTTTCTCGTAGTAAGAAAAAAAACACTTTTCGACTTGGTTAAAAATAATTAGAATTTGTTTAAATAATTAAAAATAGTTCTTTTTCTTTGTAAAAAGAATATTAATTTTAATTTTTGCAAAATATTTTTCTGGAACATCTTTCAAGTGGGAAATATTTTCATTTCCCAAGATAATGTTGATTTGAGTCTCTCCTTTTTTTCTCATCGAAGTTCTAGTCTCTGAACTTTTTCAATGTGCAGTGACCTTTTTCAAATATGCAATATATATATATATATATATATATATATATATATATATATTTGAAAATACGGTTCTTTGACTAATGTATGCTTATTTATATGTTCGCTATGTACATATGTGGGCAGTATTTTTTTTATGCTTTATTTGAAATAGAAAATGTAAATAATAAATCCATAAATTGTTCGCATATAATATTTCTGAATAAGAATATATTTGTGTAAAATAAAGCACAGTGCTCATCGGAAAACTGGCACGAGTATTGTCTTTTGAGTCGTTTCCGTTGACCCTGTTTTAATTCATCTCATTGAAATCCATGCTGGATAAATCGCGGCGTCATTTCTCGATTGGATCCGGCTCTTTTGAATACAAGTCGATCGCGATTAAACGCGCGCGCCTATTTTTGAAAATGTTTCTTGGCTAAGAAACTTGTTTGTTGTTCTTTTTATTAATGGTTGTTATAGATATTTTTGCGGTTTTATATTTCTCGCCGAGAGAAAAAAGAGAGGAAAGCTGGGGGTGGTTGGATTTTTAAGAAGGTCAAAAGTCTACTTGTGAATTTTTTCGGGTGAATGAAATTGTGCATCATTTTTGTTGATGCAGAAGAAATTCAAAGTCCACTTATGTAAAAAATTAGTCGTTTTTTATGAAGAAAAAAATTTTAATTGGAATAATTATATTGATTTCATAAGACTTGTTTTTTTTTCTCTCGTTTACTTTAATAACAAGCTAGGATCAATTGAAAAAAACTAGGCGAATCAGATAACACTAAAGTATTCTGTGCGATGAAAGATAACGAAATACTATCTTTAAACGCCAGAAGTTCGCTTAAACCGGAAGGTGGTTGCGACCCAGATTGAAGCGAATCTGGAAAGATTTTTTCTCTCGCGAATAAAAGGCCGATCAATGAAAAGGTTATAAAAATGTAGTGCGACGATATGATAGTTACAAGAATAAGAAAGTTATCAGACATGTGTTTTTCAATTTTCAAAGAAGAGAATTTTCTTTGTTGAAAATGATAGCCAAAAAAAAGAATAATATAGTTAAAAGAAATTGTGGAAATTAGAAACTGCCACTGAAGTAGATTCGTCCTCTAGAAATTAGTAAAAACTGACTGATTTGTCAGTAAACAATTTTTATCTATTGTTGAGTTAGTGAATTTTAATTTTAATTTTCAAATTGAGACAAAAAACGAATCAGGGAATTCAGGAAAAAGTTAAAAGAAAAATTGATCCCGTGCAGAAATTTAAATTATTTAAATCATTAATTTTGTTATAAAATATTCTGAATCATAAAGTTTCAATTGTCACTGTAATGATCACTATTGGTTTTTTATTAATATTGAAATATCCCAAAAATCAATATTGTGTCAAGTGTAGATTATTAAAACATGAGAAGTAAATTATTGAATATAAATAATTATTAATATTTTTCTAGTAGGTGCTTCCGTTATTATTAGTGTTAACAAAAATGTAAATAATTACTGAAATTACTTTTTTAATTAAATTAACTAATTTAAAAAAAACATTAATTGATTGACTCATTAATAAATTAATTTTTTCTACTGTTATTTAACTTTTATAAACAATTAGGTCATTCATTAATTCATTGTGTCTATTAAAAGATAATTTATTAAAAAAATTAATTATTATAAATATTTATTATTATATTTAGAAAAAATTAAGGTTAAAATTATAATCTATAATAATTTTTTTTATAATAATTATTATATTATCAGATGGACGTGACATAATTTATAATCCCAACATTTTTTAAAAGCAAATTTTGTTTTCTTTAAACAATAATTTAAAATAATTAGTATTGTTAATAGTAATTAATAATAATTAATAGATAATTATGAATTAATAATAATTTATTTAATAATAATTAATTAATGACAATGTAATATTTGAATATATATTATATATTATATATATTATTATATATGTGACGCGCTCCGAAGAAAGGTACCTAAGAAGCAAACGAATTATAGGTTAGGGACGTGTTAGTTTTTTCTTTATTAAAAGTTTATTTTTAATTATTTGAATTTGAAACCAATTTTTATTCAATATTTTGGATATAATGAAGACTTAAAGATTAATAATTTTTAATTAATAATTGATTTTCTTTGTGTATTTTAACTTGAAAAATTAAAAACATGACCTCAAATTTTTTGCTTCTTAGGTACCTTTCCTCGGAGCGTGACACATATTATATTGTATTTTATGTCACAGAATAGATTTAGAATACATGTAGTATTCAGCTATTTACAAATTTTTTTCTCAAGGAATTTTTGCAAAGATTGTTACAATTAATTGATAAATAATTGATAATTGAATTCTTTAGAAGAATTTACTTAAAATTATATTAAAAATAATTAAAATCAAGTGAAGAATTTTATTATTTAAGAGAATAAATGAATTCTTGCAACGAATTTATATAACATTTTTTTAAACAATTGAACTAATTGTGTAGAATATTATTATTATTTATGAAAATTATTCAATTCCTGCAATGAATATTATTATAAGTTTTATTTAAATAATTAAAATCCTGTAAAAAAATTTTTATTTATGAAAATAATTGAATTCTTGCAACGAATTTTATTATAATTTTTTTAAATAACAGAATTGCTTTTAGAAATTTAATTAAAACGAGTACTGAATCTTCAAAAGCATTTGAATTTTGAGAAGGAATTTTACTATTTGTGAAATGTAATTGAATCCTTGTAAAAAAAGTTTGAAAATAATTACATTTTTCGAGGAATTCAGTAAATGTTTGTTTCTATTGTTGAGTTAATAAATTTTAATGGATTCAAAAACGAAGAAGCTGATTTGAAAAATGATTTAAATTAGTTTTTATTTTCCACTGTCGAATTACTGAATTTGAACTTAAGTGATTTATTTATGTGAAAAAATACAGATTCCCAGGATCACCGATTAAAATAAGTTAAAACTTGAACTGATTTAGATTTAGAGAGCATATTTCGGTGCTAGGAGAGATATTTAAAAAAATATCTACTTTTTGAATTAGAATCCACTTTTCCCCACGAGGCCATAAGAAAATTGTTTAAAAAAAAACAGGCTTCGCACTCTATTATGAGTTTAAAAAAAGTAGGAAAAAGTAGCCTCGATGACAAAAAAAGTAGGAAATAGTAGCCTTGGTGACAAAAAAATGAATTAAAGGATTTCATTAAAAACTTTTTAGAAAATCGAATTTTCAAAGTATTTTAATTTCATAATTGGTAAATAATTAAATTGTATAACAAGTCACATTCTAATGTATTCGCGTTTCTTACCGCGAAGATAATAATCAAAATTTTTATTAGTTAATTTAAAAAAAATACACATTTCAAATTTTTTAATAAAATTGAATTTTCGCAATTGTTTTTTGTTGAAAATTTTTAAAATAGGATTTTTTAATTCTGTTATTTCAAGATAATTGAATTTTTATAAACAAATAATTGAAAATTTTTGATGTAATTGAAATTTCTTTACATTCTAATAAAAATAATTTACGTCTTTTAAAGAATTTTATTTCAATTTTACTAAATAATCAAAGGAAGTTAGTCACCTTATAATCATAATTTTATTTTTAAAAATTTATTCGCAATATATTCAATTATTTTCTTAAATAGTAAAACTTGGACAAAATTAAATTACTTTTACGAAATTTATTAAAATTCATTGTAAAAGTTCAATTATTTCTATAAATAACAAAAATCCATTTTTATTCACCAAAAGAATTCAATTATTTTCAAAAAAATTTCTTAATTTAATAATTTGTATGTCTACTATTTTAATAAAAATTCTAAAAAATATTCAATTATTTAAAAACAATTTTGACAAAATTCTACACGAATATTCAATTATTTTCTAAAAGAATGAAAACTTCATAGGAATTGAATTATTAAAAATAGAGTTTAACTGAATTTTTTTTTAATCAATTATTTGAAACTTTTTTTTATAAAATCCTCGCAATAATTCAATTATTTTCATAAATAATAAAACTCATTGCAGAAATGCAATTATGTTTAATACAATTTTAATCAAATTCATCGAAAAATGCAATTATTTTTAAAAATTTGATTAAATGTTGTCTAAAGAATTCAATTATATTTTCATAAATTTACATAAAATTTTAAAACAAAACAATTCAATTATTTTCAAAATTAACGAAATTCTCCATAGAAATTCAATTGTTTGAAGTTTTTTTGAAATTCTCCGAAATTTTAATTATCTTCATAAATAATTAAATTAATTTTCTACAATTGGATTATTTTGAAGAATTTTAATAAAATTCTACGCAAAGATTTAATTGTTTTCATAAAAATGTTTCGGAATTTTTTGAAAGGATATTCAATTATATTTATAAATATTAAAATTCTTTGCAGAAATTTAATTAGTATCAATAAATTTGAATGAAATTGAAAATTAATAAAATTTTCAATTATAATTATGAACAGACAAGATTTTTTTTGAAAAATTGAATAAATTCTTTGTTTATAATTCAATTATTTTCCAAATTGTAGATTTATGTTCGAAATGAAATAAATAAAAATTTGATGAGAAAATGAAGCCGGGAAAAACGGGGAATTTAAAGGTTAAACACAATTCATAATCAGTCACTATTGATGGACGATTTTAACGATTTTAGTTTTCAACACTGTTTTTAAATGGAAATGTGGAAACTAAAAATCTAAATTTGACTATTTGTTCAGAAAAGTAGCTTTTAGTAGCATTAGGCTGAAAAAAGTAGCCAAAAAGTAGCAAATAGTAGCTTTTAGTAGAAGAGTGCGAAGCCTGAAAAAATAAAAAAGTAAAATTAAAGGAAAATTGTTTGAAAATGAAGATAAATTCTCGTGGAGAAGGCTTCTTTTTCTAAATATTGGTCACATGAAGGTCCGGTTGAATTCCTCTGGGTTTAATTCAAGTAGCATCACTCCGGGTAGGTATAAAATAAAATAGTGGAGGCCAAAAATACACAGGACAGAAGCCCATTGGGTGTTTTAGGGTCTGAAGAGAAAACGTGGAAATAAAAGAGAGGGATGAAAATAGGAGATAGGGCAAAGATGTGGATGCATGAGGGGTAAAAGCTGCAAGCTTCCGTCCCGCCCGTCCCGTCCATCGCCTATCTCGTATCGCGCGGGAGCAACGTACGCTTAAGAGCGGCGCCGCTTACAACAGAACCCCAGCCACCGCGACATCCCCTTTTCCACCCTTAACCGCGTTCACACGCGATAGGTGTGTATGCTTCTTGTAACACTATCTGCGCGCGCGTTTATGTACATACATGTCATTGCCTATATGTAGTGCGGCCCAACTTATACGAGCTTGCGCGAATATCTGCCGAGGATATTTTTATGTCCCTGCATGCAATCTATCGACCTGCAAGAACTAAAACGTTTTTAGTAAACAGTTTCGAAAATTTTGTTTTTCAGGAAACAATTGTGCCCGGCCAAGTATACGCTGAAGTGCACATCGAAAAACTATGGTCAAAATATAGTTAGCGAGCGGCACAATGTTTATAGGAAAGCAAAAACAGAAAAAACAAAGAGCATGAAAATAATTCGCATGACAAATTTATTCTGAAAATTAAAAATATCTACTTATCCGCTTTATAAATTCAATATTGGTAACTGACTTTTTGCTTTCGACTTAGTCAATTTTACTACTCTCTAAAATTGATGAAACTGAAGTTACCAACGTTGATTCAACGAAAAACTTAAAAAACAAAAATTTCTCTGGATACAAATTTTTCTTGTTTATTTTTAACCCAAGTAAACCCTCCAAATCCTAAAATAAAAAAAGGGTGGAAAAAGTAGTGATTTTTATTTTTTTAGTCGAATTTTTTCAAAAATCGCGCAATTTCATCAAAATTCATAATTCCTCGTCTCAGTAGTAATTTCTTTCTTTTGATAATTGTTTATTTTAATATTTTTTATTTAAAAAAATTTCAAGTGATTCCAAGTCGGGGAAAGCAGTAATTTAAAAAAATTTTTTTGTCACGAATTTTCCAGAAATTCCGATTTTTTAATTAATTAATGATTCCTCGCTTCAATAGTAATTTTTTTCTTTTGATAATTGAGCTCCCGGATCAAAAAACTCGATTAGCGCTTCGTCAAAGCACTGTAAAGAAAGATTCTAAATTAGAGCTGATTTCGGTGTTAAAATAGAACAAAATTACGATTTAGTACCAAAATTGGTTCTAAATTAGTACTTTTCTTTTTACAGTGAGAATTTTCACTTCAGTCAAGCCCCCATGAAAAAATAAGAGAAAATAAAATATAAAAATTTTCAAAAACATAGCCTTGTAGATAATGAAAATGCACAACTGTTTTTTCTTAAAATTATTTTTTTGAATCTGGATATTTTAGATGATGTAAACCTTCCAAACATCAAGTCGAGTTTTTTGATCCGGATGCTAAATTGTTTACTTTAACATTATTCGTTACGTAAAAAAAAAATTCAAGCGATTCCAAGTCGCGGAAAGCAATAATTTTTATTTTTTTTGTAGAATTTTTTCCAAAAATTACGAAATTTCAATAAAATTAAGAAAAATCACTGCTGAGGCGAATCATTAATTCGTGACAAACTAATTTTTTAAATTACTGCCTTTTCCCGACTTGGAATGACTTGAAATTTTTTTAAATAGCGTCTAATATTAAAATAAACAATTATCAAAAGAAAAAAATTACTACCAAGGCGAGGAATTATTAATTTAATTGAAATTCTGGGATTTTTCAAAAATTCGTGACAAAAGAACCAAAAGCACTCTGTTTTCCCCGATTTGGAAACTATTGAATTTTTTTTAATTAACGTCTAACATTAAAATAAACAATTATCAAAAAAAAATTACTACCGAGACGAGGAATTATGAATTTAAATTAAATTGCGTGATTTTTGGAAAAAAATCGGCTAAAAAAATAGAAGTCACTACTTTCCTCACCTTTTTTATATTATAGTTTGGAGGGTTTACTTGGTTTAAAAATAAACAAGAAAAATTTGTATCCAGAGAAAATTTTTTTTTTTTTAAGTTTTTCGTTGAATCAACGTTGGTAACTTCAGTTTCATTAAAATTGAACAAGGAAAATTTGACTGTCATTCGCAGTGAATTAGTGTATTTTTACTGAAAATCAGTTGTAAATGACTGAAATATTAGTCATTTTTCTCTGATTGAAGAATTAGAAAATAAACAGCAATTTTCAATATGCGTTATAGAAATTTCCAGTATAATTTTTTATTTGGACAAATATTTTTTTTTAATTTTTGTGCCTTTTTTTGATCATTCTAAATCTGAATAAGTGAAAATTTCACTGATTTTAAATCAAAGACCCAGTTTTCTTTAATTCATCAGTAGAATTTGACTGAGAATCAGTAAGAACCACTGATTGTCAGTGAAGTTTCACTGATGAATTAAAGAAAACTGGGCCACTGATTAAAATCAGTCAAAATTTTCACTGATTCTGATTTAGAGTGTACATTTTTAATGAATTAAATTATATTTTTCGAATATATAAATAATTATATTATAATTATTATAATTACTCAAAATTGTTAATATTTTATTTCAATTTTATACAGTTTATTTCATTAAAAAAATTTAGTTTTATTATTATTATTACATATTATTAATTATTAAATTTATCCACTGATGTTTTTTAAATAAATCATTTTTGTAAAAATTGTGCAGATTACCTTTGCATTATTTGACGAGTAATTAAATTTTTTTTATTACTTTGAGACATTTACAAATGTCAATTAACTTGAAATTATACTTTTGACATAAAAAGATTTCATTTAAATATCAAAAGAAATCAGTTAATATTTAAACGATTTTCTTTTTTCCAATAAAATTCTAACCTTTTTGTATTTAGAAGATTCCTTTAACAATAAAACTAATTCTGCTAACAGTTAAAGGACATGATTTAAAAATTAAAAGAAAATGAGTTTTGTGGTTAATAGATCATTTTTGTGAGTGTATCAATGAAATTTCACTCAAATTGACAATTTGACAGTTAACAGCTGTCAAAACAACTGTCAACTTTGATAAAAATGATTTCATTTGACAAAAATTACCATAAAAGGCTTTCTGAGGTTGCCGATTACGAATTTAGTGTTATAAACCAAATTTGACAGCTGTCAATTGTCAAATTGTCAATTTGAGTTCAAATTCATAATCTGCGTCCCTAAAAATTCCTTTTTGGTCATTTTTATAAAAAATAAATTACTTCTCAAAAAAGATGACAGTTGGCTTCACGTTTTTTATAAATTTTTTCATTAAACAATAATTTTTTTTCAGAAATTCAATTATTTGCATAAATAATGAAAGTCTTTTTAGGAATTCAATTATTTTTGTAAATAATAAAACTCATTACACATTTTGAATTATTTTTAATACAATTTTAATCGAATTCTTCTAAAAATGTAATTATTCTTATTTATATTAAAAAACACCGTAGGAATTCAATTATTTAATTTGTTGAAAAAACATTTTTTATAAAAATTGAAGTTTAAAAGTTATTCAATAAATTATTTGGTTTTTGTAAAATTAAATAATTGAAATCAGATGTTGAAAACAAATAAATTTCAGTTAAAATTTCAGATAATAATCAAATATTAAAAGAATTATACCATGAATTTTTAGAAATAATTAAGTTTTTAAAATATTTCAAATAAAAATTTTTGAAAACTTAAATTTGTCAGACTTTTATAATTAACAGTTCTGTAGAAATCATTTTTTTGAAGAACTTTATTTTATAGAAATTCAAAAAGGGTGAAAATATTTTCTGAACGATTTTATTTTATGACCATTGTATTTTTTTAAAATTGTTTAAAAATCAGTTTTTTTATGTAATTATTAAATTATTTTTTTGATATAGATAAAAAAATTGGTGAACCTGCTTGTCATTAATTTTAGAAATAATAGACAACATTTAATGTTAATTTAACAATAAAGCGAAATAACTATAGTTATTGAGCGAATACTGGCTCAATTTTGGCAATAAAAGTGTCCTAACATTTAGCCAGCAGTTAAAAACTTGCAAAATTCACACTGTTATAAATTTATTATACGTGACGTTCTACGATGAAAGGGACCTTAGCTGTTTTTGACAGAACTAAAATTGGAAGTATAAATAAATAAAAATAACTAATTTTCTATAAAACTATTAAAATTTAATTCATTATTATATGCAATATTTTCAGAAAAATATGCTTTCGATGTTAAATAATAATCATTAATAAATTTTTAATGAAACTAAAACTACTCAAAACATAACCTAAAATTTTAACCGTGGAACGTCACATATAGTATATGCTATATGTTTTAAATTAATACAATGCAGAGGACTATATTTTTTAAGTAGTATTAACCGATTTTGGTCAGACATGAGATATAGTAATAAAGTCACGCATATTATTCTGTAGAACTAATTTAATAAAAAGTTGTCCACTGATTTAAATTATTTAAATCTTTTGCTATTTTCTAGTAATTTTTCTTTAGAATTATAGGCAGGGCTCGAACCAGTGAAAGTATTTAAAAATACGGACTTTACGGACCAAAAATGAAAAATTACGGACCATTTACGGACCAATTACTGACAAAAATATATAAGAGAACATTGTAATTAAAACTATAAATTAGATTTTTTCAAAACTAAAAAAACATGAAGATATCGATAACTCCGAGACTTCATGTTTTATAATAATTAAAGATAGAGTGATAAAATCATTATCAATTCAATTATTATTTTCAAGAATTTTTAACTAAAATTCTTCTTAAAACTGATTATTTTTAATAATTTTCGAAAAAGTTCATTGATAATTTTCAAATCTATTTCTTTACAATATTCGATTTTTCAATTATTTGTAAATTCTTCAATTAAATATGTATTAGAAAATAAAAACTTCAAATAATATAAATTTCCACAGAATTGTTACTTAGTTAAAAATATTAAAAATTCAAATTTTGAAAGATTTGAATCTGAAACCTTTTCAAAATTTAATTATTTCTAAAATTTTACGCTCTAATACTTTTAATATTCAATTATAATCTAAAATTTTAACTCAAATCCATTTATAAATCAATTTTTATGAGAAAATTCTGCGAGAATTTCATTATTTAAATACAAAAAAAACAATTTATTGAATAATTACATATGTTTCTTAAAATTGAATTCTTTTAAAGAATTGTATCAACCAATTTTCAAATCATTTGAATTCTTTTGCAAAATTTTATTAAAATAGATATTAAAAATAATTAAATTAGAAGAAATTTTTGAAAATAATTGAAATTTTGCCAAGAAATTTATTAAATTTTTTGAAAATAATTCATTTTTACTGAAGAATTTTATTATTTATAAAGATAATTGATAATTTACGCAAAGAATTGCATTAAAAATTTTGAATGCAATAATTTTATTCTTTAAAGAAATTTAATCAAAAATTTATTAAAAATAATATTTCAATTCTAATAAATAAATTGTAGCAAAGGTTATTAAAATAATTAAATTTCTTTGATAAATTTTAATAAAATTTTTTAAGAATAATTACATTTTTCGAGGAATTCGATTAAAATTGTATTAAAAATAATTGAAATTCTGCAATTAGCTTTATTATTCATCAAAATAATTGAATTCCTAATAAGCATTTTATTATTTGCCAAAAAAATTAAATACCAGTAAAAATTTTATTATTTATGAAAATAATTGAATATTGCGAAGAAATTGATAAAAAAAATTTGTAAATAATTGAATTCTTTTGGGAAATTTTATTAGAATAGTATAGAAACCTATTAAAAATCATTGAATTGAGGAAAAATTTTGAAAATAATTGGAATTTTTCCAAGTATTTTATTAAAATTTTTGAAAATAATTGATATTTCGAAGAAGAATTTAATTATTTCTAAAGATACTTGAAATTTTGACGAGAATTTTCAAAAAATCTTGAACATAATTGAATTTTTGCGAAGAATTTTATTACTTTTGAAAATAATTGAATTCCTTCAATCATTTGTAATTTCTCTAAAATTATCTAAATTATATCGTATAATTTACGTACTTTACGGATCTTTTTCAACCGAATTACGGACTTTACGGACCTTTTTTCAAAAAGACGGACTTTTACGGACTTCAAGCAAAGTTACGGACTTTTACGGGATTTACGGACCTAGTTCGAGCCCTGATTATAGGGAAAAAAATTTAAACCACTAAAGAAAATGGTAAAATTTTACTAAGAATTAGAAGAAATTTCTACTGATTTAAATCAGTGGATGACTCTTCACTATTATTTTAAAATTTAGAGCGTAAACTTACTTTCTCGCAGTGTAATTGCGATTTCTTACATTATTTCTTAAACTAAAATTTAAATTATTAATAAAATAAAATAATAAAAATGTTTTTTTTAATAATTTTTAGAATTCATGTGAATTTAGAGTTTTATGTGATCTTTATGCAATTTTAAATGCAGTTATAAGAAAGTGATTAAAAAAAAATTGTGCGTTACTAAAATCTAAACTCACTTTCTTGATAAATATAAAAATGTACCTATTCCAAAGAATAGAAGAAAAAAATAATAAAAAAAAGAATATGAGTTTTATGTTTTTCTTTATATACACGCAATAGACAATATGAAATGACATTTGTGGAAATTCAGTTTATAAACGTTTTTACATTCTAAAACGTATTAAAAATAACTTTGAGGTATATAATAAAAAAAAATGATTTTATTTAAAATGTACGGAAAACATGCCCGAGGATAAAAATTATAGTAACAAATCTCATTTATCTTTCGAAAAGTTTTTTTTCCAGAAAATCTCTTATAAAAGTATTTATGTTCCCAAGGGCAATATTTTAGGGCAAAAAAGTGTCTGTAAGCGAAAGTTGTTTTTACTTAAGAATTTATATCTTATATTTCCAATATTTTTTGCTTTATGTATAAAAATAACAGCAAGAAAAATTGAAATATTTCTATATATTTTATTATTATTATGAATTGTTAGCGTAGATATTAATTATCGGTTGCTTATTGACAAAAGACAATAATCAATTTTTGAAAGGAATTTTAAACACTTGTTTTTGCAATATTTACTTTTCTCATTTTAGTCTGTAATTATTTATATCGGATATTGTACGAAATACGTGAAGCTCGTAACTTGTAAAGGGGTTGCACTGTGATTTCAGTAAATACGATCCATCTACACTAGATTCATAGCCTCTAGCATTACGCGTTTATGTCTCACTCACTCACTCTCTCTCTCTCTGTCGCTCTGAGAACTTGTACGAGATATGACAAATACCAACGAGAAATTCCAAAATGTCAAGCTCGCCACAAATTATTTAGTCAATGCATGTAGAATGAGATTTTGTTGAAACAACACAATTTCTGCATATAACAAAATTGAATAAATTTAGTTTACTCTCACACATTGTATCTCTACACTTAATATCAGACATGATTAATTTATTTCCATCTCAATTAAGCAAATAACTATCGCACAGGTAAAATGAATTAATTAAGCTTCAGGAAATATTTATTAAACACAATTTGTCCCTATCACGTTTCATGAAGATTTAATTACACATTTTTTATTTTATAACCGGAACGATAATTAATAGTAGTCTCAGTGCCATTAAATAGTTTTATTTGACTCAAATAAAATATATTTCATTTAAATAAATTATTTATTTTTTACTTTAACTTTTGTGGGGTGGTAGCGATTCTATGCAAATAAACCCTACAAAATAAAATTCTACACAATTAACTTTACACTAGAAAACTGTACACAATACGCTTAATAAATTTTATTAATTCTACGCAAATAAATTGTATAGCAAAAATTCCTACACAATTAGAATTAAATAGAACAAAATCTGACATTAGCATTATTTATTTCTACGAGATTAAATACTACATCAGAAAATTCGACACAGTTTATTTTATTTAAAAAAAAATTCTAATAATAGTTCTTTTATTTTAATTCATAATTCTACTCAGTTAAATTGTACACTAGAAAACTACACATTTGAAAAAAATGATTAAATTAAGTTTTAAAAAATTCTAAATAAATATATTCTACAAATAAATACTCTACACATTAGGACTAAATAAAATGTAACTTTAAATAAAATTTATTTAATTTTACACGGTTAAATACTACATTCAAAAATGTTTATTTTTAAACGAAAAAAAATATGAATTATTTTTTCAACTCAATTTTTAATTCTCCACACTTGAATTGGACACCAGAAAACTACACATTTGAATAAATATTATTTAATTAATTTAAAAATAATTTTCTTAAATAAATTCTACAAAAAACTACTCTACACATTAAAAGAAAACGAAAAAAAACTTTAAATAAATTTCATTTTTATTTTACACGGATTAATACTACATCAAGAAATTTTACGCAATATGACGAAACAAATAGCAATTATTTGTTTAATTACATTTTTAATATTCTACACAGTGAAATTGAAAACTAGAAAACTTTACACAATGAAATAATTTTTATAAGAAATTTTAAAACACTAATCAAATATATTCCTCAAGAAAAAACTCTATACACATTAAAATAAACTAAATATAAAATTTTTAATCTAATATGTTTAATTCTACATCAGAAAATTGTACACAAATTACTTTTGACCAAAGAAAAATATTTTCTTTTTTTTTAATTTAATTTTTAATCCTATACATTTTAATTCAACTCTGGAAGACTCTACACAAATGAGCTTTAAAGTCTTCCAATATTATTTTCAGATAAGATTAAATTATTTTTTTAACACGACAATAATTAAAAAAAATATAATGTATATAATATATAATTCTAGAGTAGAGTTTTTATAATAAATATATATAATATAATTAAACTCTGCAATTAAATTCAACACAAAAAAACTCTATATAAATGAATTCAATTAATTAGATAAACGGCGAAAATAAAATTCTACAAAATAAAACTCTAAACACAAAAATTTTTGGCAACAAATATATTATTTTTTACTTTTTAATTTCTTATTTTAATTCTACGCAATTAAATTGTATATTGAAAAACTCTTCGCTGTTCAATTAAAATGAGGCAAATAGACAACTTCATTGCTTTAAATTGTTTTGTATGTAGAATATAAAATAATAAGGGAAGATTTTAAAGCTCATTTGTGTAGAGTTTTCCAGAGTTGAATTAAAATGTATATATATATATATATATATATATATATATATATATATATTTATTTATTTATTTATATTAAATACATATATATATATGTATAAATGTATATATATTTGATTATAGTGTTTTAAAATTTCTTATAAAAATTATTTCATTGTGTAAAGTTTTCTAGTTTTCAATTTCACTGTGTAGAATATTAAAAATGTAATTAAACAAATAATTGTTATTTGTTTCGTTTTATTGCGTAAAATTTCTTGATGTAGAATTTAACCATGTAAAATAAAAATGAAATTTATTTAAAATTTTTTTTTATTTACTTTTAATGTGTAGAGTAGTTTTTTGTAGAATTTATTAAAAAATTTATTGTTAAATTAATTAAATAATATTTATTCAAATGTGTAGTTTCCTTGCGTCCAATTTAAGTGTGTAGAATTAAAAATTGAATTGAAAAAATAATTCATATTTTTTTTCGTTTAAAAATATATTGCGTAGAATTTTTTAATGTAGTATTTAATCGTGCAAAATTAAATAAATTTTATTTAAAATTACATTTTATTTAGTTCTAATGTGTAGAGTATTTATTTGTAGAATATATTTATTTAGAATTTTTTAAAACTTAATTTAATCATTTTTTTCAAATGTGTAGTTTTCTGGCGTACAATTTAACTATGAGTAGAATTATGAATTAAAATAAAAGAACTATTATTAGAATTTTCTTTTAAATAAAATAAACTGTGTCGAATTTTCTGATGTAGTATTTAATCTCGTAGAATTAAAAAATTCTAATGTCAGATTTTGTTCTATTTAATTCTAATTGTATAGGACTTTTTCCTCTACAATATATTTGCGTAGAATTAATAAAATTTATTAAACATATTGTGTACAGTTTTCTAGCACTGTTACCTAAAAAGTATCAAATTGCAACGAATTGATCTTAAAAAGTGGACCAAATCATCATTTGATCTTAATTTTTGGATCACTTCGATCCACTTGTTGATTATTTTGACATTTTTGGAAAAACAGTGAGTGTAAATTTAATTGTGTAGAATTTTATTTTGCAGGGTTTATTTGCATAGAATCGCTACCACCCCCAACTTTTGTATACAACATTATCAAAGAAAAAACGATGTTCTTTAACAAAAAGAAAATATTGTGATAATTAATTAAATAAATAATTTTGACTAATGAATTAATTAAGTAATTGTAAAACAGATACAATTTAGCTAGATTAATTGCCAGGATTAATCAATTAAATTAATTAGTAAAATTAATTATATTGACGTTGAATTAATAAATCGACAATGAATAGTAATGTGATTAGAGAATATAATGAGAAAAGCTTCTTATCTCTTCTTTTGTATAAATAGCATAAAAGTTAGCATGGCAGTAAAAATAACTTGAATTTCGAGAGTTGAAATTCAACTTGTCTGTGATCTGATTGTGAGTCGAGTGGTTTTAAAATGTTCTTTGCTCGTTTCTCGGGGATAATCTTTGTAGACATCCCTTTTTTATAGACGACGTGCACGATACTGTTAAAATGTCTTTTATCTCGATTGCCATCAAAGCTATAGCGAGTGCGCTTGAATTTTATATATTTATATATATATTGTCGGAAAAAAAATGTGGATCCTTTTTTATATTTTCTTCTCATTAAGTGAAAGTGTGTGTGTGAGAGAGAGGCCCTTGGATGATTCCTGCGATATTGCCCGGCGCACGTGTTTATTTTTTGATAAAGAAATTGCAAGGTGCTATCCTTGCCCTTTTATATTGTTTACGACTTCTTTACTATAATAGAAGATAATATAAGTTATAAAGTCTATTTTTGTAGTGTGCATTCTATAATAAGGAACAGAGGGCCGTGAAAGTATGGCGTACGATTAATTTTACCGTGACCTTATTTTAACTGACATCCTGTTTTTTCATTCACACAAAACTCTGAGGTGGAATTGAGATATATTTCGCTTTAGGCAATTTTTTTAATAACGCATTTTTATTTTAACAAAGGAAAAATTATTTTACCTGGCACAAGAATTACTTTTACTATATTGGCATTGATAATTTTTGGTTATTTCAGTTAAGACTTTTTCTATTGTAGAGAAATTTTTTTTAATCAAAAATAAGTAATCAACCAAAGTAATATGCTCGAATTAAATATATTTTACTTATTAAATTAAACTTAATTTTTATAGAATCAAACTTATTATGTATGGAATTAAAAATAATTATAAATTTTTAATTCAAAAATAATTTTTGGTTGACTTTATAACAGAAGTAATATGTAATTGTATTTGATTCAAATACGTGGGTATTGCTTTTTTCATTAGTGAATGGTGAGTAACTAATTTAATAACTAATTTCTCTAAATGTGAATTTAGAAAATTGAGTTCCATCGAAAAAAATTTATTCTGAAATTCAGATATGCTATGTTAAACAGAAAAATTTGATTTGAACAAAAAAATATAATTTAGGTTTAATATAAAAGTATCTAAATTTGTCTCCAAGTTTACTACATTCCAAAAACAAAATTTTTCTTTAAACCTTATAAAAATTTATTTGAACCGCAAATACAATTTTTTATAATATTAAAAAGTTCAGTTGACTCTGAGTCAAATATATCTTTTTTCTGAGCGTAGAATATAATTTTTATACCTAAAAATATTCGAAATTTAAATATATACTTAAATTTAGGATATTTTAGAATAAATTTTGCTTAGTGTGCGAATTCACAAGCTGGAAGGAATTTACTTGATTGAAGTAAACAAATACTTGTCTATTATCAAATAAATATTTAGTTAACTCAAATAATTTTTAATACAATCAAATAAATTAATATATTTGAATTACTAAGCCATACTCTTTTTCGAAAACAATAATTGTTGAATTTAAAATCAAAAGAAGAAATAAATTGAATTTTAATTAATAAAACAAACTCTTTTTCGAATATGAGTTATTAAATAATTATAAACCAAAAAAATTAAATAATAAAAGAAAAATAAATAATTGTACTAGAATTAAATGGTATTTGACTGATTGATTCGGAAAATTGTTAACTTCTCCTATCTTTAATATTAAAATTATCGAATGATAAATTCACTTTCTTTAACCCGTGTAGAAAAATTTCGTGGCGCTAGCTAGCAGCGCTAGACTACATGTAAATTTTCCATGTATCTAGCACTGCTAGCTAGCGCCACGAAATTTTTCTACACGGGAATTAAAATAAATACTGTTTCTATTTACCCCTAAATTTTAGGAAAGTTTAAAAATTTAGGGGTAAATACACCCAGAGAAAAATATTATTTATACCAAATTTATTTTATTTGATTTAAATAAACTTATATTTGTCTCAAAATCAATTAGACCTTTTATTTGTTTTAAATAAAATTTTATTTAAACCAAATAAAATATATTTGAAACAAGTAAACAGTCTAGTTGGTTCTGAGACAAATATACCATTTCTCTGGGTGTATAGCATTTCGTTTGTGAAATGTTCTCTTTTTATATTTAGGGGAACAATTAAAGTTATTGAAATTCGTGTATGAATTTGTAAAATAAATTTTTTTAAAATATTATTTAAATTCACATTACGTGCTCGTCGCTTTTATACAGAGTCATGGTTGCGTGCTTGTGCAGACATGAATTGCTGATTTAAGCATAAAGGGTGCAGTTATCTGGAGCTAATACTCCACCTGTATTTGACAATTACAATTCCTCAACTTCAACAGTCTTTGAAAGATGAATTAAGGTCCTTATATTCAGACATTTACAAGGGTTCTTTAATGTTTCCACAATGAAAAGTTTTTGCTTCTTTTGTAATATTAATAAAATCATCATCGAACCTACTCTTGTCAATATTAAAACAATATTGAGAAAAGAGGGAGACTCTATTCCTTTTATTACAAAAAAGATTCTTTTGCATGGGCCAAACTATTTGACCTAGAGAGCTCAAATTTGGTACAGATATGTATTTTCACAAGTTCAAAAAATTTTTATCATCACCTAAATAATGTTTCCTTTTTAAGTTTTTAACTGAAATTATTTTCGCACTTTTACTTAAGAATGTTTGAACTTTGAAGTGAAAAGAACAAATATTTTCAGTGACAGTGTTAATTTTTAGATGAAATTGAAAATATTTGTATATATTGCAAGTGCGAGAAAAAAAAATTAAAGATGACAATTTTTTAAATGCAAGTGAAAGTTACGTGAACGCACCTAAGAAAAAAGATAGAAGCCATTCACAGCTTACAAAATTATTTATTTATTTATTTCAAGTAAATTTTATTTCGCTCAATTAAAAATTATTTTAGATAAATAAAAATAATTTCAATAAAAATTTTAATTAGCCTTTTTTTAACAAAATTAGTGTTACAGAATTGTTAGCTCTAAAAATATGAAAAATTCAAATATTCACAGATTTTAATTTAAAAACCCTTTCGAAATCCAATTATTTCTCAAAATTCAAGCACTAATTCTTTTAATATTCAATTATTCTCCAAACTTTTAATTGATATTTATTCTTAAATCAATTTTTACCAGAAAATTCTACGAGAATTCAATTATTTAAATACAAAAATAAATAATTTATTAAGTAATTTAATGTTTCTGTAAATTCAATTTTTATAAAGAATTTTATCAACAAATTTTGAACACAATTGAATAATAAGAATTGAATTTTTGGGTGTAAAGAAGATTCTATTTTTATTATTAATGTAAAAATATAAGTAAAAAAGTAACAAGTTTTAACTGGAACAACGAAAAGATTCTCTGAAATGACGGAAATTTTAACTGAAGCCACAACAAAATTTTGTTAATAATATAGTGAAATTTGTAGTTGTACGCGATTTTGAATTATTAAAAGTGTTTACTAATTTAAATTAGTAACTGTTTTTTCCTTTTGAGTTTGCAGATTTTGCTAGTATATAAATAGTAATTTCTAATAATTTATTAGTAAAATTTACGAATTCAAAAGCAAAAAGTCAGTCACTAATTGAAATTAGTGAATATATTTTTACTAATTCGAATTTAGAGAGAAACACAATGTAATAAATATAAGTCAATCGAAATTCAATAGTTCCGCATTAATAATTCTTTTTACTTTCTATACTTTATTATTATTCCATTATGTCAATTTCTATCATGAATATTGAATTTAGTATAATTTTTTAAATATATATTTTACATAGATACTCATATGCATAAAACTCTTGAAGTAATTCTATATACATAATATTGTCGTCTATTGCGTTAAATGAAGATATCTTTCAATTTCTATACATAAATATATTATTCATTTGTGCATAATTTACACTGAAACAAATCGTCACGCGATACGTTCATTGAGTCTTTATTTTGAATCAATATGTATGTAAATTTATTAGGAGATATGTGAGACTTGCAGTCAGCTAACCATGAAAGTTTACAGTTCAAACTTTCTGCAAGCTTACGTGTCAGGGTAAGATAATTGAGATTATTTTGTTGATTATTATTATTGTTATCATCGCATAATTATTATTACACAGGCAGACAAAATAAAAAAAAAATTTTTTGGCCTAGACACTACAATAGTAAATTTCCATGTATTTTGGCCCGCTGAATCCGAAACCGAAGTCAAAATTGCCAAATTGGTTCTTTTTTTTGAGTTACACTCAAAAAACGACTCAAAAACCAAGTCAAAATAAAAAAAATGAAAAAAATTTTTTTATGACACTACAGTAGTATTTTTTCATGCATTTTTTCACTCTGGATTCGAATTTTACGTCAGAATTAATAGATTTGCTCAAAATTTTGAGATAAAATCAAAAAACCACTCAAAAAACCGAATTAAAATTAAAAAATTAAAAAAATATGATTATAACACTACAGTAGTATATTTCTATGCGGGTTTTCCCGCTGAATCCGAATTTAAAATCAATATTGAAAGAATTGCTCAAAATTTTGAGATGAACTCAATAAACGACTCAAAAAAAACTTAAAATAAAACAAAATACAAAATTTTTTTATGACACTACCGTATTAATATTTCTATGTATTTTTTCCCGGTGAATCCGAATTTAAAATCAGAAATTTCAAAATGGCTCAAAATTTAAGATATTCAAAAAATCTACTAAAAAAACAAATTGAACTCAAAATTTTGAGCCACTTTGAGAAACTGACTTCAAAATTAGCGTGAAATACTACATGAGAATACATATTAGTATAGTATCATAGCAAAAAATTTTTTTTCTTCATTTTAAATCGCTTTTTCATCAGTATTTGAATTTATCTCAAAATTTCGAGTAAGTCTATTAATTCTGACGTTAAATTCGGATTCACATTTACGTTTTCTGACCTCAGAAACTCAAAAATCACGTAATTTTTTCTTTAACTTCTTATTGCAATTATTATTATTAATCCATTTTTTTTATTTTATTATTTTATAATTTGTAATAATTTTTTGATATGTTCTCGTTAAAAAAAATAACCGAATGCGATTTAGAGGATATTGGAAAAAAAATTAATAATCTCCGTTTTTTTTCCTTTAATTTAAATTCTGTATAAAAAAATATAATTCAGAATTCTGTTCTACTTTTTATTTCCCTCATTTGTATTGCAATGTTTATTTTGGGAACTTTTTAAAATGCAAAACATAAATATCGAAAAATAAATAATATGTAAATATTATGTAGATAAACAAATAAATGTATAAGAATAATGTGTACACTGTAAAAATTTTGTCGAGTTGTTAGCATAAAGAGTTAGAAAAAAAATCTAACTGTTGTTATTAACAATTCAAAATTTTTGATACTTTATTTTTTAAATTACGTTCAGAAAAACTTGTAGACCGATTTCAGTGATTCAACCGGCATTATTTTTGTCTTGAATCCAATTTTCAAATAAAAATTATTTTGTTTAAAGCTATTGAATTTTAATAAACAAAAAAATTGTTTATTTATAAAGAGTATGTAAAAAACACTTTATTTGTGAAATTTAAAGTTGAAAAAATTCTACTTATTCTTTAAACTTCTCGCATAACCATTAAAACTAATATAGAAAAATTGTAATAAATTATTTATTTTTAAATATTTTTTTCTTTTTTATACGTTCTGTTTGTAATTAAATTCTATTGCAATGTGGAATTTCAAGGTTTTGGTAATTTTTTTTTTAATAAAAAGATTTTAATTAAAAATCATCAAGCTTAGGCCGAAATATTTTTAAAATTCAAAATTCTTTGGTAATAAATATTTTTTCTTAAATTAAACAGTGATGATAAATCTATTTCTAATCATTTTAATATTTTGAATATGTGTTTATCTAAATTTTTTTAAAAAATGGATTTATCAACTTTTGGAAAATTGCTCCTCATTTTTCCTTCCCTTTTGTAAAAAGGGAAGGTTTTTTTTATTAACAAACCATTTTTTTGCAATGTTTAAATTCATTTCTTTGGCTATTAAATACAAGAAAATGAATTAAAAATTTTAAACACACCTTTTATTTATATAATTTATGACTTTGGAAAATTTTAAATTATTATAAATAATAGTATAATATAAATAATTAGTAACAATGAAAATAATTCGACAATTTAGGAGATGGAAGATTTATTTAATTAAATAAAGTTATATAAAATTGATTGTTCGCTAAAGTGTATGCGTGTCTTGGATGATTATGAAGGGCGTGTATAAATATATATATTGTATAAAATACAGTTTTCCCAAAAGTGATATTAACTATTTGCGCGTGTAATTTAGAAACTGTGAAAATGTGAAAATCCCTCTTGGTTGAGAATACATATTTATTTAACTTTGGTTTGTTCTCTTGTTGAATATTATAGGTCATGGGTCACGGCTTGTAATTTGTATGCCATTTGGTTTGAGAATATAATATAGGTTGAATTGCGTTGTTTCGCGAAAGGCGGAAAATATGTACCGCATATCTCTCTTTCTCTCTCTCTCTCTCTCTCTACACATATACATATACAGGAGATTCAAAGGACACTTTCATATTGTGAGATCGCAATATACGAAATCGATTTTCAAGTATTATCGTCGCGCACAGTTTGCACTTTGTGTGTGTGCGCATAGTTCGTTTGACTCTTCTTGCTTTTTTCCCCACAATAATAAAAAGGCAATTCACACTTTTTTTCTCTCACTCTCACTCTCTGATAATACAATTTTCCTGTATGGGGAAGGAAAATAAAAAAAGGAAGAAAAGAAAAAACCAGCTCGTAGTATGTATGGAAATTTAAAACCAATAACAGAGTTTACATTGTCTTTTTTATTAGACGAAATTGCATTCTATTGGGATATTATCGAATGCTATTGCATCTTTTGAGTCTTGTTTAGAGGAAAGGGGAATAATTGTGAATTAATTTTGATTTTATGTTTTCCCGAGGAGGAGATTTAGAGATTAGGGAAAAAACGTTGAGGTAGAAATAGAACATCATCGTTACCAGCAACATTTGAATTTGATATTAAATTCTAGATTAAAAATGTTGGGTTCAATGTAGAGATTTATTTTCTTCTTTTTATACCGGATCAAGATATTCATAATGCAGATTAGATTTTCCAGAATGTTACATTGATTTTGAAGTTATTTAGAAAATAAATTTTTGTTTTTGCAGTTCTTTTGCAATATTTTTCATGGAATTGAATTAAAAAAACAAAAGGTGAAGATGAGAAAGTTCAATAAATATTAATTCATTTTTTTCCTTTTCATTTTACTTTTTTTAATTTTCAATTCGATTCAATAAATAATATTATGTAAAATTTTTCTTTGACTAATTTTTTCACTTTCTTTACTTTTAATTCGAATTAATT
Organism: Leptopilina drosophilae; assembly: GCA_032873175.1. NCBI lineage: Eukaryota > Metazoa > Arthropoda > Insecta > Hymenoptera > Figitidae > Leptopilina > Leptopilina drosophilae. The sequence continues at coordinate 23,910,766 of CM065481.1, forward strand.
AAAATAAAAATATTTTTACAACTTCTTTTTAACTAAAAGGTTTCTTTATACAGTTGAACCTGTCGGAATCCAACTTTATTTAATATTTTTTTCAAAAATGTCCAAGAAAACTATTTTTACTTAGTTCCAGAATATTGTACAATTATTACAATACAATTCAATAAAAAATGTTAATTAAAAGTTTTTAAAAATATTCTTCTCAATTTGTTTAAAATTCATTTCGATAAGAAAATTAATTAAAACTTTTTTTAAATTTTTTCTTAATTTCATTATTTTCAATTCAAATGAATGCAATTAAAATAATAATTACATTTTTTAACATAACATTCATTATAAATGAATAATATTATTCATTTAAATGAAAAATATTATTTAAAAATTTGAATTGAATTGAATGTAAAAAGAAGTGTAAAGAAGATGAAAGAAAATGTAATTAATATTTTTTGTAACTTTCTCTTTACTCATTTTTTAATTTCAATTCAACCCAATAAGAAATATTAAATCAAACTTTCTATTGAATTGAGTTTAAAGTGAAAAAATACAAAACTAAGTAAAAAAAATTGTAATTAATAATTTTTATTGTATTGATTTGAATTGAGTGTAAAAAGATGAAAAAAAAATTTTCTAAAATATAATTATTTTTTGTATTAAACAAGCCGTTAGTGGGGCTCCCCGGGCATAGCATGTCATAACTTTTGTCTTATTAATTTTAATGAACTTATTTTATTAAATTAAAAGTAAAAAAAATAAAAAAAATGTATAAGAATTTTAATCAATACTTTTTATTGAATTTAATTATATTGAAGTAAGTAGCAAAAAGTGAAAATAAAGTTTTATCAAAACAATGGTTTTCTTTAAATAGTCAAACAGATTTCAAGTTTCGAATTTCTAGTTGATTATTAATATTAATATGTACATTTGATAACTAACAATTTTGAAATTGTAAAATTCATTCATAGTGAAATATTGTAGCATTGTCAAATGTGAAATGCGAGGATTTGTGAATTATTCGGACACGTAAACAAAGCTTGACTGATATTCCCGTCAGATTCAAATCGACATCTGACGTCAATGCAATGGTATATAATGTTAAGCAAATTGTTACCATAATTTTCTGGACAGCGTATTCCTATGAATAAAGTAACACGCTATCGTGCTACTTTTTATATGTACACTCATCTAAATTTTCAACTTTGATATTTCCAGTTTTTACATTTTTACTTCATTATTGTTTTCTACTTGATAACAATTTTTTTTTATTATAAAGAGATTTTACTGTCGACACAATAATTATTGTAGGTCTTTCAGTGCTTGGGTAAATTTTTTCTTAATTTTAGAAAATTGTTTTTTGTTATTGATTAATTTTAACAAACGAAATTCATTTTTAAAAATATTTGTTAACTGTAATTTTTTAAACGCATTTATTTTTTTTTAATTTATGCTTAAAAATGCTTATAAATCTTAGCTTTACAATTAAATTGATAAAAAAAACTTGAAAAGTTAATTATCAAAAAAGAAAAAGATTTATTATCATTTAATTGCAAAACTAATTTTCCTCAAATTATATTTTGTAAAATTATTTGTGTCAAATTATTTTTGTCGCTAAAGTTTATAACATCTCGTGTCTCTTATTTTTATTCCATTTCCGGCTGGCATACATATATAGTGACCATCAGAGTCTTTATAGTTTTCAGCCTTCTAACCAACCATTCTTGAGAAAATCCCTCAACAACTCTGATAAATCTTATTCCTGCTGCTTTTCTATTCTTGGTAGTTGTCCAGAGATATTTCCTTACATATATATATATATATGGCCAGTACTGAAGTTTTATGAACTACGTGTAGTGATCTTTTCCTCGATTTTCAAACTGAAAGTTTTTCACTTGACCTCGTGTACATACCGCATGGATTTCCTTAACTTTTCCCTCAATCGCATATAGAGATATATTATTCTTAAAAAGCGGATATCCTACTGAATTTCACAATATAATTTCAAAAGCATTCAAAAACTTTTCTTCTGGATTTCGATTTATGTATTTTTCAGTGTTTTAAGGGCGTGTATATGACACTATATTATTATTTCATTTTACCGCTATATCGTTTTTATTCTTTCAAGTTTCAATGTTTTTCTTTTATTTATGAAAAAAATTGAAATTTATCTATAAATTTATTTTTTCTTATTCTTTATGAATTATTGTGATTGTGAATTATTTTTGAATTATTTATGAAGCATTTTTGAATTAAATTCACTTTTTATTTTATTGCTTTCTCATATAGAGGAAGTATTATGTAATACCAACATTTTTCAGGTTTGATTTTTTAACATATCTTTAAATTATTTGGCTGAATTTTTTTTTAAATTTGTAGGTCTCATCTGCGGACATAAAATGAGAGTACTTTGAGACAGATTAATAAAGTTTAACTATTTATTATTTTTATTTTTAATTTTTCAAAAAAAAGTTTTTTTACCATAACTTTAAAAAAATGTTAGGACACCTATAAATGTTTTTTTTCTAATTTTGTAGTTTTTTTAGACGCATCTTTCGAGTCCTGAATGCAAATTTTTCGTCCATATTCATCAGAGATATTAAACTTTTAAAAATCAAAAATTTTGGAAAATAAGACTTTTTTGAATATTTTGTTGAAAAATGTAGAAATAACTTGAAAACTATCATCATCATCTTGTAGAGCATTAAAAAACGCTTCGATTAACCTATTTTTGAAGCTAATTCGATTAGAAATAAAGAAGTTATTGATATTTTAAAAAACAGAAATTGTGAAGGAAATGTTTTTTTATGTGGAAGTATTAAATAATGAGAAAAAAATATTACAGAAATTAAGAATAATTGTTGAAAATTTATACTTTATTGTTATTAACATCTCTATGAGGAAGCAAAGTGTTTATGATATGAACACACCGAGACTTACGAAAACGAATGAAATGATCACCAAAATTATAACAAAAATGTATAACTTGGCAGCGGTTTTTTTACACTTTTTTTGTTTCAATTCAATACAAAATTTTAATTAATTTTTTTAGTGCATTGAATTGTAAATAAAAAAATTGAAAAGAATATTAAAAAAAAACTTTTTATTAATATTTTCTACTGAATTGTAAAAATAGAGTGAAAAAAAAGTTAAAAAACATATTAAATACACTTTCCTTTACTTTTTTTACTTTCAATTCAATTAAAAATATTTCAAAAAATTTTTTTAACAAAATGATCATACACAAATTGGTGAGCTTTTTTTCCGTGTTATACTTACGATATTTTTTATTTCTATTGCCCAAAAGCGTCGATATCACACTCACAGAAATGATCTATTAAACATAAACTAATTTCCTTTTAAATCATGTCCTTTAATCGTTAGCAGAAATAGTTTTATTGTAAAAGAATGTCTTTAAATATAAAAAGGTGAGAAGTTTATTGGAAAAAAGAAAAACGTTTTAATATTAACTGATTTCTTTTGATATTTAAAAGTGATCCTCTTATGTCAAAAGGATAATTTTACACGATTTGACGTTTGTAAACAAATAAAAATAATAAAATAAATAAATTTAATCACTCTTTACATGCAAAGGTGATCTGCACAATTTTTTAACCTTCTTTTCCCTTTTTTTACTTTCCATTTAATTTTATAAAAAATTTATTATATTTTGTTAACTTTCTTGTCACCTTTTTGCTTTCAAATTCAAATCAATTCAATGAAAAATATATGTAAATTAAAATTTTTTTGTTGAATTGAATTGAATGGAAGAAAAGAAGTGAAAAAATAAATAAAAAACAATTTGAAATAGTATTTTTTTTACATTGAATTGAAAGGAAAAAAAGTGAACAGCAAAATTTGTTACTTTTAATAATAAATTTTACTTTTTACTTTCAATTCAATGCAAAGAATAATAAATAAATCTTTTTACGATTCAAATTAAGAGTAAAAACAGTGGAGAAAAAATAAAAAAATTGTAACCTTTTATTGAATTGATTGGAATTGAATTCTATTATAAAAACTATTTTTCTGTTAAATATTTTTTTCCTTATCAAATTTAGAATAGTAAGTACTAAGTTTTTTTTCTATAAATATTATTTTTGATTGACAAAATTAGAGCATTAATGTTATTATTTTTCTATAAATATTTTTTTCGTTGTTAAAATTAGAGTATTAAGCTGTCGTAATTATTTATTTGACAAGCTTTATAAAGGGAATGACGGAATGATGAAGTTGATCTTTAATAAATAAAATCCTTAGGGTTCTTGGCGTCTATTTTTATATATATTAAATATCTCTCTCTCTCTCTCTTTCTCTCTCGGATCAGGACGTCATAAAACTTTTCTTTTTTTTTCTCTTTCATACTATCTTTTATTTCCCTTATGATCGACGTCTAATATCACATTCAGGGAAAAAGATACTAATAATATAATCTTTTTTACGGCATTGCGGAATATAAAAAAGCTCTTCTTTTGTGTATATTGTTTCACAAAGGTTAAACTCAACCAAGTCCGAAGAACAAATAGCCCCAAGGTTTCTTTCGAGACCAGTCACTGACTATTATTAATTATTTATAATGTCTATTTCTGTTTATCGAGCCAATGTTCGCAATATATTTTTAAAAGCTTTGCCCGAACCATACTCAATAAAATATATCAAATTTGACCTCACACGTTCATTTTTTCTTCTTCTATCGTCCATTTTTGTTTTCTCATTATAGAAGAAGAATTAAAGGGGGAAAATCTTTTCCTATTGGAAAAATTCTAATAGAGGAGAAATTTTTTATTTTTATATATATATAAATTAAATTGCCGTGGGTTCGGTGCGAGACAAAATTATCTTTGTTAACTTTATAGTGTATATGTGGAAAATCGATTAATTTTGTCACTTAATTATCTCTTGGAAATCACGATTTATTTAAAATTTTGCACTATTTACGCACTTAAAAGTTTGTCAAACTTCTCGTGTAGTATTAAATTTCCATTCATTATTTTATAATTCAGTTTGTGCATATAGGAAAGTTTATATAACCAACGATAAGTCAGATTTTTCATTTCATTCATTACTTTTGCGTTATTATTTTAACACAAGTTTTATTAGATTAAAGTCAATGGAGAGAACTAAAACTTTAAGTGATTGAAAATTTTAAAAATGTTTAAACTTTTATTAGTGGTTTTGTTTTTTTTCTTCATAGTTTAAAATATTTTTTTAAACAATTTTTAAAAATAGGTTCTTTAAAATGACTTCTATGTGGAATGTACATAACGAATTTTTTTATTACGAAGGCTTCAAATATTGTTTGTTTTTAATAATTTTTTTTTTAATGAAAGTTTATAAAATTGCGCACTAATTTGTTGCGGTAAAATTTTTGAAAATTGTGAACAAAATTCTTTTTATTTAACAATATATGAACAAAAGAGAAAGGACAATTTTTTTACATCATTCTCTTGATATTTTTTATGACTCTTTTGACAAGAATATTTTCGATGAAATAATACAAAAATTGAGGGGGAAAAAGTTATATGATTCATAAGTTTAATCACTCAAATTTTATCGTGTATGAAGGAGTATACAAAGAAGTTGAAAAATTACGTAATTCATGGTAGAATTGTGTCACTTTTTCTCTTCGGCAAAATCGATTTCTTATACAATATGTATTGAGTATTATAATGTAATTTAGTGTAAATCTTCACAAGTTATGTGAAGGAATACGCATTAATTGTATTTCTTTATTATTAATATATTACTTATTGATTATTTATTATTATCTACTCACTAATTATTTATTAGTATTTACCCAAATAGTTATTGTAGAACAAATTTTGTTTACAAATCATTGAAATATCTTTTTGTTATTATTAAATTTTGCTTAGTCATTGAATTTAATGAAATTGGGCGTTATACAATAGTTGTTAAACACATTAATTTGGAATAATAGATTTTTTTTTATTTTCTTTTTAAATTTGGAGTTATTCATTTGTTATATAAATAATTTTCTTTCATTGTTCAGGATAACAGTTATTTATTTAGGCAGCCGAGAAAAAAGCAAGTTGGGAAAAAAATAATAAAAAGGAAAAAATGTTTTGTGAAATTTACACTCATGACTATTGATATCCGAAAGATTTGTCGAATTCTCGGTTCCATTTTAAAGGAAATGTGAAAATTTGTCATTAATTTATTGGTCGACAAATTTTTGGCAAGGTATTTTCCTCCACAATCTGCAGAAGTGGAAGTCTATTTATCTCTTTTAACTCTCCGGAATTCGATAAAACTTTTAAAATAATCGTTTTGTGTTTATACAAAATTGTAAGAAAAATTTTGTTTGATTTTTTTTCAAAATTAATCTTTTTAATTGTTTTTATAAAAAATGAAAAAATTTAAATTACATCGACATGATTCATTTTTGTGAAAAAAATAGGTTTAGCTATTTTATATTCATGTTTCTTGAATCAGTTGATGAGGTCAATTACTTGTTTACTCCCTTATCTTCTATATTTATTTTCACCTCGACAAAATTAATAATCTCTCACTCAGTGATTCATATATTTTAGAAGTTTAACGATCGTATCTCGATAATATAATTACATATTTCGCGATAATTAATTCAACACACTTGTTCTTCATGTGTCGCGCTTGCTGAATAATTAAAATACAAAAGTATTTTTCGTATTTGGACAATTACTTTCGCTATATTCAAAATTATAACAAAAATTACCCCCAAAATATATTTATTTTTAGAAATTATAATAAAATTAAATATGCAAAATTTAATTATTGAAAATACGAAAGCCACGCGTATACCCTTTTGGTTGCCGGCGGTTCAATTATTTTCATAAATAATACAAAGTACACAGGAATTTAAGTATTTAAAATAGAATTTGTATACATTTGGGTGATTCTTCTAAAAGGCACCTGTTTTTTTCCGAAAACTGAAAAAAAATTATTTTTACATTTTCTGAATTTTTTTGTCATGGGTAGGTTTTAAATACGTTTAAAGATACAAATCTGAGGTGCGCAAAATTAATTTTCAAAAATAAGCCTTCCAGCATCATTTTAATATTTAATATTAAGTGCTTTGAAGGTTAAATATACTGTAATCAATATTGGAGTTTTTGTATACAAATTCTTTTTAAATTTAATTTTTTTAATTTATTAAACTTTTAACATTATTCATTTATAATGTAATCAATTGTGTATTTAATAATTTATTTTTAAAAATTTATCTTTTTAAAAATAACTAATATATATTTTTTTATATTGAACAAAAAAAAATTTTAATGAATTTATTAATTTATCATTTTAAGTTCAAATTTGGTATTTTCTGTAAAAAAAATTTTTGTTAATTATAATTTTATTATTTATTTAACTTTCTACTTAATATATTATATATTTTAAAAAATTAAAAATATTTTATTTTAAATAAAACGGAAAATTTTTTTATAATTCAAGGGTTAGGTAATTGAAAATAATTATTAAAAATAAAACAATAACGCTTACTAAATATGAAAAAGGCTTCGGAGATGAATAGTTTGTCAAATAAAAAATTCACGTTTTTATTAAATTTAAAAATATTAAAACATAATTTAACAAATTTTTTGGGCTACAACTTCAAATATTTATATATAGATTACGTGAAACTAAAAAACAGTTTAAAAATATGATGTTTTTAACTGAAAAACGAGGCTTCGGAGATGAATTTGAATTTTTACTCGCATTGCCAGTAATTTTTAATTAATTATTCAAAAAATTTCTTTTATTTTATTTAAACTAAATATAAGTGAAAAATAAACGGTAGATTCTAAGCTTCAATTCGAGATATATTAAAACTATATTACAAAATTTTTAATTATATTAAAAAATAATTAAAAATATGTATCATATTTAACTAAAACCAAAAGACAACATTAAATAATTTTTTTTACTAAGAAAAGTTTTAAATTTTAAGATTACAAGATTATGTAAAGATAAATAATGTTTCGTAGATTATGGATAAATTTATTTTTAAATTTATACTCAACAAAATATTAATAAAAAGTTAATGCAAATATTGAGTCTCACGTTGGAGACACGTGAAGTGGTCCCTTTCAGGAGAATCACCCATTTATATGAAATAAAATCAATTATTCAAAAAAAAAATGTTTATTAATTATAAAATGTTTCATGAGAATTTAATAATTGACTGTTACAAGCATTATGGGACTAATTTTTAGAAATTATTAACTTTTGAAGAGATTTTAAATTCAAATTTTTCAAAATATAAATTTTTAATACTTTTAACTATTAATTTTGCTGAACTATTTTTTTAACATTTTAATTCCAATTCTGCTTACTAATTTGTTAAATTTTCTATTATATAGTTAATTATTAATTATTTAATTATTAGAAATAATTGATTTCGAAAAGAATTTTAAGTAAAAGCTCTAAAGAAATAATTGTATTTTGGAGAAGTTACAAATGATTGCGGAACTTGAATTATTTTCAAAAGCAATAAAGTTTTTCTTAGGAGTTCTATTATCTTTAAAAATTTTTTTTAATTCTAGTAAAAATTTCAATTATTATTTTTATAAATAAGAAATTTATTTTACAAAATCCAATTATTTTCGAAAGTCATAAAAAAAATTCTTGTCATAATTTATAAAAAATTTTCATTAATTGAATGATTTTCAACATCTACTATTTCAATAAAGTTACCCAGTTATATTTTATATAATGTAAGCTTATAGAAATAATTGATTTTTGAAGAGGTTTCAAATTAAAATCTATAAAAATTTTAATTTTTCGCCTACTTTTATTTAACAATTCTGTAGAATTAATTTTTTTGAAAAAGTTGAATTGAAATTTTATTAAAATTATTACAGGTTTTTATTTTTTATTTCGTTACTAAACCTGAAAAATTCTTTATGAAAAAAAAGTAATTTGTTCCGGCAAAACTCCGATTTGGAAATTATTTTTTCCAACATTTCAATTTATAATAAATAGGGTCATTTGGTGTAAATGTAAATAAGGGGTAAATGTAAACAGTAGATGTTTCGGCTAAATTTACAAATTTAAAAAAAAGTACGACGTAAATATTTTTACCTCAGCTCACCTACAATAGGATCAAACCATTTAATTTTGCCTAATTTATTTTTGACCATTACAAAAAATTCCAATACTTTAGGAAAATATTCTTATCTGCTTTGGGATGGCGAAATGCATAATGATTTGTAAAAAAACAATTATATTTTGAATAAAAAAAATGTTTTAAATTGAGAGTACATGAAAAAAGGTTACATTGACAGACATTACAAAAAATTTAAAAAAGGAGAAAATTCTTTAGTAAATATAAAAAAAGCGATATAGGTATTTATTCTTAAAAGTTGAATTTGTATTTTCTAGTTGATAAAAGAATCAAATAATATATAATAAACAGTAAAATATGTTATTTAAGTTTGTGTATGAAATGTCAAAAATCGATCATATTTAATTATTTATTTTGGCAAAGTAATTTAATTTTAGGAAATTGGAATTATTTATATAATAAGTATTTTAAATACACTTTAATATTCTTTAAATAATTTTTTGATTATTAACTGAGAAATATAAAAGAATTCACCTTAAGAACTAACCATTCTTCATTTTATTGTGATTTTGAATGTTTTGTAACTTCCTTGGAGCAAAATCGATTTATGCCAAATTTTTGGAGCACGTTGATTAAAGCAATATCTTCTTGCTGCAAAAATTTCGCGTTGGGTTCTGCACTAGTCTTTGAAAGAAATTGATTCAAAATAAGTGTTTATTTTGAAGGTTACCGACAAGTATTATAACTAACTTGAAGTTACTTGCGATAAAAGTCAAACTCGAAATAAAACGATTTTTTTTATTTAAAGAAAATTTAAAATTATATTTATGTGAGTTTAAATATATTTATTTGAATTAAACTTTATTAATAAAATTAATAAAACTAATTAATTAATTGAAACGAAATGAAACGATTTTTTTGAAAGTCAGTTTAAATTACCTATAATTGAGTTTAAATACAATATACATTTAAATTAAATTTTATTAACAAAATTAATAAAATTAATTAATTAATTCGAAAAAGATTTTTGCTGTAATATACAAAAAAACTTGTAAACTGCGTATATAATTTTAAGTCTAAAGAGGAAAAATGTTTTCTCATCAAGTAATTAATCGAGGAAATGTCTAAGATTAATAATTTACAATACAAAAAATTGTAAACTTTTATTAATGTATTAAAATTTAACTTATTAGTTACAAGAAATAATTAAATGTTTAGAAAATATTATTAAATGAAAATAATTAATTAATTTTATTAATTTAAAATTTGACTTAAAATTCGTATTCAGCGACCTCAAAAACCCCTGAGTAGCTAGATTCAAGCAAATTTGATCAATTTTTAACAACACTTTTAAGTTCATCCGCCATATTGGATCCGTTATCTTGAAATTTTTAAATCTTACTTCAGATTCGTATTCAACGACCTCAAAATTTAAGCAAATTTGTTCATTTTTTAAGAATATTTTATGTTTTACCGCCATATTGGATCCACCATTTTGAAATTTAAAAATTCGATATTTTAGATTCTTATTCAGCAAGCTTAAAAACTTTTTTTTACCAAGTTGAATGAAAATCTATTAAAATTTGTTCAAGTTATTCAAGTTTTTACATTACTAATTTTGTAATGGTTGATTGTTTATTTTATATGATACATTATCAGTCAACTGGTTGATTTTTCTTTACATCTACGAATAACTTTTTTTCATTTTTTCCATCCCTTAAAACAGTGGTATACTTGAAATAACTTGTTTCTTAAAGCTCGCTTAACTACAGTGGTGTTTACATTTACCCCGAATTTTAGAAAAATCTCAAAGTCTCGGGGTAAATGTAAACAGTCAGTTTTAGGCGATTCAGGTGCATCAATATTTTTTTGTACTTCATAAAATTTTTCTAGGGAAGTAAAGTAACAAGTTCATGCAAAAAAAAATCAGTCCATTTCACGGTTTAACAAAAAAAACTAATGTTTTTGGTGAAACATAGATTTTCCGTTTACATTTACCCCAAGTGATCCTACAAGAAGAGTAAATTAGTTTTTGAGATAAAAGCAAAGGAATTTTTTTTGTCTATCTCGAGTTTAGACTGAAAATAGGAAGAGATGAAAAAGAAATTGAAGAAAAGGAATAAATGTATAGAAGAGCAGGATTCAATTTGATTAGGTTTGTTCCTTGCATATAGTGGAAAGAAAATGAATGTAGAGCTAAATATAGAGCCTATCGACCGTTCTGGCTCACCTACCTGTAGCATGTATAATTTACATGTTGAGCGTCTCTTATATTTCCAAATATAGGCAAAGTTTTAGTGAACGCATGCTAATACAAAAAAAAAACAGTATGCACATATATACACACAAAAGTGCATGTACACATTTTGTATATATTTATAAATATCTCATCGGTGAATGAATGGACATTTCTTTGGATCGATACATATTTATTTGATGCACCTAACTTTATTCTCAAGATGCTAGTAAAAAATAAGCTCGTATATATATATTGCATCCTGTTGAAAGATTTCGTGTTACGTCAAACTAGTATTCAGAAAACCTTTTCCACATTCCCAACACGTTTATGCATTTGACGTCCGGAAATCGATGAATTCATCGAAGAAATCTACATTTCTAAATGCTTTTCAATTTATTCCTGCACATATGTATATAGAGGAGAAATGTTATGCCTTCATATATACTCTCGATATCGTTTTTTTCCAACACTTCATAGTTGATATCTTTTCACTATTTTTTTTTATCCAACTCTTATCGTTATATTTTTAAAAGGCAAAGTTATTATTTTTTCAAAACTCTGTTTACGACGAGACGTGCTAAAAATTTCCTTCGTGCTCTAATCATTTTTAAAGAATTAATTGCAGGGCTATTTTTATTCGTGACTTTATGCTCGAAGAATTACTTCATTTCACGCAATAATGTTTGTACAATTTTTTTTTTTTATAGAGATGTATAGTGAGAGAACTCTGAACAATGAAAGTTGAAGGAAAATTTTAATATAAAAATTAGCCTTTGGTGAATTATTTTTTTAAAAAAAGAAAAGTTGGAGTATATATTTTTTGTAATTTCATTGAGTGCCAATGTGTATATCACGTGGGAGTATCTTGAATTTTTTTTTTTATTTTTCGTATTAAGGGTATTGAATCGATAAATATATAGTTAATGTTGCTGTAATTAATTACATTAATTAAATTAATAAATGAAGAGGACGATAAAAAATTGGAAATGAGAAAAATATATTAGAAATCGGAAAAAGTACAATATGAAAAATATGGTAACAGCTGACTTAAAAAAATGGATGAAAAATAGGAAGTGACTAAAAGAATAAAATTAATATTTTCTGAAAAAGTAAAGCAAGAAAAGCAGGGAAAAATCAATAACAAGCAAATAAAACTTAATGTTTTCACTTGAATATAAATCACTTTTCTTTCATTGCATTTTTTTTTAATTTCAGATTTCAATGGCTTATAAAATTCTTTTCCTTTTGTATTTGATTTTCTATTTAATTGGATAATCCCAACTGATAATGTTTAATAAGAGTTAAAATCAACTACTATAACAAAGTAATCGATTTTCTTCTCGCTCGTAATGAAGCTCAAGTGGAGAGTTCACGACACCTCTTGTAATGACATCCTACAATTTCCTTATTTCATAATGCTGCATGTCACATCGTTCATGGTTTCGATTAAATGGAAAGATATTACAAGCAATTAATAATTTTTTTTAAAGGTTAACGTTATATGAAAGTATGAAACAAAAGTTATTATTTATTTATTATTAGAATTAGTGTCATCATTATTTTTATTATTTTTATTTATTTACATAAAGTATGCCAAGACTGCAAAAACGGGTCATCATTGATAAAAAAAAAATGTTGTACTTAATTCGACTTCACGTCAAAGTAGCAGAGTGGTCAGAGCGTTAGTTTTTGGTGCGACAGATGAGGTTTCGATCCCCGCTAGCATTAAGAATTTTTCAAATGTTTAATATTAAAAAAAATAAATGCTAATAAATGCTAATTCTCATTATTTTATTTGTGTTTTTTTGTAGTATAAGTTTGCGTTCGATTTCAGTAAATCAGCGTTAAAATTATTATAAATTTTATTTTCTTTACTTTAAAAAATTATTTATTTCTTTTTCGAAAATGAAAGTAGTTAAATTTGTCAATATGTATTTAGTAAATTATTAAAAATAATTGACTTAAAGAAGCATTTAAGTTAAAAACTCGGAAAAATTTGAATTTTTAAGAAGTAATAAATATTTGCAGACATTCAATTCAGAATTAAAAAAAAATTTTGTCAAATGATTAATAATAAAATTTCCCAAAAGTGGGTGTTGTGTTCTTAACACAACACAATTTCTAATATTAAAATGTGTTCGTGTTCGATCACAAACAAGAACACACACTTGATATTTGTGTTCATTTGCGTTGGAAAAAGTCCCTGATGGATAATAAAAGTTTCACAGATATTCAATAATTTACAAATTTTTCTATAAATTTTCTTTTTCAATAATTGTATGATTTTCACTCGTAATAAAATTTTTTGCAAATATTAAATTACTTTCATGAATAATAAAATTCGTTTTGTAAATTAAATTATTTTCATAAATAATAAATCTCATTATAGAATGTAAATAATTTTTAACATAATTTAAAAGTTATTCTTTAAAAAAATTCAATCATTCTTAAAAATTTTATTAAAATTCGTTAAAGAAAGAATGGGTTTAATTATTTTAATAAACAATAAACTCATAGCAGAAGTTCAATTACGTTTAATACAATTTTAATCAAATTTCTCTAAAAATGTAATTATTCTTAAAAATTTTATTAAAAGATGTCAAAAGATTTGTGACGCGATCTGAAGAAAGGGACCTTAAAAGCAAATCACTTTAAGGTTATGTTAGTGCTACTTTTTTGTTGATTATAAGTTTCTTTTTCCTTTTCGCAAATTAAAATCAGTGTTTATTAAATATTTCAGTTATAATGAAAACTTAAACATTAATGATTAATATTAACAGTTAATCATTTTTTTGTATTTTCATTTCGAAAATTGCAAACATAACCTATAATTTTTTGCTTCTAAGGTCCCTTTCTTCAGATCGCGTCACATTTTAAAAGTTTAAAAATTTGTTGATAACATTTTTTATAAGAATTCAGTTTTAAGAAACATATTATCTATTTTTGTATTTTCTATAAATAAAAATAGGAAAAATTTGAATAATTTTAATCAGTCAAACGAAATTTATTATAAAAACAAATAATGAATAAAATGGGTGCATTTATTATTTATTAAACATAATTTTTAATTTTTCAATTCAAAATATTATTTTATTATATGAAAAATATATTTTATGAAAAATACCGTCAGATTTACGATTTGTTAAACAATATTTTTTAAAGAAAAAGAAACAAAAGGAACAGACGAAAAATGATGTTAGTGAGTAAAAAAGTAAAAGAACATAAAAGAGTCCAAATTGCATCTAAAGTAATTGCATTCGAAAATGAGAAGTGAGAATAAAAATTTCGATTAAGATGAAATCAGAATTGATGAAAAGAGGAGAAAAAAGAAATGTGTCAAATTCACATCAATATTATGGATTATTATTTTTAAATGTAATGCGGGTAAAGGCTTATTTTATTACAATGTGAACTAAATTCCAGGCACACTTGAATGTTTCTTGGTAAACGTCTCATTAAACTCTAACTACTTATGTCAATCCAGCACTCACTTCGTATGACTTGCGTCATTCTGACGCTCTTCAGAATTCGTAAAATACAACATAAAGAGAAATGTGTGGCCTATACAGCCTATATATGACGTCATAAAGCAAGTACATCCAACAATCGATGTTTCCCAACCTTCTTTTCTTTTCTAATTGCAAACTACGTCACTTTAAGAGTAGTTTGCATTTATCTTGGGAATACGAGACCCGATTCCCATCAATCGACGACGACAACGACGACGCTTTATTCTCTTCGACATATACACCTCCTCTCTACATTCGATCGAACTTGAATTCTTAAAGAGTCTTCATTCAACTTGAATTCAAAGCTTAATCTCAATTATCCAACAACACTCTCACTATTCATCTAAAATTCACTTTAACATCCTTCAATTATTCTTTCATCTCTTATGGCATTATTTTCAGACTTTAGGATATTCATTTGAAATTCAATACAGACTCTCGAAATTATTCAGTAAATAGGATATCGAAATAAAAAAAAGTTTATGTAAAGTATCACGCTATTTTTAAAAAGTTTTCTGCTATATTTAGTCTTTAAATCTGAATTAGGGTGAAAAGTGAGGGAGTAATTTTAATAATAAAATTCTTTTTAGGTGCAGAGTTTGCACACTCATTTATATTATAAAAAGTTATATTTTTACTGCTATTTTTACGATTTGATACTATTTCGATTTTATTTTTTTTTTAATTTAAACTAACATTTATTTTTTAACTTTAGTAAATCTTAATTCTATGGCGTGGAACGTGATATTCAATTTATTATTAACATGTTAATTACAAAATTTTTTATTTTCAAATATGAATTTTTGAATAACTTTAGATTTAAATTTAAAAAATTTAATTATTAACTAATTTACTGATTAATAATTACTCTTGTTTATAAATTTCAAAAATTTTAATTAAATTCTTCGCAAGAATTCATAATATTTTATAAATAATAACATTCTTCGTAAGAATTCAATTATTTTTATTAATAGTAAACATTTTTGCTAAAATTCAAATATATTCAAAACAATTATACGAAAAAAATTCAATTTTTTTAATTAGTTGTATAATTATTTGCAAAAATTGAATCATTTTTAATACAATTTTAATAAAATTTCATTTAAAAGAATAATTCAATTTTTTTATTTAAATTTTTAATAATATTTTTCGAAAAATTCAATTATTTTCTTAACTTTTAATAAATCTTTCGAAAAAATTCAATTATATTTATAACTAATAAAAAAATTCTTTGCAATAGTTCAATTATTTACAAAAACATTTCACGAAAGTATTTAATTTTTTTTCTAATTTGTCATAAAATTATTCAATAGAATTCAATAATTAATCGTTTAATTTTAATTTAAACAAAGAACAAACACGATTATTTTGAAAACTTGAAAGAAATTGTCCATAAAATTCAATTAATTTAAAAATGTTTAATTAAAACTATTGAACAAACTCCATTATGAAAAAAAAGTTAAAGAAATTCTTTAAAAAGAATATAATTATAATATTCGAAAATTTTAACAATTTTCTTTAGAAGAATTCAATTATTTTCAAATTTTTTTGATAACATTTTTTGCAACAATTCGACGATTTTCAATAGAATAATTTTTTAAATTCCAAGTTTTTTCAAAATTATTTTATAAATCTACCAGTAATGTTACAAATTATTAATTAAACTCAAGATTTTCTGGATTATTCTTATTTATTAAATCGAGACGCTTTAACACCGTCATCGATGTCCTCTTCAGTCAAAGTACATTTTTCTTAAATTTTGAATTGTTATTAAGAAAACAAATTTTTGTATCAACGGAATTTTCAATAAAATGGACATAAGAATAATATAGAAAATCTTCAGTTTAATCAATAATTTAAAAATTAAAAATATTAAAAAAGAAAAATGATTAAAAAAGCAAACAACACCTAACTACAAACAGATTACCGGAATACAACAATTTATAATATAGAAGATTTTATTTAACGACAGAAAAGTACACAAGGACTGAAAACAGTAGTTATTTACAAATTTTTCTTTTATTATTTCTTTATCAACATACAATTGAGTCTTTTAAATAAAAATCTATAAAATTATTTGAAAAAAAAAGTTTTTTATTTTGCTTTTTATTTCAAAAGTAAATGTTTTTTAGGAAATTTTATATTTCTAAAATTTGTTTTTCACTTTTTTGTATCTACGTAATTTCTGTAATTCAATTTACTTTTTGAAAGAAACGTTTTCTATTTTACTTTTCATTTCATAAATAAATGTTTTTTAGAAAATTTTATACTACAGTAAACATTTTTCAAAAAATTATTATCTTCAGAAAATGTTTCCTTAGAAATTGATGTACCCTTTAGAAATGAATATTTTTTGAAAAATTTTATTTTAGAAAGCATTTATCTAAAAGTTATTATTATATCCTTAGAAAATGATATTTGAGAAATTTATAGTTTTTAGAAAATTTTATAATATGAGAAAATGCTCCAACTATTTTTCACTATAGATATCTTTAATAATTCGAAACTCTGAAGGTCGTGATATTTTGCCCTTTTCTCTAAACTGGAAATTTTGAGTTTTCTTTTTTTTCTCTTTTCACTTTTGACATTATAAGGGTCAATTTTTTCGAAAAGTACTTTTTGATAGTATACTTTTCAACTACGTAAGGTATAATATTTTATATATATATATATAAATCCATTACAAAATTAAGTTTCGGTAATATATATACTTATAATAAAATATGGTAATGGATGTTATAACTCGAGCACACTAAAGGTGTCAGTTAACGACAGCTTAGGGAAATGAAAGGCCAGAAAGGTCAAAGGATTTCCCTCATCATGCAGAACTGGATGTTCCTCTGAAACTCAAGGTTCACTTAGTGTCACAATAATTACAACAAATGGGATATAAATTGTAAAAATTCTAAAAGAAAGAACTATTTAACAAATTAGGAAAGTCGTTATAATCACCTATTGATTTTTTTCCTCTTTTACAAATCTGAAATCAAATTCTATAACAAATTTAACTAATTGAATACTAAATCTTTTTTCACAAAATTAATTTTTTCATTTGAAAAGAAGAATTTTTTAATAAAATATAATTACATAAGAAAAGAATAAGTTGTTTGATATTGTCTGGAATCCATGATATTGATCTGAATTTGACACATTTTTTCCCCTTTTTTGATTAATTGATTCTGAAATGACTTCACCTAATTCTCCTGTCCAATCAAATTATTTTCATTTTTAAATATATAATGCAAATTCTAATTAAATATAATGCAAATTACATTGTGCAAATTAATTTTGTCGTATCATTACATTTAATTATATGAAGCCATCGTGATGTGAGTAAAAATTAAAAAAGAAAATACCGAATGACAATAGATCGAGAAAACCTGCAATTCATCGCTATAAAAATACATTAGACAAATTAGATAATTTGTTTGCAATTTAGGAAAAATTCTCGCTCACCACTTTGTAACGTAAATTTTAAATATTTCCAAACATTCCTTCAATCGAAAATTAAAAATTTGTTAATTAACATTCTTAACCGCAACTATAATATCGCCTCGAATTGGAAAATTGGAAAAATTCCAATCTCATTGCAATTAACATTTTTATATAAAATTCTATCGTTGAAATAATTTTCTTTAGTTTTTTAATTAATTTAATTAGTCCTTAATTTATTCATTAAAATATACAGACTTTAAAATTAAATTCATTAAAATGTACAGTTAAAATAAATAAATAAATAAGCAAATTAATTAATATGAAATAATATAATTTATAATAAATAATTTTAAATAAATAATAAAATAAAATTAATTAACTAAATAAGGTAAACAAAATTTTTCAATAAATTTTCTACAATGTATTCCTTCCTCTCTCACAGAGATAATTTAAGCTTCAGTAGATTTTTTTTAAACTCTAGAGAAATGTAAATTTTCTAAAATACTTAAAGTACATTTGCGTGCCATTTGGCAATACGAGTGTGTATTATGTACAGACAGGTGTGAAAAAGAATTTTGCTGGAACTCTGTTCTATATAAATAGCATATCAACTTCTGGGAGGGTGGATTTCTTTGAAAGCAAAACCAATTTTCATGAAACTTAGCATGCAAGATATTTTTTCTATTCATTTTTCGGTATTGCTTCCTGGAGAATTCAGTATTTAAGAGAATTTTTTTATCGAAATAAACCATTTAGTACTCTCTAAATTTGAATTAGTAAAAATGTTAAACATTTGAATTAGTGTCTGGAGTTTTGCTTTTGAATTAGTGAAATGACTAATAAATAGTACCTAATTTCTACTAATTAGTAAAATAATAATAATAATATAATAATATTATAATACACAATAATAATATAAATATTTTTACAGTCTATGTATATTTACTAATTTATTAGTAAAATTTACTATTCATAAAAATGTTAACATTTAAATTACTGATTGCCTTTTTGCTTTCGAATGAGTACATTTTCACGTTTAAAGAAATTAAACAATTTTAAACAAAACAAGATTCTTGAATTCATTTATTAATTTTTAAATTAATATAATTTACTGATTATTTTGTTGGAAATTACTAATAATTTATTATTCAATAATAATTATAAATTATAAAAATAATTTTTGAAAGCTATATAAAAATAACACAGGCACACAAAAAAAGTTTTTTGGCCGAGACACTATACAATAGTACATTCCCATGCATTTTGGCCCGCTGAATCCGAAACCGAAGTCATAATTGCCAAATTGGTTCTTTATTTTGAGTTACACTCAAAAAACGACTCAAAATAACCAACTCAAAATAAAAAAAATAAAAAAAATTTTTTTTATGACACTACAGTAGTATTTTTTCATGCATTTTTTCACGCTGAATCCAAATTTTACGTCAGAATTAATAGATTTGCTCAAAATTTTGAGAT
Organism: Leptopilina drosophilae; assembly: GCA_032873175.1. NCBI lineage: Eukaryota > Metazoa > Arthropoda > Insecta > Hymenoptera > Figitidae > Leptopilina > Leptopilina drosophilae. Next base: position 23,930,474 of record CM065481.1, read on the forward strand.
AAGCTCAAAAAACCACTCAAAAAACCGAATTAAAATTAAAAAATTAAAAAAATATGATTATAACACTACAGTAGTATATTTCTATGCGGTTTTTTCCGCTGAATCCGAATTTAAAATCAATATTGAAAGAATTGCTCAAAATTTTGAGATGAACTCAATAAACGACTCAAAAAAAACTTAAAATAAAACAAAATACAACATTTTTTTATGACACTACCGTATTAATATTTCTATGTATTTTTTCCCGGTGAATCCGAATTTAAAATTAGAAATTTCAAAATGGCTCAAAATTTGAATTTTTAAAAAAAAATCTACTAAGAAAAACAAATTGAACTCAAAATTTTGAGCCACTTTGAAACTTTGAAACTTTGAAACTGACTTCAAAATTATCTTGAAATACTACATGAGAATACATTAGTATAGTATCATAGCAAAAAATTTCCTTTCTTCATTTTAAATCGCGTCTTCGTCAGTTTTTAAATTGGTCTCAAAATTTTGAGCAATTCTCTTAATTTTGATATCGAATTCGGATTCAGCGTGAAAAAATGAATAAAAAAATACTACGGTAGTGTTATAATTTTTTTTCGACTTCAATTTTTTTGAGTCGTTTATTGAGTTTATCTCAAAATTTTGAGCAATTCTCTTAATTTTGATATCGAATTCGGATTCAGCGTGAAAAAATGAATAAAAAAAATACTACGGTAGTGTTATAATTTTTTTTTCGATTTCAATTTTTTTTGAGTCGTTTATTGAGTTTATCTCAAAATTTTGATCAATTCTTTCAATTTTGACTTCAAATTCGGATTCAGCGGGAATAACTACATAGAAATATACTACTGTAGTGTTACAATAATATTTTTTTAATTTTTTAATTTTAATTCGGTTTTTTGAGTGGTTTTTTGAGTTTATCTCAGAATTTTGAGCAAATCTATTAATTCCGACGTTAAATTCGGATTCAGAGTGAAAAAATGCATGAAAAAATACTACTGTAGTGTCATAAAACAAAATTTTTTATTTTTTTATTTTGACTTGGTTTTTGAGTCGTTTTTTGAGTATAACTCAAAAAACAGAACTAATTTGGCAATTCTGACTTCAGTTTCGGATTTTGTGCCTGGGTTATGAAGATAAATGAAAAAGTAAATAAATAATGAAGAAAATAAATATACAGATGGAAAAAGTATAAAATTCTTTAAAGTTTTGGTGAATTTGTAGTATGCGCTTTCATCGAATGTGACACATTTTTCCCCGCACTGGGGAATAAAAGGGGGATGCTTTAATAGTAGGTGAAGTTGATTCGCCAAACTGGATAATGCAATATCCTCTCGAGACAGACGTAGGGCTTCCGAATAAATAGTCACATATGTAAAGTTAATGTGATACACACGAAGACATGTAAGAATCGAGTGACTTTTGTAGTAACAGGAAGTGGGTGTAGTATTCTAATATAGTACTCTATGTACATATATATATGTAGGTGCTCAACTCTATGAAAAAAAACCCTCTAAGCCCTTCCTATCCAATTACACATGCACGTATTTTACACTATACTTGAGTCAAGCGCTTCATATTCAACTACTTATTATAACCCCAAACAACATCTTTTTTTCCTGTAAATATTTTATAATAAATTCTTCTTTTTAAATCCAATTATTATTATTATTATTATTATTATTATTATTATTATTATTATTATTATTATTATTATTATTATTATTATTATTATTATTATTATTGTTATTCTTATTATTATTATTATTATTATTACCCGAGTCGAAATTTTAACTCTCTTTTAGTTCTCCAAAACCCTCTTTTTAACCTCTTTTAAGCCTCTTTCACACTCCCAAATCCTCTTTTGAACCTCAAAACTGCAGATTTGTATTTTTCCGCACATTTAGAGGTTCAAAAGAGGTTGAAGAGAGAAGTTACAAGGCTTAAAAGAGGTTCAAAAAATTTTTTTTTTAATTTTTCGAAAACGAAAATGCGAATTTTTTTCACACAGTTGTATTTCAATTGCCCTGTAGAAGATACAGAAATGAGTTTTTGAGTGATTTCAATAAATCTATTAGGATAGATAGAAATTTAAAAAATGTAATTTTCCTAAAAATTTTAAACCCTCTTTTCAACCTGCTAACATCGGAATATGGATTTTTCCGCATCATTTTCAGGTTCAAAAGAGGTTGAAAAAAAGAGGGTCAAAAGAGGGTCTAAATTTTGACTTGGGTATTATTGTTATTATTATTATTAACTATTATCCATCTTATTTATTTTCAATAAAAAGTATTTATTCAATAAAACATGAAAAATCGAATGAATATTTAATTTTATGATTTATAAAATATTTTATAATTTATTAATTTTTTCGAAAAGTTTTATTTAAAATTCTAAAAACCTACGTTTTTCTGCCTTTTGGTTTCTAAAAATACTTTTTGAAATACTTATATTTACTTCAAAAAATCTTTTTGAATTTTTTCTGACCTTAATACTTTTGAATCACAATGAAACAACAATTATCTTTACTTTCTCTTATTTCTTAAATAACTAAATATATTTCAAATAGTTTTGTTTAAATTTCTCAAAAAATATATTTCTTGTGAAATTTTAATTTTAATTTTTTAGATACATATACAGGTAATTTTATAAATCAATGAATTTCTATAAAAAGAATGTTATAAAACAACACTGCCCGACACTGATTTTGCCCTTTCAATAATTTTAGTCACTTTCGATAGATTTTTCACGCTGATTACGAATCTGAAAAAAAATGCTCCAACACGTCGAGTTTTTGAGAAAATTAGCGTTAAAAAGTGAAAAAAGCATGTTTCTGGCTATATTTGATTATGATTAAAAGAAAAATAAGAGATGATAGAATTTTGATTCTGGTTTCAAATGAATGCTTGAATCACAACCAACAATTTCCTTGAGGAAGAATTCGAAGGCATTTCCGATAAGACAATTAAATATGAGTTTTTCATTTGCATTAAATTTTGTTATTAATCAAATTTTATTTGCACCATGTATAACCTCAGCATTGTAAAACAAGTGATAAACAAATGAATTTTTTAGCATTTAAATTCTTTACATTTTATATTATTTTCAGGTTACTTATATTTTATTCCAGAAAAATTTTTAACAATCTAATTTTTTGAAATTCCTAAAAAGTTTTTAATTAAAATTTTATTTAAGCGTTTATTGCATTTTACAGTTTTTATATCTTAATTTTAAATAAATTAAATTAATCAATTCTTCTAATAGAAATTAAATGCTTAACTAGTAGAAAAAAAGTATATTAAATTAGATATTTAGTGATCATACAAATAAAATTTTTTGATATATATTAAAACAATTAATTCATAAAATTAATTATAATTTAATTTTTTATTATAAAAATTTTCTCATTGTTAGATGTTGAAATTTATTTTAATTTTTAATATTGCCTGCTTTTATTTTAATGGATAAAAACGATTACTGAAAGCAATGTTTTAATTTTAGAAAAACAAAATGTTAAGTTCACAGGAACACTTTATTTCAAATTAGGTATATGTTCAAATTATTTATTTTGTTGAGTATGTACATCAAGATTGCTAAACATTTTTCTGGAATAAAATATAAGTAACTTGAAAATAGTATAAAATGTTATGAATTTAAATGCTTAAAAATTTATTTGTTTATCACTTATTTCACAATGCCGAGGTTATACATGGTGCTAATAAAATTTGATTAATAACAAAATTTAATGCAAAAGAAAAAATCATTTTTAATTGCCTTATCGGAAATGCCTTTGAATTCTTTCTCAAGGTAATTGTTGGTTGTGATTCAAGCTTTCATTTGATACCAGAAACAAAATTCGAGCACCTCCTATTTTTCTGTTAATCATAATCAAATATAGCAAAAAACATGCTTTTTCACTTTTTAACACTAATTTTCTCAAAAACTCGACGTGCTGGAGCATTTTTCTTTTCAGATTCGTAATCAGCGTGAAAAAATCTATCGAAAGTAACCAGAATTATTAAAGGGGCAGAAAAAAAATTCATTTTTGTCGGACAATGCAATCATCAAATTAATGGAAATTTTGTAAAATTAAATTAGAGTAATTAAATTTGTTACTCATATATAAATTTTTTATTAATTGGTCAATTTTAGAAAGATTTAAATTTAAAATTTTGTTAAAAAACTGAACTTTCGACATTTGTTATGTAATTCTGAAAAATTATTTTTTTTTAATTTCTATTTGTTTATGTTTTCAATTTTTTCAATTAAATTTTTACGAACAGGTAACTGATAATTTTTGAAATAATTGAAATTTCCTAAAATTATATAATAATTGAATTGTTTGTGAAAAATTTTATTGTAGTTTTTGAAAATAATCGTGAAAAGGTAGTCACAATTTTATTTTTAAAATCTTTTGTTTATAATAATTCATTTGAAATTGACAAATAAAGATTTATTACAAATTGATAAGTTATTGAATAAATTTATTCCTATTATACTTCTTCTTTTTCCTTTTTCTTAGAGATTTCTTAATATAAACGGATATTTAGGGTCAATGTCCTTTTGGAAGTTGTATTTCTAAATTTACTCTAATCTTTTTATCTTATTTTTATTACTTATTCTTTCAAAAAAGTCAACGTTCTTTTTTTTTTTGTTGGATATTTTTTTTCTTATTGATAATGTTTATCAATGTTTTTGACATCCAACAAAAATTTTTTCTTGATTATTTTTCCAGAGAAAAGAAATTACTTAAACAATTTTTCGGAAAGAACAATTTGTATTCTACATAAGATTATCATATATTTTTTTCTTGAGTTACATTATTCTTCTCTAGAAAAACATGTGCTACCATTAATAACTCTTGATGTTTTACATCAAGTTTTACTTATTTTAGTGAAAATGAATATTACATTTCGTGGAAAAATAGTAGTTTTAAAAAGTAAAAAATATTGAAATGTGGTTTATTTAATGGAAATAAAAAATTTTTGATTCACGGAAATATTTACAGTCAAGTAAACTAAATTTAATAGAAAAAAATTTTCAGGGTTTTTTTACTTTTTTTCTTGTTTTTAATAATAAAACTTTGATCCAACACTGAGAAAACATTATACTTAATTTAAATAAAAAAATAATTTTAAGGGATTTTGTTTAATTGAAATTAGCTTGTAAGTTTAATCTCAAGATATAGAAAATATCTACTGCATTGATTCAAAAGTATTATTTGTTTAAATAATTATATTTAATTCAAACATATTTTCTGTCACGGTTTAAACAAAAATTATGTTTAAAAATTTTATGTTTGAATCAAACTTAAAAGTTAACAACAGATAATTTAAAATCAATCACAATTTATGTTTGATTTCAATATATAATCTCTTAAACTGAACCAGAAAATACGTTTGAAATGAATTAAACTTAAATATGTTTGACTGTACAGCAAAGATATTTTAAGTTTGATTTAAACAAAATTTGTTTGAATCAAATAATTTTTATCCTCAATGAATGTTTCGAAATCTGAAAGGTAGAAATGTTGATTGTAGTGTAAATATTGTTTAAATGTTTTACAAATTTATTTACTTATTTTATTGTTTACCGTTTTTTTTCATTGTTTGAATGCTTCTTAGTTTTTCATTGAAAATGTAAAAGGTTTTAAATTCTATTTTTTAAGGCATTAATTTTTCAAGTTTTTTATAACTTTTAATTATAAATTCATTATAGTTTAGTTTTTATTTGTAATTTACTGTTAGACAATAATAATAATAATAATAATAATAATAATTAATTTTAATAATTAATTAAAAAGTCAGGGAAAAATTATTAAAATAATAATACATAAAAAAATATTTTTGTACAATGAATTATATTTTCTGTAGATTATATAAGGTTGGTATACAGAAATATTAAGGGAAAATGATAAATTAAGGAAACCAAGGGTATTATAAAATGAATTTTAGAAACACCGTTTAACTCCATCGTTCCATTATGAAAGAGGTAGGTACATTACTTTGGGGGCAATAGGATTATTGTACTTAGCTCAATTTTGCACTGAGCTCTTTAATTATAATATGGTATTTAGGAAATTCACTGTGGTCTAGGCAAATCCTAAGATGAGCAAGGGCGTGGCTCGTGGCAAGAACGCTCTGTGTGGGTGAGACAGTTCAAGGACTGAATTTGACCTATAATCTCATTGCTCTTTTATACTGTTATTAACTACCCTTTTCTCAGAACCTTCATATATTATTATTATATTTCTGTCACATTAAATTCACATGTTTTGGGAGAAAAACATTTTTTTTCCTTCATTTTTTCATAAATTTTAAGAAGTTATGTTTCTACAGGTACATTTTTTGTTATTATTCTTTTTATTGAAAGGAAAGTTTGGTTCATTCAAATAAACGATTACTTGCCTGTTAGAAAATAAATTTAGTTACTTATAATATATTTAGTTACTACTTTAGTTACTTTAGATTTTTATTGAAATCAGATAAGTTTCATTTACTTATTTTTTATTTTCATTTTCATTTGAAAAATTTTAAATTTTGAAGTTTGAACTGAAAGTAAAATATGTTTTGAGTGATTGTGAAAAAGAGAAATTAAGAATTTTTAAGAGCGAAATTGAAACTAAAAATATTTTGAGTAAAAGTGAAAGTGAGAATTTTTATGGAATTCTACACAATTATATTGAAAAAAATAATAGTCAGAATGTGCTTCTTTTAAGGCAAAAAATGATTTTTTTTTTAAAGGATCAATGACTTTGCGTGTTTTGCTTTTGTTTCGAATTTCAATCAATTTGCTTTTTCAGAAGAAAATAAGAAATTGAACAAAAAATAAAAAAAATACTATTTTAGAATCAAAAAGTAAAAAAAACTGTTTGGATTTTTTATCAACTACGATATACTTTAAAAATTTTAAATACAGAAAAAAAAATTAATTTTATTCTGTCTGTTGGTAATTTTATGCATAAAGTGTGTGTGGTCGCATTGGAACAAGAAATGTAGAATGTATACTTCGCTATTACTGAATTAAATTGCGTGTCTATTAGAGAGAGAGAGAGAGAGAGGGTGTTGTTTATAAACCGTTCGTTCTATAGTGAATAATTAAATTTAGACTACAAAAGAATTCGTCATCATTAAACTCATTAAATTAAATTCAACGACTATTTGAAGGACAATAGGGTGGGGAAAAAATGGGGTTAGTATTTTAAAAGAGAATAGCCATTCTTCTTAAGTGCTGGAGAAACTAATATTTACTTGAAATGAAAAATTCTCTCAATCCATATGTTCTTTATTCTAAAGAATCTTTATTACCGCCTGTGGCGTGTTTTTTGTAAAAGGATTTTTTATCTACTTCTTAAAATTTTTCCTTTTTCACGCTTTTAAAGAGTTAAGTATTCGGATTCAAAATAAGGAGCGAGAAAATAATTTTTCTATTGTTTTCAAATTTTTTGTTTTTTATTATATTTTATGATGACTAATATCTATAAATAAAATTAAAATTAATTACAGGAAATTAAGTGATGTAATAAATATATATGTAATAATAAATTGTGATAAAATAAAGTAAATACATTATAAAATAACTAATAAAAGTATTTTAAATTTCACATTAATTTACGATCAATTTTCTGTAGTATAAAAAAGTTTACGTCAGACAAAATGAATATGGGGCGTTCCACACCAAATCGGAAATTATTTTACTTTTGCATCTCAAATATTTTTCAAATATTTTTTTTTCTTTTAGTGCTCGTTGAAATTAGCTACCATGATTTTTTTCAAATTTTTTCATCAAGCGGTTTAAGAGTAACAGGTTTTTGAAAAAACACGTTTTTCTCGTAATTTTTTTTTAAATGCTTATAACTCGGACAAAAATTGATCAAGTATTGAAAATAATATTGAATCAGACGTTCATTTTATATTTCTTGTCAATTTTCAGTCCAAGTAGTCAAAATCAATATTCAAGAAAACGTACGATTTTCGACCTTAAATATTTCTCTCTCTGTCAGTAGTAAAATATTGTTTTCGTGAGGAAATATATTAATTGTCTTCTATAATTAGAAAATCAGCAATTTATTAATTGCTATTAATCTCTGCAGTTCAGACGTATTTTTTTATTCAAAAATCGTAATTTAATTCCAAAAATAGATATTTTAAAAAAGTTTCAAATAGAAAATATTTTTAAAATAAATCAATAAGGGCTAAATAAGGAATACATAAGATAATAAAAAATAAGGAAAAAATAAGATACGAATTAGGGAGTTAATAATGGTTAAATAAGAATAAATAGTTAAAGAACACGTTTTATGAAATAATTCGTCAAAAACAGAATTTTTTCTTTTTTCATTAAAAAATAAATCATTTTTCCCATTAAACGTTTGATTCCTCTTGATATTGACACTGGGAAAGTGTGTAGCTACATAAAGTTTATGTATTGAAAAAATAAATATAACCGTATACGTAAAATATTTATGCACTTCATAACTTACCCTTGACATTATATACGATTTTACGGTTCAATTTTGAGTTTTATTAAAGTTCCTCTTTTTTTAAAGTTGTATTATTATCTCGAGCAAAAATAAAACAAAATTAATTTTACCTCACTCTTTATATCTTGATTAAATTTCCTTGTTTCATTCCTTTGTAATTAAATACACATTTGTATGAATCCATTTTTAATAAAACATTTTTCATTCACTTGTTTGCGCTCAGGAAAAGAAAATTTTCTTTTCAAAAAATATATTCCAAATTTAAGTTATTGAAATTAATAAAATAGTATTTTAATTAAAAAAGTAGAAAACTTAAATTATATTTTATTATTATTAATTAATAAATAATAACAAAGAAATAAATTAAATATTAGAGGTGTGCAAAAAATGTAAGTTAAAAATAACTTATTTTTCAGTAAAAATTTTTTTGACTGGTTCAATTATTTAAGTGTAACTGATTTTGTAGTTATTTTTAACTGATTCAGAAGAAAAAAGCCAATCACTGATTCTTAGTTAAAAAATTAAAATCCCGATTTTTAACTGATTCAAATTAAGAGAGTTCCATTTTCCATAAAGATGAAGTCTTTAAAGTAATTCAGTTATACTTCATATAAAATCTTATATGGTTATAACTTTTAATATTTTATACATTCACTTGTTTTCCTTTTTCTACGTTTTATTCAAGTTTTTATAAATTTAAGTTTACCATTCATATAAATACTGTTTGTTTGGAAGTATATGTTTTTATACTTTATAAGTACTTTTATAATCATATTGGATAAAGATGGAAAAAAACGAGAAACGTTATTTGAAAGTGTAAATTTATTTCTAGGAATTTTCCAAGAGTGTGTCGAAGAAAATTGAACTGTGAGTTTTAAATTGACTTTCATTGCGAACAAACTCACATAAACTATATAGGCAACTATAAAGTTCATTGAATCAAGACAATCCATTTAGTTTATTGCCATTACTTCAGGGAAGCTAATTTTCTACAAATTATTTCATTGGATTTTGTTTTTTTAATATTTTAGGATTTTTTAATCTTTTGTAAAATTTTTTTCTATAATTGTCTTATGAGAAATAAGGAAATATATTTTTTTTTATTATTTTACAATTTTCTTGGCCATTACTTTTTTCAGTAGTACAAGCTATATTGAGTCAGACGTACACTTCCATTTATTTTTGTATTTATTTTTAAGTTTCTTTCAGTAGTAGAAGTAATATAATAATACATAATAATATATAATAATATAATAATAAAATATCGATAAACAAATTTTTTAGCAATTTTTTGATTTTTACACTTTAAGGACGGGAAGGACAGATTTTTTATTGAAGATTCAAGGTCGTGGTTCTCTATATTCACGTATGACAAAAATTTGTCAGGCACCATTCCTTAAGTATTTTTTTGCCCTCTTTCAGAATCCGTCATTGAAATTGCAAAAAAACTAAGTTTAAAAAAGTTGTCGCCATTTTTTTACACAAAAACACGAAATTTTAAAAGTTTTTTGTCAAAAAAATTTTTTTTTCATAGACTAAAAGTTAAAATATAAGCTGCTCACCTAAAAATATCGCGTCCGCAATACCCAAGCTTTACCAATGTGAAACGCGTTTAAAAAAATTTCAAGATGGCGGTAGAAGAAATTTTTTCAAATAATAATATAATTTTATTTTCCAAAAAAAAAAAAAATTTTTAATTTTTTTGATACTTATTATCCAAATGCTTTTGGATCGCTGATTACGAATATGATGTCAGTTTTAAAAAATTCAAAATGGCGGATCCAATATGGTGGAGAAAATTTTTGAAAATTTGTCGTAGTCACTTAAAACTTAAAAATAATATTGAGTTAAGCATTTTGATTTTTTGCAACCTTTCTGTGTGTAACTAGTAAAGGTCAATTCTTAAGTGCATTGTATTTTATTTAAACATATTTTCTTTTTTGTTTTTAACAAAAAATATGTTTTAAAAAATTTTATGTTTGATTTAAACTTCAAAGTTGATTATAAATAATTTAAAATCAACCACAACTTATATTTGAATTAAATACATTATTTTTTAAATGAACCAAAAAATATGTTTCAATTATATTTAAGTGTGTTTGACTGTATAGCAAAGTTATTTTATAAGTTTAATTTAAACAAAATATGTTTGAATGAAATAAATCATTAATTATTAATTAAAAATTATTGATCTTCAAGTCTTCATTATATCCAAAATATTCAATGAAAATTGGTTTCAAATTCAAATAATTAAAATTAAACTTTTAATCAAGATAAAAGAAACCCTATAATAAACCTAACCTATAATTCATTTGATTCTTAGGTAGAAAATTATAAAACGAGTTTCAAACGAATCCGAAACATTAAAATAAATATGTTCGCCATTTTGAATTTTTAAAAATGGACTTTAGATTCGTTGTCAACGAGCTAGAAAACCCCCGAGTAACAAATTTCAAACGAATCCAGATGAATTAAAAAATATACCCGCCATTTTGAATTTAAAAATTCTAATTTTCGTGTGAGATATTAGTTTGATAAGATAATGTTTGCACGCCCTGAGATTTAATGTAATAAAAGTATCCTTCAAAATAGTCTACTTTTGAGCTGATACATTGAATTTTGGTTTTGGAATTTTCAAAATTTGACTTCAATTTTTAGTATATTGTTCCAGTTACAAGTTTTTTTCATGTACTTAAGTCATATTTAAGTATTTTTTCCATGAATTTTATTTTTGAATAGTCACAGTTCTTCTAAGGATATCAAATTAAGACAACACACTTTTGATTCGTTTTTCGCTTCAATTTGATATCCTTAGAAAAACTGGTTAGAGTGTAATATATATATATATATTATAAAAATAGGAAAATGCTTCGAAGAATATTTCTGAATTTTAGAACTGTTTCTTAATTAAGGAATATTATGTTCTAAGTTTAAGAATAAAATACATGAAAAATATACTTAAATAGGAGCCATGATTATATTCTTAAAGTGAAAATATGATTAAAGTCTCTTAATAAGTACTTTCCTCTATGAATCTGAAGTTACCAACGTTGATTCAACGAAAAACTTAAAAAAATTTTCTGAGAATATAAATTTTTCTTGTATATTTTTAACCCAAGTAAACTCTCCAAACACTAAAATAAAAAAAACGTGGAAAAAAAGTGATTTTTATTTTTTTTTTGGCAAATTTTTTCCAAAAATCACGAAATTTCAATTAAATTCATAATTCATCGCCTCGGTAGTACTTTTTTTCTTTTGAGAATTGTTTATTCTAATATCGAGTGCCCTTTAAAAAAATTCCAAGTAGTTCCAAATCGGGGAAAACAGTAATTTTGGTTTTTTTTGTCACGGATTTTTGGAAAATTCGTAAATTTGAAGTAATTTAATAATTCCTCGCCTCAGTAGTTGATTTTTTCTTTTGATAATTGTTTATGTTAATATTACACGTTATTTAAAAAAAAATTTAAGTAATTCCAAGTCGGGGAAAGCAGTGATTTTGAATTTTTTTTTTGTCACGAATTTTCCAAAAATCCCGAAATTGCAAATTAATCAATGATTCCTCGCTTCGGTAGTCATTTTTTTCTTTTGTTAATTGTTTATGTTAATATTACACGTTATTTAAAAAAAAATTCAAGTGATTCCAAGTCGGGGAAAGCAGTGATTTTTATTTTTGTTGTCGAATTTTTTCCAAAAATCACGAAATTTTAAGAAAATTAATAATTCCTCGCCTCGGTAGTCATTTTTTTTTGTTGATACTTGTTTATTCTAATGTCGTGTGCCATTTTAAAAAAATTTCAAGTAGTTCCAAGTCGGGAAAAGCAGTGATTTTGATTTTTTTAATGAAATTCCAGGATTTTTGGAAAAAATTCGACAAAAAAAATAAATATCACTTCTTTCCCCGACTTGAAATTACTTAACAATTTTTTTAAATAACGTGTAATATTAACATAAACAATTATCAAAAGAAAAAAGTAACTACCGAGGCGAGGAATTATGAATTTAAATTAAATTTCGGAATTTTTGGAATTTTCGTAACACAAAAAAAAATTCAAAATCACTTCTTTCCCCGACTTGAAATTACTTAACAATTTTTTTAAATAACGTGTAATATTAACATAAACAATTATCAAAAGAAAAAATTAACTACCGAGGCGGGGAAATTATTAAATTACTTAAAATTCCCGGATTTTCCAAAAATCCGTGACAAAAAAACCAAAATTACTGTTTTCCCCGATTAGGAAACGTACAATTTTTTTTAAATTGCGTCTAATTTTAAAATAAACAATTATCAAAAGAAAAAAATAACTACCGGGTCGAGGAACTATTAATTTAATTAAAATTTCGTGATTTTTGGAAAAAATTCAAAAACAAGAATAAAAATCACTACTTTCCCCGACTTGAAATCACTTGAAATGTTTTTAAAATAACGCCTAATGTTAAAATAAACAATTATCAAAAGAAAAAAATGACTACCGAGGCGAGAAATTATGAATTTAAATAAAATTTCGGAATTTTTGGAAAATTCGTGACACCAAAAAATTCAAAATCACTGCTTTCCCCGACTTGGAATTACTTAAAATTTTTTTTAAATAACGTGTAATATTAACATAAACATTTATCAAAAGAAAAAATTAACTACCGAGGCGAGGAATTATTAAATTACTTCAAATTTACGGATTTTCAAAAAATCCGTGACAGAATAACCAAAATCACTGCTTTCCCCGACTTGGAACTACTTTCAATTTTTTTTAAATGGCACTCGACATTAGAATAAACAATTATCAAAAGAAAAAAATTACTACCGAGGCGAGAAATTATGAATTTAACTAAAATTTCGTTATTTTTGGAAAAAATTAAAAAAAAAAGAATAAAAATCACTTTTTTTCCACGTTTTTTTTTTATTTTAGGGTTTGGAGGGTTTACTTGGGTTAAAAATATACAAGGAAAATTTTTATTCTGAGAAAATTTTTTTTTAAGTTTTTCGTTGAATCAACGTTGGTAACTTCAGTTTCATTTTCCTCTCAATATAAGTAATATTGAGTGAGACATTCGGTTTTTACGACCGTGGAACAACGTTGACTTTGATCTTTTTTGAAAAATTGACTTTTATCTTTTTCGACAAAAAATAGAGGGAGTGATGTGCTGTAAATGTCAATTTTAATTAAAAGGTCTAAAAAAGCGTGTGTTTCGTGTCCACAGGCGAAAAGAAGGGTAAATAACAATTACAGTTTAGAATAAACACGTGACTTAATGTATATATATAGGAAAGTAGTGACGCGTTTCGAGTTTAAAATGTAAAACCGAGAGTTTTGGGAGTGGTTGGGTGGCAGAAAGAGAGAGGGAGATATTTTAACGAGTCTTGTGTTGTATTTGAAACACCTGAAAAGGTATATAGAGGGTGTGTGTGCGGGAAGAGTAGAAATGGAAAAGTGGATGTCTATGTGGAGGAGTCTGGGGCTCCGGTTATATCGACCGTCGTTGATACCGACTTGCGAAGCCCCCATCCTTGAACATGCCTGGGCAAGGGCAAACCACTCCTGCAACCCCACCCCCTCCTCCATATCTTTTAACAAGGCAACCTGTGGCTCCGGTTGGTCTACTGTGTCTCCCCATTTTCTCTCTCTCTCTCTCTCTCTCTCTCTCCACAATGGACACACACGTGGGATCAAGAGAGGTGCTCCTGGAAGTTTATATCTTTCTTTCTTTTCTTCCTTCCTTCCTCTTACTCTATGACATCTAGAATCGTTTTATCTGCTCTTGGGAATTGGTATTGTCGACTCTATTTTTGGAAGCAAAGGCAAACATTTTGTGTATATAATACACATCTGACGAAATTAGAAACATTTTCTTTTCACTTTTAATTAATTTTTTAATTCTCAATCTCTCCGTCGCATCGAGTCGATTGAAAAATTAATTACTGTACTGAATGAAATTTCTTTGATTTTTATAAACGATTACTTGTCTGTTTTATCAAATAAATATTTATACTGCCTGTTTACTTATAAAAGTATCAAATTGCAATGATCCCGTGTAGAAAATTGTAATGGCGCTACCTAGTTCCTATCTAGTTTGTCTAGATGCTATACTGGCCCAGTATATCTTTCCAATCTAGTATTTAGACCGAAATGTAACGCTCGTATCCTTTAAGCGCGAGATAGTCATGCCAAGACTGGCGCTACATAGTCTCACTAGATAAATTTATTAATTGTTACTGCGATCTAGAAACTAGTTAGAAACGTTTATTTAACGAAACAAATGAGAAATTTATTTCAATTCAATGTTAATATAATAAAAAAAATTCATTTGTATTTACAAGCGTGTAATAATCCTTAACTTTCAACTTTTCATCAAGTTAATGTTTAAAATACAGAATAAACGGAAACCTATTACTAAATAAAATTTGACACAGTGGGGAATCGAACTTATGACTTACGGATTTCTAGCACAAGACTCTAACCACTACTCTATCGAAGCTACATAACAATAAATTTTAATTTTCGACACCTTTTACACTTACACTTATTGAAAAGAGTTTTACTATGTAATCTTGTTAAATTATTATTTAACTGAATCGTAGAAAATTTATCGTAAATTACCTAATAAATTTCCATAAAATACCGCGGAAATTTCCATAAATTACCATAAATTTCCGACGATAAATTTTTTAGTTCTAATTTGTGTTTTACATAATTTTATAAACTATCGTCCACGTGTTTATAAATAACCACATAAATTTCCATAAATCACCGCGAAAATTTCCATAAATGACTGAAATCCAAAATTTTAATGTTAATTTTTGCTTTTCATATTTTTACAAATCATCGCGAAAATTTCTACAAATTACCATAAATTACCGTGAAAATTTCCATAAATTGCTAAAATAAATATTTTTAATTGTAACTTAGGGGCCGTTCCAAAAATACGTTACGCGTTTTGGGGGGAGGGGGGGTCAAGCAATTTGTTACGGTAAGGAGAAAAAATGGCGCTATAACATTGTGTTACGTGGGGGAGGGGGGTCCAAATTTCCGAAAAATAGCGTTACGTATTTTTTGAACGGCCCCTTATGTGGAATATATTTTTATGAATTATTGCGAAAATTTCAATAAATTACTGCATAAATTTCCATTAATTACCTTGAAAACTTTCATAAATTACCGAGGGAATAATTTTTAATTGAGATTCAGACTACAATATTTTTATAAATTACCGCAACAATTTTTATAAATAACTATAATTTTCATAAATTATTAGAAGAAAACACCTTCTTACGCCATCAAAACTGTCCAAACAGTGAATTTGTTAATTGTCATACTTATTTACAA
The DNA here is from genome assembly GCA_032873175.1 of Leptopilina drosophilae. Taxonomy (NCBI): domain Eukaryota; kingdom Metazoa; phylum Arthropoda; class Insecta; order Hymenoptera; family Figitidae; genus Leptopilina; species Leptopilina drosophilae. The sequence goes on from CM065481.1 coordinate 23,946,266, forward strand.
GAAATTTAATTAATTTTTCAGTAATAATTCTGCTGAGAAATCTTCCTGGATAAATGCTTTTTTGATTCCAAACAATTTATAAAAAGATTTAAATATTTTATGAAATAAAAAAATCTCTCTTTAAATTTGTTTAAACAATTTAATAAATTATAAACAATTTTTCCTGTCCGACATGAATTTTTCTTTCTGGACCCTTTATTTTCAAAAAAATATATTGATAATTATGATAACGATAAATTTTTTTTTAAATTATGGTAAAAAATGTGAACCAAATAAAAAAATGAGATACATTTTTGGTATCGATTTGATCCAACTTAGTATCAATTTGATACTTTCAAGAAAGCTGCGAAATTATATCAAATAATTTCCAATTACTTGTGGGTTAAAAATTCAATAATTTAGTTTAAATATTTATTGAAATTATTCATGGAAATAAAATATTAGTTTCGAATAATTTAAATTCTGTATAATAAAAATTATTTTATCCAAGTAAATATTTATTTTTATTAAAATAATTTATTAATAGTATAAGCAATATATTGATATATAATTATAATACAACGTTGTCTTTATTTGAATCAAGTACTAAACTTTTTATTTATTTTAAAAAAAATTTCAAAATTGATAAAAATTTTAAGGAGCGATCCAACATTACATGGTCGAAAAAATCGATAATTTTTTTCAGTCTGCTTATATCCCTTCATTTGAAATAAGAAAAATTTTTAAAAAATTTGTAACAATTTTGACAACCAATAAAATAATTATTTAAAAAAAATAATTTTTTTGTTTTCCCTCTCAAAATATTAGAGTTTTACTATTTCTTTGGAATTTTTTCTTATTCAAATAGAAACTAAAATAACTTTTTTTAACATTCAAGTTTTTTCAAATCTACACAAAAACATCCCAAAAAGCCCGCAGGTCTAAGTTATTTTTTTTCCAAATAAATTCATAAAAAAGCGCTATTTTTAGGCTTTCTAAAGTAGGATCCCCCCTTAAATAAAAATTTTTTTCTTCCAGAATAAAATTTTTATTATGTATGGGCCAGTGGTTCGAAAAAAATAATTTTATTTGTACCGAATCGCAGTTGAATTTTTCGTAAAAAATTTAAAAGTCCATTTTTGGATTAATTTTTTCCATGACTAAAAAGTTGTTCGAAATCAAAACCAAAACATTAAAAAAAAATTTTGAAGAATCAATCCTTCGATGGATTACTGTAAATATCCTTAATGCGGATTAGAGCACTGAAGATTATTTTTATTTCAATTTGGTGTTAAAATAATATCCCACAATTCTTTTCAAACATTGTTCTTTTATATTTATTGTTTAAGTACTTTGTTTCGAAAAAAATTTATTGGATTCAGATGAAAATTTTAAATCTTAAATTTTATTATTTCGGAATAAAAATTTTATTTGAATCGCAAATATTAAATATTTTATTCCTATTATGAAAAAGTATTTGAGAAATATTTACTTGTATCGAATATTGTTTACTTTCTATTCTAAATTTTTGTATCATTTAAAAATACCTGTATTTAAGAAGAAAAAACTTAGTCAATGATATGAAAGAGAAATTTTGAAGAACAATATATTTGTAATTTGAAACAAAAGCATTTTTTATTTTAAGAAAAACAAATTTTTCTTATTGAAAGCAAAAACATTTTTCTGAATTGAAACAATTAATTTTTATTTTTTTAAATTCAAAATTCAGTGTTCGACAAAAATTCAATAAAAAATACACTTTTTATTGAATCAAATAATTTTTTTTTAATAAATTAAAAAATTCTTATTGATAAGCAATATAAATATTTATTTCGATTATTATTAATTTATTCTTGTATTTCTTATATCAAGTTCTAATAATAATTTATAATATTGATAAAAGAAGTTTCTAAAGTCGTTAAAATGGTTCATTTATAATTATTATAAATTACCACTTTATTTATTTTTAAATAAATAAGTTAATAATCGAATAATTATTATAGTCGATATTTATAGTTGATAATAAAATTAATAATTTGAATTGTATATAAATTCTGTATTATGAATAAGGAATTAAAGGCTTCTGCTGTGTATTATGTAATAAACAACGCGTCGTCTCACGCTTGCTGACGTCTTGGATAATTAAAATCATCTGAATATAATCTCAGGGGCAATCAATCTATCAAGACACTTCCACCAGAATAAAAGTGAACATTAGTTTGACATTAATGAGGAATTTCTTTCCTCTCTCGTCGCTTTTAATGAAACGTTCAATACTCCTAGAAAAAACAATTAAATCTCTTCTGTCTGTTGTAGAATCAGAACATATTTATTTTTCGTTCAATTTAAAAAAGTAATAAAAAGAAACTTTAGATTTCTTTGGATTTTTTGTTTATTAGAGCTATTTTATTTTTTCCTTTACTTCATTATTTTATTTCTATTCAAATAAAAATCAAAATTAGAAATAAATTAACTAATTTTTTAAATTGTTTTAAGTTTTATTTTTACTTTTAAATATATTTTAATAATGTTTTATTTGATTTAAATTTTTTAATTAATATTTTCTTTATTATTTTCTTCTTTTTGAACTCATTTTTTTATATAGTATAAATTAGAACTGTAAAATTTTTATCTTACACGTATGAGTGAAATACTCAGATTTTGTTATTTCGAAATTTCCACTTTGATTTCACTGGAGGTGAATTATTTCTTTGATAAAAAGACATTCTGCTTGAATTACTATCAAAGAGATTTTCCTTTTGTCCGATTAAATTAGAGAAATTTGTTCCTTAAATCAATAGAATTATTGTATCGGTGAAATAAAATATTTTCATTCAATCGAATTCAAGTTTTCTTTGACATTAACTCGATTCATAGATTTTTAAAATAATTCATTTGGAATTAAGCGAATTAATTAAAAAATTCCTGAGAGAAAGGAATTTAATTCAAATGAATATAAAAATTGTTGGTAAAAATAAAAGAACTTTTTCTAAATGTATGTAGAACTGTTAAGTGTGGAAAGATAAAATTATGCTTAAAAAAAGTTTGAACAACTGTAGCAATCTAGAAATAAGTTGATTCACTTTTATGACATTACATTTATATAATGCGAGCGCTTTCGTGGAAATGTCGATGTTAAAAAGTTACTAAAAGGTTATTTCTGAAAGTATTATGACCCATATATAAGGAAAGAGAGAGAGAGAGAGAGCGAGGCTCAAGCGGGTGATGTGCTTTCGAACTGAAAACACTTTTTAACCGTGTACCATAAGAAAGCTCGAGAACGGTACATAAGTAAAGTTAAAATCAACCTGGGAAAAGAAGGAGAGCTTTTTTTCAAGGTTCATCTAGGTCAGTTTATCCGTCGTATGCGCCTTTTTTCCTTTTTTCCTTACATTTTAAAAACATCATTTTTTTCTCTCAGAGTTGTAGAGAGCGTGTACTTTTGAAAAGAATACGGAAATTACCCTTCACTTTTGTTTTTTGAAATTGTCATGAAAAAATAATATTACTATTTAGAATATAATTTTAGTTTGTGTACAATATTTTTCAGTGTATGTTTTGTTGGAAAAATGAAAAATTTGTTTTTCCCTGATTTTCAGAGAAAATTTCGACTCGTTTACTAAACATTATAAGAATATTGAGATTCTTTCCTCTATACAAAAATTATTACTAAATAAAAATTCTTATTATTTTTTGCATTAAAAAATTTATTTTTGTTTTTATGCACGAATATGGTCAAATATTGTAATAATAATTTAGAAACTCGATATTATTTTAAAATCAAAATATTTATAAACGCTTTTATTTATTCAAGGGAATATGAAAATTTTTTAAAATTCTAATTCAAAACCTTTTGAAATTCAAATATATTTTTCAATTTCATTCATCTATAAAACTAGCAACAATTCGCGCGCTAAAGTGCGTGGCTAACTTTTTACTTCATTTTTAAAAAAAAATTATCAATTTTAAAAATAATATAATTAAAAAATTTTAAATTCAAATTTTTGTTGAAAACACTAGAATAATTCAATTTTGGAAAAATTGCAAATAATTTATGGCAGAAATTCAATTACTTTCAAAAGTAATAAAATTCTTCTCATAAAATTCAATTATGTTTAAAATTAAAAAAAAAATTCTCGTCCAAATCCCAATTATCTTTGTAAATAACAAAATTTTTCCCCAAAGTTCAATTTTTTCAAAAATGACAATAAAATTTTTGCCCTAATTTTAATTATTTTCTATATCTACTATTTTAATAAAATTTCCGAGAAAAATTTAATTATTTAAAAAAAAATTTAATATATTCGTACACAAACATGTAATTATTGTCAAAAATATTAAAAATTTCACAGGAATTCAATTATTTTCAATTTTTTATAAATTTCTTCGCATTAATTCAATTATTTTCATAAATTTTTAATTATTATAAATTATTATAAAACATGACGAAATCGATCAATATCTTCATGTTTTATAGCAAAATACTTTTATAAGTTGTTTAATCTCAAAAATATTTGAATTTGGAATTTTTGAATGTCTTAATTTCTGTAGTTTTTGAATAATTTTACAATTAAAGAAATTCGTAAAAATATAACGAAACATGTTTTTTTGAGTAAAATTTTTTCCTTTATTTCCTAAAAATTAAAAAATGTTCATTTTTAATGAAAATTTGTATTTGACAAATAGAATTTATAAACATTTATCTCGTTTATTTTTTAAAAAAAACTTTGAATTTTATTAAAACAATTTTAATTAAAAAATTGAAAAAATTTAAATTATTCCCTTATGAAAATTGAAAATTTTCTACAAAAATATTAAGAAACGTGAATATGTAATGTTTTTTCTCAAAATAAAAGAATGAGTTCATGAACAATATTGTTATTGAAAAATTAAAATTATGCATAAAATGGGTATTTATTTACTATTTCTTAATCATAATTTTTAAACAAATTTTCTGTTTTTTAGAAATAAACGAGAGGAAAATTTGCAATAATTTAGATCAGTCTAACGAAATTTGTTATAAAAAAGGACATAATTATAAACAAAATGGGTAAATTTTCCATTTGTTAATCAATCTTTTTTCTTAAATTTTCTAATTTCTAATATTATTTTATTATGAATCACGAGAAAATACCTGCATATTTTCGATATGACAAAACAAATTTTTTTTAAAGAAAAAAAAAGAGTAGACAAAAACGAACTTCAGGTATGGACAGAATGAAAAAATGAATAAGACGATTATTATAGTTAATAATAATATTGAATATTTTCTGGAATTTAAATTATTCTTTGAATTTTCTCGGAATTTTTCACGATCTACGATTATTATTATTTTACAAAATAGAAGAAAAATTCAAGACCTTGTTTTAAAATTCGTGTTGATTTTAAAGTTTTTAAGGTGAAGTAAAAGGAAATTTTAGTAGAGAGACACAGGTGCCACAGTCAGACGGAATATTTTAAATAGTTAATTTTTTCGCATTTGAAACCATGGCATTTTTCCCCAGTAGAAGTAATATTGAGTCAGACCTTCATTTTTTATTAATGTAGAGCGTCCACTTTGTTTATTTTTTTTAATCTTTTATAATATTGAGTTTCATTTGAAAAATTAATACTAAATTTAGACATTATTATAAATCAGTGTTTTATGTCAGACAAAACTATGTACATTAGTACATGTATATGATATAAATGTTAGTAGTAGTAATACAAAGTCAACCGTTAATTAAATTTCGGTGCAATTGTCGTTTTAGTAGTAAAAATAAAGTCAGGTATTTTTATGTATTTTATTTGTATTTTGGATGATGATCTTTCATTTCTTTCTATTTTGTTTTACTATTTTCCCATCGATTTTACTTTTCATCACTTTTTATATCACAGTTTTTCTAAGGATATCAAATTGAGACAAAAAGCTAATCAAAAACGTTGCTTCTTGCCTGTGATGGTAGCTCTGAATAAATTAATTTGACTAAAAAAAAAAAATTTGTTTTCAACTTTTCAAGTGAAAAATTTCAATTTTTAGAATTAAAATCTTGATGGAATAATAAAAAGACCCTTCTAGATATTTTTATTTCTGGATACGATTGTAAGAATGTTCTCAGACCCTCTTTTTAACTTAAAACAAGGTCAACTTGTTGCCGTGTTGATATTATATTATTATCTTTTGTTTTTGTTGAATAAACTAAATTTCTATGTCTAATAGAGCTTAACTTTAAAAATTTGAAACATATATACATGGCTTTATAACTGATGAAACATAAAATCCTTTTATACCACCTGTTGATTATATAAACGCAATACATTAAATAGGTGTATTGGTTGTATAGTTTCTCCACTCTATTTACACATCATTCGTTGTAATTGGATTCTATAAAGTTCAACTTGCCCATCACCGAAAATGAAACTCTGATATTGCTGGGAAATATTCTGCAATTAGTGCGCGTTTGTTGAATTCGCATTGCGGGTGAACTTGCGTTCTTGAAATCGATACTATTCATATTAAGAGTAACAAGTGAATAAACGCGAGTGAATTTTTTTTCGAAACATACAAATTGCTTCAATTTTTTCATCTTTTTTTTTTCTTTTGTTCATTAAAATTTAGCGCCATTATAGCGTACTTCTATTTTTGGAAAAAAATTGTAAATATAAATTTCATGTTGGCAAAAGTTATTTTATACTTTTGTTTTATATTCTTTCAACTTTTGCTTATTATTTGAAAATAATTTTTTTGTTGGTTAATTAATTTATATTAATAGAAAGTTAGGTACTACAGTGAAAAATGTTAATTTTATATAATAATCAGTTTTTTCAAAATTAGTTCGTTTATTAAATTTTTAGAAACTTGGCTTCTTTTTTGTTTCGAAAAATTCTTTTGTTTGTAATTTAAATTATTCTTATTTAGAGTAAAAAATCAACGTGAATTTTACAATGTTTTTTTTAAATTGGCTTTACTTTTATTCTTATCTTTTATAATATTTATTTTTGTTATTTTTAAAAAATAATGAAAATTGTAATTTTTCGGCTTTTTTTTCTTATTACGCTTATACGCTAATAATTAAAAAAAATCAATGAGAAGTATTCCAAGCTGAGTGTAAAAAATAATAATAAATTATAAACAATTATTTTAATTGAAGGTAGAAAAATATTTTCATATTTTTAATAATTTTTTTCTGAAATATTTATTTGGATTAAATTGTGTAATTGTCTAAATTAAAAAAATAGTTTCTTTACATAGATATTGTAGCAATTAAGTTCTCTTTTAAAAAAAGTAAATTTTTAAGTAAAACTACTATTCTTAGTTAATTTACTTTAATACAGCAAGTTTCTGTTGTGTCAATTAGACAATATTTGCACTTTAATAAACATATTTGATTCATTAAGCAATGAAAGCTTTCATTAATTACCGGTTTCAGTAAAAGGAAATATAATTACTTCCTCATTTTGTGAAAAGGTTAAACAATTATTTGCGAGTCAAAAAGGTGTACATAGTTTAAAATGGAAACAGAAAAAGAAACGTCTTTTTTTCCCCAAGGGGAAGTAAATAGCTATACGTGGAAAATATGTACTTATCCTCTCCGTTGATTTTAACAAGAAAAATATTTTACAATTCTTTCAAAATTTCATAAGAATTTCATTAGAAAGAAAAGGTATTTTTATTCTTTTTTGGTGGTTTTTTTTAATATAATAATAATGATAATAAAAAAGAAGATTGTAAAGAAGATGATTTTAAGTAAAATACTGGAAAAGAATATTTTTTTTCTTCTTGTTTTTTGATTTTTACATTCGCAGTTTAAAGAAGGGAGAGGCAATTTTTTTTGTTCCTTTTGCACGACCCATCGTCATTCTTTTTTCTGTTTTTCCACTTTTGCTTTTAAGGTGAGTGCTGAAATAAAACGCTCGACGACGAATTTAATTAGCGCGACTCAACCTTGTTTGCTTTATAATCTGCCTGAGGTTATTAATTTAAAAGAATAGAATTATTACACCATTACCTTTTGACATTACTTATAATAAAGCGCAAAAGTTCATCATCATCATCATCATCTTTAAACTATTTCGAATTAAATTGTTTTCTTAATGCTTTATACTATTATTAAATAAATAAAATAAACTTGTATAAATAAAATCATATTTATAAATAAATTAATTAATTCTGCAACAATGTATATATTTAACATTTTTGTACTTATTAATTATATTCATAATTTCATTTAAGAAAAATATTTTCAAACCCCTTAATAATATTCTTTAAATAATATTTATTTATTTAGACACATGACTCTCTGTAATTATATCTTACTTATTATTCTTTACTTTTATTGAAATATATAAATATGAAAAATAAATGCATAAATTTATAAATATTTATTTCTTATTATTTTTTTCATTTGTATTATAAAATGTCAATTTTGTTGAACGAACCAACAATTTTTTAAGGGATTAGGGTCAGTCATAGCAGCAAAAAGAAATGAGCATTTTAAATGAGTTTTTATTTTGAAAACTACTTGAAATTTCCAGAGATTTCTTACCGCACTTTCAGAAAACATAAGAAAAATATTCACGGAGAAAAAGGATTGTTACGTTGACAAAAAGATTGTTAAAGTAGAACTAACAAATTTATTTATTTGTGTTGTTCTAACAAATCCAATTTTTTCTAGTAACAATAATTCTGTTGAGGTAACAAAAAATTTTGTAACAATAAACGAAATTTGTTAGTTCTGAGACAGAGGATTCAAGAAAAAGTCAGACAAAATACGAGAGAAAATTGAATGTTTAGAATTTACAAGAAAATGATGAATTTTTGTGTCTCTTTTGTTTTCATCATAAACTATGAAATCACGACGAATTCTTATAAAAAACCATCAATTTTTTCTATTTCTGCCAATTATTTCATTTTAAAGAACTTTAATTTGAAAAATTTTCAATCTAGATATAACTAATTCTTGAACAAGAATCATAAAATTATTGCTTTGAAATAATTTAATGAAAATTTTACTTAAATATTTCAAAATGAATTCAGTTTTTAAAAGAATTGCATTAAAAATATTTATAAATAAATCAACGTCAAAAAGTTTTAATTAAAAATTTTATAAAATTTCAATTTTTAATGAATTTAATTAGAAATTTTTAAAAACTTAGATTATTGCAAAATGGTAATAATTTAAATTCTTCTGGATATTTGTTAAATTTGACAATATATGTTTACTTAATTATTAAAAATTATACATTATTAGAAAAATTTTAGTTATAAACATTTTAAAAATTTGAAGTTTTGAGAAATTACAAATAATTGCAGAAATTCAATTATTTTCAAAACATTTCCTCATTTCATTTTCAATACTTTATTTCAATATTTCATTTTTATAAATTTTCTGAAAAAATTCAATTATTTAAAAAAAAATTAATAAAATTAAACTCAAACATTTAATTATTTTCATATATAAAATTAAAAAATAAAGTTAAACGCAGAATTATAATTATTTTTAGTACAGTTTTTAATAGAATTCTTGAAAAAATGTAATTATTCTTGAAAATTTGATTAAAATTCATCAAAAAAATTCAATTATTTAAAAAATATTAATAAAATTGCACTCAAACATTTAATTATTTTCATAAATAAAATTAAAAAATAAAGCTCAACGCAGAATTATAATTATTTTTATTACAGTTTTTAATAGATTTTTTGGAAAAATGTAATTATTCTTGAAAATTTGATTAAAATTCGTCAAAAGAGTTCAATTGTTTAAAAATTTGTTCATAAAATACTTTAGAAGAATTAAATGTTAAGAAACATTTAGTTATTCAATAAATTATTTACTTTTGTATTTAATTTGTATACACTTTATATAAATTCCTCGAAAAATGAAATGATTTTTAAAAATTTTATTAAAATTCAAAATTTTGAAGAATTATTTTTGTTGAAAAAGTTTAATTTAATTTTTTTTAAACAATTTGAAGTTACATGGAAATTTTTCCAAATTCTCAGAAAGTTTCCCATATTTTCATAAGAAAATTTTTCCAAACTTTTAGTATTTTTTTACATTATTTCAGGTAATGTTTCTAAATTCATAATAACTTTTCAATTGCAAATTCTCAAAGAACTTTTTCAAAGAATATTTTAGAGAAGAATTTTAGTTAAAAATTCTAGAAAATAACAATTGAATTTAAATAGTGAAAATAATCTTTAAGAAAGTTACAGTAGCAATATTCTTAATATAATAGTTAATAATTAAAATTCCCTTTTTCGGTGTCGATTTGACAAAAGTCCTGAGTGTCTCAAAAATTTCTTTTTTTTCTTGTTCCTTACAATAACAGAATTTTCATTGATAATTGAAAAAAACATGGAAAATTTCCCTTTTTGTAAAGTATGAAAAAAGAGACAAGAAAAAGAAAGGAAGACAATTACTGTCATTTCCCTATGAGTTAAAGATAAAAAAATGTACAATTTTTCTTAAATTTTGTAATTATCAATTAATGATAATTAACTCAAAAACAAAAAATCAAAAAAGAAAAGTAAAAAAAAGAAAGTTTTCAAAATTTAGAAAAGTGTGAATAATTTTTAAAGATTTGAAAACATTTGTAAACATACATTTTAAATATTTTTATAATGAACTAAAAATTGATTCACATGAATGTTATTATCATTTTAGAATGTCCAGCATCTGAGGACGGAATGGAGCGATTCGCGTGTCCAACGCCAGATCGAATGGGAAGATATCGATGTATCGATGATCATGTACTTTGTGACGGTTTCATAGACTGTCCAACGGGAGAGGACGAGGACAGACAAGCTTGTATGTTCTACAAAACAGTAAGTTTCAGAAAATTAATTTTTTCTCTAAATTGAATAAAATCAAATTGTTTTTTTCTATTTTATCCTCTTCATTCATTGAAATATTGATTTTCACAGAGAGGAAGTATTTTCATTTCTCCATTCATAAAGTAACTTTTGAAACAACTTTTAAAATAATTTTCTATTTGACCTTTGACTTTTGACCTAAATTTTGAAATCTAGTCTTTTTTTAGATATTTGACCTTTGAAAATTAATCTTAACTTTGGGTTGATTTTACCTTTGACCTAAAGTAGAATTATGTTATTTTCCTCCTCTGGACCTGTATATTAAAGTTATGCTCTCTTTTTGACTGTAATTAAAAATAAAAAATTACTTACTTTTGCTTTTTAATGTAATAAAATTTAGAAATAGGCTTTTTGACCTTAATTTCAAGGTCATGCTTGATTTGTGACCTGTGGTTTCGTTTTTCCCCTCAGTTCGAAAGTTAAAATCGAATATTTTTCTTAACAAGAAGTCGATTAGGTAATTTTATTTTTACTCTGACTTTCGTTTTAACTTTCACTCTTACTCTCACTTTTACTTTCCCCTTATTTTCACTAACACTTTCATTTTTAATAAATTAATTTGAATTAAATTTGGCAAAGTGAAAGTAAAAATAAAAATAAAACTAAAAATAGAAATTTATAAAAGTAAAAATAAAAAAAGTAATAAAAAAAGTATTAAGTTATAGTACTTTATAAAGTAATCTGTCAAATACGTAAAGATAAAAATCTGTAAAAATGAAAGTAAAAAGTCTAATTAAAGTCGATTTTCAGTCTCATATTACATAGAAAACACTTACTGCTTTTGTTTGAAAATATTATTTGCTTGAAGTAATACATTAAACTCAAAAATAAATTCTGTTTTCATTTAAATTAATTTTCCTAATGTTTGGAACTCAAATAAACAAAATTTTCCTTCTGCTTGAATATATTTAAAAATAACTGTCAAAAATAAAAAATAATTATAATTTTGTATTTAATTAGTTAAGAATTAATTTATTTTAATATAAATAATATAATATAATTATAAATAAATATAATATAAAAAATTATTTCTATACAAAGAAGTAAAAATTAAAAGAAGTAAAAAGATATTGTCGCCCATTTGAACGTTCAAAACTTAAAGAAATTTTAAAACTGAAAGAGATGTTGAAAAATCTAATGTTTGTTTCGAATTTATTATTTAATAGTAATTAAAAAAACTCTTTCTTAAATAACAATATTTTCATTTCTTTATTATTTTTACTTATTTTATATTTTATATTTATCATATTTCATAAAATATTTCGAATATAAATATTTTGTGAAATATTTCAAATATAAATATGAATGAACATATCTCTCAAATGGTCTAATTGAAACTCTCTGATATAATTATTTTTCTTTGCCTTTTTTCTCTCTCATTTCATTTAGAAAGTCGACACGAATTTCAATTATATTCTTGTCAACAACTAGAGCTTTCATTTGTTCCTTTTTTTCGTTCATTTATTCTTTCATGTTTCATTCCACATTGCGTTATTTTTTTTTTGTTTCTGTTTGAAATATTTTTCTGTGAAAATGTGTGATAATTTTTTGCTAGGAATTTTTATATAAAGTATATTATCAAAAAACGAAAAAGAATAGTCTTCTGCTAATTGCATAGAAAAATATCTTTTCTCTTTTATGAGTAAAATTCTTGAAATTCGTGAAATTTCGTAAATGTAAAAAGTTTTTCTGATACAATTAATTAACTTTTGTGCATAATAAAGAAGAAAGAGATAGAAAATTTATGAAAATTAATTATCATTTTTAATTATTATTTTTTTACTTTGATGAATTAAATTTTTCTCGAGTGTCGATATAAATAATTTTTGTTTCGTTAACAAGAATTTGTTTTGCATTTTTTTTTTTTTTGTCGGTTTTGTTTACGTTCGATGAAAAATGGTTGTTGATTTCGCAAAGTTAAATTCGATCCGCGAGGGAAGTAGATGAGAAAGGAAAACGAAGTTTTAATTTGTTTACCGGAACTCACGCGTCAGTAGTAGCTGTATTGAAATGTGAAAAGGCAGACAAGACAAAAAGTAGTTTCTTTTCTTCGTTTTCTTTTTTTCAAACTCTTTCTTTTTTCTTTTTGCTTTCATCAAAAATTTTCCTTTAAACTTCAGTAAGGAGAATTAAATTAATTTAAAGCCTAAGAAAATAAAATTTCATCAAATAAAATAGAGGACGTTATCAAGAATATTTAACGATTTTTTTTTCAATTCTACCCCCTTCTGAAAGTATTGCGTATTTTTTAAACGGTCCCACAAATGAAAAAAATAAATAAAATAAATAAAATTAAATTAAATTAAGCAGTTACTTATTTATTATTTAATTATTTAGTAATTAAATTGTTATGAATGTTATGTTTACTTATTTTGGTAATTAAGTTGTTTTAAGTAAATTATAATACTCTATCGTACATATTGATTCCGTACGTGTTATTAAATGGCGTTTCGCAGAGAGGTCAGTTTAGTAAAATTATCAATAATTTATAATAAACGATGGCAAAAGTTTGTTTCTGAATCGCGTGGGTCAGTCAACGTTATTTCTTGTTTGTAAATTCTATTACCACTAAAGTCTGTCACGAGTGAAAGTTAAACAAATTCCCTCGGTTTATTATAAATTCATTAACAGCATATGTGACTGTTAGAAATTCAATGATAATTTTTTCGATCACTTTTCTCTTCAAATATTTAATAAATTCAGGTAAAGTATTGTACGAAAGTCTAAAATATAATAAAGATGGGAATAGTGATGTGCAATAGTTTTAATATTTTAAAAATTAATTATTAAAAATTACTTTAAAATTGACAGTTGTCACGAACATTTTAATTCTTTCTATGTTCAGAAAATTTAGATTTAAATTTTTAATATAAAAATATAATTTAAAATGCTAGGTACGGTATAATTTTTTAATCAGGATTTAAATAACAGAAGTTTTAATTAATAGAAAGATTTGTTTTTTAAACTAAAAGATAATTAGAAGTGATATTTATTTATGATTTAATAATTTCTTCTGTTTAAAAAAAATTCAGAGAAAACACCCACAAATAAAGAATTTGTGAAACTGAGTTGACGTGTAGAATATAATTTTTTAATAAAATTCATGTAGATTTGGTTTTGAAAAATTAAATAGTATTGAGGGAAGAAAATAATAAATTTTAATGTATAATTCTTAAAGAACAATTCAAAAGAATGAAGCTAAGAAAATAAAATATTAATGAATATGAGAATTGATGTGCGTGCGGAATTTAGTAAATTTTTATATTACTGTGACCCCTGGACGGAAAACAAGGTATGCTATGGAATAACAAATGTTATTATCCGTAGTTCGTTAATATTTTTTCGATAAATCTTCATTAATTTTTTATAATTTTATTTATTTATTTATTTTTATTTAATTTTTTTTCTTTACTTTCTATTCTTTTAATGCTTAAAATTTTCAGTACCTTCCACTGGGGCTATTTTGTGCACGTGAGGTTTTTAATTCATAAAATTATTAAAATTAATTATTTTAATGTGCGACCCAAAAATCTCCAAATAATGAATTTCAGACAAATTCAAAATTTTTTTAAATTTTGTCCCTTATTTTGAATTTTAAAAATCAAATAAATTCGAATCTAATATCAGATTCGTATTTAGTAACCTAAAAAATCCCCGAGTAATGAATTTCGCAAACAAGTTCAAACAATTTTTAATTTTTGTCCGCAATTTTAATCAGCGACCCCAATGACGAATTTTTTTTTATTTTAAAAATAATTTAATTCTCCCGAAGGATTTTAATAAATAATTTTAAGTTGTTGGAATTTCAAAAAAATTTGACTTTGAAATTTTTGAAAATGTCCATTTATATTGAAAAATAATATTTTTTTAATATTTATGGGTAATTCTACAAACGAAGGAAGAAAATGAAGAAAGTTTTGGCAGAACATTTTTTTACGTTCAGGTTTTAAGAAGTAGGTTAAATTTAAGTAACCGAGTAACGTTTTGTGGCATAAAAGAAATCATTAAGTATTACAGTTCTCATAAAATAATTTTCCTTTTTTTAAATTAATGTAAAAAACAACCGTGGATATAACACACAAAAAAAAGTTGTCTGTTTATTGAACCAGACATGCATATCTTTCTAAACGTATTTTTGCCCGCTGAAAACGAATCTGAAGTCAGAATTGCTCCACCACCCTCTGTTTTTTTTTAAATCGAAAAAAAGAACTTTTTTAGTAATTTTTTAGTTTTTGAAAAAATTGATTTTTTTATTTTTTTAAATAAGTTTTTTTTATCAAAATGTGCATTAATTCTTGTCAAAGTTGTATTTTTGGCATGAAAATGAATCGATTCATGTATATAAAGTATATGTTTCATTAAGATTTATCAAATAAATCGATATTTTTTTATTTTTCGAAAAAATTAATATTTTGCATTTTTTGACATTTTATCTTAACTTTTGAAACTAATCATTCTGTTTTGAAGAGAAATCTGTTATGGGTCAGAATTCGTGAAATTTTGACAGAAAATAAAAAATATTTTTGTTAAATCAAAATGATGAAATAACATTCCTATTTGATCTTAGGAATGTGTCCACCAAAGAACAGAAAAAAAAATTATTTTTAATAAGAGTTATTGCAAAATTAATTTTTTTGCAACTTTTAAAACAAAATGTTATTTCTCCAAAATGAATGAACCGATTTATGTGAAGCAAGCGGGAATATAAAGGAAATTTAAAAGGCGGAAAACATTAAAAAAATCAATTGTTTATAAAATATTTATTAAATACTTATTAAAATATAAACTTTTTAAAAATTTTCTAATTCTGAACGAAAGTATTTTTCATTCCCTTTATATTCCCGCTTGGTTCACTTAAATCAGTTTATTCATTTACGAGAAATAAAATTTTGTTTAAAAAGTTACAAAAAAATTAATTTTGCAATAACTTTTATAAAAAATAATATTTTTTCTGATCTTTGGTAGATACATTCCTAAGGCCAAATAGAAATGTTATTTTATCATTTTGATTTAAAAAAAAATACTTTTTGTTTTCTGTGAAAATTTCACGAATTCCGACCCTTATTTAATTTTGTTTTACTTTAAACTTTGAATTTCTACATATTAGGGGTAGTTTCTCAATTTAAAAACACAGAGGGTGATAAAGTAATTTTGACATTGCTTTTGAAATGTTGAAAGAGAAATACATAAATTTATTGTTCTGTTTTGAAAAACAATGTGGGTTTTTGCCTTTAATATAATAAAGTTTGAATTTTTACATTTTAAGGGTAGTTTTTTCGTTTTAAAAAAAAACAAAGGGTGATTAAGCAATGTTGACATTGTTTCTGACTTGTTGCAGCAGAAGTAAATAAATTTATTGTTTTGTTTTGAAGAGAAATCTGTTATTCATTTTTTTTTACTTTAAACTTTGATGTTAAGGGTAGTTTTCTCGATTTAAAAAAAACAGAGGGTGATGGAGCAATTATTCTGACTTCAGATTCGTTTTCAGCGGGCAAAAATACGTTAAGATATGTATGTCTGGTTCAATAAACAGACAACTTTTTTTTTGTGTGCCTGTGTTATGTAAGAAAAAGTTATTCATGTTTTCGAATAGGGTCAAACCATTTTATTTCAACTAAAGTGGTCGTTGACTAATTTTAAAAAATTCCAATATTCTACAGGAATGATACTGATGTTACTAGAATCACAAAATAAAAAGATTTTTAAAAAATAATTTTATATCTTTTGTAAAATGTGAATTTTAAATATTAGAAATGCTGCGAAAACTGTCAATTTTCTGCTAGTAGAAAATAATTCAAAAGAAATACATTTTAGTACAAAAATATAATAAAAATTATTGTCATTTGTAAAGAATGTCTAAATTTATAATATATTTTTCTAAATTTATCAATTTATAATAATAAATTGATATGACCATTTAAAAATATAGAATAATAAATAAAATATTATTCCAAAGTCCATAATTAAATTAACCTATTTTGGGGATTTTTATTAACAAATGATGAGGAAATGTGATTATAAAATTAGGTAAATACTTACGGAATATTAAGAATTTGTAATGAACTTTCAGTTTTTGATAAAAGTTTTCTTCCATTTTCTCGAAAAATAAAAAATATGTGTGAAATAAAACTGCTACTTTGCCCATTTTCACGATTTTCAAGTGTGTTTAATTTCTCTGGAGAAAATCGGAAAATATGGGCTTTTCATAAATAATTAAATTATCACTAATTAAACACACACTATGATTTTCACTTTCGTCCCGGGCCTAGTTTAAAAATTATAAATTTTTTAAAAATAGTTTATTTTTAAGGTTTAATCAATGTAATTTTTATGGGTTAAAATCAAAAAATCGTTGAAATCTTGTCCTGGATAAATAATAATTTGGTTGTTAAAAATTCACCATTTTAAATACAAACATCTTACAGAGTATAATTTTATCTACAATATCTGGTAATTTAATTTAATTTTTTATTGACACAACAGGTACAAAATAGTAAAAATATGTCGAAAATATCATCGTGTCCCGTGTCCCTATATACATTTTACGATATAAAAAAAATTTGTAATTCAATTTTTTATTGTACACAATAAAATTTCTCTTCGTGTACGTATTCTCCAATGTACAAAGTCTAATATAGGAAAGTGGTGAGAATTTTTATAACACGAAATGCGAAATTTAAAGAATTTTTAACGTGTCCCCAGATTTGAAATTTTTTAACGTCATCGTGTCCTCACACACAAATTTAACGGTTTTCAAATTGGGATCACAATTAAAAGTTGTAAAACTATGAAATAAATGAAGTACGATATAAATTTGATAATACGTGAGCATAAAGAGATGTCAAAATCAATTTAAAAATCAGTAAAATGATATTTCGATAATGATAAGAAAAGAGTACATCTTCTTTTTGTCATCGTGTCCACAAGTGTTTTTTTAAAGGCGAACATTTTTAAATGGTAATTAATGTATAAAAAAATTTTCTAGTATATGTATATTATTTGTGTAAATACACAAGTAAAATTAAATTCAAGTTTTCGAATAATAGCAAAAATAAAAATTCATGTTTATTATTTTTTGTCATCGTGTCCCGTCCGACATATCTTTTTTTAGGAGTGAAGTCAGACGTTACATAGGTAGAAAGAAAATTTCTAAAATCTGTTTGGTTAGATATCAAAAAATAGTTTCAGAAATTCATATTAAAACGATTAACACGCTAAATAATATGTTATTATTATTTAACAGGTAAATGCAGTAATTAAATAATTAAACTAACTAAAAATGAAAAATTAATTATTACTATAAACTTTTTTTTGTAATTTCATCAAACTGAAATAGGTTAAATATGTGATTAGTAAAAAAAATATCAATAAGCTAATAAGTATTCCTTGACCTTGCATTTTATGATTTTTGACATATTTTAGAACATAACAAACAAAACAGACAATTTTCTTCAACATTTCAAAGATTTTATTTTCTCTTAAATAGTTAGGCACATATTGTCGATTTTTTGATTTTGACCCTTATAAAGTTGAAGTTAGATTAGCATGGACAATAATAATAAACCAACTTCAACTTTATAAAAATTACATCTCAATATTTTTTACGATGAGAGAAAAAGTTAAAAGTTTCTCTGCAGATCAGGGAAAAGTCAGGAAAAAATAAAAATGAATTTTTTTTGTCAATCCCGTTATAACATCAAGGTTAAATGGAGAAACGATTTTATCAATTGAAAAGATAATGTACATCAACAGAAATGCATTTGTTTTATAGATTTGAAGTTTTTATTAGTTTCGATTTATATTGAAGATATAGAAATAATGGGGATGAAGTGAATAGTAAAGGATGAGAGGAAAAGGGAGGAGGGGGGATATAAAACGATAACGAAGTCGACATCACTGTATGTATGTATATATATATATTATACTGATGTTAGTGCGCTTTTCATATGTTGATGAAGCTTCTGAATAGTGTAATTTTCAACAGTAAAGTCTAGTGATTGCGCGAACATACATATATACATCTATACTGTATACGTATATAGATCCGCACTAGACTCCAGAGAAATCAAGTTCATCGAGTGGGCTAACCTTCGAACTATATGAAACTTGATTACAATGCCATGAACAAGTTTTAGAATGTTCCTTAAAGATTTATGTATTACATTCACCCTTTTATACGTACATACAGTATGCGCGAACAAGAAAATTGTCTATTACGTTGCACGTTTACGACATGGGAGTTTTTAGAAAAGCGTTATACCAATATAAAATCAAAATGAAGGCTGTTTGAATAAACAATATTTTCTTTATTACCCAGCTACTACATTTGCTTTAGGGAAATATTTACATTTTAGAAAACTTTTTAAATTGTCCCATAAAAATATTATAATATTGTTATGGCAATTTTCTTTTTTATTTCTTTAGTTTATTCATTTTTTTTTATTTTCTTCAGCAGAAAACTTTCGTTTCTTTTCGCAAATACAAAAACACTTGAGAATAATTTAAACAGTGAAAATTATTTTTAGGGGGGCTAATTTTAACTGTTATATCTTTCATCATCACACATCTATAAATGATTTAAGGCGCTTTGTTTTCGCTGTGGAAATTTTCTAATTTTACACACAGTGTGCACGCGATTTTATTCTTTTTTTAAAACAGAAAGCATTGTGTATTTTTAAGTTTGGAATATTTTTTTTTATACTTCATTGAGAATGTCTGTTATATTAGTGAATAAATTTATTTTATTTTTTTATTTATTATATAATATATAAAATAATATAATAATAATAATGATTTAATGTTTGTCTAAAAAAACTATTTTGCAACTTTTAGTCGACTAGTAGATCTACCGTTTTGAATTTTGAAAATCTAATACCAGATTCGTAATCAGTGACCCCAAGAACCTCCAAATATTAAGTTTCAAGCAAATTCATTAATTTTTTAAAATTTCGTCAGCCATATTGTATCCGCCATTTTGAATTCCTGAATTCTGACTTAAAATATGTTTTAAAAACATTGAATGACAATATCTCAGAGACAAATTATATATTTCTTTAAGTTTCAAAGGACTTTTTAACAGGAAAAAATAGTACTCTCAGATGACGCTAGGAATTCTGAAAAAACATTTTTTCACTTATTTAAATTAATATAATTATTTCTATAAATAAATAAATTAAAAATAAAATAAAGATATAATAATACATACAACTAAATAGTTATTTTTGTTGATATTGAAAATAATGTAGGATAATTTCCTTGCTTTTTTTAATAGATCGAATACTGAAAAAAAATTAGTAGAAGAATATTTGAAGGTAAAAAATTGTTATATCGTTGATTGGATCAGTTTTGTTCTTACTTCGAATAGAATCTGAATGACTTATTTACGTATTCGACAATTACATTCTCTCCGCAGATCACGAATGCGTAATTATTTCATTAGCAACGACTAGCCTCACAGGACGTGTTAACACCATTAATTTACTGATCCCACCGGCTTGCTCCTATCATTCCTGTTCGCATAATGTCCCAGGGTCACGTAATTAGTACAATTCACATTCAACTAATTATTAATGCACACTTTTTTAACAGACTTTTTTCCATTCTTTTTTTCATTTTATTGCTTCTTCTTTCTTTTTCTATTTATATCTGTTCTACCTTTTTATCTCCTTCCTTTCCTTTTCTTTCATTTTATTTTTATTTCTATTTCTATTTATTTCTGATATTTTTTATTTCCTTTCTTTCTTTTCATTTTTTCCCTTTCTTTTTTCTTTCTTTTTTTCATTTTATTTTTAATTTTTATGTTCCTTTTTTCTTTTCCTTTCTTCTGTTTATTTATATTTGTTTTTATTTATTTCCATTTATTTTCATTTATTTTCATTTATTTTCATTTATTTTCATTTATTTTCATTCATTTTATTTCTTCTTATTTTTTCCCCTATTTATTACCTATTTTTTATTTTCTTTTCTTGTTCTCTTTCTTTCAATTCCATTTAATTATTTTATTAATAGCTTCCCCATTTTTTCCTCTTTTGATTTCTTTATTTTGTTAAAATAAATAAAAATGAAAGTTCTTTCATGACGAAATTTATATTTGTTTACAAAATACATATTTCTATATGAAAATTTCAAAGGCAAAGAGAGAAATTCACGATAGAGAATTGTGTCGTGTGTGTGCCATATTTAGCTCTATTAAAATATACTTTAATTATGTAGGTATAATTAAACACGTTTAAATTACGGCAATTTAATTCGACCATGTTCAGAGTGCGTGTGTGTGTGAGAGAGAGAGAGAGAGACATAAATTATTTTGAAAATGAACGAAGCGACAGTTTATTTGATTTGAACTGAATTTCACTGCAAGTGAATTAATCGTTTATTTTCTGAATGCTCACATGACGAACCATAATAAGTATAGAAATTTGAAATTTATTAACAAAAATTTCTCTTTATAGAATTTAGTTGAAAATAATTTTGCTTAAAATTTCGATCATATATTTGCTTTAGAAATTAGTAAACAATGGCCAATTATTGGCAAACAAAGCTAATTTTCATATAAAAGATTTCTTTTCATAATTACATTTTTTTTAATGAAAATGAATAAATAAATAAATTTAGAGAGATTGTTTCTTACACATTTAATTTAAACGAATTTGTTATTTCAATATTTAAAAATTAATAATTGAATACTAAGATTTTACATTTAAATAAATAAATAACTCAACACACTTTACGAAAAGATAAATAAATAATTATACTTTTTTACTTGAAAAATTAAATTATCTTCTAACTTTATCATTTTAGAAATATTATTTAATTTTCAGCCCTTCTTTTTAACAAGACTTTTTTATATTGACTTCTTAACTCGCATTTAATGTTATTAACTGCGATAAAAAGTCCAAAGATCAAAAGTTTATATAAGAAAGTTGTAAAAAAAAAAGGAAAAAAAATTTTTTTTTCCTCACCTCTTCTCAGATATGTCCACATGTAGGTCAATTCCGTTATCTGATGTTTCCTGCACTTTTCCCCATACAATCTTTATCCGTGGGAGAGAACTTTAATCAACCTTTGAATATCAAAAAAATAAGGAACAAAAAATACTTCCAATGAAAAATTTTCTTTTATTTTTTTCCCTTTTTCTTCAACTGATTCGAACTTATATTGAGATCATGATTTGAATTTATGAGAGTTGAATGAAATTGTATAAATTTTATAAATCAGATTATAAAATTGGTTTAAGTATATAAACGGATGTGATGATAATTTTGGATTTATTAAAATTAAATGAGGGGAAAATAAATGTAGTGAAAATTAAATTAAAAAATAAAAATAATAAAATAATTATATAGTGAAAATGAAGAAAATAATAAAGAACAAATGGAATAAAGGAAAAATAATAAAATAATAATGAAGAAGAAATAATAAATAAAATAAAAATAGCTAATGTGCAAAAGGGTTTGTCCTAAATAAATAAAATAAATAATAAAACAAATAGTTTTAGATTAAATTTGTAAAATTTCTGTTTAAAAAATTGAATTTTTTTTTCTTGAAAGAATTGCGAACAAGATATATAGTGTTCACAATCTTTGGAAAAGAAGATATAAAGAGTCTTTATATGTTGGTTTACTCATATTTTCGCAAGAAAATTTCTTTTTTAGCCCCTCGTAGATCGACTCTATACTAGCACTTTCGCTAAGCAGGTTTTACAGTCAAGATGAATTTTTAAATTGCCTCTTACCTCTCACTAAAACGCATTTTCTGATACAATATCTATAAACTTAGTTAACTGAAGATATAGAAGGATTCGAAGAAACTCTTCGGAAAATTACATTGTTTGAAATTTTACTGCCTCACGTCTTTTTATTGTTGCAATAATTCAGTGTATATTTACGTCTTTATGTTTGTGTGTATGTGCGTATTTATTTTTTTCGTAAAATTGTACATCGTCAAGTTGTTTTAAAACTTTTTTCTCATACAATATGAAAAAGAAAATTTTCTTCTGCACAATTTAAAAATAATTTTTCCTTTTTTTTAAATAAATAACATAATAACACTTATAGTAATTATTATAAATTATATTATCTATATTAATTAATAACTATTATTTATCTGTTCTACAAATAAACAGTAAAAATCTGTATTAAAAGGATAAATACAATATTTGAAATTGTTACTGTTTGGCCTAATAAACAGAAAAAATTTAAAGGCCACTTTAAAAAAATAAATCGATAAATAAAAAAGAAATGAGGAAAAATTTTCCACTAGGTTTTATAAAATATTTTTCAAAAATCGATTCCAATGGTATTTTTGGTAAAGCATATTTTTCGTATTAAAGATGTCAAAAGTATTATTTAAAAATCAATAATTTCAATATTTTTGTAAAAAATATATTGCACAGTAAATTATTGCAAAAAATATATTTTTGCATAAATTATTATGCAAAATTTATCCGCCGGGGACTTAAATTTTTCTTCTCTGCTTTCCATTGAAAATTTAAATAATTGTTTTTAAGTTTTTAACGAGAATTGATAATGCAATTTCCACAAAAGATAGGGAAATTTGCATATCTAAAATTAATGCGCGATGCATAAATTCTAGTTAAGCAGATATCGAATTTCATGGCCTGGTCATCTCAAAATATATATATGTGTGTGTGTGCAGAAATTTTAGTGTTTAAATTTTCTAAAAATGCTGAATTTGCTGTTTATTGAACACCTATTTTGAATTTTTCATTTTTTTATGAACTAAAAGTTATATCATGGTAGTTAATTTTTAACAAGAGATATTTAATGTTAAAATGTTCCTATAAAAGCGGATGATATATTTTATAAACATAAGAATTTCTGACCCTAAATATTTTTTTTATAATTTTTAAAAAAATAGTTTAATCTATCATTTCGTTATAATGTATTAATATTCAAAGCAGTTAATTAATAATTCAGATTAAATGTAATCATGTAATGTAATCATTAATTCAATCGTTTAATAAATAATTAAGTATTTAATTGAATTAATTCGTAAACAAAAAAAGTTTTTTTTAATTTCATCAGAAGATTCATTTTGACAATAAATTGTTCATATGTGGCAATACGTGAAATCTATGAACTTTAAACCGGACATTTGGGATTATATACAATTAAACTTGCGTTCGCACGATCGTTGGATATCCAATCCAATGAATTTCACATGTTTTGTCTCTCTCCGCGCATAATTTCATTTATAAATATCTAGGGAACAATTTTCTCTCGTTATATTGTCATCGAAGTTTCATTCGTTTTTATAATGAAAATTCTGAATCTGGTTTACAATTCTCTAATTTTTAAAAACGGAAATATTTAACTTTTTTTTTAAGAAAAGAAAAATTTATTATTTGAAATAATAAACAATTTAGAAATAAATTTTTGTTCTCTCTCTTAAAATGAAAAATAATAATAAAAGTTTATTTTTCTCTAATTTTATTATAAATAAACATTTACTTTTGTTTTATTTTTTTTATTTGTTTCTGTTTTAAAAAAATTAATATTAAAGCGCAGGAACACTAAAAATGAAATTAATTTCTGTACAAAACTTGAAAAATACATTTTTAATAATTTTTTCTACTCGAAAATCTCATTTTGAATAATTGCTCCGTCTGACTAAACTTATTGTATTCTACTGGAAAGTCAGAAATACAGAGGGTCTGACGAAATTAAAGTCGAATCACTTAAACAGAAAGGAATAAATTCTTTTTGAAATTCATTTTTTCTGTCTGATCATACATATTCTTATCTACTGATTTATATGTTTTATGTTTTTTTCAAAAAATCTTGTAATTCACTTTAAATTTCCAAAATTGTGACTTTCGTAATCTTTTTTATAATGTTTAAAAGAAAAAAGTAGTTATTTTTAAGTTTTAAAACTCGACTCTTTCCGGAGATAAAAACTTAAAACACGTATTTTTCTTTCCTCTGAAAAATTTACAAAGTGTTTTTACTATTTTACAAATTTATATCAGATTTAAATTTAATTATCATGCGTTTTAATATTAACATTTTTCAACACTGATGGAAATTAAATTTTCATCTCTGTTTGATAAAATTTTATTGCCTCACCAAACACAACGTATACTACTATTCTTCAATAAAGCGCTGAAAATTATTCCTATTGTAGTTTTTTCTAATTTTTCTTTTCCATTTTTCCTTCGCTGATTTTTCTTTTCTAATATTTTTCCACTAATTTTTCCTTACTATTTTTTATTTCTTATTTTTCTTTTCCATTTTTCCTTCTCTGATTTTTCTTTTCTAATATTTTTCCACTCATTTTTCCTTAACAATTTTTATTTATAATTTTTCTTTTCCATTTTTCCATTTCTTATTTCTCTTTTCTAATATTTTTCCACTAATTTTTCCTTACTATTTTTTATTTCTAATTTTTCTTTTCCATTTTTCCTTCTCTGATTTTTCTTTTCTAATATTTTTCCACTAATTTTTCCTTACGATTTTTTATTTCTAATTTTTCTTTTCTATTTTAATGTATAATTAAATTGAATTTTGATTTTCTTTTCTGTTTTTAAAGTACAGATTTTTTTGGAACTTGCAAAAAAATTACTTTTGGGAATAATAACATTATAACGTGAAATATTTTAGTGTCTGGATAATCCCAGCTTGTTCTACTGAAATGTAACAGGATTATTTAGGTACCGAATAATTCGCAATGGTGAACTATATTCGCTTTAGCTACTGAAAATTATAAATAAATAGCGTTTGAGTTCAAATCGAAATTTAAGTAGGTTTATTGTATTATTTTTTAAATTTAGATATTCGTTATTTTTATAACTTTTATTATATTTACTATCGCTAAGCTTTATTTTATTTATTTATTTATATTTATTTATATTTATTTATATTATTTACTTATTTCCATTATTTATTTTTATTTTATATATTATTGATGGAAAAATTTCTTGTCTAATAATATCGGTTTTTCTACTTGAAATCTAAAGAAAAAATTACAACCTTTGTCAGACTAATCCCATGACGTTCTACTAAAAAGACAAAAGAATTTTCCACTGGATGAAATATAAACTGCCATGATCTGTTAAATCATCCCTTTATTGTCCGTGACTATTTTCGTTTCTTTTTTCTCTTCTAATCTGATGATAGTGACTACTGTCATTTTTCACTATTGTTTGAACAAATACATTTTTTACCACTAGGCATTTAGAAAAATGTCAATTGTTAGAAATACTTTTGACAAATTAAACTTTTCTTATATATTTTAGAATAATTTAAAATTTTATTTTTTCAATTTTGTTTTCTTTATTATAAATTATTATTTTACTTATAAATTTATTAAATTTTCTTATTAGAATGTTAATTTTTTGCTGGAAATATTTTTAGTGTATTACATTTTTTATTTATTTTATAATAAGTTTTAATTTCATTTCATTAGCTAATTTTGATTTGGTTAAAAAACATAAAAACAAGCTATTTTTATTTGTTCGTTTATTTTATTTATTAGAATTTTAATTTTTCTATCTTAACTTTAAATACAAAATGGAAATTTAAAATTTTTAATTTACTATTGTTTTATATTTTTTAAATCCAATTTTGTTTTGTCTGTTTATCAATTTTATCTCTTTTCTACTTTTTATAGTCCTAAAAACTGTTGCTTAAAATTATTTTTAACTGTTAAATTGTTATTTTTATATTTCCTAATTTCTTTTATTCTTTTATTTTATTCATATATTATTAAATTTATTAAAAAAGATTAATAGAGAGAAAAAAATATTTAAAAATTCTACTGAAATACAAGACTAATGTTTCTTCTGAAGAAAAATATTTTTTCTACTGGAAGAATAAATAACACTCATCTACTTATTAATAGCTTGTGGTTTTTAGAATTTTTTAATTCTCTTCCAAAAAAATATTTATTTTTTAATATTTGCAAAGTTGATAAATAAAATGTCTGACCATTCGCAGTTTGTTCTACTTGTTTTTAGTGAAATACGACAGAATTTAAATAAAAACACAAATTTATTTTCTATCTTTTGTATCATTGATGCGATTCGTACACCCAGTCAAAGTAAAAAAGGATTTTTTGAAAAGAAATAAAAAATTATTCGAAAATAAATATAAACTAATCTAAATATAAATAAATAAAGAGATTTTTTTAATTATTCCATTTAAATTCCTGAACATATAAATGAACAAATAAGTAATCAAATAAAATCTAAGACAATATAAAAATTTTGATTTCACATTATAGTCGCAGATTTTCCACAAAAAGAAATTCCTATTTTCGAAAAGTGGAAAATTTTTCTATTTGTCCGACTTAATTTCGTGTTATTCTACTTGAAATGCTTTTGAAAACGCATGCGTTAAGATTAAAAATATTTCTATATACATATATATAGTCAGAGCACATTATAACAGTGTTTGTGTGGGTGTGTGTCTGACTCCGATTATCCTTATCTACTGATTTGTTTTTATTTGCTTCCCCGGGTGGATTCTCCTCGGCAAAAGTTTTTGAGCTCGTATATTTTACCGATTGGGTCATGAGACTGATACTTCATCATAAGTCGTTGAACTCGATTCGATCTGTGTGTCCTACAATCCCCAAAATATATAAGAGAGAGAGAGTCGCGCATACAAGAGAGGAAACACATTTTAAAAACTGGAATTTTATTACTTTCCAAATAAACCACTATATTATATCACTTTCCGCTATTTTATTTCAACATTTTTCACAAGCTCTTTCAACAATTTTTGCGCCAGTTTTCGAAAAATAGTACTATATAAAATGTTGAGTCAAAAATTTCTCGCCATAACTTTTTTTTATATGTATAACTGTATTTATATTTTAAAAATTGTAAAATTTGCATCATAACACTGTAAAAACACTGCAAAAACAAGTTTATTAAAATACATTATAATCACTTTTAAAACCATTTAAACATCTTATTTTTCCACCTTCTATCTTAGAAACTAATGCGTTTTAAGATGCTTTGGATAACTTTTTGGAAACAACTTAAAAGTGACTACCAAATTATCTTAAAATAAGATGCCTCTTTTTACAGTGAACAGGGAAAAAATATTAATAGATATTGATGTTAATTATATTTAAAAATTATAATTTAATTATGATAATGAAACGAAGTTTTAATTAAAAATTTTCTAAAACGTTTTCATTCAACTTTAATTAAAAAGAAGCTTTTAATTAAAATTAAATCACTTATTAATGAATTGAAGAAGATTTCTTGTATAAAAGACAAACAATTTTGATTTAATGAAAAAATTATCTTCCACTGCAAAGAATTTTAAATGAAAACATCAAAAAAGCATTTAAAAACGTAAAAGCAGTTTTAAAAACTTGAAAAATGCAAAT
The DNA here is from genome assembly GCA_032873175.1 of Leptopilina drosophilae. NCBI lineage: Eukaryota > Metazoa > Arthropoda > Insecta > Hymenoptera > Figitidae > Leptopilina > Leptopilina drosophilae. Next base: position 23,974,461 of record CM065481.1, read on the forward strand.
ATTACAATATTTTTTAAAGTTTCAAACGTTTAAATAATCGATGATGTTCTTTTACTTCTTTTAAGGGGGTGGTCTGGTGTTCGAACCTGTTTTAAAAGCATATTTCGAAATTTTATTTTTTTCTTATAAAATAAAATATTATCAAATCAAATCTTTTTCCATCTGTTTGTTGTTTTTATTATAATAGATTCTTAAAAAAATATTTCACTATTTTATAGTTAATATTTGTTATAAATATTTATAGTTTTATAACAAAATAAAACGAAGCGGTGCAGGTAAATTTCAAAAATCTATTCGACCGATTGTTAATTTTCTTTTTTTATCTTACTCTATATAACCATTTTATTATTTTATTCTTTCTATATTTTGTATAGGAGTTTTATAAAATTTTTAAACTAAATAAATTCGTTTATTTTAACGTTTACAACTTGAGAAAAAGAAAATAGAAATATACAAGACAAAATTAACAAAAAAAATAGATCATTTTTCTTTTGTTTTTCTTAAACTAAAAATAAATTTATTTGGCTTAAATAACCTGTTATGAAATGAATATTTACTCGAATCAAAGAACTTTTTACTAAAATAATGAAATAATTAGTTCAAAAATAATTTATTTCAAATAGGTACATTTAAGCAAATAAAAATATTTTAATAAAAATTATTCGATTCAAGTAAATATTTAAATTAAAATATCAAATAATTATTTAAGTATTTATACATTTTATTTGAATAAAATTAATTTTCTTTTATCAGTGTAAAGACCAATGGGATTAATATTGATCCAAAGTTACGAAAATAGAAACCAATTTCAAAAATTTAATAATTGCACCAATGAGTTTTTTCTTAAAATTTCTCAATAACTTTATTAAGAATTATTATTATTAATAATAATAATAGTTTTTAATTTTTTTAATAGTTTTATTAAATTTGAATTTTGCGCCAAATAGCTCAGAAAAATTCCGCCTAGATGGTATGAAAACTCTCTCGTAAGCGAGATAAATTCAATTCCTAGTGGGCAAAAAACCATCATTGTATTAAAAACGTTCCAAAAACGGTTTTAGAACGTTTCATGTCTGCCAAATAATGTTCTAAAAACGTTTTTGAAACATATAACGTTTTTGGAACGTTTTTAAAACAATGATGGTTTTTTGCCCACTGGGTTTAGTTTGTTATGTTTTTTTGTTTTTAATATACATGGTATATAATAAATATTCCTATTGTTATGAATAATAATAATAATAATATAATTAAATTCTTTTTAAGTTTAATTCTTAAGTGTAATTATCGTTATTTTTTTAGGCCGTCATTTTTATTTTGTAAAAATGACTTCGGATTTGTAATCAGCGACCTCAAAAACCCCCAAGTGGTCATTTTCATTATCTTAGCTTTATTTAATTTTCGATTTTGTAACTTTTTGTTGTGTATCTTGCCATAAACATATTTTTTTATTATAAAAATTAAAAGATTGTTAATTCTTTATTGCACTATAAATTTTTACACAAAGTAGAGTAAATTTGTGAGTGTTGGGTTTTTGAAAATCAAAAATATTTTAATTTTCGTCAAAGTTATTAAGATTTAAAGTCAAAAGTGGTTTCGATCGAAACCGCTGGGCGTTAAAGGGTTAAAAAAATCTTTAGTTAATATTGGTCCAATACTTAAAACGGAAACTTGGCATTCAGCCTAGGACCAATATTAGCGATAAGAGATGATCCAATTTAATTTTATTTAAATAAAAAATAAAAATTAAGAATAAGATAAAAAAATAATTCTATCAATTAATAAATATAAACAAAGAATAAGAATTTTAAAAAATAACAAAATAATTACAAATTCCATTGTTGTCTATTAACTAAATAGTCAAATTGTGGTAAATATCAATAAATCAAAGTTGACATTAGCTAAAATGGACAATTTTGGTAATCACCTACTAAAAAAAAGAGAGAGACTTAAGGGGAGATTCCACTGATTTTTTTTCAAAAAATCAAAAAAATTTTTTCTCATATTTGGTTAGTATAATTATCTAAGAATACGGGAAAAATAGTCTGAAGCGATAAACATAATCTCCCGAACATCTACAAACTTTATTTTTCAACCGATTTAAAACAAAATTTTTTCAATTAAAGCTTATAAAATTTAGAAAAACACTGTCTAGCCCGATTTTCAAATTTTTATTTGTTTATATTAATTTTTTTATTGAAAAGTTAAATAAAAGTAACAATTTTGTAAAAAATGTGTTCTATCTCTGATATAATCGAATATTTAGTATTCAAGACTAAAAAAATTAATATTAGGGTATTCTTTGATCAAAAAAATTGTTCAAGTAAAATTTCAAATAATATAAACAAATTAATTTAACAAACATTAAAAGTTACAACAAATTGTGAATTCAGACAAAGCCTACAATTGATTTTGTTGAAATTTGTTACTCGGAAATTTTCGAGGTCGCTGATTACAAATCTGGTGAAACAAATAACATTAGATTCGTAATCACCAACCTCAAAAACCCTTGAGTAACGATTTTCAAGTCAATTGCGTTAGTTTTTTTTAAGTCCGCCATATTGAATCCGCCATTTTGGATTTAAAAACAACTGACATCAGATTCGTAATCAGCGACCCCGAAAACCTCTGAGAAACGATTTTCAAGTGCTTCTGATAACTTTAATTTTTTTTATTGATGTGTATAATATTTGTTATTAAAAATTTTACTTTAAACCCGTTTTTCTCGGAACTGCATATTTTCAACTTGTTTACACTCTCATTTTTACAGTTTTTGACAAAATAATTTGCAATTTGGACAACATTTTCCTGGAATGTGTAGTTTTCGTGTAAACTAGGATTTTTAAGATCCATTAATATTTATAAAAGTTATAAACAATTTAAGTTGCAAAATTATGATCAAAAAATTAAAAAGTCTGTCATTTGGTTATCTTTCAATGAATTTTTTTTTCTTCTAGTTTACACAATAGCCATAATGATATGTGATACGATCTGAAAAAGGGACCTTAGAAGCAAATCACTTTAAGGTTATGTTAGTGTTACATTTTTATTAATTAAAAGTTTCTTTTCACTTACTGTAAATTAAAAGCAATATATATTAAATATTCTAGTTGTAATAAAGGCCTAAAAATTTATGATTAATATTGTCAGTTGATTCTCTTTTTGTATTTCTATTTCAGAAGTTGCGAACATAACCTATAATTTTTTGCTTCTAAGGTCCCTTTCTTCAGATCGCATCACATATATAGATTAAGAAAAATTTTGATTTTTTGATTTTAAATTAATTATCGCAGAGAAAAAATGTAAACAACTTTTAGAGTGGACCACGTTCGGCAGCCATTTAAAATTTTTTTTGAAAAAAAACTTAAATTCAGTGGAATCTCCCCTTAATAATGTATTTTTCCTTTTAAGAAAAAAAATTCTTTTTTTTTGAGAAAACTATTGCATTCCATTTGATCAAGTAGGTCACAGCATGCATCAGCATTTTTACTCGACTCAAATATATATGAAATACTGAAAAGATAATAATGTTTTATTATTTTTCTCATCCACAGATAAAAGCGCATCTCGACGTTCTGGCGGATGCTGTACTACGATGGGCGAGAGGACGTTAATATCCCTTTCGTGACCCATCCTCATTTCAGCCTAAAACATCATAAATCTGATAAATCGCTCTTAACTCCTTCTCCCTATCACACTCCCTTATAATAACGATCCTTTCTACGTTTTCTTCCTCGCCCCCACTCCCCCTCATCTACCCCTTTTGCAAGCACCGTTTCTCAAAAAACTCAAAAAAAAAAGAAAAAAAACACAGGGACAGCGTTTTTTGATGAAAATTCCAAAAACAAGAAGAAATGCAGGGAAATATCATGCGGCAATCTTGGAATTTTTTCGAAGATAATTATAAAGCAACGAGGCTGAAACTCAAGTGGTAAAGTCTGAACGCGTTTGGGTTTGTAGAATTACAATTCTAAATGCGAATTTAGTAACGTAATTAGGAGATCAAAGACAGAAACAAAAAAAAAACTTAATATATATTATATATATAAAATGTGACATATAATTATTGTTTTCGCCAATAATTGAATCTTCGACCGCGGATGAATTTTTTTTTTTTTGTTAAACAACAAATACCGAAAAAGGTATAGAATTTTTTTTAACCGACTTTCAATTGACTGTTTTTTAGTATGTAAATTCTTATCAAAGAAAATGTATAAAAATAATTTTATTCTTATTATAATAGAAGAAGAAGAAGAAGGAAAAAAACCTGTGCCTTTTTCGGTATTTTCTTTTTTATCTCAAGTAACGCGACTATTGTTTCTAATTTTTATTATATATAATATAAATATAAAACAGTTTTAATTGTATAAATAATAAGAAAATTTATTTAAAAGTAAAAAAAATATGTTAATGATTGTGACTATAATTGAGAGTTGACATATTTAAATGCGCTTTAGAGCGATTAATATCTTTAATTAGAATGGATTTTAGAGCACTCACTATTTTATAGAAAAAAAGAAGATGAAAATAATAATGAAAAAAATAATGTTTTCTAAAATTTCTCTCTAAAAGTGATTCAAAAGTAGAACTTTTTTTTTTTATGTTTTTTTTCAAAAACTGTTAGTTGATGAAGAGGATTTTAAATAGAGTGCTCCGAAGATTAAAAGGATGGAGATCACTTTCGCTGATTTATTATAAATATAATTGTTTTTGAAAAATTTTTAATCGCGCTATGAGTCTTTTGAGCACATAAATAAAACTCTAATCGTATTTTTATTAATATTGGGGAAATTAAATTTTATTTGAAAATCGAAGTTTATTTTATGCAAATAATAATTGTCGATTCGATAATAATATTGTCAATCATCGAATTAATAGAATAATATAATTAATTTCGATTCTTTATTTAATTTTAATTTATTAATTCCATTAGTCGATTTTATTAATTGCGTCGAATTATAATTCGTATCCAATAATTGCAGTTTAATTTCAATTAATTAATTAATTAATTAATTAATATTTTCAACGTATTGCATTAACAATTTTAATTAATTAATCATTCTAATTTATTAATTACTCATTGCAATTAAGTAATAATTCGAATATGTTTATTAATACTTCTAGTGTATTAATTTATTAAAATTGAATAATTAGAAACTAAGAATAATTGATTAATTTTCAATTCTTTAATCATAATTAAAAATTAATTAATTTTTTCTTCACGAAACAGTACCTACTTAAATTAAATTAATTAAACTGTAAATTAAAATTACAAATTAACAGATAAATTCATTTAAATATTCGCGTAGATATTTTTAAAAATTGAAAGAGAATTATATTATAAAATTATTATTACAACTGTGTCGATTTTCTACTGAAAAATTTTAAAAAGGCTGCTTTTTTATATTTTTTTTCTCATCTCAACTAACACTACTTTGAGATTTAAGTGAGCGAGAAAATCACGTCTTCTGCGGATACGTGGGCAATTACTTTTTCAAATCAAGAATGAATAAATTTTATTACACTTATATATTATAACTATTTCCATAGCAAAAATACAATCTCAAATGAGACTCGAAAAAGATAATTTAAATTCGCAAAATCTAATATTAAAAATGTTATTTCATCTTGAAATTTGTAGAACAACTTGTATATATGAAAATGTAAAATGAAAATCACTATTTTAGAAAGGAAAAAATAAGAAAAAGAGATTTTTTGTCTAATTTTATATTTGGAGAAAGGAGAAATTTTTTTGTTACCCAATTATTATATGCTCACGTATCTGCTACCATTTTACTCGTACAAAAAAAATCAGATAAATGTAAAGCCACTCATTTCCTCGAGTGTATTCTCAAAAGAAATGAATAATAATAATAATAAAAAATAAAAAAATCGTATTTTTCTCACAGACTGTGCAAAAAAAACCTATAAACTATAGAAGAAGAAATTACAATTTTTTAAATAGATAACATTTCGATAGTATATTTTCAAACTAGATAATTTTTTATTATTCATGAACGAGTGATTATATGAATGAACTGCCCTCCACTATCCATATTGCACTAATGTAGTTGATAAACATTATATCTATAGGTATATTCGCATAGTTATAGTAAAAATCAAAATAAGAATAAAAAATCACAAAATATATTTTCACTTTCTTAATATGGATTAGTGGAAATTCACTTGGAGTGCGGCAAAAAATCGATCAAGTAAGAAAGAAAGAAAAGAAGAAGTAAGAAAATAAAAACAAGGAATATAAATAAAAATAAATTATAATTATTGTTAAAAAATATTATTAATTATAAAAATTAATTGATAATTTAAAAAAAGAAGAATTCAAATATCAAAATAATAGTATATTTACACTTATTTTTTTAGTGAAATTCTCTAATTGTTAAGTGTATTTTTAAACTTATTAACTTACGTGATATTTTCTATGTGAATTTCCACTAATTCAGATTTAGAGAGCACGCTTTCAATAACAGAGAGAAATTAACATTTTATATAGTGTTTATTTTATAACATATATATGTATAGAAATTTTTCTTTTCTTGAAAAATACGATAATATTTTCACACGTCCCTGCATTCTTTGTCATTGCGATTTTCAATTCTTTAAAATTAGAATGCAATTATAATCATACCGAATGTTAATTACTGGTAATTTTTAATCAGCAGTATTTTTTATTTACTACATTATTTATAATAATTTTTTTGACTACAATTAATCAATAATACTATTTGAAATTTATTTATTTAATGCCAATTATCGTCATTCATCATAACTAAAAAGAATTTTTTAAAATTACGATCAACATTAATTTTTGAAATTATTAGGATGAATAATTATTTTTTTATTACAATTAATAATAATATTTAAAGACGCTCTAGCCAATGTTAATTATAATTAATTATAATTCACTAATTAAATATAATTAATTACTGATTACAATTAAGATTAATTTTTATTGACTATAATTAATAATTTTTAATTCACTTTAATTCATAATAAATTAAATTGACTATAATCAATAATAATTTCCGCAGATTAGAGTTACTATAACATTTTTCATTGATCATGATTAATATGAACATTTTTATTTATTATGATCAAGAATAGTTTTTAAGACGATTATTATATTTAATTAAAAATTGTTTATTATTATTTTTATTATTATTTTTATTATTATTTTAATTATTATGTAATTATAATAATAATAAAGTATATAATTATTAATAATTTTTATTAACCATAATCAATAACAATTTTTGAAACGTTTACGATAATGAAATATTCTTTAATTATAATTAACAATCATTCTTATAGATCACAATTTATAGTAACTTTAATGACTAAAATCAAAAATATGTTTTAAAAAAATGATTATGATTAATTTATTTTTCGATTACAATTAATAATGAAAAATTAATAAATAATGAAAAGATTATTTTCTTTGTAATTATAATTGATAATAATTATTTAACTACAATGTTAATGATTAATATTTTTCAACTAGAAGTTAAAAATTAATCACAAAGTAAAATATTAATAATTTTCAAAAAATATGAAGCTTAATTACAGAGTAAAACGTTTGCCTGAAAGATATATAATAATCGATTTGTTCGTTTATTGCCACTGTTACATGTCGACACGAATGGTAAAAGGGAAAAAAATTTGGATTGGAAATCGTTAAAGCTTCCTATTTTTTTTTCTTTTTTTTTTATTAAAAATGATATCCCGTGCGAGTAAATTCGATAGAATCGAAGTCATTCCCATTTTTTGGCAGACTTCCTTATGAATCAAGGTACACGTCAAACGTTCCTCGTTGGCTGGTCGCCAACCCTTCAGCGGAAATATCGCCAAGTCGAGTCTCCATCAATCCCACCCCTTCTCTTGCTTTTCTATTTTACCAGTTACATCAACCCCTTTAAAGTTAAAATATGGACCCAACGACCGCCTTTCAAATATTTCTATATATATGCAGCTAATTCAGAGAAAATTAAATGAATAAACAATGAGATTATTGTCCTGGAAATATTTCATTTTTTCTTTGTTTAAAAGTTCCACTTTGTTTTAAACTATGTATATAAGTTTTTGTTTAACTCTAATGTATTTCTTAATTAATTTTTAAATATTATTTTTTTTTTTGCTTCCTCATATTGTTTTCTCATAAGGAAGCTTTGCATTCGTGACTATTTTCAATTTTTTAAAAGAAGGTTATATGGACTCATTTTTGTGTAGAACATATGGGGCTTTCCACACCAAATTGGAAATTATTTTACTTTTGCATCTCAAATATTTTTCAAATATTTTTTTTTTTCTTTTAGTGCTCGTTGTAATTAGCTAACATGATTTTTTTTCAAATTTTTTCATCAAGCGGTTTAAGAGTTACAGGTTTTTGAAAAAACACGTTTTTCACGTAATTTTTTTTTTTTAAATAATTATAACTCGGACAAAAATTGATCAAATTGGTCGCTCTTATAGTGAAAATTTTTGTTTTTTCACGTAGTTTTTAATAAAAATGTAAAAAAATATTTTTTTAATTTTCGAAAAAAAAATTTTAATTTTAAAAATAACATTTCATTTTTAAGAATGTATGTATCTATCGATTTTTTCAAATTTTTTTGTAAGAAACTAGAACTAATTTAAGAATTTTTAATCCTTGTCTGATTGTGGGCGAAGGATGGGATCTATTTATTTTGAAATTTTTAATTTTGCTAGAACGGTAGGTAGCCAAATGCCTAACTTACAATTTGACGAAATCTTAATTTTAAACAGTAAGAAAGTTAATTTTGGAGAGACTCAGTCTGAGAACATTTATTGTGTGAAAAATTTGTGTGATTTGGTCAAATTGTAAGTTAGGCACTTGGCCACCTACCATTTTAGAAAAATTAAAAATTTCAAAATAAATAGATCCCATCCTTTGCCCACAATCAGACAAGGATTAAAAATTCTTAAATTAGTTCTAGTTTCTTACAAAAAAATTTGAAAAAATCGATAGATACATACATTCTTAAAAATGAAATGTTATTTTTGAAATTAAAATTTTTTTTTCGAAAATTAAAAAAATATTTTTTTACATTGTTTTATTTATTTCGTTGCATAATGACCATTCGTTAAAGAAAATTAGCAAATTTTTATCGCAAAAGTGCCACGAACTGATAACAAATATTTAAAAAATCAAAAAGTTGACCATTTTCAGGAAAAAAAATAAAATGTTTCGGCCTGTCCTTAAGTGGCCGAAGACTGTATCACTTACCCTATAAGCATTTAAAAAAAATTACGTGAAAATCGTGTTTTTTCAAAAACCTGTAACTATTAAACCGCTTTATGAAAAAAATCATGGTTGCTAATTTTAACGAGCACTAAAAAAAAATACTTGAGATGCAAAAGTAAAATAATTTTCGTCTTGGTGTGGAACGCCTCATATGTATATTTAACTCCGAATATATCTAAAACAATTTTGTTTATACAATTTTTTCAAAATTTGAAAAAAAAAATTTTTTGTATTTTTTGAAATAACTTTTTTATTTATTAATATTTTCATTAATTCTGGTCAAAACTACGTTTCTGACATTGAAATGAATCGATTGCCGTATAAAAAGTTTATATTTCATAAAAATGTATAAAAGTAGTCGCTATTTTTATTTTTCAAAAAAAGATAAAATTTTGAATTTTTTGGAATTGTTAAAATTTTACTTGAAAATAATTATTATTCAATAAAAGATTGAGAAAATGGTGTATTGTATATTATATTGAGGAAGCTAAATGTTCGTAGAATGAACAACTTGTTTTTCTTGGTCTACTTTTATATTATTCGTGTAGTGTGCAATTTACTTTACACTCAGTTCATTAATTTTCCTGCTTTTTTTCTTCTTCTTCTTCTTTTTTCTTTTTTTATTGTGACAGTTTCGATTGAATATGCAAAATAAGACGATAAAATTCCGAAGCAAGTTGAGTCTAATACAACATGCACATTCCATTTTATCGATTTGAATTTCGAATAATTTCGCATCTGACATCTGGTCATTGTACCTTTTGATGAAAATTCTGTTTCCAATTATTTTTGTGCAAAAGTGAATATTGGATTAGAAAAAATATCAAAAATTTTGTTTCACATCGTGAAGAGAAAAACTCGTTCATAGTTTTTTTTATTTTGGATTTTAAACAAAAAAATAAAAAACATTAAATCAATTTTTACTTTCGCAGCGTACGGTATGAATTTTTGTTTTTCGATAAAGTTTATTTGCACAAATTAATTCAACAAACAATGAAAAAGATTAAAGAGAAAAATAGAACTAAATTCTGAACAGAATTTTGCTAATTTAATTCTTACTTTACCTTTTTATTATTTTACAATTTATATTTTTTTAATTTTTACTGATAATATATATACATATATATATTTATTTATTTATTTACTATTATATTATTTATTGTTAAAATTCGAAATTTTGAGAATAAAATAATAACAATAATTTTTAAATACATAATAAATGTTTAATACATATTTAAATAAATAAAGAAAAAATATGCAAAAAATATATTAGAAATAAAAAGTATGTCAAATTTTAATCGAGAACTCAAAAAAAGGTTTGTTCTGATGAATTTCTTGTCGAGTTTAATTTCAAAATAAAAATACAAAAAAAATGATGAAAGTTGATGAAAAATCGAATTCAGAACATATATTTATGAGGCACCGAAATTTTTGGAAATTTTTGTTGATAGAGAAAACCAGTGAAAACAGGAGAATCGGATCAATATCAAAGACGAATGAGTCCGCAGACGATTTCGGTCATTGAACCTTTTACTGTTTTTCACTCCACACGAGTCCAGTGAAAATTGAGATTCGCAAAATTGAAATTGAAAAGTACATTTAAAAAACTGCCCCTCTAAATATTGGTGTCAATACCTTGTGGATTTATTTTAAAGTGTTTTTTTATATATTCATAAAAAAAAATTCTGACATCTTTCGTGAATTTTTTTTCCCCTATATGAGAAATTCCAGAGTGTGCGAGATTAATTTGAAAATTTATTTTTTAAAATTTTTATTTCTACTTGTCAACATTTTTTATTATAGTCAGTAAAGTGTTCCGTAAGAGAGGAAAAAAACTGTGTTAAGAAAAAGAAAGAAGTTTTTATTTCTCGGGAAATTTTTTGTTCGTAAAAAGTTCTGAGGAAAAAATATTCAATGACGAAAAAGTGAGAAAAATTAGAAACGGAGAAGAATATTTTTTATTTTTCAGGGAAGTTTTGAAAAATGTTTTGAAGAAAAATATTAGTAAGAAAAAAGTGGGAAAAATGATAAGTAGAGACGAATATTTTTTTATTTCTTGCATGAAATTTTTGAAAAAAAGTTCTAAAGTAAAATTAAAAACGTAAAAGAACATTTTTTATTTCTCAGGAAATAAAATACATTTCTTGTTTTTTTTTATATTCAGAGAAGTGAAAATATTCACAAACCTGTCTCAAAAATTGAAAATTGTTACCGAATGCGAAATTGTTTGCAAAGTAAAAATTGATGTCTTGTTTATCGCAGTTTGGTGCGAGAGTCAAGAAAACAATTGTTTTCCCTTGTTTTTTCATTTTTTTTCTTTTTTCAAAAAAAAAGTCCTTCTTGATAAATGTTTGACAGATGGATAAATAGATTTTTAGTATTAAAAAGTGAATTTAACGTCAGATTCTTATAAATATCCATAAAAAGGAAAACGTATTTTTCATCAAGTTTTCGCTCGCGTCTAGAAACGAGAGTTCTTTCATAGTTTTCGTTTTATGCCATTTGCGCTCAAAAATAATCTGAAAACCGGGAATATTCTTAGTGAAAGCCTCTTAGTTTTCGTTAACGTGGAGCCGACAATATTCCTTGAAACTTAATAACGAGTATTTACTTCCCTCGAACGATATTTTCTGATAATCCACTTGCAAGTTTTTTTTCTCTTGTTTTTTTTATTTCTTTTTTGTTAGGAACGCTTTTCTAAATTGCAGTCATTTTTATAAAATTACTGTTGCGAATAAAGAAAATAAATTATCTTGTTATTCTTTCAGTGTATATATACAGTCCGAGGGAGATGGCCAAAGTGTTTTTAAAGCATTGTAAAAATTATAAAAAAAACCGTTTTTTGTCTAAACTTTTATTGGTAATAATTAAACATTGAACACTTAATTTTAAAGTAACAAAAAATAAAATATTTTTATAGAAACAATCTCAAAATTTACAGTTTTAAATGCTGTGAATCTAATTAAATATTTATAGAGAAATGACATTTTTTCTCATTCTTTATTTAAAAGATAAAATATTTACAAAGAAAAAAAGCTTTAACTGAAGCTTTTAATTTTATTTTCTAATTAATTAAATCAAATTCTAATTTTTCTTTTTTTTATTTTTACTCTAAAAAATAATCAAATATTCAGAACGAACTTAATTTTGTCCTTCCTTTTTTTATTAACTTTTTAAGTAATTACAGATTTAGAAATAAAAATTGAAAATTGCAAGATTCAAAGAATGAACGTGTGTGAGAATAAAAAATTGAACCGCAAGGAAATTGTAATCAAAAGAAACCTTTGATAATTGTCTTTCTCTTTATAAATAAAAAATTTATTTGAAATTTAAACAAAAGGAAAGCTTTTTCTTTTATATAAGAGAGAAGAAGGAGGGGGGAGAGATTTGATTCACTTTTTTATGTACTATACTTGAAAACCTAATTGGAATCAAAGAAATCATTTTCTTATATCAAAATTTCTCTATAAAAAATCATTTTTCTAAATAAGAAGAAAAATGATTTCTTTGATTCGAAATTTTATGATATTAAAAACATTTTTCAAAAATGTTTTCTTTCTATGCATATGCACGAACATACGGAGGAGTAAATTATGCGAACGCTACTATTTTCTAATAGACGGTAGAAAATTATTTATTTTCTAAATTAAAAATTGTAATTTTTTGCCTTTATATATTTAAAATATTTAATAATATTAAATAATAATTAATTAATTAATTAATTATTATTATTATATTTTTATTTATTATTTAATAATATTTAATATTTAATATTTTTTATTTATTTATTTATTTTTTATATTTTAACTTCATTAATTAAATTAATTAATCAACTTTTTGTTTTAGAGCTCGTATTTTTTATTTATTACTGAATTATTTCTTAACCAATTATTTAAATTAATTAATTAATTTGAAAAATGTTAATTTTGAATTATAAAAATTGCGAATTGGACAGACAATCAAATTAAGAGTAATTCCAAATCATTGTTTTTTGTATTTTTAAATTAAAAATCAATTTGCAGTTACAAAGCTTCAGAGTTTCAAGTGACGGAAAAAAAATTGCTCAGACTTTTTTAATTGTAATTTGCTACCGGATTTAAATTAAACATACAGAAAAAAAGAATAAAATTGCGGATTTACTTTTAATGAGAAAGCGTTTGCAAAATTTTGTTCCTTCAGTATCGTTTATATATATGCAATATTAATTCTCGTTGATATAAAATTTTCAATCATTTCGATATGAAATTAAAAGAAAAATCAATAATTTTTTTTTCAAATTGCTATAATGATAAGAATTATTTTCTTCTCATAATCATAATGATACTATGAAAGCAGTGTGATTGAAAATAAAGTGTGTAAATATATAATATTTGTTTTTTAAGTTTAAAAAAACATCTTTTGCAGTGATAAGTTATAATAAAAATTGAGATATAGGGAAATTGTAAATAGATATCTAGAATATAATGTGTAGTGAAAGAAAAAAATTTATTTAGCTCAAAAATATATGAGGTTAATTTCAATATAAAAATTAAATAAGCAAACACATTTTCATTTTTTGGAATATTTTTTGCAAGTAACTGAATTTTTAAATTTTTGTAAGCAAAACGGGAAAAAATTAAATAAATAGAAAGCAAAATGGTAAATAAGATAAAGGAAAAAATTAAATAAGGGGAAAGAAAAAATTACCTTTCTGCTTTTTCATTATTTAATGCTTTTTTGCCACAAATATAAAAAGCAAAAAGGTTAATAAATAAAAGGCAAAAAGGTAAATAAGTAAAAGGCTTAATGGTAAATAAGTAAAAGGCAAAAAGGTAAATAATTGTTAGGCAAAAAAATAAGGCAAAAAAGTAAATAAATAAAAGTCAAAAAAGTTAAAAAAAAAAGTGAAAAGGAAAGAAATAAATAACAAATAAGTAAAAAAGTGAAAAGCAAAAAAGTAAACAAATAATATTGAAAAATCTACGCTTTTTAATCATTTGTAGATTTCCCGAGAAATATATAGCACAAAAGATTGTTTTGAAAGTGCGGTGTTGTGTGTACCAAAGATTTATAGGAAGTGTTATAAATCCTCTCTTTTCTCTTACGTCTCGTTGTTCTCTCAAGTCGCGGTTAGATGTTTAGCTTTTTTTTTCTTTTCATCCTATTTTCATTTTCTTTTTGTATTTTCCTCTTTTCTATACACCGAGAGATAGAGAGAGAGAAAGAGAGAGAAACTGGTGCGCAAACGCAGAAAAATCTCCATGCACAGTGACAGAATAGCACCTAAATATATAATATATAAAAAATGTATCTATGTACTCGTGCATAATACACTGGAGAAAAGAAAGAAGAACTATATACATACTATCTATCTATCTATATATATGTTGTATATTTTCTGTACATATGTACGATATCTTCTTAGGGGGTCTCTCAGCAGATATTCCATGTGTATAGTAATCTATAACTCTAGACTAATAGCACATACTAAGAAAGGGTTTCATTCTTATGACTAACCACTTATTTACATAGTTAAATAAACTTTTACCTCCAATTACCTGCGCAAATTGCGAGAAAATTTGCATTGTCGTGCATCATTTTTCTTTTGATTATTTACATCACGTTTTCTTATTGTTCAATTATTCTTCATTTGCGGATAAATTTTTACTCTGAATTTTTCGTTTCCAAAATTACCTGTTCTAATTTAAAGACTTTTTTACCTATTTCGAAAGTGAATAAATAAGTTCTATTTTCGAAATTGTTCCTTCTAAATTAATTTTTTTTAAATTATTCTCTTTCAAATAAATTTTCTCTGGATTTTATTTCACAAAATTATATGTTCTAATTTCTTTTTCTTTTCATTATTTTTTTTCTATATTCTTTTATATTATTTGTATTTAAACTTTAAAGGCTTTTTACCGCAAATTTATTTTTGAACTTGCTATATAAATAAATAAAATGATTTGTTTTAATATTTATTTTCTAAATTCTCTTTTCTAAATTTTCTTCAAAATTATTTTCATTTACTGCATATTATCTAATTCAGTTATTTGAGTCAAACCATTTTATTTCGCCTAATGTATTTTTGACCATTTCAAAAAATTCCAATACCTTAGGTAAATATTCTTATCTACTTTGAGATGGCGAAATGCATAAAGATTTGTAAAAAATAATTACGTTTTAAATAAAAAAATGTTTTAAATTGAGAGTACGTGAAAAAAGGTTACATTGACAGATATTACAAAAAAATTTAAAAAAGGAGAAAATTCTTTAATAAATATGAAGCGAAATGAAACGATTTTTTTGAAAGTTAATTTAAATGATCTTTAATTGAGCTTAAATATATTCATTTAAATTAAATTTTATTAAAAAAAAAAATTAATTAATTTTATTCAATAATATTTTTTAATCATTTAATTATTTCTTGTAACTAATAAGTTAAATTTTAATACATTAATAAAAGTTTACAATTTTTGTTATTGTAACTTTAGGTAATTAAATACAATTAATTAATTACTTTTATTAATTTAATTCAAATAAATATAGGTATTTTAATTCAGATAAAAATAATTTGAAACTGACTTTTAAAAAAATAGTTTCATTTCAATCTAATTAAAGGTGTAGAAAGTTTAATTAATGAAATTTAATTACTAGTTACTTTTACTAATTTTGTTTTATAAAATTTAATTGCAATAAATATATTTAAATTTACATAAAGATATTTTTAAAACGACTTTTACAAAAATATTTTTGTTTCATTTCATTCAAACTAAATGTTTAAAATTTAATTAATTAATTAATTTTATTAATTTTGTTAATAAAATTTAATTTTAATAAATATATTTAAACTCACATAAAAATAATTTTAAATTTCCTTTAAATAAAAAAAAATTGTTTTATTTCGAATTTGACTTTTATCGCAAGTAGCAAACCAACTTCAAGTTAGTTGTAATAATTAATTTCTTTCGAAAACTAGTGCAGAACCCAACGCGAAATTTTTGCAGCAAAAAGATATTGCTTCAATCAACGTGCTCCAAAAATTTGGTATAAATCGATTTTTCTCCAAGGAAGTTATTCAAAATCGCGATAAAATGAAGAATGCTTAGTTTTTAAGGGAAATTCTTTTATATTTCTCAGCTGGTAATCAAAAAAGTATTTAAATAACATTAAAGTGTATTTAAAATACTTATTATTTAAATAATTCCGATTTTCTAAAATTAAATTACTTTGCCAAATAAATTATTAAATGTGATCGATTTTTGACATTTCATACACAAACTTAAATAACATATTTTACTGTTTATTATATATTACTTTATTCTTTTATTAACTAGAAAATACAAAGTCAATCTTTAAAAATAAATATCTATCGCTTTTTTTATATTTATTAAAGAATTTTTTCCTTTTTAAAATTTTTTTGTAATGTCTGTCAATGTAACCTTTTTTCATGTACTCTGAATTTAAAACATTTTTTTTAAACAAAATGTAATTATTTTTTTCAAATCATTATACATTTCGCCATCCCAAAGCAGATAAGAATATTTTTCCAAAGTGTTGGAATTTTTTGTAATGGTCAAAAATACATTACGCAAAATAAAATGGTTTGACCCATTTTCTTTTTATATGCGTAAAATTGTCTTGAATTAAATTCAATAATTATATAATTAAATTAAATCAAACAATAGTTCAATGTAGTTTAAATTGAGTTGTATTAACAAAAATTTTGTTTTAAATCGTGTAAATAAATCTATTAAAAAAAAACAATGGTTGGACATACTGAATGAACTTACTTCTATTATAGTGCACCGATCGTCTAATTTTTCGAGTTTCTTAACGAAAACAAACCTTGAATCATAAAAAAAATGATAACGAACGTCATCTATTTCCTTTGTTCTCCTCCTACCGACACTTTTTACTCATAAATTATTAATTACTCTCATTTTCAATTATCATTTTTCCATATTATTTTTTTTATTTCCAATCATTTCTTATTGTACAAAAAAAATGTTTGTTTCTTAAAACTATTTTCGCTTACTTTTAAATAGGGTAAACGTACCAATTGTCGAGGATGGTTCCTATTGTCGAGTAAACAAACGTTGGATTTTATTTAAACATTGAAGCACATTGTAAATGGAAAAAAGTGATAAATATTAATTTTTTGATGCATTATAACTGTGAAAAAATATATTAATATTATATTCACAAACAAATGATACATTTTAGACAATATTTTTTGGTTATTACCATGGTAACATCGACAAATGGAACACCCTCGGCAATTGGTACACTTACCCCACTTACATTTAAAAAAATTTTACAACAATCGATACAAGAACAAGAAAAGTCAATTACACCAAAAAAAGAGGAAAGTTTTTCTCAGAGAAAACAAGTTTATAAAAACAAAAAAAGTGTCGGGACGCCTCAAACATGTCACTCCAATAGTTTTTTGCAGCGGATAATAAAAATAAAAATAAAAATGCGTCAAATGTGTACAAAAGAAGCAAAGAGAAAAAAAAGTGTCGAGGGCCTTTATAATAAGCAAAAAAAGAGAAAAAAACAAAATAAAAATTTTTCATGAGAGAATTCAAAACAAAAGAATAAGTATATTTTTAAACGAAAAAAAATTTTTCTTACTACTGTAATATGAAAGACAAAAAGAAATAATTGAAAGCAGAATGCGAAGAGAGGAAAAATCTTATTCTTACGGCGTTGGTTGGACCTATTTTAAGAGAAATCAATGTATTTTACGTCTTTTATTCTCAAGTATACTGACTTTTGCTCTAATAGGCAAAGTTTTGCCGCGCATGACTATATAGCTAACATAAAAAAATAAAACTTTTTGCTCAATCAGTGAATTGGAGTTTTTTTTTTCTAATGAGAATTTTCACTGATGTTACGAAAACTTTTTCAAAACATACATATCAGTGAAAAGAGAGAGAGAGAGAGGTGATTTACAAAGTTTTTCAACTTGTGCTCTCTACTTTCCATTTGAGTCGTTGATTTTCATTACCTCCAACAACTTTTCTTACGTATATATAAATGTCGCACTCTGTGTGTGCAATTTCTTTATTCGTATATATGAACGAAAAGAAAAAGTCCATTGTTGCCTCTTTGATATTCGCTCGCTGAAAACAAGTATCGTCCTTTTCTTTTTACTTTGGGGATTTTTTACTGCATTTTTTTTGTAATTCTTACAATTTTCTTTATAATCGTTTACAATTGTAACAATTTATCATTTGTATGATAATTTTTACATTTTTCTTGGAGCTTTTCTACATTTTTTTGTTAATTTTAAAAAAATTTTTTTTTTAAATTTTTTTTTTAAAATAGTTAATATTAATTATTTTTTAGTTAATTTTACTATTTACATTGTATTTTTTAACTTTTGTTTTCTTTACTCGATTTTTAATTCTTTCAATTCACTTTCTAATTTTTACAATCGTAGTTTTTTTAGGATATCAAAAAATGAGACAAAAAACGTATCAAAAATTTGGTATTGCATTTTTTGTAGGTGTGAATTTTTGTTCTATAATTCTTACAATTTGTTTTCCAATTTTTACCAATTGTTTGCTAATTTTTAATATTTACTTTGTATTTTTTAACTCTTGTTTTTCTTACTTAATAATTTTTTACTTCTTCTGTAAATTCATATAATTTGCTTTCTAATTATCAAAATTTTTTTTCGTAAATTTTAACATTTTGTATTTAACTCTTATTTAAAATGTTTTACTTTACAATTTTATAGATTTTGTTTTGTAATTCTTACAATTTGTTTTGTAGCTATTATTATTTGTAATGGATAATATTTACTCCCGAATTTGTAATTTTTACTTTTGTTTTTCATTTTTTAATTTTATTTTGTATTTTATACTTTGTAATTTTGTTTTGTAATTTTCATGTCTTTTTATGACTGTTACACTATTCTTCTATATTTATAAAAAATCTTTTACTTCCTGTTTTATAATTTTTACGATTTGTTTGGTAATTTTTTTACCTTTTAACTTTTTGTATTTTTTAAAACTTTTTATTTCATATTTTAAAAATGTTTGTTTTGTATTGTATTTTTTACTCTACAATTTTTTACTTTTCTTTTTTGGAAATATTACTACTTGCTTTGCAACTTTATTATTTCCAGTTTGATTATTCTTAATATACTTTTTATTTATTAACGCTTCTGTTGTAATTTTTACTTTTCCTATCTTGTAAAATTTTCCATTAATTTTGTAGGTATTTCTTTTAAATACTCGTTTTTTTATAATCCACTGTATTTATATTTTTTTCACTTTCTTTACAATTTGAAAATTGATTTTATATTCAAATTATTTATATTTATTAAAAATAAATTAAAAATATATTTCTTAAAAATTTAATTTATTACATTTATAGATGAATTCTTTTGAGTAAATTTAATTCTTTTTCACTATTTCACAATTTTTAATCTCTCGTAAACAGTATTGCATGGAAAAAACTTCAAATGAAACGTCGATAAATTTCTCTAAAAGAGCGAAAGTTCTACTTAATATAACTAAAAGTTTAATTAATCTAGTGAAACTTTCAACTAAAACAACTAAAAATTTTGTTAATAAAATTAAATTTGTATCTGTTACAGTTAAAAATTTTTTTCCATGTAATTTAAAAATTGAAAAATATTTTATTAATTTACAAAGAAGTTAATGAAAAAAATGGAATTAAATTTTCCAACACGCAAATAAACAATTTTCTCGATGCCATATACAAAATGAGAATATTATAGCGACCAAAAAGAAGAGAAAATAAATATTACAAAATATATATAATCTGCTTGGTAGTATTTAATATATTAATAAAAATAGCAATTAAAAGAATTATTTATTAATATAAATAATAATAATAATATTAACATTAATAATAATATAATGAAAGTATATTTATAATGCACGTATAAATAATTGATCAAATAAATTAATCGATGTTATAAACGATTATTATGGATGTGTGTTTAATATTATGAGGTACATAAGTCTAAACTTATGTAAAATGCAATTTCCATAATAAAAAAATTTTTTTGATGAAATATATTTATCTATATTAATATGTGTATATATACATACATACAAATATTTAATATATGCCTATAGTAGAATAGAACATGGTCGCGATGGCACATTTTTCCGACAAATAAAATATATTTATTTATATATATATATATATATATAGTATTTTTATCCACTCGTGCATGATAAATCAATACAAGAATTCTCTCTTTCTTTTTTTCTTTATTTCGCATATAAAGAGAAACCTCGGAAAAAATGCATTTCATATACATACAAAGGAAAATGTTGATTCTTGAAAGCAAATTTCATTCTTAGCTTTATAAGAGATAATCCTGTCAAATGGAAAATGGTTTTTTGACATTTTTTTATATTATAAACTTTCTTTTCAAGTCATATGAAATTTTATCTTGTTCCCTTTTAAGGAATTCATAATGTATTTTTATTTAACAAAAGTAAATAGGTAATGGCATTTTCATTTAATTATACTTCAAATGTAATTAAATATTGTAATTAAAATTTGCATTCCTTTTCACTTATAAGGAAGTTAAAATTAAATTAAATTGCTAAACAAGATTAAAATATTTCGAATAAAATTTTCAAAATAATAAATAAATATGAAATAAATTGAGATTTTCTGTTAAAACCATAATGGATATTTTTTCTCATAAAATGCGCCATAAATTCTTATTACAATTTTTAGAAATAATTTTCTTATTAAAATTGTCATATAAATTTACATCTAAAACCAAACGTAAAGAATGCAGAATTCTTGTTAAAGTTTTAATGATAAATACTTTTTCTGATAAAATTGTCAAAAGTATTTTTCTTATTAAAATTGTCATAAATTTCAATTTAAAATAAAAAAACTTTATGTTTAAATTTCAAGTTAAAAGTTTAATCAATATAGTTTTTCTAAATAAAATTGTCATAAATATTTTTCTGAATTGAAAGTATCTTAAATAGAAAATTTTCTTCTTAAAATTGACAAATTAATTTTTGACTTAAAATAAAACTTGTCTAAAATAAAAAATATTGTTTGAAAAAATAAAAACTGTTGTTCGTAGAAAGAAGAAAATATCTACATTCAAAACTATCGTATAAAGTTTTAGTGCTGAAATAAAATTGAGTTAAAAATTTTTGGTACCAAAATAAAATTAAGCTCAAAATTCTTAGTGCAAAAATAAAATTGAAAAGAGAAAAATAATTAAATTAATCAAAGTAGAAAAATTTCTCTTTCTCTATTTACAGAGTTGAAAAAACTAAAATTTCAGAGACTGAAAATTTGTTATATTAATAAAGCAATGAAATCTGTAAAAATTTTTGATCGGCGATAAGAATATTTTATTTTATTTTTCTCATTCAAAGTTTATATTTGTCGACGATATGGAAATTGTATTGTTGTTAACACACATATATGCTCCAATTGGAAATTAGACTTGTTTGAGAATTTTTCTTTTTTATTAGGACATAAAGAAGGAAATTCCCTTCACAGAAAATATTTCACAATATTTATTATAATTTTATGTGTGTTCATAAAAAAAGGATAGAAAAAAAATTATCCAAAAGCACCAGCTTATATATACATAAATAATATTACCATTCTTTAGGTATTATATTCCGAAATGATTTAAAACTCCTTTTATGATAAGTCTTACAAGAACTTATAAACAATTTTAAGAAAAAAGTAAAAGAAGAACAAAAAACAAAATACTTTTTAGCAACCATGAAACTTGAGAGTTTAAGAATTTCAACAAGAGTTAAATATAATTAAAAGGAAAATGAAAGTTTTCTTCACATCAATTAAACTTAATTATGCGAGATATCGAATATTTCACCAATGTGGATGAAATTTCATTCGTGAAACAAGATTCTGCAATTAAACTTTTCTCAAGTAACTCTTATTATGACTTGAAAGTCTCCCAAGTATTTGCATCTGATAAAGATATTCAAGTTTTCAGTGCTTGGAATTTTTAAATCGCTTCAAAATATTTAAATTTCTTAAAAGATAATAATAATAATAATAATAATAATTAATATTATTAAAATATTATTAATATTATTAGAAAGTCTTTAGATTAAAATAATACGATTAAAAATTCTTCAAATTAAAATAAATTAGAATTTTGAAAAATTTTAAACAAAAAAAGTTGTAAAAGAGGAAAATTAGTTTAATTAATAATTGACAAAATTAAAGTCTAATTGTGATTAAAATATTAGAAACAGAATTTCTTCCAATTATAACAAATTAAAAAAAATAAAAGATTAAAAAAAAAGATTTCGAAGTAAAAAACAATGAATGGTATAAAATAAAAAAAAAGTTCCGCTCTCTGGACTGGAAATTCGAAAAAGAAGGAAAGCAAAAATGAAAAATTGGATAAAAACTAGAAAATAAGATTTAAAGAAAGAGGAATTTTCAATACTTACATTCTAAAAGAAACAAATACGAAATAAAGAGAAAAATCCCCCCAAAAAATATCATAAGTATATTTTGATTGTAAGAAAAATGTCCTTGATGGGAAAATGAAAAGTTCTTTTTCCAGACTATATTATAAATATATGACTAAGGTATATAAAAAATGTAAAGCCATTTTCTTCAGTCTGGTTTTATATTTATAAGGAAGAAAAAAAAAGATGATCAATGGTGTGCGGCATCGAGAAAAATGTGTAGGATGCTGGGTTGAGACATTGTTAAAAAAAAGAGTCGACCTGGAGGCTGAGCTCGTGAGAAAATATCCATCAGTCTTTTGTTCGTGTACCGTTTCTAAATTACTTTTTAATCGCATGCAAATATGTAATGAATCTCCGGTGATGCAGCGCGGGCGATATAGCTGGATTTTCAATGTTCAGTTTATCCTGAGCCTCCCGTGATTGTCATAGCCGAGATTTAATAAATAAAACAAAAGAAAAAGAGGGGGGAAAATAATTATATAATAAATAATGGGGAAAAAATTTGGAGATGAAAATTTAAGGGAAAAAAATTTGTCGATAAATTCGATCGACCTGACTGAGGAGTTGTTCCACGATTTCAAGGCGTCTCAATTTAACTTGTCCATATATTCGGCTTCTATTTGAATTTAAATTTAAAATTTAAATTTTAACTTTCTCTCTTTAAATTTTAATTTTTAATTTCAATTTTTAATATGAATTTAAAATTTCAGTTTTAATTTTATATTTTAACTTTCAATTTTAATTTTCCCTTTTAATTTTAAGTTTGAATTTTAATATTTAATTTTAATTTTTCAATTGGGAATTCGTAGAATATATTTTCAACTTTCACTTTTAATTTCAATTTAAAATGTTAATATTTAATTTTCATATTTTAGTTAAAGATTCTTAGATTAAATTTCCAATTTTCAATTTTAATTTCAATTTTTAGTTTCAATTTTCAATATCAAGTTTCATTTTAGTTTTCAGTTTTAATTTTCAATATCAATTATTTTTTTAATTTTTAACAGTAAGTTTTTAATTTCACTAATTTCCAAATTTCTAATTATTCTTTTTCTAATTCTAACTACTTCCTAATTTCACTCATTTCCATTAAGAATTCCAATTTTCACATTCAACTTTCCTTTTAATTTAAATTTTCAATTTCAATATTCTATTTTTACTTTTCAATTGAAAATTCTTAAAATTTTAAAGTTTTACTTTTAACTTTTAATTTTAATTTTCTTTAAATTTATTTTTCACTTAAAATTTGCATTCTTAGCTTTAATTTTCCCTTTCAATTTTTTGAGAAGAATTTCATTTTTTCACCAAAAAAATTAGCAAAATTAGTAAATAATTATTATATTACTATTTAGTTAATTTAAATTCTGTAATTATCTAGATAATTCTAATTTATAATTATTTAGTTAATTGAAATTAAATAATTATCGAGTCAAATTAAATCATATTATTATTTATGAGAATTTAATATTTCAAATATTTCCGTTATTATTTTTTGTGAATTTCAGTATAAATTGAAATTATGTAATATTGTTAATAATATAGAATAGATAAATTAATTGAAGAAAGCTTTAATGCGCAATAATAATAATAATAATTGAAAATTGAATAAAAATTAATTTATCTGAAAAATTTGTAGATAAATTGTAAAGGAAGATGGATGATTTTGTTTTCCGCCGAGAGACTCATCGATGAGCGATAGTGAGAGCCTTTCTCTCTCATCGTTATCCAATAACGCAAACGTGAAGTACAAAAATAAATCATTTTTCTTGTTCCTTGAACGTCCGCAATAATCCTTCCATTCTTGATAATTCCCGATTTCGTGAAACCTCGTAAAGCATGACAGATATTAGAAATCAATGAGAGAGAAAGAGGGAGAAGAAAAAAAGATTTAAGGTCATCCCTTATATATATTTCCATTCGACAATGTTCCATTCATCCGCATCAATTTCATTTTCAAACTGTCTCAATCTTCTTTTATTTATATTAATCCTTAATCAAACAATAAATCTCCTTATTTCCGCTTCAATACATCTGTGATTGATCAATTTCAATCCCATGAATTTTTTTTACCTTATTTTAACCCTTGAATTTCTATTTTTACAATTTAAATATTTTTTTTCAAAATAAAATCTAATAAATCTTTTTTTTTCTATTTTTTCTTTCGAAATTTTCCCTTCTTACAAAACTGGAATTTTCACCCTAATTTTTCATTCTTGCAATTTAAATTTTTTTCCTACTTTCCTCCTTTAAATTCTCTCCCTATTTTCCACCTCTTGACATTTTTTTTTGCTTGCAATTTAAATAGTTTTTCCTATTTTTCTATCTTGCAAAATTTTATCTCCAACTTTCATCCTCGAAATTTTTCTCTCTTACCATTAAATTTTTTTTCCTATCTTATCTCTCGAAAATGTTTTTATTTGCAATTTTAATTTTTTCCCTTAAACTATTTTTCTATTTTCCCCCTTGAAATTTATCTCTTCAGTAATTTCATCTATTTGCAATAAACATTTTATTTAAACTGTTTTTGCTAAACTATAAATTTTTATTGAAAAAAAACCAAAAGAAGAGACTTATTAAGAAAAAATTAAAATGTTTATTAATTTTTTAAAGTGTACACAAAAATGTGTATGTAATAATGAGAATATTTCTTTGAAAGTACAATAGAGAATACAAATTTTAAATGTCAATTTAAAAAGTTTAATGTCGCGTTACATTTATAAAAACATTTTAAACAAATGTCTTTCGATGAGAAGAACTGAAAAACAGTTACAAAGAAAAATTCCTTCGCGTTTTGAACTTTTTAACTCATCGCGGTTGAAAAATGTGATGCATTATCGAAAATGATGATTTTTTTTTGGCTTAAAGAACACAAGGAAAGATTACAAAATTTTGAAAAAATGTCTAGTCCTCACTTAATTATTATCAAATAAATATTAATATAGAAACAAATTAATTTATTTCTATTAAAAGAATGTTTAATTGAACTGAAACAATATTTATTTTTATCGACAAAATATTTATTTATTATTACAGTTACAATTATTTATTTGGTTCAAATTCGAAAATAATTGGTTCAAATAGAATTTATTGGAAATACAAATTATTTGGTTGAAGCATAAACAATTGTTTATTATAAATATATGTACAGTTACTATAAATATTTATTGTCGAAAATAATCAAAAATAGGTAGAGAAAAAAATTATTCGATTCAAGTATCTATAAATATTTGTTTATTATAAATATTTATTTACTACAGACATTTATTATTAAATGTAGTTAAATAAATTATTTGGCTCCAATATAAATAATATTTTATTATGAATATTTATATTTACTGTAAAGATTTATTTTAGAAAAACTTGAAAGATTTTGACCAAATTACCGCATTGATTTTGCATCACTATTGTTACAATAAAAATTGAGAGAAAAATTATTACAGCAAAAAAAAACAAGAAAAAGAGGGAACGATGAATGAATGAATCCTAAACGTTCAATAATTGAAAATTGAAAATAAAAAAAAAGTAACAAAAAATGTACATCACGAAAGCGAAATTTCGATAGAAACTCGACTGTTCGATACTATGTAGGATCGAGTCGATTGAGACTCATACTACTTAGAGTGTAGGGTTTGTACTTAGGTCAAGTTCGATCGTGATAGTACACCGAGATCAGGGTTTGATCAGGCTTTCCATTAAAATATCGCTTTTTAGAAACGAGTATGCGCGTAAACAACACACGTAGTTATGACTGTTTTTCATATTGTTACAAAAAAAATTAAAAATTCGTCAAAATCGATTAGAATAGATCGCGATATTATTATCATTACCATATAAAATACATAGAGAAATATGTAAATAAAGTCACACATACCGGACATTTTTTTCTTTTTTTTAATGAATTGTTTTTTGTTTTTGTGGGAGAAGGTCCAAATAACTCATCAAAACTCATTATTTTAGTCATTTTAATAAAAATATTCTTAATTTCAGAATTTTTTTTCAGTCTTTCTTATTTATATTGAAATTTTTTTTACAATAATAAATCAAAAATGTCTGCAGGAATGTTAACCTTTAGCATTTGTACAATTTTAAAATTCTTTTTGAGAAAAAAATTAGTTTTAAACTCTTGGAGAAAGAAAGTTTAGATTTTAACATATCTTTTATCCTATTCGAAAAAGAAATTTTGTTTTTAACAACAGCAACAAATTTTTTATCTTTTTCAAGAAAAAAACTCAATTTTTCTTTTTATCAATAACAATAGCCACAATTTTGTTATTCTTTTTGAGAAAAAAGATTTGTTTTAAAAAGAAAAATTTTTCTTAGATCAAAAAAACATAAATTGTCAAGTTTCTCTACAAAAAACAGAATTAAATTCAACCATTGTTTCTTTTTTTCGTATTGATCTACAAAATAGAAAAGAGAAACTACATGCGGGAATATTGGGAATTTTTAAAAAAAGTAAAAAAATAGCATATTAGCTAAATAGCATTAGTTTTATTTTGACGAGTAAATATTTACTTGTCCTGCTATAATTTTCTGGAAGAAAAAACTTTTTTTGTTACAATGAATTATTTTTACATCGTAACTTGGTTTATCATTTATTTTTATTTCTTCAGAAAAGCCTTTTTTTCAGAATCTTTTGTTAATTTAATCACTCTGTAATTTTATTAATAGATGATGACAAAAAGTCTCTTTGTAGAAAATACAAATTTAATTCAATAAATTGAGGCCAAGAGAAGTACTAAAAATTTATTCATTTAGTACTTTATTATTTTTATTGATTATTTAGTACTTAAAAAATATTAAAAATTTAATTTTAATAACTATTTGGAATTAAATGTTCACATTCTTAACTGATACAGTAAATTTTTCGCATATAAATAGAGTTTGGTTCATAAAATACAAAAAAAGAGGGTATCAAGTAATTACACTTTTAAACCTGAGGCGTTTTTTTCTCTACAGTATAATATACCTTTATCGCTTTTTGATAAAACAAAACTGACGAGAATAAAATTTCACAATTTTTCTCTTTTTGAATATCACATTTTTAATGCTTTTAGAAAATTCTGTAATCCCGTTTTCTTTTTTTTTAGAGAGAGTCGAGATATTATGACGGTCGATTTGGTGTAAATTTATATATAGAAATGACAAAGAACAATTGGAGAAATATTTCAAAACGAAAATTATTTTTAATAATGTTAAAATGAAAAATATTAGAAAGAGAATAAAAATTAAT
The DNA here is from genome assembly GCA_032873175.1 of Leptopilina drosophilae. Lineage (NCBI taxonomy): Eukaryota > Metazoa > Arthropoda > Insecta > Hymenoptera > Figitidae > Leptopilina > Leptopilina drosophilae. The sequence goes on from CM065481.1 coordinate 24,002,431, forward strand.
GATCAAACTAATAATAGAAAAAAATTGAAAATAGAAATTTAAAATAAATAAAAAAAACATTACAATAAATAAACAATGTGAATTTAAAAGACATAAAAACTAGAAATTTAATATAAACAAAAATATAAAGATTCAAAACAAACAAAAAAATAAAAATTAATAAAGCATATAAATTTAAAATAAATAAAAAAAAACTAACAGAAATTTGAAACAAGTAGTAAATGGAAAGTGAAAATAAATAAAAAATTTTTTTTTAAATCAATTAGATTAAAACAATTTAGAAGAAAAATAAAAATAAATTGGAAAAACGTTTTTAAAAAGATTGGAAATAAATTTTATAGATAAATAACTTCTGTCAAATATATAATTTATACCGAGGGATAGGAATAAAAATTCCCTCTTCTAATGTATCATCGATGTTACTTTATGACACTTTTTAAATTCAAAAATGTAACGTGGATATTTCGCCGAAAATTCTTTTACGATGTCACGAAACGTATTGGATCCAAACTCTTTTATGTATTCAGTCAAAATTTTTACGTGAGGCGCATTTTTTTTTCTTTTAAGAACTATAGTTTATTATCCATTTTCATATAAATATACGCATATAGGTACTCGACTCTCTATATAAAGTTTATTGTTCAAAGTTTTTTATTTGATTTGTACATTATTGGATTAAAAGGATTTTTGAAGATGCACATTGCCTGCTGTAATTTTTAAGATTTTTTCTCTTTATATTTAGTTGCAAAACGAGAAGATTTTGTAATTTAAACTACTTTTGAACTTTCATTTTTCAATTTTTTAATTGAAAATATTTCTCAATCTTAGGAATACTTTAGTATTTTATATTTATTTTTTTCTTGCTTTATTTAAAGTTTGTTATTTTATTATTTTTATGCATGTACTTTGAAAATTAACATTTGTGTTAATTATGCTCATTTTTACCTAATTATTTAATTTATATTGTATATAATAATTATTTACTTAGTTATTGTAAAATTATTGACAACATCAAATATATCCCAAGTAGCAAGTAACATTACTGGAATGTTGCAGCAATGTTATATGTAATGTTAGTAACATTACATGTAACATTGCAACAACATTCGAGTAATGTTACGTGCTACTTGGGATTGGACTAATTTTTACCCATAAGAAATTCGAATTATAAAAAAAGAATTCTCAAGCAAGATACCAAGAGGAAAATTTATTTAACAATAGAAATGATAAAATAATATTAATATTATTTTATTAATTAACGATATTTATCAATCACCTATCAGTAATCAGTATTATTATTTAAAAGAAAAATTATTGTTGTAGTAATATTATTGTTTACCTTTTAATATAATTTATGAAACTGAACAGAATGGTCTCGACGAGTCACTGATATTTATATAATCCATACATTTTATCTTGTTTACGAGTGAGTTTGCACGCCGTCTGGGCGGTAGTTTTTCGAATTAAAGTGGCGCGAAATTCAAATTCGCATGTCTTGATTAACTTTCCCTTGAGAATAAAAATTACTTCAATTGTTAAAATAATATTTTCAACAGAAAATTATTAGAAAAAATGTTAGAAATAAGAAAAATAAAATTAAGAAATTTAGAAATAAAATTTATTAATTACAATTTAGTTGGGAATAAAAACTATAAAATCAAGAAAAAAAAATTAATTAAATTTTATTATTGTTTCGGTGACAAACAATCGAAGAGGATCCAAGGGGAACCTGAGTAGTGTCTCCAGAGTGATTGTCTACTAGTCATCGTTTACTCAAAATAACTTGAGAGCATCTCTCTCTCTCTCTCACGCCTCTCAATGGGAAAATTAGTAGCTGGCGTATTGCCAATTCTGTTAAGGAATGATAGTCCTTCAATTATTCTAGTCACCAATACATTACTATCACTCTATACTAATTCTATTTTCCATTATCTACGGCCTCAATTCACCCTATAAATTTCATACATACCGCACGGTATTTATATATATATATATATATATATATATATTAATGATGTTGCGCGTGGGTTCACTTTCAATTTCCCGAGATGTAGAACAATCAGTAACAACATCCAGGGTTAATGATTAAACGGGCACAAAGTACCTGCCAGTTAGAGTGCTATGGTTAATGAACAATGCGCCAAAGTTTCAACCCTATTGTGGCCATCTATATACACTCTCAAGCAACATTCTCTCGTATCTCTTGTTTCTGTGTACATTATTATGTTCTCACATTTTGACCCTGAGAATAAATTTTCATACATATTTTTTCTCTCTCTCTTATTAAAAAAAACCTCGGAGACATTTTTATATTATCGACTTTTAAATTCTTTTTTTTCCTTTTTAAATTACCTCTTTTTTTGGTAGAGTATACATTTTTTTCAAGATTCTCTTTTACTGGATTAGCAGAAAAAAGAGTAAATTTCCCACCTGAAGTATATTTCTTCATTTATTTTTATGTCAGTCGTTTATTATCCTTACCAACTGTGACTTACAACGTCACAGACGGGAAAAATAGAATTTCATGATTTCTTTTCAAAATTTTCAACTTCAATTTCAGGAAGAACAAATTATTATTATAAATTGTCGTTTAGAGAATTTGAATGAGGTAAAATTCGAATTAAGAATTCAACAAGAGAACGAAATGTTGAAAACTATTTGTTTTGAATTCTATTTGAATTTGGCGCCATTGTAGTTCTGTGAATTCCTGTCCAGATGGCATGAAAATTCACTCGTAAATGAGTTGCGTTAAGGGATAGATATAAGAATCAGCTCTTTTCTCATAGAAATGAAAAAAAATAGATTAAAAAGAGTTAAATGAACAATTTGAAATTTAATATTTACTAATACAAATATTACATTTTATATTTATTTAATATTTATTTTATTTATTGAATTAAAATTTTAATAACAATGGCAATTATTTGTAAAATAAATTTTATTCTTGGTTGAAAAGTAATTTTTTATATTATAATTAAAATTTTGGGACAATATTGACAAGAAATTTAAAAATGTTTATTGATTAAAAATTTAAAAGTCAGGTTTGCTTTTAGACATTTAATTTTTTTTTTACTTTAAACTTTCTTTTTAATTTATTTATTTATTCCATTTGTCAATTGATAATTAATTATTTATAATTAAGACTCAATTCAGAATTAATTATTAATAATAATTAGGTCGAATGGTTAAAATTTAGTTCAGACACGACTGTGATTCACCTGTTTTTTGTTAATAAAAATAACATTTTTTAATTATAAAAAAAGATCTGAGATCGAATTGTTATAAATACATGTTTAATCTTAGATTGTTACTAAGTTATGTAAATTGTTGTATAGCAGTTCGACTGCCACATCAGTCACAAATTTTTTGCTGAAATGTAAAAATAGATTATTGATTAATTTATTAATTAACTAATTAATTGTAATTAATAATGTGTAAGAAAATTTTTGTAGACGGAAAAAATGTTTCACCTGGAACGGCGATATTTATCACTAGAATAGCGAATGTCTTAACTGAAACAACTATAAGTTTCGGTAAGGAAATAAAATTTGTAGTTGTTACAGATAAAAATGTTTTCTGCATATGTAATTTATTAAATGTTCATAATTAGTTATTTTGTATCTGAATTTAAATCATAATATTAATAGAAAACATTAATTAAACTTTAGTAGTTAATAATAAATTAATTACATAGTTGAGATTAAAATTAGTTATGAAAAATATGTGTAAAAGAATTTCAAATATTTGTGACCGAGTGGCAATCCCAGGTGAAAATTAATGAATAATTTAAACAATGAGTATTTAATTAAAGAGGGAGAAATTTTTTCTCTAATTGTTAACATTATACAAATTAAATTTATGTAAATATATTTATTTTCATAAATATGTTTATTAGCTTTTTTCTCTCTATCTCTATCTTTTCACCTGGGACATCTTTTGACTGATTATACAGACTGATACTTGTGTGCAAGTACTTTACGTGCATACACGCCCTAATTAAATCGTGCGACAATATACAAATGACCTTTAATTCATTATCATTCAATTTATCAACAATCCATTAATTTTTATTAGTTAATTTATTTAACTTTGAAATAAAAAACATTTTAACATTATTACTGTAAGTAGGCAAAATGTAAATTTTTTAAACTTTCAGTTAAAGTTATTAATTTAAAAAAAACTTAGAATTATTATTTATTTATTGTTATTTAATATTTACTGTGTTGTATTTTTACAATTGACATCATTATTGATGTATTTTTTATTATTGTTAAAAAACTGTTTTCATTTTTTTGTTTTACAAGATTTTTTATTTTATTTGTCCTTGTCACCGATCACCGGATAAATAATTAAAAACAAAATTGACAAAAAAAAAAAGAAAATAAAAAACTTGTCATAGAGAAAAGGAAGGATATTGTTTGCCATTTATATTTTTGCAAAGCACTCCATTTAAAGGGAAGTCATAAATTCCAAAACAGCTTTCTGTCTAAATGAATTTTCCACGTTTTGTTCATATTTCCCTTGGGGTGTTCACTGTATATTTATTATTTTTTTTTATGAATTTTAACGTGAGCTTCAAAATATAATCAAAAACCCATACCCTCCCGAAAAATTACAAAAAAAATAATAATAAATTGTGCACAGAATATGTATTTTCCTTTTATTGCAAACACAATTAAAAAAAATTCCTTTTTTTCATATTTTTCTTCTAGAAAATTTTTTGCTCTTTTTTCCTTTTTATGCGACAAAAAAAATTTCTTTTGTACAATTTTTTTTCTAAAGAGAACACTTTAAAAAAAGGAAAAAAAATAGAAAAAGTCTTCAATTCTTTTGTAGCAAGAAGAATATTCCTGTTGCTTTTGTGAAATTATATATAGCAAAAAGAAAGAGAAAAAAAGATTAAAAGCACCTGTGGTCGCACGAAAAAAAAATTGATATTAAAAGTTTACATCACACCTCTATACCTTAAATATATTGGCAAAAATTAATATAGTGAATAAAATATAAGTGTTGTAGTACAACAACGAAGAGCAGAGAGAAAAATTTCTATATTGAAAAATCATCGATTTTATAATTCGTCATCAAATAAATATTGAATCAATATTGAAGACAATCTTTTTGAAAAAAAAATGTTTGAAAAAAAATTTGAATAAAATAATAAATAAATTATAAATGATAATCTAACTGCAAGGATTGTCTCGAAAGTTTATAGAAGAAAGAAAGAAAGAGGAGGAATAATGCGAAAAAGAGACAAAATATTAATTTTCATCATTTCTAAAATAATATAAATGTGTCTCTGTTTATTTATACGAAGAGAAAACAAATGAAGATTTATAATTTTTCCCCTCTTTATTCTTTCTTCAAAACCCTTCAGATTAATTCTCGCTTTTATCTCAGTGTATCAAAAAGAATCTACGTGTGCGGTATAAAATATTAATAGAAAATACCTATATACGTTTTCCATTCATATTCGTCGTAAATTAAAATCCTCGCACAATTAATTAATGAATTTTTTTTTATATGTTTGATTAATTATTGCAAACAACATTTGAAAATTACATTTGAAAAATAGTAGTCGTAGAACTGCTTTTATAATTATATATATCAACGTAATTAACGATTCATTAATTATAAATTCATAAATTATTATTCACTCATGTAATATAATGATGAATCACTAATTAGTATGATGAACCATCATTATTATTGTTATTTTTATTATTACATTTATTTTTATTTTAATTACGATTTCGATATTTTAATCCCTAATCAAAAATATCAATTAATTGAAATTCAATCAATATTACGTAATATTGTTATTTGTAATTAATTAAATATTATTTCATTTGATTAATAATTAATTAATGACAAAAATTACGTTAGTTTATTTAGAAAAAAAAATTTGCACGATATTTGAAAATTGGCCCAATGAGGTACCCTTCTCCTACTTAAGACTGCTCATTATTAAAAAATCGATTCGAATTTCCAAGATAAAATGTAAATTTATTTGAGAACCTAATTTACAAATATACATTAGGTTACTAAAGCTAAACATTTTTTTCTACATTCATTCAGTAATTGAATAGAATATTCTTTGAAATTCGATTCGAGAAAATTCGTTAAAAAATCATCTACACAGGTGTACAATGATACAATCAATTAAATTAATATAAATAATTAAAGGATTTTACATATGTCAATCTAATCCTATTACTTTGATATATGTAGGTAACAAACTATTAAAAAAGATCTAAAGAATAAAAACGAGTTACTAATATTTATTATTATATTATAAATGAAGAAAACAAGGTGACCCTTAATTTGGACAGACAATGATGTTTTTTTTTGTCAGCTTTTTCGAAGTATATTTTGAAAAATTTTCTATAAAAAAACATTGTATGATAAATTATTTCCTTTCTTTTCTGACGAATTTGTATTTTAATTCCGTAATATGTATATTTAAATGTATATTATAATATATATATATTCTAAAAGCAGAGGGCAGAATTCTCTCGAGCCTATATTTTATAATTAATATTCGTAGAGACGGAATGACGAAGTTTTCCACTTTTTCTTTTTCATCGCGCTCATTTTGAATGAAAATATACATATATATGTAAAAGAATGTAATAAATACTGATATAATTAATAATTTTAATATAATTAATAATGAAATTTGATACTTGAGAAAAATTTTAAATAACGTATTTTATAGAGAAAAAAGAAGAACAAGAAGAAAAAGTGGAATTCTTTGCAGTATTCTTTCGACGATTTACACTTGCCTAATTATTAAGAAAGAAGGAAAAAAAGTCATAATATTTATTTCTCTCTTGCTTTTTAACTTAAGTGCGTGAATAGATTAGAGTATAACACCTCAAGTCGATGAATCCAAGTCGTAAATTTTTTTTTAATATTGCAATTTTTAAAAAAGAGAAAAAATATTCAATTGTATTTTTTTCTTAAAAAAAATATTTAATGGTAATTTTTAAATTTTCATAAACTCGATAATTTGATGAATATTTTTACACATACTAATAATAGATTTTGTTCCGAATTTCTGAAAAGGGAAAATTCTGAAGTTCGACACAGTTGGCTCAGTGGTTAAGAGTTTTTTACTCCACCCGGAAATAAAAAAACAAAAATCAGATCGAGTTCAATTCCCGCGAGAGTGACAAATTTTTCTCTCCCTAAAATTCAGAACATCTTTATAGATTCAAAATTATCTATGAAGTATGTATAAAAATTGTAAATAATACCAAAATTGTACTAATAATTGTAAATTATAAACAACTTCTTCATTTGTTACTTTTATCAATAAATCGTATTTGTTTATTTACGATCAATAAATTTATTCTGTCATTAAAAATTAAGAATTTATTCTGTCAAGAAAAATTAAGAATTTATTCTGTCAAGAAAAATTAGAAATTTCACATGTTAATAAAAATTAAAAAATTTACCATGTCAATAGAAAATCAAGAATTAATTATGTCAATAAAAATAATTTACTGCGTTCTTTCACTCGTACAATACAGAAAATAATCTGGACTCGACTTTAGAGGCGAGCACTCGTTTTTCTCATATTGTTGATGAAAAATCTATTATTGATGAACAGTAAATACAAAAGCTGGCGCATTGTTTAAAAATAAAACGATTTCAAGAAATATTTAGAGATGAACAAAATAAAAAATGCAAATAAAAATAATTTTAACGAAAACTAACTACATCTGTATAAGATTGTACAAAAAAGAAACAAAAAATAAAGAAAATGCGACGAGAGAAAATTAAAAAAAAAGCTATAGATTTTTGTGAGAGTGCAAAAGAATTTTGTAATATAAAAAACGTGAGACGATTATTATCTATTTTCAAAAATAACTGTTTTTTAAATAAGAGAACAAAAAAAATATTCTGGTTGTATCATCATATGAAGCGTAATTATCACATGAAAATAATTAATTATAATAATATTAAAATACAAGTAATATCACTGAGAGAAATAAATAGTTGTAACTACTATTTGGTTATAGTAATAACGTCACTGCTAATTTTAATTAGTTGCTGTTACTATTTAGTTAGTAATTCCAGCCATTTAGGTAGACTAACAAAAAAAGTAGTTGAATCAACTAATAAAATAGTTGAGTATACTAATAAAAATGGTAACAACAACCAATAAGTTAGCAGCAGTATAACTTACTAACTAAAAATAATCCTGAAAAAATTGGTTACCAAAACTATTCATTTCTCTCAGTGTATAGTAATTAAACGATCATATTCATAGTTTATATTAATATCAATTCGATTAATTTAATGAACTGAATTACGTGCATTAATTTTACGTGAATTAATTTTATCATTTGTAATTACAAAAATAATTGCTTATAAATGGATATTATCCTTTTTTTAATTTTTCATTAATTGAAGAATTTGTAATTTTAACAATTGATTTAATATTTATCAAAAAAAATTAATATTCATTACTGTAATTTCCTATTTGTTAAATCAATTTAACATTCATTAAAGTAATTTAATATTTACTGAAGTGATTAAATAATCAGAGTAATTGAGTACTTTGAATAATTTAAAGTTTTTTTTAAACCCGTGTAAAATTGAAGTAAAACAAAATTTAAATTTAAACAAAGCAATATTTCATTTATTACAAAATTTTGCTTCAATTAATGAAAATTTATTTAATATGTATATATGTATAATTATTTAATATTCATTTTTTTCTATTATTTTAGTTTCTTTTCGAATTTTTGAAAAACTTCTTTTGTATATTATTAAAATATTTTAAAAAAATTTTTTTTCCAAATATTCATTATATAAAATTGATAAATGTGTAGTATGATTTTTTTTTAATATTTTTTTTTAAATACCTATTTTTTCTTAATGTGAATAAAATAATTACAATTTTACTTTTTATGTAACAAATATATTTTATTCATGATTATTATTAATCTACACTTTATCTAATAAAACTGTTGAACATATTGCATAATTTTATTGCAATAATTATTTAAAAATCTTTTATTGACAGAAATAATTTATGTCACATAATTAAAAGTATTAAAACTAATTAAAATTTTTATTACCATTTTTTTTTCGAAAGTCGGTACAATTTTAGAAGTATAAACAAATGAAATTGTATGAAATGGCTCACAGGTGCTTTTATAAAAAATTGTAATTTTTATATGTTTGATGATTGTTAATATTTTATATATACGAAACAATATTAATAATTAATAATTTCTAATTTTCTAAATCTGAAGAAGTATGCATATGAACTTTTTCATGTTTCAAAACTCTTCCATGTAAAAAAATAAGTGCATATAAATTTTTTTCGTTTTTTGTTGTTTTTATTCTGTTTTTTTACTTAGTTTTTTGATGTTTTTTTTTGCTTTTGTTCTTTAGTTACAAAGTAATTAATCGAGAAAAAAATGATTTTTTTACTGTTTTAATATTGCGTGACTGAAAATGTGATAATAAAAGCACAATGTGGGTCGTTTACCTGCAATTAATAATGAACAGTGTGTGTTTAATACGATATTAAAATGTTATGTGGTGTGTGTTGGCGAACGAAAATATGATTAGTGGAAGTCATCTAATTATATGCATATTACTATTATAATGTCAATGTTCTAAAACTAAGGTAAATCAATTACCCTGTTTATCGTTACACTAATAAATATAAATGATATATACATGAAAGAAATGTAATAAAATTTATAAAAAGCACGAATGCACCAAAAAATCTTTCCGATAGTTGAGTTTTTCATATGTACTGTATATATAAGTATATAACAGAAATTTTAAAAAAAGTGTAAAAAACGCTAAAGTTATGTTAAAAATTAAAATTCTCATTTCAAATTAAGTAAATTTATACTTTATTCTTAATGTTTTTATACATATGAAAAATCAATGATTTCGTATTGAATTAGTATTGATTAAGCAATTATTAAGAAATACATAAAAAAAAATCATACACAATTTTAAAAATAAAAAATAAGAAAAAATTTTTGCAAACAAAAAAGTGAAAAATAGAAGCAAACTTTTGTCTTGTTTTATCGATTCGAGGTGTTGAAATACCTTATTAATAATTACATATTCGTCGACAAAAATAAAAAAGGAAATAGAAATGTACTTGGTGTTATCTTACTATACTCTGAAGAGGCAGACTGAAGTAAATAATATATAATAACGTTGTATACTTTAATGATATAATATTATATATATATGACGAACGATAAGCATTTAATTTTTGCTTTAAAAAAATGATCCTCGTAGCGATCGATCGTCCTCCTATTTTTTTTTTTTTTTTTTGCTCATCTCTTTTTTTGTAATTCTCTATAAATAAATAGAATGCATATATAATTCCAGACCGTGTATCTGTATAAAATAAAGGGTCCCGGAAGAAATATTATATTTAAAAACAAAAAATAAAAAAACTTGTTAGTGGCTAGCCTGCAATTGTTAATATTTCAATCGATATATTATATATCAGTATATAAGATGAATATTATACATTTTACGATAAAATATATGAATTATGTATGTATATTTTACTATTAATGAAAGCTAATATTAATAAATAATAACAACAAAATACAAAAAATAATATAATTAATATAATAATGTGAAGAAATGATATAATTGTAATATATCATTATCAAATGAATGATTAATTATGTAATGCAAAAAATAAACTATGGAGATATATGGAATTATCATAATGTTATTGTGGAATTTCTTGTGGATATATGTATAATCTGATATATTGATGCCTATCCCCTCCACTTACAAAAAAAAAAAATAAAAACCAAAAAAAAGATGTGGCCAGATCAAAATGAAAAACCTGAGATACTGAAAATAAATAAGTATATATGTATAAAAATAAATGCCTCAGCCAGTGAATTTGATTAATTTCTCTCATTCCCCTTTTTATTTAATTAGGCATTTTAATCATTAACTTCCTAACTAAATTAAATAAATCAATTTCTTTAATTTAATAATTTAACTAACTTCTTTAATTTAATAATTTAATTCATTTCCTTATAGTTTACAATTTAATTGATTTCCAAAGTATAATAAGTAATTATAGTTAAGTTTTCTGATTTTAGAATTAAAATGAACTTTAGGCAAAAGATAGCGAAAACTGGCAAAACATGGGCATAGATTTTGGCCAAAGTTGATCAATTTTCAGCCATACTTAAAGTGTGGGCAAAATTTAACGAACGTTTCCCAAACTTCGCTAAACTTTGGCAAAAACATGGGTAAAGTTTGGGGGTAAAAAATTGACTTTTCCTTATTTTTAATAGTAAGAAACATTCGAATTTTCCTTATTATTCAGAGGAAAAAAATTGTCTGTCTGAAATTTAGCAAAAACATGGGTAAATTTTTGACAAAGTTTAGATTGCTCACAAACTTTTCACATGTTTTTACCAAAATTCAGAAATTTAGAAAACGTTAGATTTTTATATTATTTTTTTATGGTTTGTTAGATTTTTATACACCATACATTAGGTATGATCGAAAATTTATCAGCTTTGGTCAAAATCTGTGCCCATGTTCATATTTGCCAGCTTTCTATATTTTTTGGCCCAAAATTCGTTTTCCACACTAGTTGTTATGTTAATTCACTTATTAATTAAGTTTCATTTATTGCAATTTTATTATATTATTTAATAATAATTTTATAATTGTTAATTACTGGTGACTAACTTTGTAATAACATAATAATTATACGTATTTAATAAATATTTTAATAATAATTTAATTTCTTATTAAAAATGTTTACTGATTTAAATAAGTAACTGAATTTTTGCTTTTGAATTAGTAAATTGATTTCATAATTTCTATCTAATAATTCTTATTCCATTTTAAGAAATATAATAATATCTTCCTTCTGAAATTAATTATAAAAAAAATTTATTTCGGGTATTCTATTATTTTCATTATAAATTTGATTGTATTTATTATTATACACCCAGAAAAAGAATTTCTTTGAAACGAAGAAATCGTTTTTTCAAACTCTCTCTTTGAATCAAAGATAAAATTTGTTTGAGTTAAAAAAAGTTTTCTTTACTTTTACGAATAATAATTTTCAAGGTTTTTTGAATCAAAGAAATTTTTTTTTTGATTGATACTTTTGATCCAAAGAAAAATTTCTTTAAGACAAATAAAAAGCTGGGAACATTCAATAAAAAATTATTTCTTTAAATTATTTTTTTTTTAACTCTATATCAATGCACAAATTTCTTTGATTTAAAGAAACATTCTTTGAAACAAAGAAGCTTTTTTGACAATATTTTCCTTATTTTTTTATTTTTTAACTAGCAAAACTAAACGCGCACAAGCGCGCGTGAAATTTTCTTTTCCATTTTTACTTTCAAAATTTGCTTTTACAAATTTAATAAAAATTCTTAATTTTTTAAAAAATATTATTTTTCTTACGATCCTTCATTAAATGTAATTATTTGAACAACTCGTATAGTCAATGACCAAATATTTCTAACAGCAACTTGAATTAAAATTCAAAATTTATTTCAATGAAAGTTGGCAAAATTTTCAATTGTTTCAATTTTTTAAAACTATTTTCGAAAATAGGAGTATTTTTAAAAAATTTTAGTTTCATGTTTTCAAGAAACAATTTTACAATTTACAATTTACAAGAAACAATTTTTTTTTATAAATTTGTGAATTAAATTTTTCAAAACTTTAATACTTTTTGTGAAACCAAAATTTAAAAACTTATTCATATTTATTTTTCCTGAGAAATTAAAATTGAAAATAATTTCAATGAAAAACCTCATGAAATATAATTATTTCTAAAATTTGCAACTGTAATTCATCCAAAATTCTTTTTTTAGAATTTTTGAATGAAATGTTTGAAAAACTTTAATAAGTAAAAAAAAATGTTATTAATAATTTTTGAAAATAAAAATTTAAAGATTTTTAAACTTTAGCTTCCCTTCTATTTTCAAGAAATTTAATTTAAAAACCTTTTATAATTTAATTAATTCCTAAAATTCCTGTTATAATGGTTGAAATATTTAATTATTTTTTAAAACGTTAACTAAAATTTTTGTTACATCAATTCCTATCGGAGTTCAACTACGAGAATTGAATTATTTAAATAGAATAATTTTTGGAAATTCATAAAATGATAGAATTTCAAAAATATAACTATATTTAAAGGCAATTTTTAAAGAGGAAAAAAAATTCTTTAAAATATAAAATTTTACAGAATTTCCAATTGTTTCAATTTGTTAAAATTATTGTTGTGAATTCAAGTATCCTTATCTTTAAAAAAATTTAATTACTATTTTTCAATAATCTATTTTTTTAAAAATTTCTAAATTAAATTTTTCAAATTTTAACAACTTTTGTAAAATAAATATTTAACTAATGATTGTTCTTTATTTGTTTAAAATTTCGAAATACTTAAAAATTTGAACTGCAAGTCTTCCAAAATTCAATTAATTTTACGAAGCTGAAGCTGGCATCTAGTTATTAGCACTCATTTAATTTCTAAAAATTTTAAGTTGACAATAAAACAAAAGAAAATGTAATGCCAAAAATCACAGGATCTAACGGAAAGCAGTGATTAACAGGTTATTCATCGGAAAACAAATGAAAATGCGAAATTAGGAAAATAATGATATATTTAAATTCCATAAATAAAGATAATTACAATTAAAACATTACAAATAAAAATTAAAAAATTTAAATCAATTAATTAATTTAAATTTATTTTTTCAATAAAAATTCACAGTTTCTTCTTTGAATTAAATTAATTATCAATTCCTTTTGCAATTAAAAATAATTACAATTATAGATAATTACTTTTTTTTTAATTATTTACAAAATACTAAATACTTATATAAAACAATATAATAAAAAATATAACTCAAAAATATATTAAATAATAATAGTAATAAAATTGAGCATAGCAAAGTGAACTTTTGTTAGAAAAAAATCAAGTTTGATTCTCAAAAAGAATCACAATCTCTTCCTAGAATAAATTTAATTGTCGATTTTTGTGTTAATTGATTCACTACAATATTATAAACAAATTAATACCCAACAGACCGCGGGACTCGAACATTGGGCTTTAAAAAATAAACTTTTTTTTAGAAAAAAACAAATTTAATTTTAAGAAAATTCACAATTTCTTCCTTGAATTAATTTAATTGTCGATTCTTTTGGCAATTAAATCGCTACAATATTACGAAGAGAATAATACCCAACAAACCACGGGACTCGATCATTGGGCTGTTGAGTATTTTTTTGTTACAAATTTTGTAGCGAATTAATTGCGAAAAAATCGACAATTAAATTAATTCAAGGAAAATATTGTCTACTTTTTAGAATTAAAATAGTTTTTTTGGAAAAAAAATTGTTTTTTTAGGGCCCATTGATCAGGTCCAGCGTTCTGTTTAGTAATGTTCCGTTCCAAATATTGTAGCGAATTAATTGCCAACAGAATCGATAATTAAATTTATTCATGGAAAAAATTATGAACTTTTTTTAAACAACAGAATTTTTTTCGACAAAAAATTTATTTTTTAGGGCGCAATGATCAGGTCCCGCGTTCTGTTGGGTATTAGTTCGTTTTAAATTTTGTAGCGAATTAATTGCCAAAAGAATCGATAATTAAATTTATTCAAGGAAAAAATTGTGAACTTTTTTTAAAATCAAAAGAATTTTTTGTCAATGAAAAATTTATTATTTAGGGCCCAATGAATGTATCACATTAAAAAACAAAAAATTTTGTTTTGCAATAACATTATTTACTGAATAACAAAATTATTTTTTCAATTTGGCTTTTATGTAGTGTTAAAGCTGAAGAGATAAGCTTTCAAAAAATATGTTTTGGAGCTTTGTAACTTCAATAGTAAACAATATACAAAACTTTTTGCACTGTAAGTAAAATACAAAAAAATGTATTCCAATAAAATAAATAAATAAAATATTGAAATGAGAAATAGATAAAATAACCTGGAATATGATTCGTTCGATTTAAATTAAGAGATTGGATGGTTATTCCTATAAAAGACATGCTCTACTGAAAATACTTATTAGCTTTTTGTGTATAGAAGCAATAAAGTGGGGATACAGCATATAAAATGGGTATATAATAAAAAAGATGAAGGCAATAAAATGAAGCCGTTCAAACCATAGTGTTTACGTTTAAAACGTGTTGAGGCTTTATCAAAGGATCCACCTTGAAAAACAGGGACGTGACTTAAGGTTTTTAGTCAAACCCACAAAATGTAAAAGCACTATAAAGAACGTAAGTCACGGAGAGAGGGTGGGAGGATATACTAAATTCTCATTACTTTCTCTATCTCTCTCTCTCTCTCTCTCTCTCTACAGTAAGATTCACCCACGCGGCAACTGATTTACTTTTACGATTCTCAAAAAGTTACATGTGAATGCATTTTGAAAAAAATTATCAATCTCTAAATATGCTTTCTTTAATTTATTTACGAAATGAAAATAATTTTTTTTATTATTATTATTCTATTATTTTTATCTCTCATTTTCTTAATTTATTTTATGAAATAGAAAACTCTTAATTTATTTTGCTAAATAAACATCATTTAATTAATTTATTGTATAAAACCACTTTCAATTTTAATTTCTACATCCGAATTATAGTTGAGAAGACAATAGCTTTGTTTATTAAAATATTGGCTGATTATTTATGAAGACAATTGAATTTCTTGTAAAATTTTAATTATTTTATGAATATAATTAAATGTTTGCGAAGAATTTTAATAAAATTTTTTATATTTGAATTCTTTTGAAAAATTTTAGTATAGATATTATAAAAATCATTGAATTGAGCAAAATTTTTGAAAATAGTTGAAATTTTTGCAGAGAATTTTTCCAAAATTTTTTAAAATAATTGAATTGATTCGAAGAATTTTATCAAACTTTTTAAAAATAATTTAATTTTTGCAACAAATTTTATTAAAATTTTTGTTAAATAATTGAATTATTTCGAAAAAAGTTATAAAATATTTGCAAATGATTGAATTCTTGTAAAGAATTTCATTAAAAAATTTGATAATAATTGAATTTTTTCGAAGAATTTTATTGTTTATGAAAACAAGTGAATTATTGCGAAAAAAATTACAAATCATTGAATTCTTGCGAAGAACTTTATCAAAAAATTTGATACAAATTGAATTTCTACGAAGAATTTTATTGTTTATGAAAATAATTGAATTTAGGAAGAATTTTATTAAAATTTTACATAATCTAAATTTGTTTGAAGAATTTCTTTGAGTTTCTTTAAAATAATGGACTTTCTTTAATTATTTTAATTACAAGTTTTCAAAGAAATTGAATTCTATACGAATAATTTCTTTCAAGTTTTCATAATAATCCTCTTTCTTAATAATTGAAATTAAGCAATTAATTCTTGAATTTTATTTAAAATTTTTGGAAAATAATTGAATTTTTTTCAAATATTTCTTTAATTTATTGAATACAATCGAATTTTTTAATAATTGTATTGAAAATAATTGAATAGCTGAGAAGAATTTTATTATTTACAAAAAAATACTTTAATTCTTGCGATGAATTTTAATAATATATTCCTTTTTAAATATTTGAATTCTTTTGTGAATTTTTATTGAAATAGTGGATATTAAAAATAATTGAATTTTGATATTATTGAAATTAATTTAATTCTACGAAGAATTTAATTCAATTTATTTTGAAAAAAATCGGTTAAAAATTATTTTATTAAAATGTTTGAAAATAAATTTTAATAATATTTTTAATGATAATTACATTTTTCGAGAAATCCCAATAACATTGTACCAAAAACAATTGAAATTCTGTGATGATTTTTATTATTTATAAAAATAATTGAATTCCCGGTCAAAAAAATCTTATTCTTAATTAAAATAATTGAATTATTGCGAAGAAATTTATAAAAAATTTGTACATGGTAGAATTCCTCTGAAATTTTTATTATTTAGTTCATTCATTCAAAATTGACATTCTCTAAAATTTTATATTAAAATTTCTTTTAAATAATTGAATTCGTTTTGGGAAATATTTTATTAAAATCGTAGATATTGAAAATCATTAAAATTAGAAAAATTTCTGAAAATAATTGAACTTTGGAGAAGAATTTTGTCATTTATAAAGATAATTGGTATCTCTAAATCTGAATTAGTAGAAAGTTACTAATGAAATAGTGAAAAGTCATCCACTAAATGATTTAGTAATAATTCTACTAACAATTAATAAAATTTTACTAATTGTTAGTAAAACGTTACTAATTGATTAGTAGAATTCTACTAACAATTAGTAGAACTGTTTTATTATTAGTCGATAAAACAGTTTCACTAATTCATTTAGTGAAAAAGTGACTTTCAATTAGTAGAATTCTACTAAAACATTAGTAGAATTTTACTAAAAATTAGTAATATTCTACTGATTAAAAAGGTGAAAAGTCGTTTATGAAAACTACTAAAAATTAGTAAAATTTTACTAATTCTTAGTAGAATTCTACTAATTCAGATTTAGAGAGATTTTTACGAGAATTTTTTTTAAGATTTGAACATAGTTGAATTATAATATGAAGAATTTTATTTTTTTTAAAGAATGTTTGCAGTTATTTTTAAATTCTACAAAATTGAATTTTTTTTCAGTATTTTCAACAAAAATGTGAATTAGAAAATTTTCAAATTTTATTATTTTTAAAATTGCTAATTTTATTTAAAAAGGTAGTAAGAAGTTAGCCGCGCGATTTGTTGCTGGTAAGAAACTATATTAAATGAAAAATAAAGTATGATAAAAAAGTACAATACTTTTTTTTCTAAAAGTTTCTTACAAGTTTGAATCGCAAATTAAACTATATCTATAAAGAGCAAAAGTTACTCTTGTAAATTATCCATAGCTTATAAAGAAAATTTATATACCTTATCTTTTCAGCAATATTATCGATAAAGACCTGATGTGATTTTATTAACGGAAAACTTCTCTACACGCTTCTCTGGACATCATAGTAATTCTATCTGTGTAATACAATCTAAGAGATGCATCCTGAGATGATCAAAGGCACTGGTCTGTCACACAGTCACTTTCCCAGGGGACAAACTGAATAACTTTGTTACTGATTTTTTTTCAATTTTCAAATAAACATATATACACATAGTCATAAACTTCTAATTCAAAACAAATCTATATGACTTTTCAAATATCGGGTACTTGTATAATTATTAATAATATTTGTCACTCTTTTCATGTCACGGCAAATTTTCTCCAAGTTCACATTTACGCTATCTTTTGAATTAAATTTTCTTTTTGAATCTTCATACTCGACCTCAATAAAAAATAAATTAATTAGTATTATTACTTTTTTCCAGTAAACTCAGCGTTGCCGTAATTTCTTTTTTGATATAAACTTTATAATTTGTAGCAGAATTATTTTTTAGAAATTAATTTTTTGTTTCAAAGAATCGTATGGTTCAAAGAGAAAAAGTCACCACTCTATATAGAAAATCAAGCTTCTCAATATAAAACCATTGTAAATCAATTTGAGAAAAAGTTTTCATCAAGAAATTCACTTAAAGCTCACCGTGTTTCGCAATGTCAGCTCTTTTCGATCCCCCAGTGAATAGTTTCTCTCAAACATTCGTACACTACTTTCTTCCTCAGCTTTTTCTTCCGCCAATAATAATTTCATCCTTATTTGACTCAAATAACTTTTTACACGAGTATTCCATGTCTCCATTTTTTCAATTTCATTTGTCCATTTTTCAAATAATACATCTGCTTTAGTTCAATTCAATTTTACATTTTTTTTAATTTTTATTAAGTAAATGAAGAAAATTAACCATAAATCTATACACAAATTTATTTCGTTTACCCAAAGTATTTCATTCAATTCAAAAAAATATTTTTTTTCAAAAAAGTTTGCATATAAAAATAAAAATGTTTTTTTAGAGGTTTTCTTAAAATCAAAGCAGACTTCGGATCGATTTTAAAGCACGAAAAAATTTCCTTAAGAATTGCTTAAAGAAATAAGAAAATCAAAATTATTTATAGTTTTTAAGAATAATGTTTTTTCAAAAATATAATAATTAATATATTAATTTAAAGCTATAAGTTCTATTAATTTTCATCTTGTCATTATTGGAAATTTTTCACTATTGGAAAGTGTTGGAAATTTAATTATTTAATTTATAATTAAAATTCTCCAAAATTCGATTTTTAAAAATTTTATTGAAATACTTAAAAAATCAAAAAATGTATTATCCGAGGTCTGCTATAAAAAATATTTTGTTTCCATTAGAAAAAAAATTAGGGTCAAACCATTTTATTTCGCCTAATGTATTTTTGACCATTACAAAAAATTCCAATACTTTGGGAAAATATTCTCATCTGCTTTGGGATGGCGAAATGCATATGGATTTGTAAAAAATAATTACATTTTGTATAAAAAAATGTTTTAAATTCATAGTACATGAAAAAAGGTTACATTGACAGACATTACAAAAAATTTAAAAAAGGAGAAAATTCTTTAGTAAATATAAAAAAAGCAATTTAGGTATTTATTCTTAAAGGTTGAATTTGTATTTTCTAGTTGATGAAAGAATCAAATAATATATAATAGAGAGTGAAATATATGTTATTTAAGTTTGTGTATGAAATGTCAAAAATCGATCATATTTAATAATTTATTTTGGCAAAGTAATTTAATTTTAGGAAATCGGAATTATTTAAATAATAAGTATTTTAAATACACTTTAATATTATTTAAATACTTTTTTGATTATCAGCTGAGAAATATAAAAGAATTTACCTTAAAAACTAACAATTCTTCATTTTATCGAGATTTTGAATGTTTTGTAACTTCCTTAGAGAAAAATCGATTTATGCCAAATTTTTGAAGCACGTTGATTGAAGCAATATCTTCTTGCTGCAAAAATTTCGCGTTGGGTTCTGCACTAGTCTTCGAAAGAAATTGATTCAAAATAAGTGTTTATTTTTAAAGTTACCGACAAGTATGTTACTTGCGATAATAATTTGAAACTGACTTTTAAAAAAATAGTTTCATTTCAATCTAATTAAAGGTATAGAAACTTTAATTAATGAAATTTAATTAATTACTTTCATTAATTTTGTTAATCCTTTAACGCCCAAATGGACAGAATTTTTGCATCAAGTTTGAGGACTTGTTTCGGTACTTGAAAATCAATAGAAAAATTCGCCAATCATCATTTCTTATGTTTTCATATGCGCTCTATCGAATGACGTTAATAAAAACTTAAAAATTTTATAAACAAAAAAGTTATTAATGTTTTTTTTAAAAAAAAGTCCGATTTTTTTATAATTTTTGTTTAATTATCAATTTTTTCTACTATGAAATAGCGTAAAATCAATTGCAAATGTTACAAATAATGTGACATAGATATATAATCTAGAAGATAGGACAATAGAGAAAATTAAAAATTAAAATGGCGGCTCCAAAATGGAGTTTGAAGTTCAAAATTTTTTCAAAATTTGATTCAAAAGTACAAAATTGTTAAAAGTTTTTAGATCGGCTTGAAATTTGTTACTAGGAGGTTTTAGGGGTCGCTAATCACGAATCTGAAGTCCAATTTTCAAAATTCAAAATGACGGATACAATATGGCGGACATTTTTTTAAAAACTCATTAAATTTGCATGAAACTTGTTTGCTCGGGGGTTTATGGGGTCGCTGATTATGAATCTAAAATCCAATTTTAAAAATTCAAAATGGCGGATCCAATATGGCCGACAAATTTTCAAAAACTTATCGGATTAGCTTGAAATTTGATACGCGGGAGTATTATAAATATAAAATTTTTAGAATTTATTTTTTAAAAATTATGAACATTTTAAAAAGACTGTTAGGTTACAAAAGTTTCATTTTCCGCGATATTGACCATATATTAATTTACCAGAATTAAAATTGGAAAAACTATACACAACAGAAAGCGTAC
Organism: Leptopilina drosophilae; assembly: GCA_032873175.1. Lineage (NCBI taxonomy): Eukaryota > Metazoa > Arthropoda > Insecta > Hymenoptera > Figitidae > Leptopilina > Leptopilina drosophilae. The sequence goes on from CM065481.1 coordinate 24,023,419, forward strand.
AAATCTGCGGTAACAAGTTTTAAGCGAATCTAAAGATTTTTTTAGAAAAATTAGCCGGCATGTTGGATTCGCCATGTTCAATTTTAAAAATTGGATTCCAGATTCATGACCCGCGACCCCAAAAAAACCCCGAGTAACAAGTTTCAAGCAAAAATGAGTTTTTAAAAAAATTGTCTGTCATATTGGATCCGCCATTTTGAATTTTGAAAATTGGACTCCATATTCGTGACCAGCGATCACAAAAACCCCGAGTATCAAATTTCAAGCTAATCTAATGAGTTTTTGAAAATTTGTCGGCCATATTGGACCCGTCATTTTGAATTTTTAAAATTGTATTTCAGATTCATAATCAGCGACCCCAAAAACCCCCGAGCAACAAGTTTCAAGCAAATTTAATAAGTTTTTTAAAAAAATGTCCACCATATTGGATCCGCCATTTTGAATTTTTAAAATTGATCTTCAGATTCTTGAATAGCGACCCCTAAAACCTCCGAATTGTAAATTTCAAGTCGATCTAAAAACTTTTGAACTTCAAACTCCATTTTTGAGCCGCCATTTTAATTTTTAATTTTCTCTATTGTCCTATCTTCTAGATTCTATATCTATGTCACATTATTTGTAACATTTGCAATTGATTTCACGCTATTTCATAGTAGAAAAAATTGATAATTAAACAAAAATTGGAAAAAAATCGATCTTTTTTTATAAAAAACATTAATAACTTTTTTGTTTATAAATTTTTTAAGTTCTTTTAACGCCATTTGATAAAGCGCATATGAAAATATAAGAAATGATGATTGGCGAATTTTTTAATGATTTTTAAGTACCGAAACAAGTCCTCAAACTTGATGCCAAAATTCTGTCCATTTGGGCGTTAAAGGGTTAATAACATTGAATTGCAATAAATATATTTAAATTCACATAAAGATCATTTTAAAATGACTTTTACAAAAATAGTTTTGTTTCATTTCATTCAAATAAAATTAATTAATTAATTAAATAAAATGAATTAATTAATGTTATTGATTTTGTTAATAAAATTTAATTTAAATGAATATATTTAAAATCACATAATTTATCGCGATAAAATGAAGAATGCTTAGTTTTAAGGTAAATTCTTTTATATTTCTCAGCTGATAATCAAAAAAGTATTTAAATAATACTAAAGTGTATTTAAAATACTTATTATTTAAATAATTCCGATTTCCTAAAATTAAATTACTTTGCCAAAATAAATTATTAAATGTGATCAATTTTTGACATTTCATACACAAACTTAAATAACATATTTTACTGTTTATTGTATATTATTTGATTCTTTTAATGAACTAGAAAATACAAATTTAACCTTTAAAAATAAATATCTATCGTTTTTCTTATATTTATTAAAGAATTTTCTCCTTTTTTAAATTTTTTGTAATGTCTGTCAATGTAACCTTTTTTTATGTACTCTGAATTTAAAACATTTTTTTATACAAAATGTAATTATTTTTTACAAATCCCTATGCATTTCGCCATCCCAAAGCAGATGAGAATATTTTCCCAAAGTATTGGAATTTTTTGTAATGGTCAAAAATACATTAGGCGAAATAAAATGGTTCGTCCCATTAATGATTTACTTAAATCAAAGATGCACCCTAAAAAAAGTAATCTTATAGTTAGAGGAAAAATCTTCTAATATCCTCTCACGTTTTCCTGTCAAAACAAAAGTATTCAACTTGAATGTATATTATTTTTATTCTTTGGTGGTTAATAATAAAACAAAACAATTTTTCGAGGTTCAAACGTCAAAAACATTGAATTTAAATTAAATAAACAAGGGGAGAAATACATTAATTAATGTGAGTAATTAACTATTAATAACTAATTATATTTATTTAATTAAAAACGCTTAATTCAGTGCATAAAAATATCTTTTCTTTGTTATCTCATAACCATAATTAGCAAATAATATTGGAGATGAAAATCCTCTAAAGCCAAGTATATTACTTTTGATACCATATATAAGAGGAAAATATGCATTCAGATTAGAGGAATCCACATCAAATCAAGATTAATTTTTTTAGGGTGTGTATTTCTTTAACTCTAACAATACAGAATATTTCTCAAAACCTTTGTTTAAAAAATATCAATAACAATTTTTGAATAATAAAACAGTTGAAAATTTCCCTATCATTCTCAAATTGTAAAATCTAATTTCAAATTCTCCCTCTCACTATATACATGAAACTATCAAATATTGAAATGAACGTCATAAATTTTGCCACGTACCACTGTCGTTGCTCATTTGAGTAAATTTCCTGGAATCGAAATCTTCCAAATGTGCCTTGCAATCGGAAACTCTCCTCTCACTTGATTCTGACGATTGCTGCTGCTGCTCAATACCTCGAATAAATTCCTCTCTTCTCAATTTATTCACTAGACTCGAATTTCCAACACAATTTTCAATTTGATTTATTTTATTTTTCGTTTCCTTTGTGCGAGACATTTTATTGCTCGACTGCTGTTGCTGCTCCTGCTTTTCTTCTTTTCCGCCATTTGACTGACGTGACCTTGAACGTACTTGTGAAATCCAGGATGCTCTACTCATATTCCTCGAGTTAAATAAAGAACTATTACCAGATAACATTTCAAATGTCTCAAAATTTCCTTGACTTTGTGGAAAAATTGAATTTAACCGAGATTTCATTTCATCTTGACTGTTTACTTTTATAGTTTCACAAAAATTATTATCATTCTGTATAATTTTTCTCGGTGGATGATTATGATGATCATTATTATTATATGGATGATGATGATTATAATGACGATCATGATAATTATTGTAATGATGATAATGATCGTCCTGATGATGATGATAATTATCATTATGATTATTATTATCCTGGCGATCATTTTCACTGTCACTTTCAGAATTTGTCGACTTTCTGTCAAATGCAGGAACAATCTCATCATTTAAATATTCCATTTTATCGTTTTTATTACCCTTCTCACAAATTTTCATTAACTTTTTCTTTCCCTCAATAATTATTAATTTCTTCCTCTGATTAATTTCCGATTTTAGTAACAAATCCACGATGGTTTTAATATTTTGTATATTCAGTTTTGTTATTTTACTCGAACATTTCCTCTTCTCCGATATTTGTTCTCTTTTTATGTGATTTTTCCTCCTTTTTCTACCTGTAAATTTGGAGATAAAATTTTCTTCGCTAAATGATGATCCTCGAACTGTTAAAGTTTGACTTTCTCTTTCAACAATTTTGCCTTGCTTTTCTAATCGAATTTTTGGAATTGGCTCCTCCGGAATTGTGGGATCCGTTTCTCTAATCATTTTATTAAACCTTTTCAATGTTTGAACAGAGCCCTTCGTCCTTTTTAGTAAACTTTTACTTAATTGAGGCTTCACTTCTTCGTCGAGCCTTTCTTCCCCTAAAGAATCTTTAGGATCTTTAAAATCATCGACTACGATTTTTTCTTTTTCAATTTTTGTATTTTTCTCCACATTTTCTTCCTTATTTTTCTGTAATTTAATTTCTTGGTTTCTTTTTCCAAGTCCCTTCTTTTTAAGTTGATTACTTTTTTCTACTTTTAGAGACACTTTTTCATTTTTTGTAATTTCCTCTTTTTCCTTTTTCAAAATTTCATTTTCAATTCCACTCCTTTGTTTCAATTTCTCATTCTTGATTAAGGAATCCAATTTATTTTTCATCATTTTTCCCAAAGTCTTAATTGTTGGATTTTCTCTTTCACTCGTCTCCAAAGCCGATTTCTCCAATTTTCTATTCTCCTCTTCTTCTGCATTTAAAGTTTCTAACTTTAAATCAATCACAGTACGATTGGAAATATTTTTTTCGACTTTTATTACTTTATCAATTTTTCTCTTTCGTACGGGAATTTTTGATCCTCTCTCATTTATTTTACTTGCGCTCATTTCTTTTAATTCTTGACAAGATGATGAAAAAACTGTTCGATCCACACATAATGATCTGCCAAAGTTTTTATTTCTACAATTTATATTTAACACTTGGTCAATCTTGGAATACTTTTTCTGAGCTTGAGACTTGCTTTCTTCTTCTGTCCTCCTTAATCCCTTAGAAGCATTTGACAATGGAACTGGAATTTTAGATAAAGATTTATTCATCATCCACTTATGTTTTTTTGTTTTCGAATTATCGTCGATACACTCAATTAGTTTAATTGCTTTTTCTTCTACTTTCATTACGATTTGAAGATTTTCATCAGATTTCTGGGGATTTAAAATTTCCTGTGGACTCGAAACTTGTTCGTTTAGATTCGACACCGATTCTTGTCGATTGAAACCCGTTTTTAGATTTAAAATGTTTTTCGAATTTCGTTGATTCAAAGCAATTTCTACTGAATCCAAACCAAATTCACTCGAAACATTTTTTACATCACAATTTATTTTCTTAAAAATTAAATTCTCCTTTTTTTCTTCAATCTCCAAACTATCGACTCCCAATAACGAATAAATTTCAAAATAATTCCCCTTAAGAATTCGAGTCCCCTCTCGATTTAAACATTTTTCCCCACTCTTAAAATTTTCCAACTCTTCATTTATTCCAAAATCTACATTTTTGTTATCACTACACTCAATGTTCTTTGATGGAAAATTTATTTTTCCATGAATTTCTTGTTTTGAGTGTACAATACGGATAATATGACAATTCGATAAAGTGACGCATTTCTTTTTTCTCGGGAAAATAACAGCTTTGCGTCTTGAATTCAATGGCAAAGAATGGAAATTAGTTTCAAGAGTTTTATTAATTCTGCTTAATTGAAATTGTGGTTGAAAGTGAACTGTTGAATCAATTTTCTCCATAAATTCTTTGTGAAACTTTTCTTTATATAAACGAATCAATACTATTATTAAATCTTCTAAATTGGACAAAGGAGTACGATGACTAATTATTTCAAGATCAGAATGCATTTTTCTTCTAGTTAAATTAAAATCATCTTCAATATTTTCCAATTTACATAATATCGAAACATCATGAGTGGAATGAAAAGAATCTTTAAATACAATTTTTTTACTTTTTTCACTATTAATATTATGACTATTTTCAATTAAACTATTTGGAAAATTATTTAAAAAGTTAATTCGGAAGTTATTTAAAAAATCATTTTGGAAATTATTTTCAAAAATATTTTGTGAGTTTTGGAAATTTTGATAATTATTGTGGTGATAATTTTTCGAACATTTAGCGAGAAATGTTTTCAGAAACATGAACTTTAATAATTGGACACAATTTTCTCGCTCACTTTCCAATACATTTAACACTTCTTGATATTTATTTATTAAATCAATATTTTCTTTTTCCAAATTTTTTACTCTGTCGACGATTGTCATTATTTCTGAGGACGTGTTTTTAAAAGGATAATCGTTCTGTGTAACTCGATATTTTAAGAGAAAGTAAAGTCTTTCTTTTTCATTTTTATACCGTTCATTCTCTTCCTTAAGAGTGACATTCTGACAAAGCCTTTTGTTTAAACTTCGACTTAAAGCTTCTACTGTGGCAGACAATTTATAATTTTCTTCATACAAGTTGGCGATTTCTATTGAAGCTTTTATTTTTTCCTTCGATCGATTTTTCTCTGAATTTATTTTTAAAGCGTTCACTTCAGAAATTAAAGTGCTTATCTTTTGATCTTTCTATAATTCCAAAAGAAAATACCAGATATTTACAGGAAGAGAACATTTATATTCCTTAATTTTAATTATTAATTTAATAATTTAATTAACAAAATAAATAAACTAAAATTATTGCTGCTTAACGCTATCACACCAAAAAATTTCTTTTAGTTAAAAAAGTTCTAGTTTTTTATAATTTTGACTTACGTCCGATTTTTTAAAAATACAATTTTCCATTTTATCCTCAAATTGATTGAAGTCATTATTCATAATTTATCTTAGAATGTAAAACATTCTCCCATAATGTCTTGTAATTGAAATAATAAAATATTTGCAAATCATCACCAGTGAATTTTTATATAATATATTTTCCATTTAATTTCTGTATTATTTTTTTTCAATTAAAACTTAATATTTGACGGAATTTTCACTGAAATTTTTCATTTTTATAAAAATATTAACCTTTTTGTTCAAGGTTTGAAAAAATTTTGAATGATGAATGAATACAATTTCGAAACAAGTGAAAAATTAACCAAATTTTAGATTTACCTAAAAGTTGAAATTCTTTGTATAAAAAGTTTCCTTTTTTTCTTTATTTAATAAAAAATGGGAGTAAGACAAGAAGAAAAAAAAAGATTGGATAAATTGGCCAAAACCCTTCGACCAAAACCTAAATCACGTTTCCTTCCTGGACAGGTAATTTAAAAAAGAAAATTCTAAATATAACCTATCACTTTTTTGGTAATTTATATTCTCAGAAATATATTTTATTTATACTGAAAATATTTAAGTAAAATAAAATTATTCATCCACATTAAAAATTAGTAAATAAATACCGTAATAAATTTTCTTGATATTTTGTATTATCTATTACCGAGTAATAAATTCTACTACTGACCTGCTACAATTAATTGTTTAGAACAAAATTTGTTATTGTAATAAAAAAATTTAAAAAAAGGACAAAGATTTTGAATTTTAATTGTATATTTCAATCATATCCCTAGTTTCAACAGTTTGCAAATTAATACATTTAAAAATAAGTATTTACATAAATGTAATTAAAAAAAAGGTTAAATATTTTAATGTAACAGTAAAATTATTCAATTCTTAAAAAATACATTAATAATTAATTTCTTTAATTTAAATAAAAAATCAGGTTCCTGATTATGTTGATAAAGATGATTTAAAATTATATACCGAGCATCGCGTGAACGTTACCTATGCTCTTCCCAAAATTGACAATAAACCACCTAAATTTCCACTCGATATTTATTACAATGAAAAAAAATTACAAGAAATTGCAAGGCGAGTTAAAAATATAGACAACGAAAATATGACTCTGATGGAAAAATTAAATAAAATCCACCGTTCGAAAGTAATTTTACTGCTGAATACCTATTTATTTTCTAAATATTTTGAATTAAGTGCCAAAAAATGAAAATTTCTTCTAAATACTTTCTTTTTTATTTGAATAATTTAGCCAAAGGTGGAATGTTGGAATAACTTGGTCCCAACGTACAAGGACAAAATTAAGGAAAGAATTGAAATTAACAAAGATATTCAATTTTTAAATAAAAAATTATTGTCAAAAATTGAAAATGCAACCTCTGATTATTCTAGAGAAAATCACATGACAGATTGGAAGAGGAATAAAGCTATTATAGAAAAATTTCAAAAGTAAAATTAATTTAAAAAAATATAAACTTTATCACTGTATAATAATTAGTTTTACTTTTATGGATACCCATTTTTATAAATTTTTATTCTCTACTCAAAAATTTACGATTTTTTTCCAATAAATCCACTTAATTATTGAAAAAAACATATTTGCTTTAGATATCCAACACCATTGGCTAATTTTCGATAAATGGCGAATTCCGAGAAAAGAAATTTCTCAAGAAAATGAAGATCCAATTTTTCAGAAAAATTAAGCAAACTAAGCTGGCAAACTCTGTAAAATTAAATTTATTCAGACAAAATGGGCAAAACGTAATTAAAGAAGAAATTTTTTCCTCAATATTTTTATATCACATTTTACGTCGCAAAATAATAACCGCATTTCCAGAAAATTTTTTTTAAGCTATAAGTAAGGTATAGGATAAAATAATTAGTTAAAACATTAAAGATCAATTAATTAATTAACTAAATATTTTGAAAAATTACTGATTAATAAAGTAATTTGACAATAAAAAAATGCCGGACTAATCAATCAATATTATAAATATTTAAAAAATTCTTGTTTTAAGCGGATTCCTTTTATTTCAATATGCATAATTTCCTCTAGAATATGGCTCAAAAATAAGAGGAAAATACTCTTCGACTATGAGTAATATTCTTTATTCAAGAGGATTTGTGCAATCGGAATTTTCCTCTTGAAACAAGAATATTTTTTTCCAGTGAAGATATTAAAAAAAGTCACACAGGAAAATTACCAACATTTTGAAATCATTTTTTGAAATTCATTTAAGAATAAAAATTTTGTCTTCTAAAGAGGAAAAAATATTTTCTAATTCTCAAGGATTATAAACGGTGTCAAGGAGAACGAGTATAAAAATTTAATGCAATTGGATATTTCGACATATGGTGACAGTTTAAAAAATGAAAACTACATATGTATGACTATGTACATACATGCAAATCTTTAAAGTTTTATAAAAGTGATGGAAAAAAATGTAATGTTACGCTGATAAAATGGAAAAGTAGAAAATTTCAATTGAAATTCTATTTCAAGCACTAATACACAGAAAAAAATGTAATCAATAGAAGATTAAATTTTATTTTACAAACTGAAGGCTATGAAATAAATGTAAAAAATATTTTTCACTCGAGCTTTTCAATATAAAAAAAAAAAATGATACATGAAACATGAAGAAGTAATCTGTCGTTTTTCAATAAAAATAACAAATAGTTAATATTTATAATTAATTTCCTTCCATTTCTGTCATTAACGTATCATTAAATGCTTATAAAGGAAAAAATGACTTACCGATCACACACGAGGACGAGAACTATTCTCTTACTGACATCATCTTTCCTTTTCCTCCAAATTTCTTTATAGAACTATACCTACAATAAAAGTTAAAGTATTAAAATCAAATTACAATTTTCTTTCAAAATGAAAAATATTGTGAAAAATATTTTAATTTGAGTTTGAGAATGAATTTCTGAAATGTGCCACCTAAAATTTAAATATTTTTATTTTATCAAAAATATTCATTTTTCTGTAGCATTTTACATGAAAAAATTACTATGTAAAAGGTTTTTGCAAAATTTGATTTATTTGGAAATAAAATTTTGAAGTTGTTCAAAATTAATTTCAAATTGTTGTTGTCACTGGAAGTTTTTCGAAAACGAAAATTCGTCACTCAACCTTTTTAATTGAAAATAGAAGATTCATTTTTCCAACAAAATTATTTAAATAACTAGCAAATGTTACGAGTGCATTTGTTATGCAAATTACAAAATTTTTTATTTTTAAATATAAATTTTTTTATTTTTTTTAAAAACAATTTTAATTGAATTTCTCGGAAGAGGTCAATTTTTAGAAATATTTTTAACATACTCCCAAAAAAATTCAATTTTTTTCTAAAATTTTAATAAATCCTTTGAAATAATTAAATTATTCTTATAAATGTAGTAAAATTCTTTGCAAGAATTCAATTAATTTTATAAATAGCAAAATTTTTTGCAGGAATTAAATTATTTTCAAAACAATTTTTTAATGAAATTTCTCTGATAGATTCAAATATTTTAAAATATTTTCATAAATTTTATTTACATATTTCCTAAAATTTTAATAAACTCTTCGAAACAATTCAATTATTTTTATATATACTACATTTCTTTGAAATAAATAAATTATTTTTAATAGAATTTGAATAAAATTACAAGAAAGAATGTAATTATTTTCAAAAATTTCCATAAAATTCTATTTCAACAAAAAGTTTGAATTCTTTAAAAATTATTAAATTATTGCCAAAATATTAAAAAAAAAAGAAAAAAAAAATTTAATTATTTTCAATTATTTCTATAAAATTCTTCACACCAATTTAATTATTTCTCAAAATTTTAATAAATTCTTTAAAGCATATCAATTATTTTTAAAAATAGTAAAATTCTTTGAAATAATTAATTTATGTTTATAAATAGTAAAATCCTTTGCTGAAATTTAAATATTTTCAAAACAACTTTAATAGAATTTCTCGAAAGAATTTTAATCTTCAAATATTAACATAAAATTAATTTATTTTCTCAAATTTTAATAAACTCTTCGGCACAATTCAATTATTTTTATAAATATAGCAATAAAATTCTTCGCAAGAATTCAATTATTTTTAATGCAATTTTAATAAAATTCTTCTTTATAAAATCTAATTGCTTTCAAAATTTTCAATTAAAATTTTTAATGAAACTCCATTATTTTAAAAGAATACAAAGAAATTCTTCAAAAGAATTTAAATAGGTTGTTTTTTAATTTTTTAATAAAATTCTTCACGAGAATTTAATATTTTCAGAAGGAATTCTATTATTATCAAATTTTTTTGATATAATTCTTTGCAATAATTCGATGATTTTAAATACATTAATTTTAAATTTGAAAATGTTTGAAAAGAAAAATTATAAAAAAAGTTAAGAAACAAAAAGCAAACTGCGAACAGATTACCGGATCACGAACTTTATTAATATTGATTATTTACTAATACATAGAATTTTTTGAAAAATTTCCAAATATTGTTTCACTTTTGGAATAGTTTAAAAAATATTGTGTAAATTTTGTGATAAAATATTAATATTTAACAAAGTAGTAACCAGTTGAAGTCAAAAATTCATTAAAATTTCTTAGGTTAAGAAATCACGTTTTTCTCAATTTACTTAAAAACGAAACATTAGGTATATAAAAAAAATTTTAATACAAGAAAAGTTTCACCTTGAAATTCTGTTCAAGAAACAATAATTTGAAATTAATTGTAAACAACTTCAAATTTTTATCTCCAGGGGTTAACTGACTGGCCGTGTGTTTACACGTGTGCCCTTTTAAAATCCGGAGCCTCAATTTTTATTACTTTTTTTTTTAATTAATTTTAGAAAAATTTGTTTGGACGATTTTAATGATTCCAGCATTATTTTTGTCTTGAATCTAGCTTTAGAATAAAAATTATTTTATGTAAAGATTGAACTTTAATAATCATTAAGGAGTAAAAAATTATATTTTAATAAAATGCATGCCATTTTTTTTTCTCTTCAGAATATTGTTTCAAGAGGTTTAAAGAATAAGTAGAATTTTTGTCAAATTAAAATTTAATGGGTAAAGTGTTTTTTTAAAATTTTTTATACAAATAAACAATTTTATTATTTATTAAAGTTCAATATATTTAAACAAAATAATTTTTATTCGAAAGTTGAATTCAGGACAAAAGATTTAGATTTAAAAGAAACAAACCTAAAAAACGATCGTTGACGATCAAACATAACCTCTTTGTATAAGTGTATTATTTTTTCACTTCGGTTTACTTTATTAAAATAACAGTAATTTGTTTTTAAAAAAATGTTATCTAAATTTTTCTAGGTTTTTGAAAAAAATTAATTCAAATAACTAACCGTCTTTAAGTTTTTTTTGCATCTCTTTTTATTGCCGAGATGTGATTGAAAAAGTGATGGCATGTTTTTTTGTAGAGTCGCGTAGTGTTATCGTCCTGATACTCGTGGACGATAGTGTTTTTTTTACCTCTTTTCCGTAATTATTGATGAAATAATACCTTTTATTGTTTCCCATTTGAAACAATACATATTGTCTTACAACTTCTTAGTGGCAGAGAAATGTCATCTTTTTTTATTTTCATATTCTATTTGTAGATTTATTGGCACAATAATATGTAAAAAATGTGAAAATCACTAAAATATTTTACACAGTTATTTCGGTTATTTCCACCTTCTCCTAATTGCTTAATTTTTCCGAAAGTATCACTCTGCCGTCTCTGCTTGTCAGCCAAGCATTCAACAAAATAGCCGCCAACACTGGAAAAGAACCAAAAAAAAAGGAACAAATGAACAAAATGTTTAAAAAAAGCACACAACTTTTGGAAAAATCATTCTTGTCTTTTTCTCTCCTATGACAGATGAGGCATAAGTTTGTCTTACTCTACGTACATTTTCTTATTTTTTCACCTTAACGGTGTTCGATGGTCTCTTAAATTTCTCGATAATGTGCGACTAACAGTTATCACCCAACAAATACGGCACTGATCGGTTTAAATGACGTAAAATTGGTAAACATTCATTTTATAACAAATTTCCCTCTGTTTACAGGCACTTTTTACAAAATATGACAACGTACATTTGACACAAATGTTTTTAATTGTCTGAATTAAAAATATTTTGTTAATCCATACAGAAACACGGTTGCAGCATTGGAATTACCATAGCAATGTAATGCGAATCATTTTGACAGCTGAGCCTTTACGCTCCCTGCTTGCTTCTGCCCTCTACTGGCAGAATTAACACACGTCTTGCCGCCTGTCATTACATTACTTTTGTATTTCCAATCCTGAAACCGCGTTTCTGCATGGATTAACAAAGTCTTTTGAATTCGGATAATTAAAAACATTTCTGACAAATGTACGTTGTCAGATTTTGTAAAAAGTGCTTGTGTGCAGAGAAACACTAGTTCGAAAACGGTTGTTTACTAATTTCACGTCATTTCAAACAGGCAGTGCCGTTTTTCTTGGGCGATAACTGTAAGTCGCACATAACCTACAAATTTTAGAGACCGTCGAACACTCTTAAAAAAAAAGAATCTTGATTTGATACGGGTTCCTCTAAACGGAATGCATATTTTCCTCTCCAATATTATTTACCAAGTATATGGTTATGAGCTAATAAAGCAAAGCTATTTTACTGTACTGAATAAAATCATTTATATATATTCAATGTTTTTGACATTTGGACCTCAAAAAGTTGTTTTGTTTTATTATTAACCACCAAAGAATAAAAATAATGTACATTTTACTTGAATACTTTTGTTTTTAGAGGATATCAGAAGAGAACTTTTCCTCTAACTCTGAGATATATTTTGGATTTAAGAAAACTTTATACTTTCATCAAAAAGAAAAAATAGTGAATATTTGTCGAGAATGGCAAAGGAAATATTAGCAAATTTTTCCAATATGACGACGTAATTGTTCATACAGTCCTCGGACATATTTTCTACTTAATTAATTCTAACAATGTAAACAAGAACAAAGAAATATTTATAAATTAAATAAAATACGAAAAATTCATCATAATAATCGCTACTTACTTATAAAGCAACTTCCGGTTATTACTTGAAGGCATTTACTTTTATCTACTTTTCTTCAAAAAGCACTGAGGAAGCACACTGATAAATGATAACACTGTTGCGACGCGCGCTGCTCTGGGCCTTATTCAATCCTGATTGGCTGAATGTGTATGCGCGAACCAATAAGAATACGTGAATAGAAGAAAACCAGGGTTGGGTAGTTACGTCACTAATTATTGACGTAATTAAATTTATTACGTAATTAATTACAAAAAAATGGTCTAAAAAATAAATAGGATAAATGACAATTTGACACTACTATTATGAAATTTATAGTAGTAGAAATAAAAAAAATTAACTACCAGCTAGCGGCCATATTGAAAACTGACGTCATACGTTTATCTTTATTCGCAACTCAACTTTAGTGGATTTAAATTTTTTTTGTGTGACACAACACATTTGGAGCGATAAATTCAAATCTCCTCTTATCACTGTTTATCTAAAAATTAATATTTTTCAAATAACAGACACAGATTTTCATAAAAAACTCAACGAAAATAATTAATATTCATTTAAATAAATAATGTTGATCAAGAAACTTGCTCTTTTGAGGTTAGTTTTGTTATTTTCCATTGTTTACTTTTTTGTTTCACTTTAAATAATTACATAAATAAATAATCAATTATTGTTACTCTCATTATTCGCTATTTATATTAATAGAAGAAAAATTCTCAAGTCTTTCAGATAAATGTCGAGGAATTATTCCAATAATTAGAAATTGTTCCAATGTAGTAGTACTCAAGGAAAGATTAAAAGAAATTATTAATTTTAAAGACACTAACATTAGCAACTGGATTGTAGAGGTTTATAATTATCATATAAACGTATAATTTATTGTAAATTCTGATTATTAATAATAAATTGATATTAAAAAATTGATATTCTTTTTTTCAGGGAAAAATTAAATCGTTATGTTACACGTACAGTTTATTCTCAAAATCTGAGAAAAATGATTTTCTCATTTTTTTGGCTACTTCGTATGGTGTTGATCATACGTTAATTTGTAAAACAGCTCAAAAATTAGCTTCCACTGACGTAATTTTTATTTTAGTAACATTAAAATATTTTTGTTTTCAAATTAGTTTTAATGATTTCTTGTACTTTTATTTTAATTAAGTAAGGATTTTTGATGTTTCTATGATTTAAGATTAAAAGTTATGGTAATTTATTAAAATAATTAAATATCTAAAATTAATATACGGTTTTAATCTTTTTTTATTTTTCCAACAAATTTCAGCCAATTAATAAAAATCATCTAATTGCAAGGGAACGATTACTGAGAAATTTACTAACACCTCCATATAATTGGCTATTCATTAGAATGGGTAGATTAGAAAATGGGGTTAAATTTCTGGTCGATTTAAGAACCGACACTTTGGTAATTATTATTTTTTTATTAATAAAAAAATTATTTAATTCGATATCTAAATTTGAATTTTTACAGCAATTAATTTCAGAGACAAGAGATTCTGATCAAATTACAATTTTACAAGAATTTGATTCAATACTACGAGATTTAGTGCTACTTTGGTTTTCAGTTGGATTTCTTCATTTACAACGAATAACCTGGCAAAGTCCTTGTGATATTTTACAAAAGGTATTTCGAAAATATTGTTTTTTCTTGTTTATTATTACTAATAAAAAATTTTTTACTCTTTTTTCATTAAAATATTATTTTGAAAAACTTGATTCATAAATTTTCGTTCTACTAAAAAAGTTTTGAGTTTTTTTTTTAAAAGATATCTGAGAATGAAGCTATTCATCCTGTGAGAAATTGGCCAGATCTAAAAAGAAGAGTTGGACCATACAGAAGGTGTTTTGTTTTTACTCATCCTTCAATGCCAAGAGAGCCACTAGTTGTTTTACACACAGCCTTATGTGACTTGATTCCAGGTGAAAGTTTAAACAAAAAATAATTTTTTTTACTTCAATTAAATGCATTTCAAAATTATAAATACAAATTTTTACTACAAATTTCTATTTAAAATCAACTCTCATTAACAGGTAGCGTGAAGGAAATAGAATTATCAGAAAAACGCATTTTAGGTCAAAATGAAATTTCTCATTCTTTTTTTCAAGAAGACAAAAATAAAATAAAAGCTGCAATATTTTATTCAATATTTTCTACGCAACGTGGACTACAGGTAAAAAGAAATGCAGTAAAAACTTTTTTTTTAAACAGAACACATTAACTGAATTTTTTCTGCATTCATTTGTTTTTTTTTCGTCGAGTAAAAACGAAGCAATCCTTACAATACGAAATCTTTATTTGTTCTTCCTTTTTTTCTGACGATCTTTACAATATAACAGAGATATCGTTGCTAATTCATTGCTAGAACACTAGCTAATTATCGATCATTATCACAGGGTATAGAACTCGGTAACTACTTAATTAAAGAAGTTGCCAAACAAGTAACCAATGAGTTCCCGATGATCGATCAGTTGTCTAGTTTATCGCCAATACCAAATTTCCGATTATGGCTTCTCGAAAAAATAAAGCAAGGTAATTTTTTTTCTTTTTTTCTTAATAAATTATAAAAACTAAAATGAGAAAGAAAAATGAAGACAACGAAAATTTCATGATTTTGTACTTTACAGATCCTGCTAATATATTTACAACCAGTGAACAAGAAACACTAAAAAATATACTAAAATCTAATGACTTATTTTTGGATTTGAAAAAAATTTTCAATAATTCATTATGGACGAATAAACAGAATTTAGAAGTAGCCTTAAAATTACCACTGATGCGAGCCTGCGCTTGGTATTTATACAAAGAAAAGAGGCGAAACTATGCTTTAAATAACGTCGGTAAATATTCAATGTTTTTACAAAGAGAAATTTTTAAATCTCAATTATATAAATTAATAATTCATTTTTTGTATTTTCTTTTTTTCTTTCTTTCATTTTTTTTTTTCGTAGCAAATTTTCATTTACGTAACGGCGCGGTAATGTGGCGATTAAATTGGATGGCAGATCCCTCACCCCGAGGAACGGCAAATAGTTTTGGATTAATGGTGAATTATAGGTATGAAACTTATTCAACTGAGAGTATTTGCATACAAAAATTGTATTGACACTTAACAATCACTGTATTAATCACAGGTATTTTCTCGAGGAAACAGAATCAAACAGTCGCAATTATATAGAAAACAAATTCATAAAAGCATCAAATAGTGTTATTAATCTAGCTCAGGATGCAGAGAAGCTACTTCTATAAGAACAAAAAAATACTTTTCGAGACGAACAAAAATTTAATTAAAAAAAAATTGACAAAAAAATATGTTTTAGAAAAAAGAAACGAAAAAAAATATTAATTAAAAAAAAGGGGAGACAAAAAAGGAACTTTCGAAGACTCCGATCTCACCTACGATATGGAAAAGTAGATTGGCGTTCTTAGCAAGGACTTTTATTGATTACTTATTGAATTTTTTTCTTTTTATTAAAGATTATTAAATTTGTTCATTTATACAATTGCTGAATTGCTTCCAGCTTAGAGGCAGCACAACGGTCTGCAGGCAGATCTGAAAGTGATAATCTCCTTAAGTCTTGTTCTTTTCATTTAAATAAAAATTTATTCTATTTTAACTAAAAACCGATTTTTAATTTTTTCAATTTAATTTAAATTTATATTTTAGTTTAATGCATCTTTTTAAAAAAGAAAATTTTCCAAGTTGTAAAGAATGATTTTTTTAAATTCAAATCAAAAATAGTTAATAGTTTAAAATTCTTAAACAAAAGATTAATAGCTCTTTTTTGTTTGCAATTTGTAAAGAATTGCTTTTTTAGAAACAATTTTGTAAACTTTTTTGACAAATTTCTTGAATGGTAAATTTATTATTGTTTATAATTAAAAAATTGCTTTTTTGATAAAATGAATTTATAAAGTTTTTATAAATGACTTACCTGTAGTCAAGGCTGAGCTTGATGGAACGTCGGAGGAAGATGAGGTCTACTTTCCAATTTCGAATAATCTAAATGGAACTCTTTAGCTACCTTCCTCCAGTTTTGTGCATCAAAATAATAATAAGTACCACGCTCGTACGTCGACGTTTTTTCGACTAGTCCTAGACCGGGTGCTTGTGTTATCCAAACTTTTTCCTCTGTGTGATACCGCCATTCCCTACTGTAACTAAAAATGCAAAACAGATTTCATTACATTTATATTATCAAATATAATGGAAATAATTATTAAATTTTCATAATTTAATTAATCTAATATTATTTTTATATGCTATTTGTTGATCTACTTTTTGATCTAATAATAATTGGATTCGATTAATTTAATTAAATTATATAATTTCAATTAATAACATAAACCAACAAATTTTGTTCAAATATACTGAATATTTTTCATTTTATATTTAAATTTGTATTTTTATTTAAACCTTTAAAATTACTTGTAATATTATTGCCTATCACAAATATTAATTTGCTTTATAAACGATAAATAAATACTTGAAATCGGAGATTGTTTAGAGTTTAAAATCCTTGAATTTAAATTTTTTTGTTTCTTTGTTTATAGTTTGAAGAATTGCATCTTTGGATTTTCGTAAATTTTATACAAATTTATACAAAATCAATAATTTAAAACTTACAGTTCTGCTGCCGCAGCTAGTTGTAATACATCTCCAACATTCGTATAAAACATATAAAATAGGAGATCGTCTTTATATCGATTTAATTTAACAGGAGCCAGTTTATCCCTGAAAGAAACATAATCAATTAATGAAAAAAATGAAAAAATAATTTAAAAAATCTGAAAATTAAAATCTAATGATCTTCTAAATAATACAAGGGTCCTTGTAACTTTTTAAATAATTTTTGCTCATAAATTATCTCAACAGATTTTGATTTCTTATAGTTTTAATTCTGTGTTGAAATTCTATTCAAATAATTTGTTTATAAAAAATTTATTAAATAGTTATTAAAAAATAAACTCTTTAAAAAGTGTCTAATTCTAAACGAAAGTATATTTTATCCTTTATATTCCCGCTTGATTCATTAAAATTGGTTCATTCATTTAGGAGAAATAAAATTTTGTTTAAAAAATTGCAAAAAAATTATTTTGCAATAACTTTTATAAAAAAATATTTTTATTTCTGTTTTTTGGTAAGCACATTCCTAAAGCCAAATAGAAATGTTTTCTCAACATTGCGATTAAAAAAAAGTATTTTTTTTATTTTTCCTGAAAATTTCACAAATTCGGACCCAGAAGAAATGATATATAAATAGAAATTGTGAAATAGTAAATTACCTGATCGAAGCGTTTATGAGATACTCTGGTGGAACGTGAAAGTCAATGTCTTGTGGCCGACAAGATGTTTCTGCCCAAGGACCTCCAAAATTCTGATAAAGATTTTCCGGCGAATTAAGATTAAGTCCTAATGCAGTGAGATCTTGCCCTAACGCCAAAGATACAAGATTTGGATCTGTTTCTGATGCTCTAATAAACGTTAAGAGTCCCACCATTCCAAATTGATCTTTGACCATACTGGATGGTATATTTGTTACTTTACCTAGAACAAAAAAATTATTCGCGTCAAATTAATTTCCTCATTATAAAGAATTTGCAATTTATCTCAAGATTATAATGTCAATAAAATAATTCAAAATTAATACACGTGTATGAGAAGTGAGAAAAATTATTATTCAACAATTAAAAATAAAAAAAAAATTAATTTACATTTCCTGCTATTAATTTTCCTTGAAATTTGATTCCATTATTATTTATTACATTTTCTTTATTTTCCAACAGCGAAGAGAAATTCTTTACTTTTCGTTATATTCATACTATTTTATTATTTTTCCTTTTTTATTTATTTACTTAAATAAATTAGTTTCAATAAAACATTTCTCACCGTCAGGAGACGTTTGAATTCCTCTTTTAGATGCTTGCAATTTTTCCGAGCCTGGAGCCCTGTTGACTTGTAGAATGTCTTGACTAATTTCTGGACCAAGACCAACGGACATTCCTTTATCACCTGACACGCCACCACCGGGGGACGGTCCTTCCCTACTTTGAGTTCCCGGTAGAGCTGGAAAATCTTCCGAGCTCATCGTAAATTCACTCGGCTCAGACGTTGGTTGTTTCACCATACCGACTAAAATATTAAGAATTATTCATAGTGGAATTGTCGATATCACATTACCGAGCTGAATAATAAATGTATCTTTAGATAAGAAGGACAAGCTTGCACCATTTCACATTCACTTATATTTTTTCCAAAAAAAATAAGAAAAACACAAACTACACAAAGGGAACAAAACAAGAAGACTAAAAAAATATACACATGCACTCAACGTCAAATAAAATAACAAAAAAAACAAATTCGGGGTCAATACAAGGATTAATTACACTTATTACTCAAGGACTGAATATAAAAATTAAAAGGAAACATCCTACGTATACAATTATATATAAACAACAATCTAATCTATCTAAATAAAAATCTAATCTATACAAATAATAATCTATTCTATACAAATAATTATTAATTTATACAGTCAATTATAGAAAATATAAATATTAAAAATGTACAATCTACGTATGAAAAATATATAAAAAATGTTCATAAAAATATATCCCAGATGATAAATTGAGAAAAACGTATAAAAAATGTATAAAATATATGCTGTGTAAAATACGTTTAAGAACCTAAAAGCATCACGTGTAAAATACATCGTACGTAAGAAAATTACAAAACATCTGCATAAATAAAAAAAAAAAACGGTAACAAAAATTTAAAGATGCAAGTGTTTTTCTTTCGTTTACCATCGCTTCGTAACAAAATAAAAAATAAATAAATAAATAAAAATTCTTTGTCGCGACCAACAAGATTTACTCGGTGCTAGGAATCACGTGGGACTAACCATAAGGTTGCTTCCCTGGCATGGGACTAGGTTGAGGCATAGAATCACCCTGACCTCGATTGGTCAATGAGGGGAATTCTGAAAGGTCCAAAAGTGGCGGTGTACTGGTATCGCCGCCACCCCCGCTGCCAAATACCGAATGAAAATTGTTGATCGCTCCTTGAGATCCGTAATTGCGGCTTGGAGGTATTCCAAAACTGCCCATACTACCCATTGGATTAGAATTTCTGAAAAAACAAAACATTATCAATCCCCGCTAATTTCAATTTAACCGATTTCTTTTCACAATTCTTTTTCTTTATGCATTCGAAACATTTAATTTAATAAAATTTGAATCGAATATTTAGTCAATTCAAAACTCATTTCGGGCAAGGAAAACAAAAAAAGATTATTTAAGCAGTTGAGAAGTTCGATAAAGAATAAGATTGTGGAAAGAAATTGTATTCAAATTTTTTGTTTTTTTTTTTTTTGAGTGAAAGAACTGACCCAAGAGCTGGCATTGTACGCCTATCAGTGAAAGCCCTTTGACTAAAGAGTCCCCTACTTCCCATAGGCGAAAGTTGTTGTTGAGACTGATGCCCAGCAGGTTGAACGCCTCCTGAACCAGTTGCTCCAGGATAAACGTTGGGACCAATAACCGAGATGTTCGCTGTACTCGAAGAGCTTGCTGATGAGCCTGAGAACATTCCCGAGGTAGGTGTGACATGACCCGTGAGGGTCGTCGAGCTTAAGCCCCCCCCACCACCCCCACGTGTAGCTAGACTTGCGTTTGCGATACTCCGAGGTGGTTGCTCAAAGTTCAGGTTGGCCATAGCCTGGTGGCTCCACTATAAAGTACCTGCTGGGACAATTAAATTACACCTGTCGTTTATAATTAAATTAAATCATTTCATTCACCATTTAAAAAAAAAATCCTTCCTCTATCAGAAAGGTTTATACGCATCTTAACATCTCTCAAAGAAGTCTTCCTTTAGAAAAATTTTACTCTACAAAAAATATTCGATTTAATGAAAATAGCACATTGAACACGCCATTTTCATTGAAATTCACAATTTTAGTGTCTTCCAATTGTTCTAATATCTCTTAAATCTCATTACAAGTTTTGTTTACATACATTTGAAAACTTTCACAAATCATAAAATTTCCGATCATTCGAATTAAAAATTTACTGATGAAATCTAATATCTCTCTGTAAAATAAAACAAAGTTATGTCCTGATTTAAAAAAAAAATGATTTCTAAAAAATCGTCAATTACCTTGAACAAGTGGTAAATTGTAACCAATAAGATTGCCACACAGTTTAAAATATATATCTTAAATAAACACTGGAGTTTGATACATATCAATGATCTCGTGTAATAATAAATATGTTGCTACGCAGATATATAATCGTTTTTAAAAACGAATAGTTAAAAAAGTATTTGAAAAATAGTGAATAATTTTGACTAAAGAAACATAAATAAAAAACACACAAATACGTCAAGTAGTGATGATTAACATTATTCCAAAGATATTAAATATCTAACTTTTTTGTTAATTTATCAAAATATCATTTACCATAAACTGTCATGGGATTGAGGTTGTGTTGGGTTATATGAGATTTCTCTAGAACCTTTGGAGCCAATTTACATTTTTTGATAAAAACAAATACATAATGGACGCTTATAGCATTTTTGTTAATACCAATGAAATGGAGAAAATTTTCTATTAAAAACATGCATTTAAAAACCACCACGCTTCTTTTTTTTGACATAAAGCTTCCCTGGCTTCTATTGCTTGTGGGGGGGAAAAATCAACGTTATACTTTTCGATTCTTTCATTAATTAAGGATATGCGTAACAGGCATAAGGTTTTAAAAAGAAATGTCCCACGTTTAGGTCACAAAAACAAGTAAATCCTGGAAACAAAATAACCCGTAGACGATGATATTAACATTTACCCAGGCCACGGTCAAGTGACAGGCATAAGGAAACAAAGGTTATAGTGCAAGCATTTCGGGAACCCGTGATTTTCAAGATACCAAAACACTGTTACCTATTTTATCTGTACAAACTGCAAATCACTGTGTATAGAATTCAATCGAATTCATGATAAACTTTGGATTATGAACGAATTATTGCAAAGCGATGCGTTTTGTTTTGGACAATCACTTTTTCCAACACTTGAGTCCTTTGCAACTAGCAACTAGAACACTATATTGCACGAGGGGAGGGGGTCATATCCCTAGATTTAGAGGTTATGTTAACAAAATCTGAGCTTTTAGAGTCAAAATTTTATGTTAATTGTATTATATCAATGAATTTATAACTCTACATCTTTTGACAATAATTATTTCCACACTTGTATATAAATTGGGCCACTTAATATATGGTAAACACAAAAACTAATGTATTCAAAGATTGCTGAATTTGACAGTTGATCGATTTGACTTATTATCAATCAAACAAGTCAATTTCTACATTACCGATTATATACAACTGTATTCAATTTATCAATTGAAAAAATGTTTATAACCTCAAATCTTAGAAAATAAAATTTTATTCTTACACTCAGAGTGTTGTTAAATCTTCTCTGTTTAAGTAAACTATTTATTGGAGATTCTTGAAACATTTTAAATGGTTTGAAAATATTTAAGTTCTTTAATTGACTAATTTTCATTTTTGGGCGAGAGATGCGTGCGCATCTATCATATGACCGTCATTAGACTTACAGAAAATTGGTTGTGCTCCTTAGGCGTTGACTGTAATTCTCTCAACAATTTTGTAAATTCGGGAAAATTTTGTGCTTTTTGTGGAAAATCTTTAATTATAACATCATAAAAACAAGCTATTCATCATGGCTCTCAGCGATGCAGATGTTCAGAAACAGGTAATTTACAGCTCCATTTCTTAAAACGACGTTCTTGTCTTCTCTATTGAAACAATAATCTTTTACTATATTTATTATTTCTTAAAATATTCAAGTATAGAATTTAGTCATCTAAATATTTTATGCCCACAGTTTAATATTTTATAATTTTGTATTAGTTTACTTATTTTCATATTTCTGTTGTGATAATTTTAACCAATTTTAATCAATAACTTAGTTCTAACTAGTTTCCAATGACCATTATATTATAATCATATTTCTTATAATCAATTATTGATAATTGTATAAATCTCATTTTATTACTTCTGATGATAATTTTGTAATCAAATTATTTATTTACTTAATTTTTAGCTTAAACTTTCGATAGAAAAAGGAAATAGGAAATGAATGAACTGTCACATGATGTCAGTATGCTTGAAATGTAAATGAGAGGATTAATTTTTTTTAGTAATTTTGTTAAATTTTCAATTACCTGCTTTTGAATGAATCGTTTTATTCACGTTATTATATTTAATTTGAGTTTAGAATCGAATAAAATATGAACTGTTTTGTTGGAATTTTCTTTTTTTCCAGTTTTGATTTTTTAATTAAGTGTAAAAGTTAACAATCACTCCGAGTCAAAATCATAAATCTGTCTATTTGACTCGGAGTGATCGTTAACTTTAACATTTAATTAATTTGGAAACCGAGTGATAGAAGCATTATTATTAATTGATTTTTTAAACTAAAGATGTTCTGATTTTTTTTAATAATGGGAATAATATTTGTTGAATTCTGAATTTAGATAAAGCATATGATGGCTTTTATCGAACAAGAGGCCAACGAGAAAGCAGAAGAAATCGATGCTAAAGCTGAAGAAGAATTCAATATTGAAAAGGGTCGTTTAGTCCAACAGCAGCGACTTAAAATTATGGAATATTATGAAAAAAAGGAAAAACAAGTTGAATTACAAAAGAAGATGTGAGCATCGAAATTTAATTAAATTTTCTCTAGCTGATAAGAAAACGCTACATTTGTTAATTAGAAGTAGATTTTAAATTAATTTTTTTTCTATTTGAAATTCAGAGAAAAAAATTTAACAGTTAAATTTTTCCTTTTAGTCAATCTTCAAATATGTTGAATCAAGCAAGGCTAAAGGTTCTCAAAGTTCGCGAGGATCATGTAAGAAATGTTCTTGATGAGGCTAGAAAAAGATTAGGCGAAATTACCCAGAATCCATCTCGATATGGTGAAATTTTGAAGCTCCTCATTATTCAAGGACTTTATCAAGTATGTTTTTTTTTTATTATGAATGTTAGTAAATTTTATATATTTACTATTTTTTAAACAATTTAAAATTTTCCAGCTCATGGAACCAAATGTTATAATTCGTGTACGTCAAATGGATCAACCACTCGTTGAATCATTATTTAGTGATATTCAAAACACCTATAAAAATTCCTTTAAAAAGGATATTGCTCTAAAAGTAGATTCTGACAATTTTCTTCCTCCCGAAAGTTGCGGAGGAGTTGAGCTCATTGCTCATAAAGGTAAATAAAAAGAAAGTTAAATTTGAAAATAAATTATTGAATTTGATCCATGGTTTATAAAACATTTTTCTCTTTTTCCAGGACGTATAAAGATTTGCAACACTCTGGAATCAAGATTAGAATTGATTGCTCAGCAACTGATTTCCGAGATTCGTTGCGCTCTCTTTGGAAGCAATCAAAACCGCAAATTCACCGATTAAACGCAACAAATTAACATCAATTTTCAACATTCCCTGCTCTAAAAAAATAGTAGTTTAAATTATTATTTATCAGAATAAAAGCAGAATCGAAAATTGTATTATATCCCGTAAAATCGATATTCAATTTTGTTTCTCAATATAATTGCCAAGTAGTGAAATAATTGATTTTATTCTTATTACGGGAATAATAGGTGTATATGAAATTATTATTTTTTCGCTCCGTAAAGTTATAAACATGCTTTGATTAAGCAAAAACACAAATATTGTGAAAGTATACTATTATTATTGTGAATTATTTTAATGAGATTTTATGGATTGTTAAAAATTTCAACTTACCTCAAGAACTTAATCTTATTATATATATTAAAGAAAAGAGAAATATACGTGTCTTGCTCGTTTTCAAACGTTGAATATTGTTCGTTGTGATTATACAAAAAAAAACAGAAGAGTATTTGTCTAGTATTTTAGAAATCATTGCTTATTTGTACAAAATTACAATTCAAATTCAAATTTCAAGGGAATTCATTCCCTCGAAAATATTATCACACTTAACGTCCTTGTTGAGAAAAAAAATGCAATTAACAAATTATTGTACATATGCATATGTAATATACTTAAAATTAACTAAACTTGTTCTGATTGACTAAACAGATAAAAAGTGTGTAAAATAAACTGTAAAAAAAGGTCAAAAAGAGATTAAAAGTCCGTTACCTTTTAATCTTTAGAGATTCATTTTAAAGGTTCGACTAAATTATGACACATTAGTAATAAAATAGAAGTAAAGTGGAGATTTTTCTTTTTAACATCTATATTTTTAAGTAACAATAGACAAGGCAGTGAATTGTAGACCGCCCATTAAAGTCATTTAACAACATTTTGATTTTCTTTTGACATACATTTTTGCATCTGACATTCACATATATTTATTTATATATATAACATTTTTACGATTTTCATATTAGCACACGTCGAGTTTTACAATAAAATGTACAATCTCTCATAATTACAAAAACCATAAACAATGGTTCTTTTTAAGCAGAAGCAGAAAAGCCAAAAATTAGCCAAATTCCAATAGGAATTTTTTTCCAAAATTTTAATCAAATTAAATAATTTTTTACACCTAATTCTTTTTTAATTTAAAACTAAATTTTGAATGAATTATCAAAATTAATTAACATTAATTTAATCCTATAAATATCAAATTTCCAGTTTAAGAAGAATTGATTTGCGATAGTTTTTCTTATTTTACCATTTTTTTCACTACATAATTAGAGATCTTGAGTTAAATTTTTTGATTTCAAGAATTTGTTCTTTCGATATACTTTTGCGATATGGCATATAGATGATATGAAAATCAGTAAATATAAACTAGATTCAAGAAGAGATAGAAATCTGAATAAAAATTACTAAAAGTGGCACTAAACGCGCCATATTAAATTGTTCCTCGTTAAAAATAAATACTTTTCATATTACTACTTTCATAATTTATACAAAGCTTCTTTTTCTTCGGATGGAGACAATAGAAATTTACTTTCAGAGATCGAGCAATGATCTTAATTGACCATCTTTTACGATTCTTTTCTAATGGCTTCAGGAAATTGAAAAAGAACAAACCAAAGAAATACAGTGATATTTTCCCCTTTTCTTTTGGAAATAGTTAAGTTTTTTATTCCCAAATTAAAAACGGGAAAATATTTACATGGAAGATCAATAAAATTATTTTAAAAATAAAATAAAATTTCATAAATTCTAAGTTTATAAACCTATAGAAATACGTTGTATTAAAATGTTCTAAAGAATTTGATTATTATTGAAAAGAATTTTAAATAAATTTAAAAATGTACAAAAATAAATTATCCTGAAGCCATAATTATTGAATGCGCAGAAATTATGAAATGGCTAGAAGAAAATATTTTTCTAAATACTTGGTAGTTATTGTCGTTTTCTTAGCAAATTCTGTTCTTTAACAATTCGTCTATAAAGTGGCAAAATTTTACTTGAGACCCATTAATTGTTCAGCCACTCCGAGGTAATAGACAGTTTGTGCTATTCCGAATAATGGTGCGATGACTATCATTCTGCAAGCACCGCCTTTAAAGAACGCTGTTGGTCCTTCGTTCTTCAAAGTTTTACTAAAACAAAAATAAATTAAATTAATTAATTTTTCATTTCATTGCAAAAATAGAAATTAGACAATATTTCCAATTTTCGAGATTTTTTCCATTTAATGTAACGTTTAAAAAAAATCAACTAGAATCGAAATTCAAGTTAAGCTTTAATTTAATTAAATAAAATTAAGCCTTAATTTTATTTAATTAAATTAAATTTTGATTTAGTTAAATAAAATGAAGTTCTAATTTAATTAAATAAAAATTAATATACCCGATGCAGTCCATGACACCATTATAAGTGGGTTCACCAGGAGCTTTATTTATCGCTTGAAGCCTAGTTTTTATAACGTCGAAGGGATTAACAGCTAATGCTGCTGTAGAACCAGCAGCACATCCTGCGAGGAATGAACACCAAAATACAGCTGTAAATATATGAACAAAAAATTATGAGAGAAGCTTCGTGATTAATAATTAAGTTGATTATTAATAAATTGACTAACTACTTCATAAATTCACTAACTACTTAATAAATTTACTAATTACTAAATTTACTAACAAATAAACTAATATTAATTTCTAAAATTCAACTCACACGACCCATCTTCCCGTTTTGGTCCCAGAGCATTAAGATTCGCAAAAAGTGGAAAATATATAACAGAAAATGTAACATCTCGAAGAGCTGTTGCTCCCGTTCCTTGATAAAGTCCTAAAATTCCTCTTTTTTTCAATAAAGTTTTCGTCAACGACCACGCTGATATCTTTGGTACTTCTTTTCCAGCTGAAAAAACAAAACATTTTGGTTAAACAAAGTTTTTCCTTGCTTTTTAATTTATTTTCCCCTAGAAACAATTTTTTAAAGTTAAAAGTTAAGTTAAACAAATTTTTTTAATATATAGGTTTAAAAAATAGAAGTACTTGTACAATATTTAAAAACAGTTATTTTCGTTTTCTTTTACTTCAATATTGTTTCGTTATCATTTCTCTATTTTTCTCTATTCAGTAATCTTGTTAATTCTTTTCTGTTTGAATTCGATTTACTCCCTTTTGGAAATTTTGAAGAATTTTTTCTATTCTGACGAATTTTTCTTTTGAAATAATTATTTAAAATATAATAGCTAAGAAATATAATAAACTAATTAATATAGTAACTTAAAAGAAAAGAATATTTAAAAAATATAATTTCTTTTGACGTATCTGATGAAATATGTCAAGGTCAGTATTACTTAATCTTTTATACTCGCAGTTGTATCGTATCAAGAATTCTGAATGTTTTGCCAAAAATTCGTCAATCAGAAAATACATAAATCAAATTTTATGTTCGAGCACATGCGTCCAATGTTCTTTTTTTTGTTCTCTATTTTTTTACTTTTCTTATCTATAACATAGAACGTAATTAAAGTAACTGTTATTAAAAATACAGTAGAACCTTGATTAACTTAAAATTTTACAACTCTTTTAACTTTTAAATTATTTTCCTTGAAAATTTTACTTATCTCCACTAAAATGGTAATTAAGTTTATCTAGACTCTACTGTAATGGTAATTAGATTTATCAAGACTCTACTGTATACCTAATGGCAATTAAATACAGTACAAATTAAATTAAAAAAGAAATTTAATTTGTAAAATTTCCCACAATGGATAAATAAAAAAATGCATGAAAAATGAATAAAATATATTGATAAGAAAATAATATTATTAATTGTTATAATATTATAATGTTATTGCAATAGCATTATATTTATAATAATAATTATAAATGCTGTCAATTTTCAGAATACTTGGAAATTAGAAATAATTAAAATTTAATGTACCGCTTTTTGCAGCAGCTGCAACTCTGCCTGCGTCTTGCATTTGAATTTTAAGTAATTCCATTGGCGTTGTAATGACAATTTGACATGCTCCTGCGGAACCTCCGGCAATCATTTCACGTATAAGCGGAAGAGGTTGGCTAATTCAATAAGCAATATTAATTTCAATGTTTCAACTAATTTACGAACTATATTAATATTTATTGTACTAATTAATGAATTATTTTATTTATTAATTTAGTAACTATTTTATTTACTAATAATTAATATTTATAATATCTCTATTAATTTATATATTTTTGAATAAATAATTATATTGATAATAAATGGAAAATATAAGTACCCTGGTGCAGGAGTTAAATAATGCCGAAACATATCATTAGCGGCAAGTTTAATAGCTTTTTCCGGAGTAATTAAAAGAATATTTACTGCTGAGCCTTTGTACATTCCAAAATAACCTTCCGCTCTATACGTTTTTCTGAAGCAGTCCAACCTGTTAAAAATTATAAAATTTTTGTTTATTTACAGCATAATATTTATAGGTAATAAATAATAATTACAAATTAGATTTTATAAATTAATTAAAATATAAATTTAAATAAATAAAAATGTTAAATAACAATTTTTTCATCTCACAGACAAAATTATTTCCTAAAAACAAAATAATAAATGAACAATAAAATTGGGTCAGAAATTCGTGAAATTTTCACAAAAAATAAAAATTATTTTTTTTAAATCAATTTTGATTTCTTGTAGTTTTAATTCTATGTTGATTATTTTTTCAAATTTTTAAAAAGCGCAAAAAATTAAAAATAATTTGTTTATAAAAAATTTTTATTAAATAATTATTAAAAAATAAAAAACAAATTTAGAGCTATGAAAAAATGGGGGACTAACTCTTCTGAATATATAAAAATTCTGGGATAAAAGATAAATATTAAAAAATAAACTCTTTAAAAAGTCTAATTCTAAACGAAAGTATATTTTTATAAATATACTTTATATTCCCGCTTGATTCATTAAAATTGGTTCATTCATTTAGGAGAAATAAAATTTTGTTTAAAAAGTTGCAGAAAAATTTATTTTGGAATAACTTTTATAAAAAAAATGTTTTATTTCTGTTTTTTGGTAAACACATTCCTAAGGCCAAATAGAAATGTTTTTTAAAAAATTCGATTTAAAAAAAATCATTTTATTTTTCGTGAAAATGTCACGAATTCTTGCCCAATTACAAAATAAATATATAAATTTGAATTTATAAATATTTTCTTTAATAATTTCTAAAAGTTAATCTTGAATTATTTACCATGTGTAAAATTAAAAATCTTAAAGAAACAAAAATGGCAATTTACATTGAGGAATACATCCTTTCTCCTTTTGGTCCAATAACTTGATTTTGCAGTCGCGTCTTAACCAAATCCAATGGAAAAACCACGGACACTCCAATAATTCCAGCAATTCCGCCATTGACGATTTTTGGAATGAGTCTAAAATCAATTTCTATTAATAAAATGTAATATAATAATTTTTTAATCTCACAAAAAAATAATTATTGCCTAAAAAAAATGTGTGTTTTTTCAATTTATTATTTTTTTCTATTTAAAATAGTAGAAAATATTCTACTATTTTATTCTCGATCTATTATTTTACTACTACATTTCTACCAAATATACAGCAAAACTACTTTAGCCACATGCTCTTAAAAGCACTTTATTGATTGAATAAAGCCCAGGTAAAGGAAAAAAAAAATTGTGAAATTTTATCAACTAAAAGCATATTAAATATACATATACATGCATTCTACATACGTAATACAACCAACATCTATAACTATAATACACATAAATTTATCAATAATTTAATAGACAATTTTCTTTTCTAATAAATAATTACTTTTCATCCATATTGTACTTCCAAATAAAATCTTTTGTTTAAGTTGAAAAAAATGAATTTTAGAGAAATTGTTAAACTTAACAGAAAGCGATAAATTTCAGAATTAATTATTAATTTATCAAACCATTAATTATAAGCTGAATTGTTAAAAATTTATATTATTCCGAATCAAGTTCAATAATTAATAATTAATTAATTAAATGATTAACTAATTTATATTATTTAGAATCAAATTCAATATCTTAATAAGTAATCATTTTTATTGAAAAAGAAAAGTAGAAAAAATAAAATTGTCGAGAAAATTTTTTGAAAATTTCATGAAAAATTATTTGAAAAAAGCATTTTAAAGAATTAATTTTATTACCAAAAGACGTTCACGAAGAATACTAGAATGCAGTAGGGGGTTAAAAGTGTTAATAACGAAAGGCGTCACGTCATTTTTTATTTTTTTTCATTTTTTTTTTTTTTGAGAAAAATTAAGACTATTCAAAAATCTAAAATGGAAGGTAGTGTTGATTTCTATTTAAAAAAAAAGAATTAATAGTGATTACGAAATTATTTATACTTTTAAATTGGTGCTGTTGAGAATGGAATATTTCTGCGCACAAAACAATTTCTTATAGAAGACTCACATTTTTTTCTTTTCTTTTTTGATCCAAGTTTGGTTCGATGCAAATAATCATATTGGGAAAAATCCGTCAGCGAGAGATTGAAGAAGATTGATCGTCTTATCTGGTGGAGGGTGACACAACTCTTCGGTTTATTTAAAAATTTTTTTTCTAATTTTCTGATAGAAGAAGTAAGACGACACCATTTCGCTGCTTTAAAATATTATCACAGTGCAATGAGATTATTTTATTCTAATTTATCTACTTTTTTTGTGACTTATTAACGTTCGGCATTCGATATACACCATTAAAAAATATTTTCAAAATCTTATCGGTTCAAAAAAGTAAAAAATTTTTCAAAAACACCAGGTTTATAATGGAAATTTTTGACACTACAATTTTAGATTTTAAAACATGGAAAAAGGAAAAATATAATTTTTCATGTTTTTTGTCAAAAATAATTACAAAGAAAAAGAATGGAATTATGAAAGAAGTTCAAAAAATAATTTTAAACACATACTTATTAAAATGTTAATTTAAATACTGAATGCAAAAACTATGGATGCAAAGGAATAATTAATCAATCCAAGGAAATTAAATTTATAAAATATTCACCATGCAGTTTTATAAATATTTTGGATAAAATTTTATGTTAAGCTTTAAAAATAATGTTTTGTAAATGAGTAGAAGAGAGTTACAAATATCACATCAATTTATAAGATTGGGATAATTATTATTAAATTTATTTAAGAAAAATAATAATAATTATAATAAACATGAAAATTCAGTAAAGGAAAAAAACAAATTGATTAGATTGTAACAATGTGAAAAATTGAATTGTTTTGTCACTTCTCTTCTACAAGCAAATAATGATTCAAATATCATGCAAAACGTCTATTAGTCTTGATTAAGTTAAATGGTCATTGTATCTGGAGACATTCAGTTCACACGTGACTTTATGCACTATAATAAAATGCATTTATAAAAATATTATTAGAAGAATTCTAAACTTAAAGAAAGAAATGTCAAAAGTAATAAATATTTTCTTAATACAAAAAATTTATGAAAAAGGTTACCTTTATTCATTGGCACAATAAAGAGTTTATTTTTGATATGGCTTCTCGAGTTTTGAATAAAAGATATTTTTAAATACATTGCAGAACACATATATGTATATATTTTACAGATGCTTCAAGTTTTAATAACATTTAAGTGTCAAAGCTTGCAGAAAACATGTTTAATTTTTGATAAAAGAATATGTTAGATATCAGTTTAAACAAATAGAAATTTAATTACTGAATTAAACGTAATCTATCGAATGAAGAACAAAACTAGGAAATAAATATTGAATTTTGAAATAGTTCTTTTAATCTTAATCAAGTGTTTTTTTTTAAATCTTCAATAAAACAGAAACAATATTTCATTATTTAATATAATTTTCTACTCACTTAAAT
This sequence comes from Leptopilina drosophilae, assembly GCA_032873175.1. Lineage (NCBI taxonomy): Eukaryota > Metazoa > Arthropoda > Insecta > Hymenoptera > Figitidae > Leptopilina > Leptopilina drosophilae. The sequence goes on from CM065481.1 coordinate 24,055,751, forward strand.
TTTGGTTGTTCGTTGTTCAAGGACATCTTTCCTTTTTAAATCTGTCAAAAATATTCCTTATTTAGTTTTTTTCACATCACTTTCTTTCTTTTATGTTCATTATTTTAATGTGAATAAATTACCATTAAATTATAAATAACAAGTCATTTGATTTTTTATTAATTAAAGTTTCATTGAGAATAATTAGTTTTTTAAATTGACTGGTAAATTTAAAGTAAATCATTTTCAAACTTTTTAAATGAATGTGGAAAAAGACATCTATTATTATAAACAATATTTAATATTTCAATTTCCCCACCATTTAAGAGATTAGTTTAGAAAATAAAAAGAAGAATTTGACATATACAATTTGTAGGTTATGTTTAGTGAAATATTATTGAAAAATATAATAAAATATACAAGCGTTTAAAAAAATGTAAATTAAAATTTTTCGGAATAAATTTGAAAGGAATTTCATAAAATTTAAACTTACATTTTAAATATGACCTAATTTTTTAAATAGATTTGACTTTTCTTCTTGCCTTCTTCCACCTTCAACAATCAACTGACATAAAGTTGCAGTGTTGCCAGATTTGTCTAAACTCACGTGCGTTGTGTCTGTCATTCTAAAAAAAATGTCACGTGACTTAAAATCTATTTTTAAAAAACAGTATTCTAAAAGCATTTTTCTTTTATAAATAAAAATGTAAATAAAGAATAGGTTTTATATTCAATTTTAAATTAATTAGTTTACAGGAAATTTATACAGTTTACGTAATTATGAATATTCGATTTTAATAGCCAGTTGATATTTATCGATTTGATCAGGGTTGGGTAGTTAATTGACCACCTAGCGGAGAAAGTGCTAAGCATTTCTTTTTGGCGCTGAACTGGGAGTTTCCTGTCGCTGGAAGACGGTTATTATTTATTTATAATAATTATAAAAAATGTAACAAAAAGTAATATTGTTTATTTCATCTAATCGTTTATTTAATATTGAAGAAGCAGAATTTATGTGATGTAAATTATAAATAAGTGAGTAGTATCGGGAGAGAGATCGTGACTGTGTTGCATTTATCAGTTTGCATAAATATCGACAATCTCGCAGAAATACTCTCAAAAAATGTGTTTATTAGTGAAAATTTTCACATTTGTTATTGTTACAAGTGTGGATTTTCATTGGACTGGAATAAATTCATGTTACCAACAATTGTGTGTAAAATTAATAAAACATAGTTTTGTTTATGATCAACTTGGTATATACAGTTCAAGGTGGAAGAAAAGGAAGAAGAAAGGAGGCGATTTTCCGATTTTTGGAGACCACGAGGATGTTGACATTATTTCGACATGAAAGTCAGTGATCGGTAAGTCTTTTATTTTATGTTGAATTTTAAATTAAGTGTTGAATTTATTATTTTCGAAAGAAGTTTTTAGAAATTCCCTTATTTGCTATAAATGTTTATTTATAAGACAATAGGCTGGCTCAAAAAATAACTCACAAATTAGAAAGAAAGAAAATATTTATTCATTTACAATTATTCGAAATATCTTAATTACTTTTCAACTCGCATTTCTCTATTCCGATCTATCCATATCTTTCAAAGTACTCATAAATATAAACGGAGGACCGAGTAGAAAAAATGTCATAATTCCCAAAGATACATATATTTTCTGCAAAAATAATCAAAATAATTCTCTGTGTTAGTGTTTTCCAATAATCTTTTTTTTTTAATAATATGTCTGTAATAAAATATCATATTTTAACGATAAAATAAAATTTTTAAATTAATTTACCTGCTTGCTTACACGATTGAAAGGCTTTGTAGAAACTGGACCATACTTTAACAAATAAGAACGCTTCTGAACGTGAAAACAATTTGTAATTAAATTTCGCTCAAATATTTTCCAATTCTTCGCATTAAAAGTTCCAAGAGTTGCATTCATTTTATACAATGTTTTGAAATCCTTTTTTGTCAATGAACTTCAGTTCGCTTTTTGAAAAAACATATTTCAATAGAAACAAAAAACGTACAATTTTTTCTCGATGCACTATCACTTTTTTTGCTTCGATAGTCATTTTTTTATTTCATTTTTTTAATTTAAATTATCTAGATATTAATAATTTAAATAAAAAGATTTGGATGGAAAAAATTATGATGAAATCATTATTCTCTTTTTTATTAAGAAAAAATTTATTATCAATATAATTATTATCAAATGAACTTTTTTTAACAAAAATAATCGATATATTATATTTCACAATACTTTTTTGCTTCCTCGTGAAGGAAGCTTTTTTTTACTGTACACGCCGCCTTTTATCTTTTACATATTATAAAAGTCCGGGAATCCAACTCTTACCTGAAAAAAATATAATTTAAGTAATAGGAAATGTAAATAACGGCAATTTTTTATTATTGGTTCAATTTAAAGTCAATTCGGATATTTTAGAAATATTTCTAAAAATATTATATATTTACCACTTGCGACGGAATAAAGTTTTTGAGTTTCCTCTGGACTCAATTTTAGAATTGTATTAAGTACAGGAATTAAATGATTTTTCTCGTCTCCATTTTTTAATGTAACAAACTGAAAAAATCAATAATTTTTTCAATTTTAAAAAATCTTTCAGTTAATTATGAATAAAGATATATTATATAATAATTATTTTATAATTTTTCTTCATTTATATTAATTATTATTATTTTTATTTATAATATTATTCTATTATCAATTGATTTTATTTTTAACAATGATTTTCCTAAATTTTCCAACGTTCTAATGAATGTCGATATTTTTTTACTGAACGAAGTATTTTTTAATATAAATATTTTTATAAATTACTGAAATAAAAATTAAAGACAAATAAAAAAATTTGACATTTTGTAAATTTTTTTATTAATAGACAATCTAATATTTTTGTATAATAAAATTGAAATTAAAGATAAAACAAATAAATTTCATTCATTTAAACGTTCAACAATTTAGGAACATAATTTTAATTATTTTTCATTTCTTAGAAAAATAATTGTTTAATGAAATTTGTAATGAAAAATTTTAAATGAAAAAAAGAATTTCGTATATTACCTTGAAAACGACATTTTTAAGATATTCAAAATTATTTGCGTGTTGCTCTCTCTCTACACTTCGTTGTTGCCTGCGAATATCTTCCTTCAAAATTTCATTTAATTGCGTTAATTTTGCAATATCTCGTTCAGCGTCTGCTAAAAGAACCGTTAAATGTTTAACTCTTCGTTCGCAGACTTCAAATTCTTGTCTGCTCACTTTTTGAGGTAAAACAGGTTGAATTTCAGTTGGATTATAATCGTCCGACGAATTGAGTAGTTCATCGAGAGGTATTAATGAATGCTTGCGATATCTTTCTCCATTTGTTAGCACAATAGGACAAGAGTCAATACTTTCTGATCCCTGTAAACAATAATTTTTATTTGTATTTTTTTCTCTATTATTTAATCAATGAAGAAAAGTCAACACTTTTCTTAAATTATTATTAAAAATTATCGATTCAATAGGCTTTACATTTTGCCTACCTCACATTCTTCTCGTTCAATTAGCGGAATTTCTTGCAATCGCGTTTGTTGACTAGAATCTGTATTATATTCAAAATTCCTCTCTTGGGAAATAGCTCTCGGAGTGTCGGAAAATTCGGCCAATTTCATTTTTTCCAATTCGAATTTTAAATCGTGATTTTGTTGTTCGAAATGTTCCCTCGTTGCCCTTAGCTCGGTCTATTAATTTGAAAAATTGATTATTTTTTCTTTTTTTAGTAGTAGAACTAATTTTTATTTTTTGAAACTTTCTTTTTTTTGTTCAGCAAATAACTTATTTTTTTAAAATAAATTACCTTGTGATTTTTTTGTAAATTCTCCAATTCCTTTTTGTGGTCGGCAATTATTTTCTCAATTTTTAGTTCTTGCGATCTGTATTGTTCAGTGAGGGAAGAAATTTCTTGACGTGAATTTAATTGCCGTCTATTCGATTCTGTGAGGCTTTCTAAAGTACGATTTTTCTCTTCCTTAAGTATCATTAACTCCTTGGACAGCATTTCTAATTTTTGTCTGAAGGGAAATACTTGATTAATATAAATATGTTTCTGATAAATTTTTGAGTACTTTATAAATTTAGAGTTTCTTACTCATAAATTTCGAGTTTTTCCTGAAAATGTTTATTTTGCTGTTGTGATTGTAATAATTCTTCTTCTATTTCAACAATACTTTTTCCGCCAAGTCCTATTTCTTTATTTTGATTTTGTTTCGTTCTAAGAACACTTTGCGCTCTTCTCTTATAACCACTGAATTCTTCTTTTAAATTTTCCGTCTCCTTTTTAGAGTTCGTTAAAGCTGAATTTAAATGCGATATTTCGGTTGTCATATCTCTCAACTGTAAAAGAAAAAATATATTTTAAATTGAGAAAAAGTGAAATATTAAAATAAATAACGAAATATTAATTTGGAAGCAGAAGTAAAATAAATTTCCGTATTTGTATTACCTGATTTTCTAGAATGTCCTTTTTTGTTTTAAATTCATTTGTTAGTATTTCTCTACTAGTTTCTAGGGATTCGATTTTTTTCAATAAATTTGTTTTCTCGTTTTGAGAGTCTTTTAATTGGAATAAAAAGTCTTGAATCTCTCGTTGCATTCTTTCGGTTTCAAGCCTCATTTCGTTCACTTCTGCTTTTATGTTTTCATTTCTCTCCTCTAGATTCGTGACTTGGTTTGTTTTTTTCAAACAACTACTTCGCATCTCATTCATTTGTTTATTTAATAATGATATTGTTTCCAAATGCTCATTTATTGTATGCTCTAGAGATTTTCGATTTGCCTCCTCGTCCTTTAGTTTTAACTTCATTTCTTCAATACTTTTCTAAAAATTGAACATAAAATTGACAAAATTTCCATTTTTTATTAAAAAAAATTTATTTGGTTTTATATAGAAATTTTTCAAGTAACAAAAGAAATCTAACGAAATTGACAATAGAAATGTTTAGAAAAATAATACAAACCTCGTAATTTTCAACTTCCAATGACAAAACGTTGCTATTTGTATGATTCTGTTTAATAGCTTCCAATTGAGAACGTGTTGTCTTATGCCCTTGAATTTCAGACTCGAAATTAATTTTCAAAGCATCATATTCCTTGACTTTTTGCTCTCTTATGACATTTTCGGCACTCAATTCCTCGCTCAATGATTTAATTTGCTCTTGTAAATGTTTAATTGTATTTTCTAATTTGCTTTTATCTTTAATCAACTGTTCCGATTTCGTTGACAACTGAGAAGTGGAATCTTTCTCATTATAGAGAGATTCTTTAAGAGATGCATTCTCATCAACGAGAGTTTCGATATTTTTCATTAATTTCTTATTCTCCGATTTTTGTTGTTCAAATTTATCTTGCAATTTGTCATACTCAAGTTGAATAGTCTAAAAATTAATGTTATCATTAAATTTCTAGATTTCGTAAAATAATTCCTTATTAATATTTTAATTAATTATTTCTAACTATTTGGCTGATTAGATAGTTGAAAATAGCAAGGGATAATTAATTAACTTAAAAATTAACGATTACCTGAATTTTCTTCGCATTATTTGATATTTGAATTATTTTTTGTTGCATTTCATCTTTTTCATTATGAAGAGCTGTCTTTTCTGATTCTAATTGTTTTATCTGATCAGATAAATCTGAAACCTTTTTCTTTAATTTTACAGCAAGTCCTCGAAGCTGAAAATTTTTTTTAATTTGGAATTAAAATTAATTATTAAATATTTGAAATTAAAGATAATTCAGCACTCACTTTATTATAACGTTCCTCAATAGTTTCTTTATTAATTGTCGATTCACTAACACTTGTAATTGATTCAGACATCTGTAAATAGATATTCGATAAATTCATTAAATTTATTGTTTGACGATCTGGTTTTTTAATGTGTTTCTAAAACTAAAAATGTTTTAGAAAAGCTTTTTGAGGTTATGAATGAAATTACATTTAAAAACTGTTTTAATTGCAATAAAAATCTATTTTCAAGGTTATAAAAATAACAAAGAATCATGAAGTAATACAATAATGTTAATTAAAGTTTATTTAAAAAAATAACAAAATAATAAACACGAAAAAACATTGATAAATTACCTCATTCTTTTCAGACTTATCGTTGTCCATTTTTCTTCTATTTTTTGCAAGAGTTTAAAATTTTAATACAATGTTGAAAAATAATCACTCTGATATTTTTTGATTACTAAATAAAATGGAGTTTTGTAATAAGAAATCAGCTGATAAGTAAACATCACATAAAAGTACTGGATATATCATTACAACAAATGCGCAGTGCGTGTAATGATGAAATTATTCTCTACTTTTTAATGTACTTTATTGTCATTATTTTTTCGTTGCCCTAAATTTTAAAGTTCATTAAAAATTCACTTAATTCTAATGGCATTCAAGTTTTACTAACTAAATATTAATGAAAATTATTTATCATTTATAAACGTCAAAGTTTGACAGTTTTGGCCGTCAGCAGCTAACTTCAGGACTATTTACCATTCGATTTATCGATCCGTGTGGCGGGAAAATTTAAAAATAAAAAGCAAAATACAAAAAGTTAATAGTATTAAAGAAAATAAAAAAAATGGCAGACATTTTTTATTTGTTAAATATTATTGAATGTTTACGAATATATTTATTGATGTTAGGCAAATTTTTAATAAATAATCCGTTCTATAATTACATAGAGGAAATAATTATTTCAAACATTTTTTGTAAAAATAAATATAAATAAATATAGAAATAAATAAAAGTCAGTATAAATGCATATTCACAAATTTTAAATATATAAATATTATATTTAATAATATTAAATATAATAATAAATATATTAAATATATAAATAAATGAATAAATAAATATTACAAACATTGTAAATAAGTAATGAAAAAGTATAGTTAAAAAAATAAATTAAGATGAAAAATAATACAAAATTGTTGCTTTAATTATTTTTGAATCGTAAAATTATAGAAAATACTTAAATTAAATGTTTCGATCTGAATTTATTTCCGATTTTACCCTAATTTTCCTTGAGTAATATATATATAACAAGACGATGAAACTCGTGTTCCCGCGCCACTTTCGCACATCCTCCCGTTCCCTACACGTGCAGTGTTTTACACTAAGTGCACATCGACTAGAATTTTATTACTCGCAGGCGACAATATTTCATTATTAAACAAAATACCTTATACACTATTAAAAACTCCTATTTTTCTTATTAGAATTTTGTTTTATTGTTATCTTTATTTAAAATTATTTCTAAATAATTTTACATTGGTATATCTTTAAGTTACTCACAGTTTTTATTCATTTAAAATTAAATCCGCTCAATGTATTTTAAAAAAATTTTAATAATTATAATATTCTCCTGAAAGGGACCACTTCGCGTGTCTCCAACGTGAGACTCAATATTTGCATTAACTTTTTATTAATATTTTGTTGAGTATAAATTTCAAAAACAATTTATACATAATCTACAAAACATTATTTACTTTCACATAGTCTTGTAATGTTAAAATTTAAAGTTTTTCTAAATAAACAAATTTATTTAATTTTGTCTTTTGGTTTTGGTTAAATATGATACAATATTTTTAATTATTTTTTAATATAATTAAAAATTTTGTAATATAGTCTTAATATATATTAAATTGAAGCTTAGAATCTACCGTTTATTTTTTACGTATATTTAGTTTAATTAAAACAAAAGAAATTTTTTAAATAATTAATTAAAAATTACTGGTAATAAGAGTAAAAATTTAAATTCAACTCCGAAGCCTCGTTTTTCAGTTAATAACATAATATTTTTAAACTGTTTTTTAATTATACGTAATCTATATATAAATATTTAAAGTTGTATTTGTATATTTTTTAATTTAATAAATACGTGAATTTTTTATTTGACAAACTATTCATCTCGGAAGCCTTTTTCATATTTAGTAAGCGTTATTGTTTTGTTTTTAATAATTATTTTCAATTACCTAACCCTTAAATTATAAAAAAAAATTCCGTTTTATTTAAAATAAAATATTTTTAATTTTTTAAAATATAATATATTAAGTAGAAAGTTAGATAAATAATAAAATTTTAATTAAAAATAAAATTTTTTTACAGAAAATATCAATTTTGAACTTAAAATGATAAATAAAAAAATTCATTACAATTTTTTTTCTGTTCAATATAAAAAAATATATATTAGTTATTTTTGAAAAGATAAAATAGTTAAAAATAAATGATTAAATACACAGTTCATTAAATTATAAATGAATAATGTTAAAAGTTTAATAAATTAAAGAAATTAAATTTAAAAGGAATTTTTTTACAAAAACCCCAATATTAATTACTGCATATTTAACCTTCAAACCACTTAATATTAAAATGATGCTGGAAGGCTTATTTTTGAAAATTAATTTTGCGCAACTCAGATTTGTATCTTTAAACGTATTTAAAACCTACCCATGACAAAAAAATTCAGAAAATGTAAAAATTAATTTTTTTAGTTTTTGAAAAAAATAGGTGTTTTTTACTGCTGTCTGTTTATATTTAAATTTTCATTTTAGCGATGAAAAAAAATTTTATTTGATTCAAATATAGACGATTACTTGTCTATTATCAAATAAATATTTACTTGAATCAAATAATTATCATTGAAATCAAATAGATTATATTCAAGCCAATAATCTCAGTACATAAAGAAAATAGAATTTAATTGAGTGTGCTATTTAAAATAATAGAAAAAACACTGGAAAAGACTCAATTTATATTAAAATAATTCGTTTATACACAATAGTCATTATTAAACATATTTTTATTTAATTGCCCTTGATTGATTAATTCTTAATTAATTATGCTTGATAATAAATGCAAAAATAATCAACAATAATTAAGTACCTAACAATTTTTTTTATAAAAAATATCTAAATATATTATTCTTTATTTAATTTATTTATTTGACAATAATTTAATTAAGAAGTAAATGGGACAATATTTATTCAAAGGAATAATAATAATAATAAAAATAACAGTAGACATTTTATTAATAATAAAATAGTTTATAATTTAAATACAAATATTTTAATTCATCATTATTATTAATTTACTTCTTACCAACAAAAAATTACTCTTGTAATTAAAATTTATCTTCTCGAAAGAAAATTTTTTTTAGTTAAAATAAGAATTATATTTGGTTTAAATTCAGAATGCCTAATTTGATTATTCAAATATCGGAATTATTCACTTGAAGTATTCTATTGTTTTTAGTTAAATTTTCTTAACTGTGTTATTATCGTTCTGTGGGAATTTGATAGAATGAAGAAATTTGAAGAAAGATCTTTGTATCTATATATATGTAGGTATAAAATAAAAAGGGGAGAAAAAGAATGGTTGTTAAAAGACGATTAATTTTCTTGTCAGTAACAGTAGCCTGTTACTACAATCTAGAAAAAAGCACTGCAAGTATTGATTGTCAAATACAGATGCGTCTGCACCACTTTCGTTGAAGAAATTATATCTCATCTCTACTATTGCATTATTCGAATGCTCAACGGAAGCTGCATGTTTTTTCTTTTCTTTATTTCTGTAAATGTTCATGCGTGAAAAATTTTTATTACTTTAGTTTTTTAATTTTTATTACTATTGGTTATTTACGAAAACATTTTTAATGAAAAATATTTCGTTTATTTGAACATTATTATTTTATATTAACTATTATTACAATATAAATAATCCAAACAATATTGCTATTATTTATATATTTAAATAAATTTGAGAAAGCTAAATCATTTTTTTTCTAATTTTGTATTACAATTTTTAAAAATATTTTTTTACCAACATGTAAGTAACAATTTTAAACAAGTATTTAAGCTTAGAAAAAATCGAGTGCGTTTCTTGATAACAAAAATGTTTTGTCTGTGACAGTAAAGTGAGACTATTATAACGACCAGGACAAAGCTTTCTCGTCAAAACTTTAAGTATAACACATTTACCAATAGTGATAGACATATTGTATAGGCACCTTAATTAATAATTCAAATCTGAAACAATTAATTGTACAATGATTAATTATTGTTATTCTATAGACATTTCATTTGTTCATTTGTTCATTTACGCATTTTCTTTATTATTTTTTTCTAAAAATTATTCTTTTACTGTCTCTACAAGATAATTCTTTATTGTCGACATAAATAAATTTATCTAGTACTATAAGGGGCATTTCACTCCAAATCGGAAATTATTTTGCTTTTGCATCTTAAATGTTTTGAAAAAATTTGAAAAAAATCATGGTAGCTCATTTCTACAAACACTAAAAGAAAAAAATATTTTAATATTTTTAAGAAATTTAAGATTTAAAAGCAAAATAATTTCCGATTTGGTGTGGAATGCCCCATAAATAATAAATTAAAATTGTTTTATTTATTATTTAATGTTTATAAATTTAAATATATATTTGAATTTAATGTATGTATTTATTGGTAATATAGTTTAATTAATTAGTTATTAATTAAATTTGATATTAAATTTAATATTTAATTTAATAATTTAATATTTAAAATAATATTTATGATCAAAGTTAACAGCAATGTTAATGCAAATTTATTTTAGTGTAAAAATGACTTTAAACACATTATACACGTTTCAAGCACATTAAAGGCTGATGACCTAGTTACCGTATTTTTCAATTATTTGTCGGATATTCTAAATAAATTATTATCGTATTTTTTTCCTCATTCGTCTCGCAACGCCTTCAACTCGAAGGCTTTCTCACATATTTCCGATGAACGAAATGGCCATATAATCTAGGTGAGAAGCTGATATATCCGGAGGGTTCACGTGACACCGATCCTCGCATCCGTTATAGAATAGTTCGTCGCAGACGCACGCGGGAACCGAGATCAACTCCCTTGACAAATCTAAAAAGTCTGAGATGATTCCAAATTCGGTTTGAAAATTATTTTATAAATACATGTCTCTATTCCCCGCACACTAATATTTATTCAAAGAATATTCTTTCCCTCTCGTGATTTACTCCTTCCGGTCCTATTAAGTCTTTTCATAAAAAAATCTTTCAAAATATTTTTCTCAGCGGAAAATTTTTTTGTTTTGATATATACTTCCTCTGTATACATATACGCATATATAAATCTGAATCGGTGAAAATTGAGCAACTATTATGAATTAGTGACTAGCTTTTAAACACTGTTTTTCTAAAGATATCAAATTGAGACAAAAAACGAATCAAATTGTTACATCGCAATTTGCAACAATTTGATATTTAACAGAATTATTATTATTATTATTATTATTATTATTATTATATATAATAATCGTCGTGATTCCAGATTTCCGGATCTCTGTCCACACTTGAAGTTAGTTAAAGTTATTCATTTGTTTTTTATACGTTTTGATAGAAAATAGAAATATACATATACATATACATTATAATAATTTCTTGAAATATTTTATTATTTATTAAAATAATTAAATTCTTGCGAAGAATTTTTAAAACAATTTTGAAAATAATTGAAATTTTCTGAAGAATTTTATAAATTTTTAGAAAAATTGACTTTTTTTTGAAGAATTTCATAATTTATGAAAACAGTTAAATTTTTTTGGAATATTTTTCTATTTTTTTTTAAAAATAATTGAATTCTTGCGAATAATTTTTTTTTTAGATTTGGAAAATAATTGAATTTTTCTGAAAAATTTTATAAATTATGAGAAAAATTGAATTTTTTTGAAAAATTACATTTATTCTAAGGATTTTGTAATTTATGAAAATAATTGAATTCTTTGGAGAAATTTTATTAATAATTGATAAAAAAAAATTTAATTACTTTTGAAGAATTTTATTATTTTTAAAAATAATTTAACTCTTTCAAAGAATGTTATTAATTAGGTAAATGATTAAATTCTTGCGGCGGATTTTATTAAAATTATTGATAATAATTGAATTTTTTCCTAGAATTTTATGATAAATTTTTTTTAATAATTGAATTCTGTTTGGTTATTTTATAAAAATAGTAGATATTGAAAATCATTGAAATGTGAAAAGTTTTTAAAGATAATTAAATTTTACAAAGAATTCTATTAAAAAATTTGTCAATAATTAAATGTCGGTGGGAAATTTTATTAAATTTTTTTGAAAATAATTGGATTTTCCAAAAAAACATTTTATTATTTATGAAAATAATTGAAATCTTGTGAACGATTTATTCGAATTTTTTTAAATAATTGAATTTCCAAGAAGAAATTTATTACTTTCAATAATAATTGAATTATTGTGATAAATATTGTTATTTATGAAAATAATTGAATTTTGAAAAGAATTTTATTAAAATACCTCAAAATGATTGAATTTTCGGGAGTAATTTTGCTAAAATTATATTTAAAACAATTAATTTCTTTCGAATAATTTTATTAAATTTTTGAAAATAATTGAATTATTGCAGAAAAGTTTATTAAAATTGTTAAAAAGAATTGAATTTCTGTTGAAAATTTTATTACTTTTGAAAGGAATTGAAATCTTTATAAGAATTTTATAAACATTGTTTTCAATAATAAAATTTTAAATGTTATGAAAATTTTATTAGTTTAAATAATTGAATAAATTCTTGTCAAAAACTTTATTTGTGAAAGTAACTGAATTTTACGATTATGAAAATAATTAAATTCATGCTTAGAATTTAATCAAAAATTTTTTTGAAAAAATGGAATTTTCATGAAAAATTTTATAATTATTATTATTCTTTACAATAATTAAAATTTTCGTAATAAAGTTTTTTTTTAATTTAGGTATCAGATAAGAATTTTTATGAAATTCAATTTTCCTCGTACTAGAAAGTTTAATTATTTTCAATTTTGAAAATCTGATGCCAAATTTGAAATTAGTATCGAAATTTGTTAAAGTTTTTTTATATACTTTAAAGTTTAAAAATATAATATATTTTGAAAATTTAATTAATTACTTAAATTAAAATGACTTGAAATTGTTTACAATAAACATTGTAGTACAATATTCCCGCGCGCTTGCGCGCGGATAATTCAGCTAGTTTTAATAAAACTTCATGAAACAACTGAATTATTTTCTAAAATTTTTATAAATAATGAAATTCCTTTCAGGGATTCAATTATTTTCACTACTTGAATGAATTAAATTATTTTAGAAAATTGTAATAAAATTCTGAGAAGAATTTAAATATTTTCTAAAAATCTTTATCAAATGTTAAATTTTAATTATTGACAAACACTATTATTTAAAAAAATTGAAAGAAATTTTTCATAAAATTCAATTAAGAGTTCATACTACATTACACGCTTGAAAATGACGCTTTTTTCTAGAATTTTTTCTAGCGAATCCTATGATTATATTGATCTGCATCTTTTTTAGTTGATTAAATACATTCTTCAACTTTATAAAAAACCTTATTTTATTAAAAAAATATTATTTGTTTATTTAAAATTTATCAATACTTTTAGAAGTGCTGGAAGTACCGATGACAACTGCGTAAATGATTTCTCAGGTAAGAAAAATTATATATACAAAATTCAAGTTGATTTATTCTCAGTAGGACTGTGTTTATCGCCCGAACTGGAATGTTTAAATTTTATGCTTAAATAACAAAATGGCGGAAATTTAAACAAAGATTTTCTAAATTTAAGGTTTTTTGACATAGTTTTAAGGTTTAGAAAAATAGTAAAAATTAACATTTTTAAATAATTTTAGTTACTGCGATACCCACATGTGTGACGAATATTTTCGTAAAAAAAATTTTGAGAATCGGTTCACTAGTTTCCGAGAAAAACATTATACACATAATGGAAAAAAGGTTTTAAGAAAAATGCTTTGTGTTGTATAATTACATAGCCACTGAAGAAATATATTTTGAGTGCTGGGATCTTTCTAAAAATTTTACACCACATTTTCGACATATTTTACTTTCGAAATCCGTAATAAAAAAAATTTTGATTTTTTGAAGTTGACAAAGTGGTATAAACTCTTAAAATTATTAAAAAAAACTTAATTGTTTAAAAAAATTCAAAGTCAAATTCAAATTTATTCTTCAAATAAATCTTCATACATAATAAAACTCTACGATGGTATTCAATTAAACCCAAATTTTTTGGTATAATTCTTTGCAAGAATTCAATGATTTTCAATACATATTAATTTAAAAATTTTAAATATTTAAAAAGTTAGGAAACAACAAGTAACTTCGAACTGCGAACAGATTATCGGAATACAATGATTTTATTATTATCTTGATAATTTTATCAAAAATATAATATTGGTGAATAGCACAATGTTAAAAATCAACGATTTAGTGGATGTTTGGTATAGTGGTTTATTTTCTAAAAAGAATCTGTATGAATGACATTAATATATGTATTATTATTAACTTTGATTATAAACATTCATCTTATAAATATTAAAACCTTTATTGAACCATTTCTTATCACAAATGTAGTTTTTAAAATATGAAAATAAACAAAAGTAAACAAAAGAAAAGTATTTACAGAATGCAAACAAAGAATTATATTTCTTTTTGAAAGGGGAATTTTTATTGAATATATACACTTGAGAATTGACAGAAGAAAGAGAATAAAAAAAAGTTTAGGGGAAAAATAACGTTTTTACCGTATTAAATGAGTGAAGAATCGTCCGAACCCGAAATGCAGTAGTGAAAGAGCTTAATAGTCAGACGTCATTTATCACACACGTTCAACCCCATTTTTCGAGAGAGAAAGAGAGAGAAAACAATTAGTCTTGTTATATATATAGTAGGGAGAAGGGGCAAAGTCATGAGAGCACTAAAAGGCGTTACAAAAGAAAAATATGTGTCCGTTTCTGGAAATTAAACACCATATATATGCTATACAATAGAGAGAAAAATAAATGGAAATTACGAAAATTACAATATTCCAATTTATTTATTTGTGATGGATTATTGGCATTATTAATTATAATATATTACAGGCTTTGCACTCTTATACTAAAAGCTACTATTTGCTACTTTTTTGTGCCTAATGCTACTAAAAGCTACTTTTCTGAACAAATAGTCAAATTTAGATTTTTTAGTTTTCACATTTCCATTTAAAAACAGTGTTAAAAACTAAAATCGTTAATAAAAAACGACCGCCAATAAGATAATAGGAAATAATTTTACCGATATTTGTGATGCGATCTGAAGAAAGGGACCTTAGAAGCAAAAAAGTATAGGTTATGTTTGCAATTTTTTTAATGAAAATACAAAAAAAGGATTTACTGCCAATGCAAATAATTGATTTTGAAGTTTTCTTTATAATTAAAATGTTTTATAAACACTAATTTTAAGTTTCAATAAGTGATAAAAAACTTTTAATCGAGAAAAAAATGGCGCAAACATAACCTTAAAGTGATTGGCTTCTAAGGTCCCTTTCTTCAGATCGCGTCACATTTACTCTATCAATACACTGAAAAAATTACATTCTAATTTTAAGAAAAACTTCTTATATATGCGCCAAGAATATTCCCCACTTAAATTAAGTGAAAAATATTCTTAAAATAATAATGTTCTTCTTATTGTAAGAATATTCCCCACTTAATTTAAGTGGAAAATATTTTAGGCGCATATATAAGAAGTTTTTCTTAAAAATAGAATGTAATTTTTTCACTATAGTGACTGATTATAAATTGTGTTTAACCTTTAAATTCCCCGTTTTTCCCGGTTTTATTTTCTCATCAAATTTTAATTTATTTCATTTCGAACATAAATTTACAATTTCGAAAATAATTGAATTATAAGCAAAGCATTTTTTCAATTTTTCAAAACAAATCCTGTCTGTTCATAATTATAATTGAAAATTTCATTAATTCAATTTCATTAAAATTTATTGATACTAATTGAATTTTTGCAAAGAATTTTACCATATATAAAAGTAATTAAATCCTTCAAAAAAATGTTATTACATATTTATGAAAATAATTAAAAGTTTGCGTAGAATTTTATTAAAATTTTTGAAAATAATTTAATTGTAGAGAACAATTTAAGTATTTATAAAGATAATTGAAACTTCGGAGATTTTCAAAAAAATGTTAAACATAATTGAATTTCTGCGGAGAATTTTATTACTTTTGAAAATAATTGAATTGTTTTTTTTTTAATTTTATGGAAGTTTATGAAAACAATTGAATTCTTGTGAGGAATATTTTTCAAAAATAATATTTAAAAGAATTGAGTAAATCGGAAAAATTTTTCTATTTATGAAAATAATTGAAATAATTGAATTAGACAAAATTTAATCAAATTTTTAAAACTAATTACATATTTCAACGAATTTGATTAAAATTGTTTTAAACATAATTCCATTTCTGCAATGAGTTTTATTATTTATGAAAGTAATTGAATTGTTCCGAGAGTTTTTTATAAAAAAAGTTTCAAATAATTGATTTAAAGAAAAAATTTAGATAAATTCTATTTTTAATAATTCAACTGCTATGAAATTTTCATTCATTTAGAAAATAATAGAATACTTTTTGAAAATTTTATTAAAATAGTAGACATGCAAATTATTAAATTAAGAAAAAATTTTTAAAACAATTGAATTCTTGTGGTGAATATAAATGAATTTTTGTTAAAAGGAATAATTGAACTTTTACAAAGAATTTTAATAAAATTCCTAAAAGTAATTTAATTTTGTCGAAGTTTTACTATTTAAGAAAATAATTAAATGTATTGCGAATAAATTTTTTAAAATAAAATTATAATTATACGGTGACTAACTTCCCTTGATTATTTATAAAAATTAAAAAAAATTCTTTAAAAGAAGTAAATCTAAAAGAATTAAATTTTTAATAGAATGTATAGAAATGTCAATTACATAAAAATTATCAGTTATTTGTTTATAAAAATTCAATTATTTTGAAATAACAAAATTAAAAAATCTTATTTTTCAAAATTTTCAAAAGAACTGCGAAAATTCAATTTTATTAAAAAATTTGAAGTGTGTATTTTTTTAAAAATTAACTAATAAAAATTTTAATTATTAATCTTCGCACTAAGAAACGTGAATACATTAGAATATGACTCCTTTTAAAATTTAATTATTTATCAATTATTAAATTAAAGTACTTTGAAAATTCAATTTTTTAAAAAGTTTTTAATGAAATTCTTTAATTCCTTCTTTTTGGCATCGAGGCTACTATTTCCTACTGTTTTTTGTCATCAAGGCTACTTTTTCCTACTTTTTTAAAACTCTTAATGAAGTGCAAAGTCTGCTCTCTAAATCTGAATTAGTAGAATTCTACTAAGAATTAGTAAAATTTTACTAATTTTTAGTAGTTTTCATGAACGACTTGTCACCTTTTTAATTAGTAGAATATTACTAATTTTTAGTAAAATTCTACTAATGTTTTAGTATAATTTTACTAATTGAAAGTCACTTTTTCACTAAATGAATTAGTGAAACTGTTTTATCGACTATTAATAAAACAGTTCTACTAATTGTTAGTAGAATTCTACTAATCAATTAGTAACTTTCTACAAACAATTAGTAAAATTTTACTAATTGTTAGTAGAATTATTACTAAATCATTTAGTGGACGACTTTTCACCATTTCATTAGTAACTTTCTACTAATTCAGATTTAGAGAGTGTATATATTATTGTTAGTTAAACCTGTTGCTACAGGTCAGGGATATTTCAAGAAAATGCATATAAATAATTAAATTTCATCGAAAAATTTTATAAATTATGAAAATAATTGAATATCTTGTTAAGAATTTAATTAAAATTTTCGTAAACAATAATAAAATTTTTTCAAGACATTAGCTATTTTTGCTAATTATTAGCTACGTTAGCTAACAATAATTGCTATCCATATAATAGCATTTGAGTTATCTATCACAACTAATAATTACCTAACCATTATTCTCCATGAAATCGCACGGTTCTTATATCATAATCTTTAGCATTAAGACATCCAGGGTTGAAGATCGCTCGCGTTAGCGAGCGAGGACAACGACGCTAGTTTATTATTATATCTTGAAAATCTTGAAAAGCCCATAAAAATTTTTTAATACAACTAAACCTTATCTGGAAATTTTAATTCCAAATTTTCATTACAAAAAAATTATCTTGTATTTCATTAATTGAACAGTCCTTAAATATATTTTTATTGCTTTCGTGGCGAAAGTGCGATAATGAAAGTGAAAGAAAATACAATTTTTTACAACTAGGTACATTCGTCGAGTAATTCTTAATTTCAGTTGATTTGAAAAGAAATGAAATATTTCAAAATGAGAAAATAGATAATAGATAAAATTAATAAATTAAAAATTTTTCTCTCCTGGACAACTTTCACATTATGAAAATTTTCATTATCAAAACTCAAAGGCAGAAAAGTTATTTCACTGGTTCTGGAGATTTAATTCCACGAATAAACTATGGTTGGAACTTTCAAAGTTTAGAGCGTGAAGGTTTAAAGCTCTGAAACTCGTGCACAATATGCTCTCTGGCAGATCTTTATTCACAAGTGTCGTCAAAGAACTGATTAAAACCGAGATTATTATGATTCTCCGGGGGCCTCCAGAATCTAAATGGCTATCTTCTGATGAATTCTTTTTATTCAAATTCACTTCTTTTTTCATTTTTATATTGAATTTATCCTGAGTGTAGTTTTTATGGATTATCGTAGATTTTCTCTTTTCTTGTTGCAATAATCATTGTAAAATGAAAAAAAAAGAAGATTCATCGAAAAGTATTGTAGGGGAAAATTTCTATTCAGAAGAATATATATGGGTAGTAGTTGAAAAAAAGTATCAGAATATTCTTGGAATTTCAATTTCAGAATATAAAGAATAAGGCAAGAGAAAATGTCTTCGCCCTTGCATCCTATCTTTTCTTTTATATGCTCTTTTTTCTTTGTTGTGCATCTGTAAAATAGAAAAAGTCAGAAGATGGATCGATTTTACTTCCAAAGACCCGGACGTGCCCGAAGGACAAATTTTGTCTTCGTCTTTGGATCAAGTAATAGAAATAAAAAGAAAAAGTAGGGAAGATAAAAAAATTTTTATCAGGGAAAATTTATAGTATTTTAGTTATTCGAAAAAGATTTTTCCATTTTGTCGTAAAGTAAAATAGAAAATAGTTACAATATAGTTTTTATTAAAAATAATATTGATCTGAATTTTCAAAAAAATTTACCGAAAGAATAAAATTCACAATTTTTTGTTTAAATATGCAGAATTCCAAGATTTACGTTCGTATTAAAAACGAAACATAATGAAAAGAAGATAATGTATAACAAAACTGACATACTGACTTTTATTCCAACATTCTGACTTTCATTATCCGAATTCGTCTCAAACGAAACAATGCCCTTTTTCTCTGCTATCAATTGTCATGTACACAAAGTCATTGTTTTTACCTCTAAAACATAAATATATCTTGGGCAAATATGTTTTTCCTACAGAAACTCTCAAATTATTGTTACTTTATAAACCAGAATCTTTAATTTTGAAAATTCAGATTCTAATGGTTTTTACATCACTGTAAAAACACTGCAAAAACAAGCATCTTAAAATACATTATAATCACTTTTAAAATGATTAAAACATCTTATTTTTCCATTTTCTATTTTAGAAACTAATGCATTTTAAGATGCTTTGGATAACTTTTTGGAAACAACTTAAAAGTGACTACCAAAGTATCTTAAAATAAGATGCCTTCTTTTTACAGTGATGTATACGTAAAATTATTCTTTGGTAAAAAGTGTGCAAAGTTTCATATTATAAGAATGGTTGATTAAAAATGAAACCAATTATTGTCGGCATTCGATTCAATGAACTTTTAATCAAACGGTTTTTTGCGAAAAATTCCAAATTGTATCGAGCAGATCTTTGACCATTTGATCTATTATAGATTCTGCATGGAATGAATGACGATTCACTAATTCGGTTCAATGGGTTTTTGATCGATTTGTCAATCCAGGTGATGATTAAACGCAATCAGGTGGTTAGTTGATTGATTAGAAATTTTATCGAATGGCAACTTGTTTTTTGGTGTTTTTATGGTATTTGAAGAATTTTATGTGCATGTATGTATGCAGAGAACGACGTTCGGAAATTTTAATATTAGTGTGGTTTTTAGTAAACGGAATTGTTAATTTTTAACTGGTGGATAAATTAGAAGTATAGGATTTACTAAGGAGTGGACTTGCTCTTGTGAATAGTAAGTCAAAAGTAACATCCCATGGAGAGAATTCTGTTGCGATTTGCATATGAACAGGTGTCATGAATATAACATTAGATATTAGGATGGCTTGGTACGGAACATAATTTTCATTCAGCAAATCTGACTTGGAGGTAAATTATCATTTTGTAGATTTTACACGAAGTTTATAGTATATGTAACACATATCATGAAACTCATTTGACTGACTTGATATTAAATGCGAATTTATGACAGAATTAACAGACATTTGCAAGATACAAAATTGGTTTTTTATGCTGCAACAGAATTTTGAATCAACAAACAAAACGTGTGCAACAGAAATCTGATTTAAGAAGTCTTACACGAAACAAAATGATCTTCCAACCGAAAAGTTCTGCTAAAAACGAAACAAAATTGTCCAACGGAATCAGCAATAAGCAACCGAAACGACCTGCAATAAATCAGAAATTTGCAACAGAATTGTATTCAACAAACCTTGATGACTTCATGGACCAAACAATGAAATCAAATTGTAATTCAACATTATATTTGGCATGCAAATGAATAATCCTTCGAGAAACTTGACATGTAACTCAAAGGAAGAACTACGAAACAATAAAACTCATTTTAATATTGTTACTTAAATGAGATTTTGCTATGCTCTTGTAACAACGAATTTGTAATTTAAGGTCAATGAAATGTCTATTCTCTTGAATGAAAATTCTATTACATATCAAGCAGTCGAAATGGCAATTCCCTTGAGTGACAAGTCAGTTAACTGCGGTGATTCTGTTAAATGACAATTCCGTTACATGCTGCTTTGTTCAAGGCTCTGTTAAATGACAGTTCTGTTACTTATCAGTTCGAGAATATTCAAGCTCCTTTTATTTCCACATTTCACACATCGTGCAATTTGTAATCAGTACCAAGATTCGCCGCCAAGAAAGAAAGTAAAAATCGCGAATATATATTCTCAAAATATCGACTACAACAGTTTAATTCCTCTAGGATCAAATTAACACCAGAAAGAATTTAAATAATTCATTTTGGTGTTAATTTAATCTACAACGCTTTTTAGTACCTCACAATTTAGTGTCAACTGCAAAAATAAAGATTTTTTTTACATCTAGATAAATCTAAATGCCTAAAGTACTAAATAGATTTGCAAGATACTCTGTATTATTAATTAATGGATTAGAATCTTGATATATATTTCAGAAAATTTCAATTCATTAAATATTTTTAAAAATTTTTGAGTTAAAAAAAAGATTAGATTTTTTACATTTAGACAAACGTAGAAACTCAAATACTTAATGAAAAAAGTTTTGCTAAGTAAAAGTTTTTGCAAATATCCGCAAACAATTAGTGAAATTAAAATTAATCTTAAATAATTTAATTTATTAATTATTATTTATTAATTTCATTTTATTTATCTTTTATAATTGTTAGATTAAAGATTAATTTTTCATCCGTTTAATGAATTTTTAAAAAAGTACTCTAAAATTTAACAAATTGGATTAAAATCTAGTAAGATGTTTCAAGAAATTTCAACGCATTTCGTATTTTTTGAAATATTTTAAATTGCTTAAAATAGAAATTTTTCTGAAACAAATAATTGGACTTCATTAAATTAAATTTTATATTTGTTACCAGTTCAATATTAAAACTTTAGATATGGGTAATTCTCCTGAAAGGCACCTGTTTTTTTCCAAAAACTAAAAAAAATTAATTTTTACATTTTATGGATTTTTTTGTCATGGGTGGGTTTTAAATACTTTTAAAGATACAAATCTGAGTTGCGCAAAATTAATTTAAAAAAGTAAGCCTTCCAGCATCATTTTAATATTAAGTGTTTTGAAGGTTAAATTACTGTAATCAATATTGGGGTTTTTGTAAAAAAAATCTTTTTAAATATAATTTCATTAATTTATTAAACTTTTGACATTATTCATTTGTAATTTTATGAATCGTGTCGTATTTAATAATTCATTTTTAACTATTTTATCTTTTAAAAAATAACTAATATATATTTTTTTAAATTGAACGGGAAAAAATTGTAAAGAATTTTTTAATTTAGCATTTTAAGTTCAAAATTGATATTATCTGAAAAAAATTTTTATTTTTAATTATAATTTTATTATTTATCTAACTTTCTACTTAATATATTATATTTTAAAAAATTAAAAATATTTTGTTTTAAATAAAACGGAATTTTTTTTTTAAATTCAAGGGTTAGGTAATTGAAAATAATTATTAAAAACAAAACAATAACGCTTACTAAATATGAAAAAGGCTTCGGAGATGAATAGTTTGTCAAATAAAATATTCACGTTTTTATTAAATTTAAAAATATTGAAACATAATTTAACAAATTTTTTGGGCTACAATTTCAAATATTTATATATAGAATTAACCAGGATTTTTATACAAAACCGAAAATTGTTCACCAAAATTTAAAAAGTTTTATTATTTTAATTTGTTTTTAAAATAATAATTTTTTATTTCAATTTTTATACATATTTATAATCTTCTCTAACATTGAATTAGTTTAAAATAATTAATTTTATAGTAAAAAATCAGAGCCTAATTCAAACATATTATGCTTTTAAAAAATTATTAGTTAAAAATAATTAATTTTATAGTAAAAAATCAGAGCCTAATTCAAACATATTATGCTTTTAAAAAATTATAGAGTTAATAGAAATACTGTGAAATTAGACTGAAAATATGTAATTGAATTTGTTAAAGAATTTCTTTAGAAACTTTTTAACAAATATAATTTTCAAAGTATTTTAATTTAAAAATTACTTAATAATTGGATTTTATAGTCACATTCTAATGAATTCATGTTTCTTAGTGCGAAGATTAATAATTAAAATTTTTATTAGTTAATTTAAAAAAAAACGATATACACTTCAAATTTTTTTATTAAAATTGAATTTTCGCAATTTTTTTTTTAAATTCTGAAAAATAAAATTGTTCAAATTTTTCAATTCCATTGTTTC
Source organism: Leptopilina drosophilae (assembly GCA_032873175.1). Taxonomy (NCBI): domain Eukaryota; kingdom Metazoa; phylum Arthropoda; class Insecta; order Hymenoptera; family Figitidae; genus Leptopilina; species Leptopilina drosophilae. The sequence continues at coordinate 24,078,979 of CM065481.1, forward strand.
AAGATAATTTAATTTTTCTAAACAAATAATTGAAAATTTTTGAAATAATTGAAATTTCTTTACATTTTTTTTTGAAAAATAATTTAATTCCTTTAAAAGAATTTTAAATTTAAATTTTTCCAAAATAATCAAGGGAAGTTAGTGACTGTAATTATAATTTTATTTTTAAAATATAAAGTCCCTCTTAAAGTTTTAAATCAATTTTTCGCTTCTAAAAATTATTTTATTCTATTATTATTCAATAGTTATAATTATTGAACTTCTCTTAAATTTTTATAATTTGGAATTTCTGAATGTTCAAATAAATGATATTTATCATTTCTTAAGCAAATTTAATGTTTATTATTTATTAAGTAAATAATTAATTATCACTGCTTTTTTTAAATTGTAATAAAGTTCAGAAATTAAATTATTTTCATAAATAATATCATTCTTTGGAAGGATTTCAATTACTTTTGTAAATAGTAAACTTCCTTGCAGAAATTCAATTATTATCAATAGAATTGTAATAAACTTGAAAAAGGAAATTTCCAATTATAATTATAAAAAGACAGGATTATTTTTAAAAAATTGAAAAAATTATTTTCCAAATTTTCAATTAAAATTATTATTTATTTATGTTCGAAATCAAATTTAAATTTTATGAGAAAAGAAAACCGGGAAAAATCGGGTTAACGGGTGGAAACAAAGATTATTATTATTATAGTTATAAATTTTACTAAATTTTAATTTCACTAATTGTTTGGATATTTGCAAAATCTTTTACTTGGCCAAACTTTTTTCACCAAAGATGTTTTTGTTGAAATTACAAAGTATTCCATACTTTTTTGCCTCTTTAATACAATCAACAAATCGATTAGCCCTATAAACATTTGGTAACTATTATTCTTTTCTTCTATTTTTAGTTATAATCCTCAAATTTCTTGCTGTTCAGAATGTCAGAAATGTTAATAGTTACCTCGAAATTTGAAGATGGATTTAAAGTTTAAGTTAAAAGTGAATTCAGATCTTTCTCCCATTTGGCACATTCTAGAGTAATTTTTAAAAGAGCTTTTCAATTACGAAACAAGTCACAAAAACTTTAATTTGGCCTTATAACATGAAAAACCAAATTAGAATTTAGCTCTTTTTGGTTATAATCCACTTTTTCTTGCTGTTCATAAAAATTATTATTGATAACATTAACTATCGTCGAGAATGAGTTGTTTGCAATTCTCTCTTCTTTATTTTAATTAATTAGAACCAGTTTTGGATACAGTACTTTTTCTAATTATAATCTTACTTCCTCTTCTAATTGAGACCGCATTAACTGCACTGCAAAAAGTAGTATCTTAATTAAGATGTTTTGGTAGTCATTTCTAAGATGTTATTGTAGTCACTTTTTAGTCATTTAAAATATCTTAATTTAAGATGTTTAAAGTATCTTCGTACACATTTTCCAACATATTTTTTGGAGAAAAAGTTTTGAGGTTAACTACGGGCTTATATGTAAGATATTTTGTGTATCTTAGGTTTTAGTAACTTAAATTTTTTTCGCATCTTACAATTCACAAGTAACTTATCGCTAAACATCTTATTGAGACAGAAACATCTTAATTTAAGATACTTTAAAAAACTTATAAAAGTATCTTACTTTTTTAAGATAGAAAAAATATCTAAGACGTATAAAGCATCTTAAAAATCTGAAAGATACTTTCGAAAACATCTTATTTTAAGATGTAAGATACCATTTTTCCATCTTACATCTTATGTTAAGATATCAAAAAAGATACTTATTTTTGCAATGTGCATTAAAGTGTTGCATCACAACAATTCGATACAATATCTGTGGTCTCAATTTGAAAATCTTAGAAATCGGTGTAAATCTTCATTTATTTTGATTTAACTTCTAATCCTCACAATTGACTTTGATTCGAAACTTGTTCTAATTGTTGTTCTATGCTTGATTTACTTATTGGACATCATTGAAACTTTTCGCAATGTTTTGTAATTAACTGACATCTTCGAAATGTTTAGTTGCAAAGCTCATGATACTTGAAGTTGCTGCTAAAACAATAAAATTATTGACCTCATCGTAACAAAGGATAGCAAAGGGTAACAAAGGGTGTTTCTCTAAAAAAGAATGTTTGTTCATCTCCTCTTGAAACGAAACGAAGTGTGTCATATAGAGGCAAACCTAAATAGCAGTGGTAGTAGGCAAACGGGGCCCGTATAGGGTTTCGTAAAAGCGATGTCAACTTGATGATGATATACTGTTGCGTTCTTCGCCCCCCTTCCCCATCATCCTTGGCTTGCTGATGATGTGCACCAGATGCGTGATATCGGCCACGCTGTATTCTATAGGGCACCAGATATTCCTCTACAATGTACAGTCTTTATATATAGTCACAAGGGGGTGAAATCTACTTTGTGAGGTGCGGGTTTTGATATTATGGAGGCCAGTGGAGAATCGAAAAGAGAGGGTGAATGTAAAAGAGACGAGGTCCGAAGTGGGGGAGGGGAGTAAGTGAGTGAGTGAGAGAGAGGAAAAAAGTTCCCCATTTTTTTTCTTCATCTCATCTATATATCCAACACCGATCTCCAACTAACACAACACACCAGGGTCCACAGGGCGGCACGACGATTTCAGTTCTTCGCGGGCTTCACGACGGCTCGCACACGCGTTTTATCCCCCCAAAAACGATCGATTCCAGGAAACGCGCACGTTTCCCAGCATCCTTTTCCACTCCAAAAAGTCGTTCTCATCAACCCTCCTCTCCTAATAGTGATTGCAGTGCGTTTTGTGTCGTCGAACCCGTTACGCGAACGTTTATTCCTCCTTAATAAATATATCACTTTTTTGTTTAACATTATTTAACAAAATTTTAAAGAGAGAGAGAGAGAGAAGGAGGTATCTTTATTTCTTGAATTTTCATTATTTTTAGTGTTTGTGCGCAAGGATTTTTTATTCACAACAACAAAAATTACAGTTTGATACCAGTATTTATATACAACGACGGCAGGAAAATTATCCAAGGTTCGTAAACAAAATTCTTCGCGCGCTTTTACTTTTTTTGGGGGAGAAAAATTCATACCCTTCTGTTTTTAGTCCTTTATCTAAAAGTATATTTTTTAAATAAAGAATCTTCGTATTCTTTTGAAAACTTGTTTTGATTTCGACTGTTGTCCCCCGTGATGTTTAAATTTTATTTTTTAACAGTAAACATTTTAGTTCACGGAGAAAAATTACTTAAAAAATGTTTTACTTTTTTTACAATCTAATTTTTGAATTAGAATCATAAGGCATAAATAGGAATAGAAATTATTTATCAATTTGATCTTGATAAAATATATAGGATACTTCTATAAAGTAATTGGGAGTAGTTTGAAGGTATTACATACATGACCTACTGCAAATGTACATGTAATGTAGATCGAATTGAGACAATTGATAATTTGTAATTAAAGGGCGATAAAAGTAAAAATAGAGGATAAAAAAGTGTCTATATATGTGTGTGTGTGTGTATATAGAAGGCAGTAAAGCCCGTATAGAGTCGAGCAAAACGAATACATCCTCGGCTAATTAGAATATAGCTGTTTTTTATGAGCGTGGAAGAGGAAGAGGGAGCTGATGGTTTTGTGGTTTAGAAGGGGGAGAAAGGGGGGGTTTAGAAGAGACAAGTATGATCGTGATATATTTTATTACAACGGACCCCCTGCCGGACATGCATATTTAACGCTTCTTCATGTCCGATATATATAAATTCACTGCAAATACCCTCTTTTTTTTCTCTCATTCCAAATATATGTATGAAAATTTTCATTTTTTCCACGCATTCTTCCCTTTGTTTTTTTTTCGTTTTTTTATCTTTGTTTTTAAATCAGGGAGAGAAATTTCTTTTTTTTTGCACCTCTAATGGACTTTGCGGATAGAGTTTGATCGTCTGTTGATTTTTCAACATTGTTGTCGTTTCGGGTTTGAAATTTGAATTTTTTCCTCTTTTCGGAACGATTTTCCACACATTCGTGAAATTTTCGACCATTTTTCCAAAGAGATTGAATCAATATTTGTAGGAGAATTTTTTTATCTTTTGTTGAAATAGATTTGACTAAACAAAAATAGTGACTGATTTGATTTTTAAATGTTTAATCTTTTTTAATTAATTTTTGATTAATTTAATTTATTAACTAGGTAAAAGATTTTTTTTTATTAAAACTACAGGTTTTATTTATTAAGTTAAAGTTTTTTTTATTAAATAAAACCTGTCGATTTTAAAAATGCCAATTTTAGTTTTATAATTTGAAAAAAACAGTTACCTTTCGGAAATTTTACTTTTTGGAATCATTTTGTTAAAAATTATTTATAGTTAAATTCATTTTCACATTTTGTCGCTTAAAGAGACTAAAATTTTTGGTAACTATCTCAAATTGACTATTTTTAAAAGTTTTTTCTAAAAAGACTTTACAAAAAAGGAAAAACAGCATGAATTATTTTTGCTAAAATAGATAAAATAAAATTTTACTATTTTTATTAAATTCAACTTTAGAACTTTTCTAGTTTTTTTATGTTCAAATAAACAAAATTTATCTACTTCTTCGAATTTGAATTTTTATTACAAATAAAATATGAATCGTTCATAAATTATTTATAAATTCTTATTTAACAAAAAAAAATATAACTATAGAAGTAAGAATAAAAATATTTATAACGAAAGAAGTTTTGTTCGTTATTTGAACATCAAAAAACTTGTAAATGGTGATTTAGAGAGAAAGAGAGAGGGAGAGGGAATAAAATCTCACATTGTTCGTGATTTTTCTCACTCGGGGGATAAAATTTGAAGCTTTGATCCGAGATTTTCTTTTCAAATAATAAAACTTCAGTTTTATTATTTTCCAAACAAAGTGTTCAAGTTTCTTATAATAGACGAAAAAAATTAATATTATTTTTGCAATTTTGTTTTATTTTATTTTTGTAAATGAATGAAAAAATGAATAAAAAAATGAATAATAATTATTTCATTTTTTTATTATATTACTAATATATAATAAAAGCAATTTGACATTATTGTGATTTTTATTATACTACTATTTTTTTATTAGAGTAGAACGGGGTAAAAAGCCACTTTTTTACATGTTATTTATTTGTTTCTCAGTGAAATGTAAGTCAATATTATGATTGTTAAATTATAATCAAAGATAAAACTTCTTTTGGATTTTTCCTATAAATATAATATGCAAAATTTTGACTTTTTTCATAAATAAAAATTCAAAAGAGTTAAAAAAAATTTTCGACTAACAAAATATTCTAATATTTTTCTTGTCCTTTTTGTTTTTTAATTAAGAATAAAATTCCATTATTATTTTTTCATTCACGAGGAATTAATTAACTTTTTAAATTGTTCTTTTTTTTGGTTTTATTTTCGTTCCTTTGGGCCATATAGCTTTTGTTTGGCCGAGATCTGCCGATGAAAGCTGGAAATTCTCTGCGGGATATGCGATAACCGATAATCAGCCGAGCGTATTGAAAGAAATGTTTCCTTGGCCTCTCGACTCACATTTTTTCTTTTTTCTTTTTTTTTTGCTTATTTTTTTTTTTAGTTAAGATTGAGATTCTTTTTGAATAAAGCCAACATTTAGTACTTTTTCTCCATACGTATATATATATTTTTTTTGTCCTCCAGAAAGCCTTTTAGGCAAGATTAATTTTTCACATTGTATCCGTAGTATTACATTTAGAGCTTTATTTACTTCTTTAATGTACTCTCGTCTGAGCTTATAAATTTGATGCTTTTTTGTAATTCTTCTTTTTCTCTTTTGCAATTTTAAATCAATTTAGTAATAGAGATCTAAATTTAAAATTGAAATAATAAAATAATAAAGTTTCAATTTTATTTATTTTATTTCAATTTTACTTGAATTTGAAATAAACTAATTCAAATAAAATTGAAATAAAATTGAAACTTTATTGTTATTTTATTATTTAAATTTTTAATTTAAAACTTTGTTACTAAATTTATTTAAGAGTATATTTAATTCAATCCAAGCAATAAAATTGAATTTTTCAATAGTAAAATAGTAATTTTTTAATTTTAATAATAAAATTATAAAATTCAAGTTTTTTTTGTTATTTTCATTATTATTAAAAAACGACCGAGTGGCAGAATCAATTTTCTTTAATATTTAAATCATCTTTGTGGTTTTTTTTAATTTCCAAAAATTCATAAGACCTGAAGGGGATAAAAATGATTTACAATATTTATCATCATTAGGTAATATTAATATTTGTTTTTACTTTATTATCCAAATAAGTAAATTAAGAAAAACTGTACGTTCCTTTTCTTGGACAAAATATTCAAATGAGTTCCTTTAAAATTCTTGATCATCAACTTCCTTCAAGGGACAATTTATCTATTGAGAAGAGCAATCTTCACTCTTTCTCTAAACTCTCTCGATAAAATTAAAAATAATCCAACAGTCAATCTTAATTAATTTCTCTCGACCTTTCGGAGAATTTCCGGTACATCTTATTTTTGTTTAAATAAAAATAAGAAGAACCGGAAATTCTCCGAAAGATCGAGAGAAGTTATCAAAATTAATCTATTATTTTTCTCAATTACTTCTTTTTTACTTCTTTTATGTATATATATAAAATATTTTTGTTATTCTTGAGTATTAAAGAAAGATTTTTTTTTAAAAAGTAGGGAAAGAAATGACGAGCATAACTGGAGCAAAAAAAAGTTTTTTTTTTTAATTTTCAATGTTTAATTTTTAATATCACAATTTCTCTCTAGTGAGAAACGTCGCAACAATGTCACGTGCCTATATGCTTGCAATGTGAAAAAGTGAGAAAAAAACGGACGGAATGCCTTCGTTGACATCGAGTTGGCTGTGTTCCAAAAAGCACATATGTTCACTGGAGAATCAACAGTGCGAAAAGAGGCCGACAAGAGTATGATTACACCCCTTTCACACGGGGGTTAATTCGCGAAAAGAGACGATGTTTTCATTAAATTGAAAAAATGAAAATCAATGTTCAATATATTTATTTGACAATTTTCGACTCATCGTTAATACTATATACGCAAAACGCTCGGTAATTTTTAAAAAATTTTTTGTTTCTTTATTTTAATGTGTCTTCAAAAAAAAATTGCATAATAAAAATTATGTCTTTCTTTTTTACAGTAGAAAAAATGTAAATAAATTAATATTATTAAATATATATTTACTTGAAATAATTGATTTTTATTTAAATCAAGAAAATGGAATATGCTTCAATTTCAGATATTTAAATTATTGGTTGAAATGTAATTTATTTCATTTAAATACTGTAACTATTGGTTGAAATTAGAGGTGCGTAAAAAGCTTGAAGCTCGATCGAGTATTTTCTACTTATTTTTTTTTTTATTTTTTTATACGCTCGAATTTAATCGAGTTGCTCGAGAAATTCGAGTATTCGACACATCGAGCCAAGCTCGGGTTCGGCTTTTCAAGCTTTTTGCACACCTCTAGTTGAAATATACAGTTTACTTGATTTAAATAATTATTATTCAGGGTTACCACGCAACCTGGAAACCTGGAAAAACTGGAAATGTCCGGGAATTTTATAAATATTGAAAAAACCTGGAAGAGTCGGGGAATTTTAATCGAAATCCTGGAAAATTATTGTTGTTTTCTATTTGTATTTAGACTTGAAATCTAATTTTACTTAAATATTTCAAAATTAATTCAATTTTAAAAGAATTGCGTTTACGATTTTCATAAGTAGATGAACTTGAAAAGATTTTCATTAAAAATTTGGTAAAATTCGAATTTTAAATGAAATTCATTAAAAAATTTTAAAACCTAGATTTTTAAAAAACCCCAATAATTAAAATTCTTCTAAAATTATTAAAAAAATTTAATATATATTTAATTAAATATTAAAATAACGGATTTATTAAAGAATTTTAGTTAAAAACACCAAAAGAAAATGAATTTTGAAGCAAATACATATTATTAGAGAAATTTAATTATTTTGTTATCTTTTATTATTTATTCTTCAAAGAATTAAAATATTTTTAAAAATTTGAATGCAATTCTTTTGTAACAATTCAATTTTTTCAAAATAATTTGAATTAAATTCTTCGTAGAGTTAATTGATTTCAAAAATTTTTCAAAATTAATTTATTTTCAATGTTTGTTAGTTTAAAAGAATTTCACAAAACAATTCAATAATTTAAACAGAAATTTTAATAAAATTAGTCTTCACTAAAATCCAATTCTGTTTGAAAATTTACAAAAATTCTTGTCAAAATTTAAATTGTCTTTATAAATAATAAAATTCTTCTTTGAAATTCAATTATTTTCAAAAATTTTAATAATATTTTTGTCCGAATTTCAATTATTTTTAATATACAAAATTTTCATCAAATTTCTCGAAAAATGAAATTATTGTTAAAATTTTTTTTAAATTTGTCCCTTGACAATAAATAATAAAAAACATAATAATTAAATTTTTGAAAAAAATTCTTTATGAAAATTCAATTTTAAGAAACATTCAATTATTTAATAAATTGTTTATTTTTATAAGTTAAATAATTGATTTCTTGTAGATTTTTCTAATAAATATTGATTTAAAAATAAATTTTAGAAAAAGATTATGGATTATAATTGAATATCGTATTCAAAAATATTTATGTTTTTGAAAATTCTACGAGAATTTTTTTGTTTAACTATAAAAATAAACAATTTATTAAGTAATTGATCTTTTTTAAAATCGAATTTTCATGAAGAACTTTATTAAAATTTTTGAAAATAATTGAATTACGGAGAAAAATTTTATTATTTATAAAAATTATTTAAATTTTGACGGGAATTTTTGGCAATTTTGGAATATAATTGGTTTATTGGGAAGAATTACGTTACTTTAAAAAATATTTGAATTCTTGAGTTGTTTAATAATTTTTTAATTAATAATAAATGTGGTTTTAAAAACCTGGAAAAATTCCGTTTTTTAAACTGGAAAACCTGGAAAAGTCAGGAATATGAAAAGAGTAAAAGTGTGGCAACCCTGTTATTCCATACAAGTAAATATTTATTTAATTTGACAATATATAGGTGATTTGAATCAAATATATATTTTTCATTATAGAAAACACTCTAAAATTACTGTCGATAATAATTCTTATCAATTATATTATAACTATAATTTTCAAAAGCACCAAAAAATATTGAAATCTCCTTAAAAAATGTCACAAGAATGATTTTGATTAATTTTTATTATAAAATGAAAGAGACAAATTTCGCTTTACACACAGGCGCGCATTAAATATGCACGTGTGCGTTTATATACATAAGCTTACGAGAATGAAATCCATTGAGTCGTAAGTAGTAAAAGGCGGGGCGGAAAAGACTGAGTAATTTTCTCGTTGAAGATCGTTGAGTGACCGGACTCGGACTTTTTAATCGATAGATTCAGCGCTTAATTATAAAACAAGATTTCTTCATTTCAAATGCACTTATGAATATTTTCTCATTTTTAAATTCTCATAATATATTGTAATTTTAATTTATAAAACTATTGTAGGTATCTATAAGAAATAATTTAAATTTATCTATAGTTATTTATTAAATAACTTAATTTTAATCGTGCTTTATTATTAAATTTAATAATTTTTGCTGTTTGAGGTGAAAATTGATTTTTGTGCCTTCTCTCTTTTTTCTATATATAAAAGAGATAACAAAAATAACTTTCCAGACAGTAGTCGACATTTTCATAAGTGATTTAAATTTGTGAGACAATACATGTGACCCCGTTTATATGATATTATTTTATCATATTATTTTATTTCTTTTTTTCAAACAAATGCAAATCTTTTTTACATATTTTTATTTTTATTTATATAGAAAAAAGTTTTCTCTCGTAATGAAAATTTTTTAGAAGAACAAGTTTGTATAACTTTTATAATTATTCATATTATTTGAAAAATCAAAGATTATTTAATACTTAAATTTTTAAATGTACTCGAAACATTTTTGATCGTTAAATAAAGTTTTTATATTTGTTTTTTAAACAGACAATTTGTTTTTATTTCTTTTTATTGTTATTAACTTGTGTTGATTATTATTATTATTCTTGTTATTTAATTTTGGTTTTACTTTTTATCAGTTTGAAATTTTTGAAAATATTTGTATCGTTAAAAAGTTTCATTAATATTTGAAAGTTGAAAATTTTTCCGCTCATGATTTTCTATTCGAATACGTGACCATGAACTCTGCGAGAAATTTTCAAGTTATGATGAGGAGTATCCGGATTTTGGCTCAATTTTCAAAAATACCCCCTTCAACAGAAACGGAAGTTGCTTGGGGGCAATTTCAGCTTCGGCGAAAAACTGCGGAAAGCGATTACCCAATTGTTCCAGTTTCACGGATAAAAGACAATGCTTTCCACTTTGCGATATGTGTCGAATTCGAAAATCGACTGAAATTGATTCGTTCACACTATATATATATATATCTATATATTCGTGTATTTCCCCCATGGGGCAAATATTCCATTAATTTCAATAAGCTACGATAATTAGATTTCTTGCACTCCATTATCGTATTCTCCATAATAATAATGATAATAAATAATAACAATAACAACTGTCATTGATAAATTGGGAAAAACAATATGCAAAACTATTCGTGAGTACTTTTAAACAATTGCATTTTCCACTCTCGCCCCATTATTATCGAACGTTTAATTTATACTTATATTATTATCTCGGTGCGATTTGATTATAATACTATATTGATTATTGGAGTTCAATAATATACGAGTACTATAGATATAGCGGATTATTAAATACATTTTACTGTTAATGCTATAGCGAACGTGATGGTATAAAATAATGTGTGGTATTTGAATTCATTTCCTATTAATCATTTATCGTTCCTCCCTCCTCATCTCTTTTTGAGAATTAATATCGAGGTGTCAGAAAAATTATTTCTTCCATTAATTTTTTTATTTCTTTTTGGAAAAATATAAGGAGCTCTTTTAAAAAGTTCTTATCTTTCTCTCTAGTGTATGAGTTCATTGTCAATATTATGTCAACATCAGACGATTGATGAGAAAAGTTGATCTTGAAATTACTTATGATCCTGATGGGGGTTTGGGATGCTAGAAAATACCTATATTATGTTCGCACCATTTTCTAACAAAGTTTCACATGGGTAAAAAAAATTAATTTTTTTTTAAACGAATTTTTTCACAAATTTTAATATTTACCAAATTACAATTTCTTCAGTTATGAAAATAACATAGTAAATAAAAAGTCTTTAAATCTGATTTAGTAGTTTTATACTGTTAATAAATTTTATAATTATTTTTAAAAATATTAATAATTATTTTATTAAATTGTAACGATTTTACTAATCCAAGGTTGCTAAAAATTCAGCATTTCAAAATTCTCTGACTTTTCCAGGTTTTCCAGACCTTTTTTAAATTCCCTGACACGAATTAGTTAGTTGTTGTTTGCTTTTTTGTTTCCTGACATTTTTTAAAATTTTTCTTTTTTAATATTTTCAATTTTAAACTTAATGTATTTACATCATAGAATGCTTGCAAAGAATTTTATCAAAAAATTTGAGAATAATTCAATTCCTTCGAAGAATTGTATTATTTATAAAAATAATTTAATGCATGCGAAGAATTTTATTAAAATGATTGTTAATCCCAATTAAATTCTTCGAAGAATTTGTTTTAATTTTTTTTTAAACGAAGTTTCATTGATAAGTTTAATTAATAATTTTCAAAATAATTGAATTTCAACAACAATCTATTTTCTAAAATAAGCGTGTTTCGTAATAATTGAAATTAAAAATTTAATAATTAAATTTTATTAAAATTTCTAGAAAATTATTGATTATGTCGATGTTTTTAATGATTATAATTAATAATCATTCTGTAAACATTTATTAACATTTTTTATGGAACAATTTACTCCTTCTTAAAAATTAAAAACCATTATTTCTTTCGTGAAATTTTATTACAATTGTATTGAAAATAATTTAATTTTTGAACAGATTTAAATCTAACTTTTAAAATTTTTTTAAAAATAGTTAATGATGTTTTTTAAAAGTAGAAGTGAGAATAAAAAATAAAAAATAAAAATTTTCGCGATTCATATGCGTCAAATTAATTTTTGAAAAAAATATTTTATAAAATTCCCTGACATTTCTAGGTTTTCCAGGTTTTTCCTGATCGAGAAAAAATTCCCTGACAATTCCAGGTTTTCAAGATTTTCCCTGACCGTAGCAACCCTGTAATCTTAATATTTATTTTTAGTATTTTTAATTTAGTACTTTAATACTTTTAATTCATAAATTGGGTAAGAATTTAATTCAGTTTTTTGAGTAGTTTTTTGAGTTTACCTCCAAATTTTGAGCATTTTTGTCAATTCTGACTTCCATTTCGGATTCAACGGGAAAGAATACATAAAAATTTATTACTGCACTGTTTTAAAAAATGGTTCTAAATTTTTTATTTTAATTCGGTTTTTGAGTCGATTTTTGAGTATAACTCAAGATAAAGAATCAATTTGACAATTCTCACTTCGGATTCGAATTCAGCTGGAAAAAATGCATAAAAATATAATACTGTAGTGTCTTGGCCAAAAAACTTTTTTTGTGTGTCTGTGTTATTAAAAAAAATCCAAAACAATTTTTTTAACCCCAATAATTAAAAAGTTATTTTATTTAAACAATTCATATTTTTTAATGAAAATTTTGATCATTTATCTAAAGTATAATTCCTGAGTAGGCTCTCTTTCAATTTTTGTAAAAATCGGTTCATCCGATCGCGAGTAATTAGCTATATTTACTAAAATGCTACAAATATCTTTGACCTTTAATAACTTTTGCAAATATTCAAATTTCAAATGTATAAATTCCTTCCAATTTGATACTTTTAATAGTTAATAATGCGTATAAACTAAACAAATTAGTGAAAATTGATGAATATAATAAAATTTTTTACTAACAATTTTTTAAATATTTTCCACTAAATTTTGTAGTAAAAATAATCAGAACATTTAAAAAAAAGATTAAAGTTTATAATAAAAAATGGAAATGGTTAGTGGTTTATGTGTTTTATATAAATCCTGATTTAGAAAATTCTAATTTATAAGAAGTTCTATTATAAATAATTTAATAAATAATAGTTATTATTTGTATTATAAATAATTCTAAAAATATTAAAGAAAACTTTTTGAAAATTTGTTTACAGTTGGCATTAAATTTACATATATACATTATAGTCATCTGAAAACAAATATAAAAAATTTATAAAGTTTTTTGAAATTTTTCTTCACGTACTTTTTACAATGGATAATAAAGTCTATCCTATATATATTTTTTCTTCTTTAAAAGCATCTTTCTCTATGTAAATTTTGCACACTTATTATTCAAGCTAAATATTCTCCTACGGTGAAATTTTCTGTTTGGCTAAAGCTAAACTTTATCAAGAAAGTCTATTTTCTCAGGTTATGTCCTGAAACTGATGGCACATAAAATTATCTCATTTTAAATATTCTCTACATAATGCTGCGTTGAAACATTTCAAAGATTATTTTACATGTAGCTCTTTTTATACTATCAACTTATAATAATTAACTATCTTTACTGGTTTTTTGTATTCTTTACTCTCCTTTTTTTATCTTCTTTTTACATTCTTTGTTTTTTTATTTTCATTATTTCTTTAATTTTCTTTTTTGTTATTTTATTAATATTCTGTAATAATGGTACAAGTTGTTTCTTTTTTTTTAAATAAAAAATTTTTATTCTCTGGTATTTTTTGGTTAATAATTCTTTCTATGCGAGAATGTAAACCAAAGAATAATGCATTTTATATACAGTTTCTTACTTTTAAAATATTGGGTTGATAAGAAAAGTTCGCGAGAGTATAAAAGCAATTTGAGCAAGTTTTGAAAGGATAGTAGCAGGATGAAAAAGTGCCACCTTGCCAGAATGTAGTTTTCTTGAAATATCAACTGAAAATTCGTGTGAAAAGTTTCTTGCGGGAGACAAGTAAGTTTTTGATGGGTTTTATATTATCAGCTGCACATTCACTGCGCGAAATATTTACTGATATTTCCAAGCGTTAAAAAATAAGCGAAATATTTAACATTGTTTTCTGATTTGATAAGCATGGAAATTATTCAATTTTATGAATATGGAAAAAAGTTAATATGATAATTATTATTCACGTTATGAAAGTAAAACAAATAATATTTCTTTGATGCGGATTTTTGAAACCAAAAGAAACAATTTGCTTATAATTAGAAACAATTCGTGTTTGATTCAAAATTTTTGAACCAACAGAAACGATTAGCGTTTGTTTCCAATTTTTGTAACAAAAATAAACAATTTGCTTCTTCTTCGGATTTTTGAAACCAAAAACAACAGTTTGCTTTTCATTCTAAGTTTTGGGACTAAAAGAAACAATTTAGTTTAGATTGAATCTTTTAGAATCAAAAGAAACAATTTTCCTTTGATTTAGATTTTTAGAACCAAAAGAAAACAATTGGCTTCTGTTTCTGATTTTTGTATCTGAAAGAAACAATTCGCGATTTTCGGTATCCAAAAATAACAATTAGGGTTTGACTCTTCCATTCGAATCAAAAGAAAACAAAATCAAAACCACTCTTAATTCCCTTATTCCTCATGCGTAACAAAACTTGTGTTTTCCGAATTTAGTTCCACATCCCCAACCGTTCTTGCTTTTAATTAAAATTTTACTGTTGTAATTAATCCTCCCCGAGAAGAGTAGTGATACACAACGCTTTTGGTATTTAGAATTTCAAATGTTTAATGTGAATTTATTATATTGTCATGCATATATGTATAATGGACATTAAACATATTGTTTATATTAGGTATTAAATGGAAATTAATCCAGGAAAGGATTTTGCGTTCATGTGTCCTTTGAAATTTTGATTTAGTATATAAACTGCTGTTGCACAATGTTTGGAGGCGAATTTCGCACATCCAAAACAGCTGGTGGGATTGCTTGAATACGCAATACAGTTTACAAACTAATGGCTCTTCTGATAATGACAGAGGCGGTAACAAGCCGAGAGAATACTATATAGGCAGGAGAGAATATTGCTCTGTATATTCAGGAGACAAGTGCACTTGAGAATAAATTCATAAAATAATCAAACAACTTGACAAGTATAAAATGTATATAAAAATACAATTCACTGGTCTATTAAAGCTCATGAAAAAATGGAGAAATGGAGATAAATTTTTCAAGAATTTATCATTCGAATTTGATAATATTTTGTGTAAATTTTGTTGGTAATAAATCAGTATTAAAAATTCCGGAAAAGAATGACTAACTTGTGGTTAGAATTTGCAGCATGATTCCCTACTAGCAGGGGAAATTTAGATTTAGGAGGCAAAATTGCAAACTGTGGTTGCACTTTGATAACTGATGAATGCATACTCGAAGTAATTGTTTCGTGTTGTATAAGGGATATAACTCTAGGGGCTATTCACTCTAGTGGTTCAGAGTAATTCCTAAGTGACTCATATTGTCTCCTAAGTGACTCTTGGTGACTCATATGGCTCACTTTTGCAGTTACAGATTTCGGAGTTTTTACAATAACAGAATTCGCATGTCAAATGCTACTCCTTGTGTTTTATTTTGCACTTCTGTTACCTTTTCGGATTTTTGCGAGTTAGATTCTAATAATTACGACTGTCTTCAATATGCTAACGGACATAAAAACTGATTTTTTTGCGAGTTAAATTCTAATAATTGCGACTGTTTTCATTATGCTAACGGACACTACTGGAATTGAAACTTTGCCCAATGTTTACTAGAAGCTAAAAGTCTAGAGTTCTAAACAAATGGTCTATTTTTTATTTAGTTTCTATCGGAGTTTTAAAAAAATCCGTTCGAAACTTTGACAAGTGTTTACTAGAACCTACAAGTCCAGAAGATCCATTTTTGGATTGATTTTCAGGACCCGATTTTTGATATATCTTTCTAATTTTTTAAGTAAAGCAATTACATTTGGGGAATATTTGAAATTTTAGATTCGCTGTTATGTCTCGACAACAGCTTCCTGGTTGAAGGACATCGACTTAAGCTCGGAGTCAACTTGGACGAAGAGATAGGGAATCTTGTGTGCCATAGGGTAATAGAAGCAGGCATCATAGCGATAGAAACATGACAGAAACCTCGAGGGATCCAGAATTGGCAGATTCGGATAATACCGATGCTGCCAAAACATCCCTTAACGTAACGTGTCCATCGACCTCCAAAACTAAGCAGCTTCCAGAGAGGGACACATGGAGTACCAAACTCGATTTTATCCTCAGTGTGGTAAATTTCAAAAACTGTATTTCTTCTTAATCCTCTTGCATTTACAGGACAAACATTCTTTTTCAATAAATGCGAATGTAAATACGTGGGAAAACAAAAGATTTAAATTCACAAACATCAGAATTTTTTCTAAAAGTAGAAATACATTCACGAAACTTTCTGGTTTTTTGTTTATTTCTCGTTTTCAAAAAAAAAATTGCTTGGGGAAAAATGTAATTGCACAAGTGACGTGTACAGAAAGGAATGTTGTGCACGATTTAGAAAATGGAATAATTATGAAAACTAAAAGTTGGAGAATTTTAATTACATGTTTATGCACACACAGGTGGGTCTTGCCATTGGTCTGGGAAATGTGTGGCGGTTTCCATATTTGTGCTACAAAAATGGAGGAGGCGCTTTCCTCATTCCCTATTTCCTCACACTTATTCTCGCTGGAATTCCAATGTTTTTCATGGAATTGGCATTAGGACAAATGTTAACAATTGGCGGTCTTGGTGTATTCAAAATAGCGCCATTGTTTAAAGGCATTGGATACGCGGCAGCTGTCATGTCCTGTTGGATGAATGTTTATTACATCGTTATCCTCGCTTGGGCGATATTTTACTTCTTCATGTCCATGCGCAGTGGTTAGTATATTATACAATTTATATATGTCTACAATTTTTTTAATCATTTAAAATTTTTTCCCTCTAATTTTCCATTTTTTTTTTGTCATTAGTGCCGTATTTTTGAGGATCCATCATTTCAGATACAATTTGAATTCAATGAATGAATTATGGAATAAATAAATGAATTAATTAGAAAAACTAATTACAAAAACAACTATTTGAAATTTGGAAAACAATTTTTATAACGGTCTTAGAAACCATTAGCGCAATTTAAAAATTAACTACGAAGAAAAGTGGAGTGCGTGCGCAGCGATAATGAGAGCGAAAGAAAAAATTAGCAACTTCTCTCTTACTCTTATTATCGCGGCGCATGCGCTCTATTTCTCTTAAACAGAATCTTGTTCTCAGGGGGATAACTAAAATTATTTTTAAATGAAAGTGAATAAAATTGAAACAAATCTAAATAGGACTGAATAAACTAACATTGAATAAAATTGAGACTTTCAACTATACTTTAAAATCGCTAATAGTAAGAATAAAAAAATTATTCCCACAAATTTTTTTAAAAATTCTTAGAAACAATTCAAAAAATTTTTAAACATTCTTTCACAGGATTTAATTCTTATTTGTACAAATAGGAAAATTTACTCAAGAATTCAACTATTTAAAAAAATTTAATACAGTTCGCACTTTTCTATAGAACTCCATGAAATTTAAAATCTGAATAGTTAGCAACAAGATCTACGCATTTGCAAAATTTTAAAAAAATTGACAGTTTCTAAAAGACGATATTTGAGTTAAAAGTTTGCTATTTGGCATGGCTAACCTATGAAGAGTGGCATATAAACGGCACATTTCTTCTAATAACTTCTAAAATTTTTTATAGTAGTTTTTAAAAAACTTCAAATGCTATAAATGAATATTTGAAAAATTTAGGACAAAATGATTCAACAATATTGTGTTTGCACCATACTATAGCGTTTTATTAAAATTTCTTTTTGAGAGTGACTGTCATCGCTAAAATTCAATTATTTCCATATAACTCATAACTCATCACAGAATTTAAATTACTTTTAAATTCTAAAATTCTTAAAAGGAATTCAATTAGTTTAAAAAATGTTGATGTGATTATTCTTTTCATAAATATTAAAATTTTCCCATGAATTCATTTTAATTATCTTAAACACAATTTGAAATGTTTTATTTGAAAAATAATGTAATTATTCTAGAAAAATTTTATTAAAATTCTCTGAAAAAATGTCAAAAAATCTTGTTTATAAAGAATTTAATTTTAAAAAACATTCAATTGTTCAATAAATTTTTCATTTTTTTATTTAAAGAAGAATTTCAGTTAAAATTTTAGACAGTTATTGAATAGTAGAAGCGTTATAGAGTGAATTTTTACGAAGTTAAAGTCCACAACGTTGATCAATGAAAAAAATTTGTTTAATCTATTGGAATATCATTTTTAATTTTATATTTAACTGCGTAACAATTATTTTCAGAATATAAACATCAATCTATTTT
This sequence comes from Leptopilina drosophilae, assembly GCA_032873175.1. NCBI lineage: Eukaryota > Metazoa > Arthropoda > Insecta > Hymenoptera > Figitidae > Leptopilina > Leptopilina drosophilae. The sequence continues at coordinate 24,097,447 of CM065481.1, forward strand.
TTTCTAAATATTTTTGTGGCAATATTGCTGCGATAGCTTTTATTCATTTACTAAGTGATCAATTTTTCCGATGATAAACGTTGTGGATTTCAACGCGGTATTTTTTGAAATAATTAAATTATAAAAGATTTTTAAATTAAATATTTACTTAACAAAATATAATTATTTTATTTTTGAGTGTAATTTAATTAAGAAATTAGGAAAAAATTGAGTCATCATATTTTATTTCTCAATAGAAATAGATTCTCTATTTTTTTACTACTTTTTTCAGTCTTGAAGCTACTTTTTAAAAAATTTTTATTGAGTACGAAGCCTGCAAATAAGATTTAGAGAAAATAAAAGAAACTTTTAAAAATTTGTTATTCTTTCAAATAAAATAAAAAAGTCAAATAAAATTAAGAAAAAGTAAAAAGAAATTCTGTAAAGTTTTATACAAAAATTATTTTTTGCATTAATAATAAAAAAAAACAATTATTTTGACTCTGTGGAAAAGGGAAAATGAAATTATATTTCTTTATCAGAATAATGTCCTAGATTTTGACAGGCAGCCTAATCAAAGCTTCTCGTACTCCCTAAGCCTTGATTACTAGCTCGACATAGAAATGCTGGGAATCCTCGAAAACCGATGGCACTCGATAATCAATGTTCTAACATTTCATCATTGCTCTTTTGCACCGCAGAATTACCCTGGGGCACCTGCAACAACTGGTGGAATACAAAATATTGTATTAATCCATATTTGAGGAAAAGTTTACCATGCTGGAATATGACTGCCAGGAACGGTACTTTCTACAAAATGTGCACACTTAATCAAGTCAACGTCACATGGCCGGAACTTGCGGATCCAGTTAAAGAATTTTGGGAGTTTGTATCTTTTTTCAATTCATTAATATTGTTATTATTCATTTTTATTCTCTTCTTTTTTTCTTGTCAGAATATTCTAGTTCTTTTTTTTGAGTTTAGATGCAGATGGTTCCAGTTTTCTGGGTTACGATCCTGTTTCAGTATTGATTATGGAGTACCATAAGTTTTCAAATATCCTATTTTTTTCTTTTTTCTTAACTTTGATTTTTCTTGAGGAAAATTTTTTTTCTTTTCCCTTTATCGATTGGAGATAAAATATTTTTTGTAATCTTTTCATTCTTACTTATTTTCTCTCTTTCTTTCTTTTTTTCTTTCGACTTTTCTTCATTTTCTTTATTTTTTTCTTCGAGACATTTTCATTTTATTTCCAAAATTTTTTGCTAGATTTCAAAGTGTTTCAAGTTTTTAAATAACTTCTTTGACTCTTAATCTACACTTTTCATTTTAATATTTAAGGGAGATTTCTTAAATATGTACTGATTCGGAATTTTCTACAAGTATTAATCTCCAAAGGGAAAAATATTACAAAAAAATAAAAAATCTCTTAAATTTTCTAAAAAAATATCTTTGCAGTTATTTGTGAAATTCTACTGACAGTCAAATTTTGATCAGCACTAAAAATCTTTAACAATTAAATTAAATTGTATTAATTGAAAAATATAAAATTAAATATTTAATAAAATATTTTACTGTGTTTAGAATTTTTCTTTATGCTTATTTTCTCTTAAAACTAGAAGTAATTGAAAATTTCACCATTATTTTGTATTTCATGTTTCGAACAGAATTTTTTAAAAATTGTTTATTTAATATTTCAATTAAATGAAAAAAGAGGGAAAGACAAAAGTAAATAAAAACAAAAGAGAGAGAGAGAGAGAGAGAGAGAGAGAGAGAGAGAGAGAGAGAGAGAGAGAGAGAGAGAGAGAGAGAGAGAGAGAGAGAGAGAGAGAGAGAGAAGGAAAAATTCGATTTCAGTCAAGTTCATATTTGAAAGAAGTGTTAAAAATTTCTCGTTTATTTGAATATTCTAAACTTTAGGAACATACAAAACTTATTTTTATATTAACAAACTAATTCTTATTAAATAAAGATTGAATTTACATTAAATACATTGTATTCTGAAAGAGAAAATAATTTTGTTTCTTTTAAATATTTTCTAAAATTACTATTCTTAAAGTAAAATTAATTTTTTTGTTTAAATATTTTTTAAAATCACTTTTCTGAGAGAAAAAAGAATTTTTTTCTACTTAAATATTTTTAAAAATCACTATTTTGAGGTAAATAATAATTTTTTTCTATTTAAATATTTTCTAAAATCTCTATTCTGAGAAAGAAATTAATTTTTTTGTTTTACAAAAATGTACATTTTTTCTGTTCAAATATTTAGTATTACCATTCCGAGAGAAAATGAGGAGAAAAAAATTCTCATCCATTTGAATGTTCAGAAAGAAGGAAAAAGTAATTTCAATTCAGAGAAGGAATTTTCTTTCTTAAGATAAATATTTAAAAATAACATTTATTTTCAAGTAAAACTATTTTTTGCTTAATTTTTTTTGAATATTTCTGTTTTCATGGTCAACTAGCATCTGTATTTATTTTGAAGAAACTTTTTAATTATTGCTGTAATATAATTGTTATTTTTGGAAAAAAATGTGATGATAAAATTGGTTTGTTTTGAAATTTGTTTATAGACGAAGGGCACTTCAAATTTCGGATGGCGTCGAGCATATTGGTAATGTGAGATGGGAATTGGCTGTAACTCTTTTTGTGGTATGGGTTATGTGCTACTTTTGCATCTGGAAAGGAGTCAAGTGGACTGGGAAGGTCGTTTATTTCACAGCCCTCTTCCCTTATGTACTTCTCACGGTTTTACTGATCCGTGGTGTTACACTTCCGGGTGCAGCTGATGGCATCAAATTCTACGTCATGCCCAATTTATCCAAACTCAAGGAATCTGGGGTAAATCACCATTTTTTTTCAACACCACTCCATTAGCCTAGTTTTTCAAATTTCTAAATTTTCTTTTATTTTATATTTTCTTCTTTTATTTTTTATTATTTTATTTGTTTTATTTATCCTATTATTCAAATTATTTATATTATTTTATTAAATAATGTAAAAAAAGAAAAATAGTACCTAATTGTTATTTTTTTTTCTTTATTTTTTATTGTGAATTTTTTCTTTTTTCTTTTTCTATTGTACTTGACTGAACTTTAATTATTACTATAAAAGAGGGTTGATAAGTGCATTATCATTATTGCTTTACCCTCTTGAAATTGCAGAATAATGACTTGACTTTGATGAATTTCTTTATCTTTGTCTCTAATAGCTATTAAATCCTAAATCCCATTATGGAGAATCGCACTCGCTCTTTACACATATAGAAAAGAGGGAGCCAATCTTAATCGAAAATGAAGGGATCAAACTCAATTATTCCCTCCCCAGTTCTACCGATCCTCTCACGATAAGATAATTGATCGTCAATTAGGAATCTCCTATTAATTATATCAAAAGAATGGAAAATCTGAAATTTCTAATAAATTTTCACCGCGTAAGGGTTTTATTTTAAAAATTTATTTCAGAAAATAGCTAAATAAAATTAAAGAATTTATCTTCATAAATAATAAAATTCTCCGAAATTCAATTATTATAAAAAATTTTAATATAATTCTTCGCAATCAAATTCAATTATGTTCAAAAATTAAAAAAATTTTTGTCCAAATTTAATAAAATAAAGTTAAAATTTTTTTTAAATTCTCGTCAAAATATCAATAATCTTTATAATTAATAAAATTCTTCCCCGAAATTTAATTATTTTCAAATTTTTTTATAAAACTTGAGGCAAAATTTAAATTATTTAAAAAAAATAGTAATAATATTCTTGACAAAATTTCAATTATTTTCAAAAGTAATGAAATTCTTCGTTAAAATTCAATTACGTACAAAAATGTAAAAATATTCTTGTCAAAATTTCAATTTTCTTTATGAAAAAAAGAATTCTTCCTCTAAATACAACTATTTAAAAAAATTTAAACAAAATTCTTTTCAAAATTTTAATTACCTAATTAAAAAAATAGTCCTAAATTCAATTACGTTAAATATTTACTACTATAACATTTTTCAAAAAAATTTAATTGTTTAAAAAAAATGTTTGATAACATTCTATACCCAAAAATTTAATTATTTTCGTAAATAATAAAAATTCCATAGGAATATATTTATTTACATATTTTTTATAAATTTATTTACAATAATTTTATTAATTGTAATAAAATGTTATTCAAATTCGTCGAAAAAATTTAATTATTTAAAAATTTGTTGATAAAATTTTTTATGAGAATTCAATTTTAATAAATATTTAAGTATTCAATAAATCGTTTAGGTTTGTACTTAAAGAAGTGAATTCTCCTCGAATTATTTAATGAAAATTGATTTTAAAATAAATTTCAATTTAAATTTAAAGTAATTAAATATTGAAAGCATTATATCTTTAATTTTTTGAAATAATGGAATTTTCAAAATGTTTTAAATTAAAATCCATAAAAATTTCAATTTTTATACAGTATCAATATTCATAAAATATAAAATAATGGTTTTAACACTCGATTATATTTAATTATTATAACTTGTTGAATTTTAAAAAGGATTGAATTTGAATATTTTGAAAAATTTTAATTTCTATGGAAAAATAATAATGATGAAATATTTGTTTTAAAAAGAAGTTATTGATATTCTTTAACATTAGCGAAAAAGCCACAATTTTGCCTAGAAATCAGGGAAAAACAAAAATAAATTTTTGTGGCAACGATGAATTTGTATTAAATAGATAACGCCAAAATTGCAGGGCGAAAAATTAATAATTAAAAATAATAATCTATATTAAATTATCAGCGGAAAAAATAGCGGGGAAGAAAATTATTAGCGAAATAAATTAGAGGAAGAATTTGAAAAATTGCTAAAAAAAAATTGCAAGGAGTAAAAAATGATGATTCCCATTTTTTTGCAGGTGTGGATAGATGCTGTAACCCAGATTTTCTTTTCCTATGGTCTTGGACTGGGGACCCTGGTGGCCTTGGGTAGTTATAACAAGTTCAACAACAATGTATACAAAGACGCTCTTATCGTTTGTGCAGTGAACTCGTCAACGAGCATGTTCGCTGGCTTTGTTATTTTCTCCGTTGTTGGTTTTATGGCACATGAACAAGGAAGACCAGTGGCCGAGGTGGCGGCATCCGGCCCAGGATTGGCCTTTCTCGCCTATCCTTCCGCAGTGCTTCAACTTCCATGGGCGCCACTATGGTCGTGTTTATTTTTCTTTATGCTCCTACTGATAGGACTCGACTCACAATTTTGTACCATGGAGGGATTTATCACTGCTATGGTGAGACTTTATCTATTCTTCTATTTATTTTTAATTTTTTTTATCTATTTGCTTTGTCTCCCTCCCGCTCTCTTGTATAGAGGAAAAAACTGTTTTTGTAAAAATATTTTTATATTTATACTATCTAAAATAATATCTTCTCATGTGATGAGAATGTAAAAAATTACTATTAAAATAATGAAATAAAATTAAAATAAGTAAAATAATTGAAATTAAAAGTTGAATAAAAAAATGGTTTAAAGTAGAATAATGGTGTAACTAAAATTCGAATTACACCTATAAAAATGAACTAAAACCGACAAAAACAATTTTGGTTTATTGATTAATTTCAAGAGAGTGAATACTGATGACTAATGAGAATGATGACGATGATAGGGATGAAAATAGCCTTTGATGATAAACGCTTACCATGATTCGTGAGATGAATAAATGCGAAACAAATTTATAAATTGTAGTTAATATTCCCTCATAAAGTAATAAAATTTTAGTTATTCAGCTATTAAACTCGCTAGTTTTTTAAATTAATGATTCAGATAAATTTAACCAAATTTTAAAAGGGAGAAATAATATGTGAATTAAGGTGTTGTAAGACGATTTTCAAATGATTCGTCATGAATTCAAAGCATTTAAAATAAATTTAATCACATTTAATATCTTCTAAAATAGATAGAAATCTGAAAAATTTAATCAAGAATGTGAAGAATTCGATGTATGCATATAGCCCTCAATTAATTATATCTCCTTGTGGTAAATCGCTTTAAAACCAGTAAGTTGCTTTTATAAAAAAAAATTTACAATTTTATTGACGAATAAAAAATGTAATTTAAAGTTTCAATTGCATAAAGCTAACATGTTTCCATTTTGAATTCAGGATCGTAAGATTTTCCCATCTGATTTTATATTCTGATTGGGAATTTTTATGATCCTACTTGTGTGTTTGAGAACAGTATTGTGGGGAAGAATGTAGAAATTTTCATTGATTATTTGATGAATAAATTCTCATAAATCGTGACGTAAAAATAAAAGAAAAGAAATTTATTTCCTCAGGTTGATGAATGGCCCAAGCTCCTTCGACCACGGAAAGAAATATTTATAGCACTGGTCTGCATTATGTCGTATGTAGTTGGTCTTTCCTGCATCTCACAAGGCGGGATGTACGTCTTCCAAATATTAGACTCCTATGCAGTGTCTGGCTTTTGTTTATTATTCCTCATCTTCTTCGAGTGCATTGCCATTAGTTGGGCATTTGGCGTGAATCGATTCTACGAAGGCTTACGTGATATGATTGGATACTATCCTCTTATTTGGTGGAAATTCTGTTGGACAGTGACCACACCGCTTATTTGCATTGTAAGTATTAATTTACGATCGATTTTTCCACTTTTGTGTTTTAACTCCTTGTCAATGCTTGAAAAAGTAAATAAATAGGAGAAATTTAAAATAAATAAATAAAGGAGATAAAAAATAAATAAAAATAAATTTTGATCGTATTCTCTATTTTTGATTTTTAATTTGTTGAAAAATAAATAATTAAATAAGAGCAATTAAAATGAAAAATAAATAAAAGAGATAAAAAATAAATAAATACAAAAAAATACATATATAAAAATAAATGAATGAAAGAAATGAAAAATAAATAAAAAAAAAAAATAAAGGAAATAATTCGAAAAAAATTTAAACGCATCGAAAATATTTCTCGTACAAATGGGAATTGTCCATTTTTTCGGACAATCGTTTTAATGAAACCATTAGTACCAGGGTTTAAAAGAGATGAATCAATCGATTGAAATAAATACGACCCGCATTTCCATCCCTTTTTTTTTGCTCTGGGCATCGGATCGGATTAAATTTATTACACAAGCTCCCAACTCGAGTATTCAAGCTTTTTACAAAAACATTCATAAAAACGCATTGTTTAGTCGACTGTGAATTATATCTCCAGTCTCTTGATTTTTTTTGTAATCTTCCAAAGAAAAAAATCAAAACAAATTTTAAAAAAATCATAGTAAATAAAATTTACAGAATAAAATTCCATTCCCATGTCAAATAAGGGGTCATTTTACATAAAACTATAAATTAAATTTTTTTCCTAGCTATTTAAAACATGAAGATATCGATCTTCATGTGATAAAATCATTATTTTATTAATTATTTTTATTAAAAAATTCTATGAGAATTCAATTATTAAAATACAAAACTAAATAATTTTTTTGGAATTGGATGTTTTTCAAAATGTATATTTATAAAGAACTTTACAAACAAATTTTTAAATAATTGAATTTCTTTAACAAATTTTAGTAAAATTTTTAAGAATAATTACATTTTTCGAGAAATTTAATTAAAATTGTATTAAAAATAATATTGGAATTCTGCGATGAATTTTATTTTTTATAAAAATAATTGAATTATTGCAAAGAAATTTATAAAAATTTTGTAGATACCTAATTAGATTCCTGTGAAACTTTTATTATTTAGGAAAATAATCAATTGTTTGCGTAAAATTTTATTAAAATTTTTTGAAAATAATTGAATTCTTTAAAAAAATTTTCTTAAATAATATTTATTAGAAACCATTGAATTAAAAACATTTTTTGAAAATAATTAAAATTTTGCCAAGAATTTTATCAAAATTTTTTGAATAATTGAATTTGCACGAAGAATTTTATTAAAATTTCTAAAAATAATTCATTTCTTGCAACGAAATTTATTAAAATTTTCAAAACTAACTGAATCCTTACAAAGAAATTTATTAATTTTTTTTTAATAATTAAATGCTAAAGAAAAATTTCAGAAAAATTATTTTAAATAATTGATTTTTTTCAAAATATTTTATGAAAATTGTGTTTTAAAAGAATTTAATTTCTGTGAAAAACTTTATTATTCTTAAAAATAATTGAATTTCTCTTAAAATTTTTTTATTATTTATGAAAATAATTTAATTATTCCGAAGATGCTTATAAAAAATTTGTAAATAATTGAATTCTTGTAAAATTTTTTGTTTGTATGAAAATAATGAAATGTTTTAGTAGAAGTTTATCAACATTTTTGTTTAAAGAATTGAATTTCTGTTGGAAAATTTTATTAATATAGTTGATATTGAAAATAATTGAATTAAGGATAATTTTTTATAAGAATATTCAAATTTTCCCAAAACTTTTATTTAATTTTTTGAAAATAATTGAAGTTTTTTAGAAGAATTTTATTACATTTGTAAAAAATTTGGAACTTAATTAAATTAAGTTCCATTCTTCGAAAAATTTTATTACTTTTGAAAATAATTGAATTTCTACAATCATTTGTAAATTCTCTAAAATTTTCTAAATTATATAATAAGTAGCAAAATTATCCGCGCGGGAATGTTGTGCTACAATGTTTATTGTAAACAATTTTAAGTCATTTTAATTTGAGTAATTTTTAAAGAAATACTTATTATGACACATAACTAAAAAACTAATTAGAATTAAATTTTCAAAATATATATTATATTTTTAAACTTTAAAGTGCATAAAAAAACTTAAACAAATTTCGATACTAATTTCAAATTTGGCATCAGATTTTCAAAATAGAAAATAATTAAACTTTCTTGTACGAGGAAAATTGAATTTCACAAAAATTGTTATCTAATACCTGAATTAAAAAAAACTTCATTACGAAAATTTTAATAATTCTAAAGAATAGAAAAGGTAAAAAAATTATTAGCTTATATAGATATTCAACTTTCCGAACAAAGAATATAAACAATATTTTTTAAGAGAATTTCCACTACTTTTAATTCGCTAATATTGAAAAAAATCAATTTTATTTGACAAAATTTTATGCAATTTATTTTTCCCAATAATTAAATTACTTTTAGTTTTAATAATTATAAAATTTTTCATGTAAATTCCATTTTTTCAAAAAATTTTTTGATTAAATTCTGAGTATGAATTTAATTATTTTCATAATCGTAAAATCCAGTTACTTTCAGAAATAAAGTTTTTGACAAGAATTCAATTATTTAAACTAATAACATTTTCATAACATTTAAAAATTCATTATTTAAAACAATGTTCATAAAATTCTTACAAAGATTTCAATTCCTTTTAAAAGTAATAAAATTTTCAACAGAAATTCAATTCTTTTTAAACATTTTAATAAACTTTTCCGCAATAATTCAATTATTTTCAAAAATTTAATAAAATTATTCGAAAGAAATTAATTATTTAAAATATAATTTTAATAAATTTTTTTTAAATAATAAATAAATTTTTTAAATAATTTTTTTATTTATCGACATAATTATGTCGTGAATAAAAAATTTACTCCCGAAAATTCAATTATTTTGAGGTATTTCAATAAAATTTTTTTCAAAATTCAATTATTTTCATAAATAACAATATTCATCACAATAATTTAATTATTATTAAAAGTAATAAATTTCTTCTTGGAAATTCTATTATTTTAAAATTTCTAATAAATCGTTCGCAAGAATTTAATTATTTTCACAAAAAATAAAATGTTTTTTTTTGGAAAATCCAATTATTTTCAAAAAAAAATTAATAAAATTTCCCACCGACATTCAATTATTGCCAAATTTTTAAATAGAATTCTTTGTAAAATTTAATTATCTTTAAAAACTTTTCACATTTCAATGATTTTCAATATCTACTATTTTTATAAAACAACCAATTCTAGGAAAAAAATTAAATTATTTTCATCAATTTTAAAAAAATTCGCGGCAAGAATTAAATCATTTACCTAATTAATAAAATTCTTTGAAAGAATTAAATTATTTTTATAAATAATAAAATTGTTTGAAAGTAATTAAATTATTTTTTCCACAATTATTAATAAAATTTCATGAAAGAATTCAATTATTTTCATAAATTATAAAATCATTAGAAAAAATGTAATTCTTCAAAAAATTCAATTTTTCTCAAAATTTATAAAAATTTTTCAGAAAAATTCAATTATTTTCCAAATTTTTTTTAAAATTATTTCCAAGAATTCAATTACTTTCCAAATTTCAAAAAAATTCTTCGCAAGAATTCAATTATTTTTATAAAAATAGAAAAATATTCCAAAAAAATTTAACTATTTTCTTAAGTTATGAAATTCTTCAAAAAAGTTCATTTTTCTTAAAATTGACTTTCCAAATTGTTTTAAAAATACTTTCCAAAAATTCAATTATTTTCCAAATTAAGAAAAAATTTTTTCGCAAGAATTTAATTATATTTATAAAAATAGAAAAATATTCCAAAAAAATTTAACTATTTTCATAAATTATGAAATTCTTTAAAAAAAAGTCAATTTTTCTTAAAATTTATAAAATTCTTCAGAAAATTTCAATTATTTTCAAAATTTTTTAAAAAATTTTTCGCAAGAATTTAATTATTTTAATGAATAATAAAATATTTCAAGAAAACTCAATTATTTTCATAAATAACAAAATTTGCCTAAAGAAATCAATTATTTTTGTAAATAATAAAATTCTTCTGAAAAATTCAATTATTTTGATAAATAATAATATTTTTCATTTAAAATTCAATTATTTTAAAATATTTTTTAAAAATTCTTCACAAGAATTAAATTATATTAAATTGTTTCATGAATAATAAAAATCGTAGCATAAATTCAATTTATTAGCAGGATAAGAAAAAAGTAAATATTTTTGATGAAAATTGGGAAAAAGTCAGGAAAATAAAAAATATGGAATGGAATTTTTGTCAATTTTGTGAAGTGAATAAAACGAGTTTTTTTGGTTTCTTTTTGACATTAAAAAAAGACAATAACCCACGAAAATGAATTTTCAAAAAAAAACAAACAAATGAATACAGATAATTTGCTAATGGAAAGGAAACTTACGATTATTATAATGTATATGTATATATTTCTATTTTCTATCAAAACGTATAAAAAACAAAAGAATAACTAACTAATCTGCGGACAGAATGAATGAACGAAATACTACGAAGATTATTATAGTTAATAATAATAATAATATTTAATTTTCCAGGGTGTGTTCATCTTTAATTTGGTGCAATGGAAACCAATAAAATATCTTGATTACGAATATCCATGGTGGTCGCATTGTTTCGGTTGGTTCACAGCATTGTCCTCGATGCTTTGCATACCAGGTTACATGTTATATTCATGGCTAACTACTCCTGGAGATACACGAACAGTAAGAATCTTTCAATTCAAAAAGCATTTTTTATCTCTTAGAAAATTTATAATTATTTCTTTTATTAATTATCTTAAAAAATTAAATTTTAGAAATTAAGGCTGCTCGTTCGAATAGAAGATGATGTAGCAACATTAAGAACGAGAATGGGTCAGGCTCCTGTGGAATTGACTCCCTTATAAACGCTTACAAAGCATATCAGATGAAATGAAGAATAAAAAAAAAGAAAATTATTTATCAGGTCATTAAGGTCGTGACTTAATGGTCAGGTGTGTCACCAATAAAAAGTTCCATTATAATAAGGTGACTGCGAACCGCCGGCCGGAATTTCGCACGGAAAACGATAATATATAACGATTATAACGATATATATATTTGCTGCCTGTTGCATTACATTAAGGTCGACATTTTAATCGAACGCCACGTGAACACAAAAGAAAAAAGTCCTTTAAAAAAAAAAAACGTACACTGTTTTTAAAAAACAAAAAACATTTTTTTCCAAATGTTTTTTGAAACACAAACACGAATATCGTGGTTTTCACAAATAAGAAAGAATTCAATTCAAATTCTTCAGTTGTCACAAAATAAGAATATACAATATACTAAGAGACAAAAGAAAACATATTAATAGTAAAACACCAAATGAAAATTTGAAACAAAACCATTTATTCTACTTTTGTAGAATTTGTATAAGCTTTTTACAGTGTACGTGTAATGAATATATTTCAAATTTTTTATTAATTTGCTTCTAAAGTCTTCCAATGGTAGAATTTATTGATACTATAAATATATATATATATACATACTGTTGTCGTTTAAAAATCTCCTACCTATGAAAATTCGTAGATTTTCAAGGGAAAAGAATAGAAAAGAAAATGAATAGAGTAAAATTGATAGCTCGTGTTTTCAAATGGCAAAGAAAAAAAGTTTCACCAAACATTTTATAGAAAAATATCTATATACAAACATATACAAATTTTTGACTTATTCTTTTTTATCAAAAAAAAAAGAAAAATCTGTTAAAAAATTGATATCAAATTATTGAGATATAGTATATTTGACGCGAATTCAAATTAGTATCATACGTATAAAAAATCAGTATTACGTATATTATTATTATTATTATTATTATTATTATTATTATTATTATTATTTCTATTATTAAAAAAAGAGGAAAAAACATAGATGAACTTTATAAAAAAAATAATATTAATACAAATATATGAAACGTAATCTTTCTTGTTCGATAAAAATTCGAGTCGACCATATCGAATATTGACCACTTTTACGTATACAAAATGTGGAAAAGAAAAAAAACAACTTTTAATGAATATAACATATGATATTTTAAAATGATAGTGCTGCAAATTATCTGAGGATAATTTTTTTCTATAGTAGCGGAAAACAAAGACACGCAAGCAAATAAGGAAAAAGACTTTTTGATATGTTCACAAATCGATGTTCGAGCAACGATGGTAATTTTTAAAAAAAGAAATCTTCACTTTTGTGTAACTGATATATTGACAATAATTTTACGTAATCTTAAGATATTTCCGATCCCCACACCGACAAACAAAATCGTCAAGTTTGATCTTAAATGATAAATAGATTTTAAATGATTTTTGGACAGATTCTCTCTTATCGCTATTTTACAAAAAGAGTCAAATTAATTTTATTTTAAATTCTGTTCTATTCGATTTTATTAATTTTTCATTTTTATGAAAAAGAATTATATTTCCTACCCTTGGAAGAAATTTTTTTTCAAAGATTTTTCTTCTAGAAAAATTCGTCTTCTTCGCCTTCTTCTTCTTCAACTTTAACTTTTTATTTTTTAAATATTTCAACTCATTTTAATATTGTTCAACTTAGAATTTGTTATCAAAATTATTTAACACATTTATTAATATTTATTAATTAATTAATATTAATTATTTATTAAATTTGAAGGATTTGAAAATTTTCTTTTTGTGCAGTAAAAGAGATTTTTATAAAAATCAATTAACTAATTTTTATAAAAAATAATACGTTTGGTCGATAAAAGATAATTACAATTTTACAAAAAATACTTTTTTCAAATAGAAATTTCTGTTAAGGAAATGAGTTTTTTTCTGCCTGGTAAAAATTGATTTAAACTGTTGAAACGAAATTTGTTAAAATGAAATTTATCAAACAAAATTTAAAAGAGAAAAAACTTGAAAAATTTTTTCTTGTCGGTGCTTTTACGCTGCGGACTATAAAGTGTGCCGAGTGTACAGTTCTTCCAAAGATGTAATATATTATATATACATATATTATATATATATATATACATGTGTTAGAAATTTCTTCGTAATATTATTCTTATATAATTCTATATGAAAATTAAACTATCATTCTAGTAACCGCTGCGCAACAAAAAGCAGACGCACAAAAAAAATGTTATATAAATCGTAAATTTAGAACCAGTGAGAATGAAAGGGTGGGAAGGGATTTAAAAAAAATTGTCTAAGTCATTTTTTTTTTTACATTATCTTCAAGATTTAAAAAGAAAACAATTCGTTCACCTACAATAATATTTATACCATTAAAAACTATTTTCGGATCGAAAATATTTTTAATGGCAAAATATACATTATTTATAAAAAGCATTTAATTTTTTAACGATAAAGACCGCCTTTGATATTGTCAATCAGTGGCTATTTATAAATAGTCAACAAAAGGTCTAATTAAACATGCCTAATATATTCTCTGCATTCCAAAAAGAAAAAGTTTCTTGAAAAGACGTTTTGAGATCAATTTTTTAAAATTAATCATTAGAAAAGTGTAAAATTTGTCATCAAATATAAATATTTGTTAGTAATTATTATTAGCTAATTAGCTAAATAGCGAACACTTCAAAATCATTATCTAAAAAAACAGTTTAGAATATTAAATTGTTATTTCTATTAAAAAATACAAATATTAAAATATTTTAAAAAGAAGAAGAGAACAAAAAATTTTGCAATCAATTTCAAAGAATGAAATGAATTTAAAAAATTGTCAAAATGTCTGACGCGAATACTTATTAGCCTTAGAAAAGCAGTGTTTTTACTCTAGTTCTGATGGTGTTCAACAGCAGTTAACCAAAAACTATAGTATTAATTATATAAGATCATTAATCACATTAAGATCTTGGAAAGAAAAAACAATTTTCTTTTCGAAAGAGCTGTTTAGTCATTGTGACTTTGTCGTTATCGAATTCTCCATTATTAGAACTACAATTATATAGTATATATTATTATTAAAACCAAAAAAATTTTAATATAGAAAAGTAGTCAAATCTATTTATGAAATAGAAATTAAGAAATATATTATGCGCAGTGACTCTGGAGGGGGACCACTGGGCATTTTACAACAAGAAAATAATTAACAAAAAAACTCTAATTAATGAAGAAAAAGTGTTACCTGAGAGAAACATTTAATTATAAAAGTGTGTTGCTTATATAAGAGAGTTTGGACAACATATCGATAAAGGATAAATCGATAATATTACATTTTCTTTTTGGAGAAGAAGTGCTCCAAATTTATAATATCAAGCGGGTTAACTATATTTAAATATTTCACATAAATTTAAATAAATTAAAAAATACTAATTATTAAAATAATTATCATTATTCAAAAATGATAAAGTTTTCAATATGTAATAATTATTGGCATATTGAATGATTAATAATTATTAACGTATTAAATAATTAATGATTATTAATAATTACAGTAAATAATCAATAATTATTAATATACTGGATAATTACATTATCAAGGGACACGGTACACTTATCGGGAATATTACAACCGCATTATAAAAATACTTGGATCATCTCGATGACACAATTTCGTTTTTATAAAAACGAAGTCATCAGGTGTGCAAATTAAAATCTGTATAAGATTTATAGCCAATTAATTGCAAAGCATTCATTAAATTATAAAGTCTTTCTGTATTTTTTGTTTAGAAACAAACAAATTTCACTTTGGAAATTTTTCTCTATTCATATTTTCTAAAAGTTAATAAAATAGCTTTTTTCTCCGATTTTTTCAAATTTTTATGAAAAAGCTATTCTTCAAATTTTTTTGATCAATTAATTTCACTGGAAGTATACAAAATTTTAATAATTAAAAATGTTATTAATTTTCAATAATTTGCGGAATGTAATTCATTATTGAATATTATGATTATATATTGTAATTGAATATTATAATTACAAATATTATAGAAACTCATAATCGAAAGAACAATTTAATGAATGTTGAGTCAAGAATATAAATGAATCTCGTTATTATATAATATCTCGTTTCGCCAAAAAAAGTCTGTTATTAAAAAAAAGACATTCTAGATATTGATATTAGTCATTAACTGTTAATGTTCACGAATTCATGTCAATCACTATTTTTAGCGATAGTTTTACAAGAGTTAGACAGAGTGTTGTCAAGAAGCATCATAAGCTGAAAATAATAATAATAATAATAATAATAATAATTGTTAAGTATAATATATATATATAAAAAATCTAAAAGGCTTAAAAAATCAATCGCAATATATTATCTATTCGATGCAAAAAAAAGTTTAAACAAAAAAAATTCTATATTCAGTAATTTCTCATCTGTAAAGAGCTCACGTATAATTAGAAAAAATATCCAAGTCTTCCTGAAACTAGCATATCAAAATAATATCATTATTATTAAATACTGAATCATTTAAATGTCAATTTACAAACGAAACATTATTTTAAATAATTTAGCGCGTGTGCCAAAAATTTTAATTCCAGTTTAAATGGAGACACATTGACAAGATTTGAAAAATAGATATTTATAAATATCTGTTTTTTTTCTCTCTCTCTCTTTATAGCGATATAAAAATAATTTTTTTTACATTATTTTTATTTATTTAGAGAAAAATATACAAAATAATTCTGTAAGTATAATTATTAAATTATACATATGTACAATTTAGGTGCCAACTTTCTTGCATTACTTTTTATAATTATTTAATTATTAATTAAATATATACACACAATACCTTAAGTACTGATATTCGTTAAGTATTTTTAATTTTAATCAAAGTTTATGAACTGCAAGTTATTAATAAAGTTCGTACATGAGTGTACCTTTGTTAATGTGTAGGACTTACTTGAATGTAATCTATGGGTGTAATCAAATAAATGATAACTATTATCGATTATTAGTGTTTTCTTTGAGAAATATTTCAATAATAATATATATTTAATTATAATCATTTTTTTTATTTATTTTAATACAATTTTGTCTATAAATCTTTTTACCTTTTTCACTTCCTCATCAAAAAAGGATTGTATTTTAATTTATGATTAGCTTTTTTAAATTATAACAAAGAATAAATTCATGAATTTATTAATTTAGGTCTTCAAATAAAAATACAATTTGAATATTTTATCGTAAAAAATTTATTTTTCTTCTTTTCTTTGAGATTCTGAAAGTAGAATAGTACAAAAAGAAAATACAATTCAAATATACAATGTATATTTACTTTGTAAAAGTTCGATGTAAAATTAAAAAAAATCGTGTATAATTTCGCAAATGTATACATATATATAAATCCTATTTATAAGAAATAATTCTCTTTGCATGTTGCTTAATACATACATATCTATATATAACAAGTACCCAGATAACAATGAAAGTATTTAATTTAACTTTTGTGTACGTCAATTCAGGCAAAAACGTAAATATGCACTTTGAGTTATTTAATGTAAAAGAGAATTTTCTAAATTATTGCAAGTGTAAAACAGAAAATTTGTCTATAGAATTTATAATTTTACTTTTCACCTGATTGACACAGTTTATCAAGTTTTGACTTTATTTTTTTTTCTTGAGAAAGTAGTGTTTAATCTGGGCACACTTGGACGGAAATTTGTTCTATTGTACATAATGATGTTTTAAACTTTAGCTCTCAGATAAAGAATAAAACCTATTATACTAAACGCTCTTTTCTATAAAATACGACACATCATAATATTAAAAAAAAATCCATCCCGCTAAAATTTGGTAAAAATTACACTTTCACAGATGTATCAGACATAATAAAAAATTAGCAAAATCATACAAAGTAATAATTCGCGATAATTATTGAATAAAAAAAAAATGTTTTGAGAAACTATTATTAAATTGTGCAGTTTCGAAGAATCACAATAAATCTAAATATTACAGACTAATTAGAAAAAAAATTTCTAAAGAGATTCCTGAATTATTATTCTAATATTAGTAAAAAAATATCTATTGTCTACAGATTTCGCTTAAAGCCACACTTGCATTTTTGTACCCTTCTTTTTTGTATTGCATTTAAACTCCGTGCCTTAATTAATATTTAATTTAGCTTAATTCCTTTTTAAAATTAAAAATATACTTCAATTAAATGCATCTTTCTTTCTTTTTTAAAAACAAGACATAAAAATTTTTTTATTTCGCATATTGTAGAAATCTTTGAGAATCTCATGAACACTTTAAATATGGAAGAAAATTAATGTTCCCATTTTAATGAGTAAAATTTTTTCATATCAATTTAATTAATCGATTAATGCAATTAAAGAAATTAATTTAATTTAATATATCAATTTAATTATAGAAATTGATTTAATTAATCTATAAAAATTTAATTAAAATTCATAATTGTTTCATAATTCATATTATTTTTTGAAACCTAATGGTTTTTATTTATTTTTAAAATTGCCGTTTCAAATTCATTCGTAAATAATTTTTTCTATTTAATATTTACAAAATATTAAACATTTTTAATGTTTTTCAATTTTTCAATTTTTTAAATAAATTTTAAAATCATGAAATATTAGACAGTAGAATAAAATATAAAATACTAAATTTTCTTAGTATTGAAAAATTCAATTGTTTAGGCTTTAAAATAGCAAAGTCTCAATATTATTATTATGGAAAAAAGATGGAAAATTAAAAAAATTACCGAAATTGAAACATAGTGACGAGAAATATGAGAGCTAATATTAAAGCACTGTCGAGCATTCTCTTAGCGGCATTACTTCTAAGTAATTCCTTATCACCCATTTGAAACGTGTGCGCGGGACTGGACATGCGACCATCGCCTCCAACACTATAGCCCAAAACTCTCAAATGATAAGTTTTGCCAGGACTCAAATTTGTAATTCGAGCCTCGAGATCATTTCCAGTTAAAATTATCGTGTCATTAGCTGTGCTCATATCTTGATCAACTTCCCAAACGCGAACCTTGTAGCCAATCAATGGCTCCTCATCAGGACCGGGTTGAACGTAACGCCAAGTTACGCGAACAGTCGACGGATTAACATCCATAACATGAACCGCTGACGGTGGTTTCTGCGGCGCTCGTCTCCACGTTCTCTCCAAAAATCTCTCACTCTCCGGTCCTTCGCCAGCCGAATTGTAAGCCATCACTTTCACATAATATCGTGTATCCGGTTTGAGACCAACAACCAATGACCATGGCCTTGTTGTACGAGACAAATAATACGTCGACGTTTCCTCCGGTTTTGTTTCCAGCCAATACTTAATTCTATGTCCAATAAGTTTACCGCGTATTCTCTCGCGTGTCTGATCAATTGGCGCCCAACTCACATTGAGAGCGGTGCTATTGTAACCGAACGCCGACACCTGTTGCGGTGCGACTTGTGGCATATCCTCGGCACTGAATATTGTCACTGGCTCGGAAGTTGGACCAGCGCCAATTTCATTGAATGACTGTATTTTAACTTCGTATTCGGTGTAGAAAAATTGCGAGGGAATTGTAGCGACGAATATTCCAATATTTCCGAGATGCCGTAGATCATTGGATTGGAATTCAGTGTCGTGATTCTTCCTGCGCCAAAAGATTTTGTAGTAAATACCTGGTCCATTCTGATCGGCTGGTGGCAGTGGCTCCCATCTGATGGTGAGTTCGCCGATTTTTCCACCCCCACCGCCAACGTAGCTCGGCACTTTGAAGGGCTTGTCCGCTGAGGTGCTGTGCTGTGGTGTTGGCGCTGACGCTGGACCGTAACCCAGTTCATTGTAAGCCGCGACTCGAAATTCGTAAGTCGTGAAGGGGTTTAGTATATTTTCCAAGAACGCTTCCTTTCTTCCGTTATGTCTATCCGCGATATTCGCTCGAATATCTGTAAAAAAAAGGGCAAATATAATCAATTACAAGTAAAGAAAAGTAAAAGATTCATTCAAAAATAAAAATACATTTAAATAAAGTGGTGTAAGCGAAATTAAAATAATATTAACTTACTTTCACTTATATTAAACCACGTCTGATTATAATTTGTTCTTGCGCTAACGGTGTAAAGCAAAATTTCCTTTCCATTAAAAGCTCCATCCGTCCATCGAAGCGAAACAGAGGATTTTATTATATTCATGACCTGCACTCCTCCAGGTGGTCCAGGTGGACCTTCAATGAGAACGACAGTTCTACTCGTAATTCGACTCACTGCACTTTTTACAATGCACTCGTATTCACCACCCTCAGCCATAGTTGCATTAATAATATCCAAAACTCCTCCCTCAATCACTATATGAGGATTGTTCATCAAATCCTTGTCCCTTATTCGCATTTTATTGTGCATCCAAATATAAGCCACGTCCAACATTTCGTCAATATCCGCGCGACAATGTAGCGTATTATTCCACCCAACAGCTGTCACTAAACGTGGTGGTAGCATTTTCACAAATCTCGGTCCGCCTAAACATATGTCATTCAACAAATATTTACCAATCATAATCTCACTGAATTCAATTCTATTTTATGAAATTTTACTATCAATTATTATAAAAATAACACAAAAAATTAAAATAAAAGAATTTAAATAAATAAAAGGTTAAGATAAAAACATAAATAAAAAGTTAAAATAAAAAATTGAAATAAAAGATAAAAAAAGATGTTAAAAAAGATTGAAATAATTAAAATTATTCTAAATTATTATTTACAATAATCAAAAAAATGTTAACATACGCAAGACAATTAATCTTCCTCGGGTTTCGTCACTTCCGTATTGATTTGACGCGATGCAGACGTACATTCCTTCATCGTCACGTGAAACTGGACTAATTATGAGATTTCCATTTTGTAAAATTCTCCGCCTTCCTCCAGGCCCAATGACATTTCCGTCTTTTTTCCACACAAACGATGGTCGCGGAGCTGCTTCCGGCTTACAAACAATCGTCACGTTTCCTCCCTCCGACGAGTATGTCTCCGACTCCATCGGCAATTTTTTAAATGAAGGTTTCAACGCTACAAAATGAATAATTAAATTTATTTTATTCAATTCACTTTAACGTGAATTTTTAAATATAAGCAATTTTATTAAAAAAATTTAATTTATTTAATTAATGGCAAAAATTCAATCAGTAGTAATAAATTAAGTAATAATTTAATTATTAGTAATCAATTAACAACAATTGAATTTACTTACAAAGAACACGTAACTGAGCGGAGGAAAATTTCGTTTTGAGTTGATTTGTCGCGCCACATTGATACATGGCTTGATCTCTCTCGGGATCGACGCGCGTTATTTTCAGAACATTATCACGAAATGAATAGCGTTCCCTGTCCTCCACTGGTAGAGTGTATTCATTTAATACTTCGCCATTTCTGTACCATTTGTATGCAACATCGGGAATACCGAATGCTTCACATGTCCACGTTAATTCCCCTTGAAAATCAATGTGCTTATCGGTGAGTGGAATTGTGAAATTTGGCGCCGCTTGAATAGTCAATATCACTGATTGTTGAATCGATAGTCGACCATTTCTCGCACGACAAACGTATTCTCCTTGATCTTCAACACTCACGTGGGGAATCGTTAAAACTCGATTATAGTGCGACCACCTTGCCGTTCTCGGTATATCGCCATTTTTTCGCGTCCAATTATAAGAAGGCACTGGACTGTAAAGTTTATTATGAAAAATTAATTAACTACAATATTTCTTCCCTAAAATTTAATTTAGTTTTACTTTCAAGAATTTAAATTCATTTTTTTCTTTTATTTGTACTTACTATCCAAATGCTACGCATTCAAATCTAACTTCCTCGCCAGCTGTTGGTGCTTCGGGAAACACTTTTGGAAAACTATTCGGAAACTTTAATTCTTGAAAGGTTGCTGGAATATGAACAAATCTTTTTTTAGTAAATAAACTAACAATATAGAATGTTAAAGATAATAATCGAAACTAGATAAATAAAATATACTAAAATATTTCTGAACATAATGTAAATTGAAAAATTATTTGAATTACCGTGAGAGTCGACTTTCAGTGGGAAGAAAGGTCCGTTTCGTCCATTATCAGCAGCGGTACTTTGAACATTACAAGAATATCTTCCATGATCTATTGGTTCAAGAGCGGAGAAATAAAGAGCGCCATCGTTCGATACAAAAACACGTTGATCTTCGTCAACGAAATTCGGAAAATAATCACGAGCCCAATAATATTTCACATCCGGAAAATGTTGAGGCGGATCACAATAAACAGCTTTTCCCCAATGCTGATCGCCCCGTTCGTCAGGTCGTTTCAAATTAAATTCCATAATGTAGCCAAAGGAAAGTTCCACACTCTCCGATCGAATTGTGCCGAATTCGTTTGTAGCTCGACAATGATACGAACCTCGATCCGAAGTCTGCAACGAAAAAATAGAAATAGTAAAAGATATGAAAATGAAAATATCAAAAGAAATGAAAATAAAACTGAATTTACCTGATTTGGACTGAAGATGATAAGCAAACCACCACTCACGGTGTAACGACCATTCGACAAAGGATCAATTTTATTAGAAACTAGTCTATCATTGTCGTAGTGTTCTTTGAACCATTCGTAATTGGGTGCTGGATATCCACCAGCCAAGCAACTCAAAGAAATATCATTGTTGACCTTCTCCTTGGAAAAATCGAAAACAGTGTTAACAGGCTGCTTAATAAAATACGGTCCCCTCGGTATTTTGAGTGGATTGTCAATATTTATGCCGTACTGATAGGTGCGATCATCTTCGATTAAATTATGAAGAGATGAAATTGGCGCTTCACAAATATAGAGTAATTCATCGAATCCAGTAACCTTCTCGAATCCCCAACGTTTCAATCCATTACTAAAGGCATAAACAAGATAATCCCTACCGTAAATTCCATCATTTGGTTCAGGTAAAAAGGCATTCTCCATATTAATCACTTGTGAATTATCCGGTTCATTAGTCCAATAACCGCCTTGGAATCTCACTCCAGTGTACCATTTTCGATGCTGAGGATCATTTCTCTGTAAATTATGCAATAGAAATCCATGTTCATCTAATGAATTAATGGCAACTAAATCACTTTGATAGGCTTGACAATTTTTCCTCGCATCATCTCTCACTCTTATTGGACTCTTTATAAAACGATAGCATGAATCTTGAAATCTCATCCAATGCTGTGGACACTGATATTCCAAATCATCGAAGTAACTAACTTGGGCAGTAATTGTCGTTAATAATGTGATCAAAAAAATGATCACAAACTGGAAGCGCTTCATTGTTCTTCCCTCAACTCTAAAAATCAATTAAAACAGAGGACACATTTAGAAAAATCCAAACCTAAAAAACCGATTTAAATCCACATTCAATACAATCAAATTAAATTCAAACATAAAAAAAAATTGAAATATAAATAAGTAGAGTTAAATTGTTATTAAAATTAAATTGTCATTAAATTGTCAAATAATGCAAATTAAAAAAATGTAGGTTATGAGGCGAGTCATCAATACAAAGAAAATGAATAATTTAAGCCAGTATTAGCTTGGTTTTTCTTAATAATGAAAATTAAAAAATAACAAATTAACATATTAGTCAGAAATTCCATAAGTGTGATGACAATTAATGGAGGGGACAGGGAGTGGCATTGTTGCCGCTCTTTCAAGTTTCTTTTTGCTTGTTTTGGAATGAAATAAACAGAATATCTTTTTATTTTTAGTAAAATGGAAAACTACAGACTTTAGAATTTTATTTACCTGCTGTTATCCTCTGCTGTAACATGTAAATAGATGTTAATTCAATTGTACTTTATTAAAAAACACACCTCACGAACTGTAAACGCAACAACACTGACTAATACCTGTGTGAAGTGAGAGTCATACAACGGTGATGACATCACAACATGGCAGCCAATTGCATGAAAAACGATCAGTCTAGACTCTTATTTAAAAATTCGATAACTCCACTTTATTTAGAAAAAATAATTTTCATTTTAACTATATTCATTGTTAAAGCAAGAAAAATGAATAAAATATATTAATATATATTTTTTTATAATTAAAATTAATAACAGATTTCAATATCAGCGCCCATTTTCTCGAAAGTTGGTAATTTTTTACCGAATGTCGATAAATTGTTTACAACTTACACAATGACAGCAGCCATGACAGCAGTGATATTGAAGAAAAATACTTATCAAAAAATAATTTATACTTTACCAACTTAAATCATAGTAATCAAGTCAGAGAAATTACTGTGTCTTTATTTAACAAGTGAAGCAAATTACGACCTAATAAATTTGCTCATTACAAAGTATCACTTTCCATTTCAATTGGAGGTTATGTTGTCCTTTTTTAATCATTATATCATGAAAATGAAAATAAACATTTAAAAATTGACTTTTTTTTATAAAAATACTTATAGCGAATAAATTTTCTTTTTATTCGATTTCGAATAATATCAGTACCACAATATGCTTAAAAGCACAAAACGTCAACAAATAATAAATATATTTTGTGCTAGTTTTGTAAATAAATTAGCAGATTAATTTCTAATATTATAATGGATCATCCTGCAGCCGAGGTAAGAGATAATTTATTAAAAAATTTATTTTTTAAAAATCAATTTTCAGATGTTAAATTCTTTATTACGTTATTTAAATACGTTTAATAAATAGTATCACACAAATAACCTAAAATTATTTCTAAAGTTTGAAACATGTTTTTATTTTCATTTTATTTTAAATTGAAAATGTGTTCATTAAATTATTCTTTTGATCTAAAATATTCTTTTTTTTGTAGGCAAAGGTGGTCCTTGAAGCTGAAACTGTGTTTCTTTTAATGAAAAAGGGTTTTCCAATATCTCGAAATGTGAGGGCACAATGGAAAATTGAACATTTAGATTCAGTGGTATCAATTGAACAGCCTGTGATTGATAATGAAGAAACACAAGAATTGGAGATTGTGTCGGTGCTTCCAAAGGATAAACCCATTTCCTGGAGCTGTGAAAATAATCATCAATTTCTTTATCGAATATCCTCGTCGACTTCGATTATATTTCTTGCACATAAGTACAAGATGGTCTTTAGTCTCGATCTTAGTCCATCTCTTGCAACAATAGTAAATACTAAAATTATCATATTATTATTATTATTATTATTATTATTATTATTATTATTATACAAATTAAAAAAAATTTTATTTTCAAATACAAATATATTTGGAATAATTTCAGAAGCTAAATTTTAAAAATTCTCAGAGGAATTCAATTATTTTTAAAAATTTGCTAAAATTGTCCTCAAAAACTCAATATATTTTGAAAATTTTTGATTAAATTCTGTATGAGAATTGAAATATGTTAAAAACAATTTTAATTTAATTGATGAACAAAATTCAATACTTTTCGATAATTTTTAAAAAATTCGTATTCTTAAACCAAAATTTGAATAAAATGTTTCGCCAACATTTTATTATTTTAAAATATTTCAATAAAATTATTTATGAGAGAGAAATTTAATTCTTTTCCTAAATAGTAAAATTTTTTGCAGAAATTCAATTATTTTTAAAAAGTTTAGTAAAATCTTTATGATGAATTACTTATTTTTACAAAAATTTTAATACAAATCTTAACAGGGTTGCTACGGTTAGGGAAAACCTGGAAATGTCAGGGAATTTCATAAAATATTTTTTTTCAAAAATTAATTTGACGTATCTGAATCGCGAAAATTTCAATTTTTCATTTTTATTCTCGCTTCTAATTTTAAAAAATTTCATTAACTATTTTTTCAAGTTAGATTTAAATATGTTCAAAAATTAAATTATTTTCAATACAATTGTAATAAAATTTCACGAAAGAAATAGTTGTTTTTAATTTTTAAGAAAGAGTTAAATTTTCCAGCAAAAATTTTAATAAATGTTTACAGTATGATTATTAATTATAATTATTAAAAACATCGACATAATCAATAATTTTCTAGAAATTTTAATAAAATTTAACTATTGACTTTTTAATTTCAATTATTACGAAACACGATTATTTTAGAAATTTAAAATAAATTTTTGTTGAAATTCAATTATTTTGAAAATTATCAATTCAAATTATTAATGAAACTTCATTTAAAAAAAAAAATTAAAACAAATTCTTGGGTGAATTTAATTAGGATTATCAACCATTTTAATAAAATTCTTCGCATGCATTAAATTATTTTTATAAATAATAAAATTCTTCGAAGGAATTGAATTCTTTGCAAACATTCAATGATGTTTAATACATTAATTTTAAAATTGAAAATATTTAAAAAGAAAAAATTTTAAAAATGTTAGGAAACAAAAAAGCAAACAACTAACTAATTTGGTCAGGGAATTTAAAAAAATGATCTGGAAAAGTTAAGAAATTTTTAAATGCTGAATTTGTAGCAACCCTGAGTCTTAAGCAAATTTCAATTATTTTCATAATTAATAAGATTTCTCGAAAGAATTCAATTATTTTTAAAAAATATTTATTACAATATTCTTTGCAGAAATTCAATAATTTTCAAAAATTTTAATTAAATATTAAGTTAAATTTTAATTAATTTCAAAATTTATCAAATTTTTCGCAGTAATTTAATTATTTTAAAGAACTTTAATAATATTCTACACAGTAATTTAATTACTTTAAAAATATCGACAAAATTATTTATGAGAATTGAAATAATTTCATAACTAATAAAAATTTTCGCAGGGATTTAATTATTTTGAAAAATTTGGATGAATATCTTTATAAAAATTCAATTATTTCAGATTCAATATTATAAAAGAAATAATATAAGAAAAACAAAATTTTTAATTGAAAATTTAGTTCAATTAATTTTTGTTACTTTTTAATCTTTATTAAATAATTGTTAATTAATTGTTAAATAATAACAATAGTAGTAATATTAATAATAGTAATAATAATATAGTAAAATAATGTCTTTCTCCAAAATTAATTAAACATTGACATTTTTTTTAAAGGGTATACAAAATGGTCAAGTAGTAATCGACGAAGTTTGTTTAGCTACGAAAAGATGTTTGGAAGGAATCACTAGACCGGTAAATAATCACTTGCTTCCATTAATTAAATATTTTTTATTTAAATGTTATTTTATTATACAAACTGAATTTGAATGTTACAATAATCGATAATTATAATTGTTAGCAATTAATAATTGTCTTCTGATTTATAGTTTATCGCTCCAGGGAGTAAAAGACTGATAAAACCGGAGATTTACGTGACTGTGATAGCTCACACGCCATTTTTCGCGAATCCGGCGCAACAAGTTTTAGTTCAAGGATGGTTAGTTACCAAGGAAAATGTAGGCAGTCTGATGCATTTTATAGAGAAACAATTAAATATCCTCGAGGAGAAAGTGGCCCATGTGACGGGAGTTGTAAATCAGCAATTAGAAAATTTACGAGCTGAAAATGAAAAATTAGTGGGTGGACTTTTCGAGGAGGGTGGAACCAGTGTGGGAAATAGTAATACTAATAATATGTCAATTATGTCCATGGCCTCACCAGAAACTAGCTTTGTTAATATGCTGCGATATGGAATGCTCGCTCTTTCCCTTCTTCCCGATCATAGTTGCGCTCGTACGTTTATTTCTTATTTTAATTAATTTATTAATTATTATAACTAGTTGTTAATTATAAATTACTGTAACTTATTTATTAATTTATTAGTTAAAAACAACTAATTTCGTAATATTTCCTTTTGTAGTAACGCCAATTAAATTTTACAGATTTAGTTATTGTCACCGATGGAATAGTGGGAATAACAGACGCAAATGTAATGGATTTTGTAATACAACAATTGAGAGCAACAACAGTTGCCTGTAGTTTTCTGCACGTGGGAAGTTCATATCATCCACATTGCGCGAATGGTTTAGTTCCCTACGAAGATATACTCATTTTTCTTGCCACCGCTACTCTGGGAACTTATTTTTCCTTCATTCCACAAACTGTAAGTTTCTTTTCTTTTTTTTATTGTAAAAGTGAGATAAATATCTCGGTTATTTTTCCCCCTTTCATAGATTGACTTAATTGAATTTCAATAGATACCAATCGAAGAGACGGATTTAAATATTTATCAACGAAAATTTCTTTGTTGGCAATTATATCGAGCAATTTGTTGCGAGAGAAATTCGTGGAATTCAACTGATTGGCATATGAAAAAATGTCTCGTTCATGGCGATGATTTTCCACAACTTTTGAGAAAAAAACAAATCGAGGAGAAAGTTAAGTGTACATTGAGTAGTTTATTGTGTTGTCGCTTACGTGAGGGTTATTTAATTAAGAAAATGAATTTACGGGAGGAACATCTTGAAATTTGTTTTGTATTACCGTGGAGGACAGATGTTTTTTTGGAATTTTCTATATCGTGCCCTTGGCAAAAGAGATCAATGGCGGTGTGTAATATGATTACTTATACAATAACTTTAGAAGGTATGTTTTCGTTTGATATTTTTAATATTTTATTTTTTATTACAATAATTATGGAGTTATTAAGCCATTAGCTCAAACAGAAAGTTTAAGAATTTTTGATTAAAATTTATAGTTATAATTTTAAATACTCTAAATTTTTTATATTTTAGCGACATACGAATTTTTACACGACATTACCTGTTTATCGAAAAAGCCTTTGAAATCTCAGTATCGACAGAAAGTCGTATCACGTTTTTGGGCTGCTTTAACATCACTCACGGAGAGTGATAATTTGCTCTCGCACTTTAGCTGGTCACCAGGAATTGGCTGGACTTGGTACAATGTCCCGGAAACAATTAAAAGTGGCATGCCTGTTTTTTATTTACCCACTTATGCTTCTGCCAGTTCGATTCAACTCAGGTGAATAATTATTTTATCTTAAATAAATATTATTCGTATTATTAATATCATACCAGTAAATAATTATGAATCTCGAATAATTAATTATAAAATGCTATTCATTATTTTTCATGTTTATTAATAATTTTTTGTATTTTCTAGTATATCCAATTGAGGCTTCGGATCTTAAAGGGGCACATGCAGAATTGATTTTAAATGGTATCAGTCCCCTTTTAAAATCCGGAGCCTCAATTGAAAAATTTTCAAATTTTCGAAAATTCCGCATTTTAGAGAAATACACTTTCTTCTTTTATTAATAATTAAATTTTCAAACTAAGGTATTAAAAATAATTGATTTAAAATAGAATTCTAGTATTAAATTCTGTAAAATAATTGAATTTTGGAAGAGTAATACATACTTACATTTTTTAAAAGAAGATAATGAAATTTTAAAATTATCGTTTTATAGTTTAGGCCAAAAAATACAAATTCGGGCGAGTTATTCGATCCAAGGCCTCATATTTATTAATTATCTCGACGTTTTGATGGTAGCCGCCATCCTTTTTAAGAGAAAATATTCTAAAATTTAAAAAATTAAATAAATAAAATTAATTAATTAAATTAAAAATTTTTTTTTTAAATTTTTTTAATTTAATTTTTTTTTAATTTAATTTTTTTTTAATTTAATTTTTTTTTAACTTACAATTTAAAACTTCTTTCTATAACAGAAACTCCTCACCACCATCGCTACATATTTGATTTAAAAATGTTTTAAAGAGAATTTTTTTATGTTTCAACTTCTGTGGGAAAAAATATTACCTACAATATAAATAATATTTAAATATTTATTTATCACCAAGATTATTGGATTTTTGAATAGTTGAATTTAGAAACTTTAAACAAATTAGGTATTTAAAAACATTTAATTAAAATTTTGATTCAAAATAATTGAATTTTTGAAAGTGATTAATTTAAAACTTGTCAAAAATTTGTAAATTTCGTGCAATTTTGATTGAAAATATTTTATATTTTGAAGTATTTTGTTACAAATTTATATATATTTAATAAGTAAAGAATTTTTTTGGAATTCAGGGAAAAGTCAGGGAAATACATATTAACATTTTCATTACAATCCGAAATAAAATAAACGACTTTTTCGACTTTCTAATACTTTCAATTGACTAAAACGACTTCTTTGGTGTCTTATCAAATTTTGCATATATCAAATTACTATAAAATTTTGCAATTTCTCAATAATGAATTCTTCCAAATTTCAGTGACGCAGCGTGCCCGCAATTTGGCCAAATTTGGCAGCCAGTAGTGACACTTGAACCACATCAATGGGCAAGATGGATGCATTGTCAACGAATAAGATTAATTTTATGTCACGACAAACCCTTACCGAAACATCTTCATCAGGCAAATCAGAGTGGACGTTTTCAATCGGTGCAATATCGTCAGGCGGGAGCCGCTCTCTATGGAATGTTAAAAAATTGGGCTACTTTCGTTCTCGTTGATAATCACACCTATGTTCAATTTATATATCGAGAACTGGATAAACCGCCAGTGTCATTTTCAATAATTAATGTCAATTGTCGAGCGCTTTGTGTCGTATTGAATATTGCATTTGCAGGCGGTACAGAAGGTGTGGTGAGACATAATGTTGTCACTGATTTATTGGAACGACTCGCAAAATTAACGCTTCCCAGTCGACCTACTGATCTTAAGGAAATTTCCTGTTGCACGATAATTCACAAATCTTTGGAGAAAATTCTAATACGCTATGAACGTATGCCGAGTGATTTGAATAGTGTAAAATATTTCGATGGAACGCAATTTTTATCACGAAATTCATTGATACCGAGCGGAGTATTCACTGGTACATTGTCAACGTATTTGTATCATGGACGATGGTTGTGGTTCATTAAGAAACCGTTTGTTCAATCCATACCGGTTATTAATCTACCAAAATTGAATATTTCTGCGATTGCCCGGATTCTCTCGACTATCACCAAGTAAACTTTTTTATCTATAAATATTTTTTTTATTTAAAAATATTTTTTATTTTTTTTTAAATTTATTTTCAGAATTCGTCTCTCGGAGGGCTTTAATTTTGCTCATTCTTCGTCAGGAATTATAAATATGGTACGAGAAGTACAAATGAAAGGACCGGAAAATGATCCATCCCTTTATCCTTGTACTATTCAGTATATTTTATTTCCTCCGCATGTGCTTGTTAATCCTTCAACGGAAAGAGACAGTGGTTCGGATGATACAGACGATGGAAAGTCAAATGAAAATTAATTATTCTACAACTAAATATATCATTTTTTTTTTAAAAGAATAATTTTTCATTGGATTATTTTTTCTTAAATTAATTTTTGTAGTAACAATTATTGTTGAGAAAATAAATAGAAAAGGGGATTCTAATTGCTATATGAATTATACAGGTGATGGAGAAGTTGGAAACGAGGATTGCGAGAATATTGGAGATTTTCAAATAATTACAGAAATTTGGGTCGAACCACAATGTGGTAATGTTCAAATTCCCTCTCAACAGAAAGCGGAGTACATGCATTGTTTACAGTATCATCAGTTACCAGATGCTGTGAGTAAATTTCCATTTCGTTCAATTAATTCCAGAATAATTTCAACGAGTGGTAAATATATTTCTCTGGAATACTCAAAACTACAAAAAAAAATATTTTTCTCTTGAAATTGAATTTTTGGTATTATAATAATTCCCGCAAAAGAAGTTGTAGCGGCAAAATGAGTCATTACAAATATTTTTAATGGTCATATTCGATTTTAGCGACCCCAAAAACATGAGGGAAGGGTCACGATTTTTTTATGTATCCCTATGTAATTTTTCAAATTTGCCAAAGATAAAATCTTTAATTTCATTTATTTGCTTTTTTTCTCTTCAATGAAAGTAGTCTAATTTTATGAAATTGAATTTTTTAAACGTAAAAAAGCAAAGGTTTAAAAAAATAATGTAGAAAACTAATTAAAGAGAAATAAATTAAAAAATATAGAAAACCTAAAATTTAACGTTTTTTTTTATTTCTTTTTTTTGTAGATTTAAATTGTTTGTACCGCCTCTTGTATTAGAAGTGTCAAGAAACGATTCTAGAAACTATTTTTTTTCAACTTGCGAGTTATCTTGGACCAACCTGATAATACGTGTAATCAGAAACACACAAAGTTATTCTGACCAGAGGATTCTTTATTCTCAAGTGGTTTATTTTGTCAGGTATTCTTATCTCTATGCAAACATCAAACGAAGATATTGAAGATTTTAAGCTTTTAGTTTTCTACATTATTTTTTTTAAGTCTTTACCATAAAAAATACTGAAATCAAAAGTTCTAAATTTCAAATTTATTCCAAATTTAAAATCAATTTAATAAAATTATTAAAAAGTAGAAAGAAATTTTCTAAGTCAATATTAAATTAATTTACCTTTGATTTTAATTTATGTAAGAATTTTTTTCAATTTTTAATTAACTCATTAATTTTAAATACTATAATTTTCTAATTATTAAAATTATTTAATTACATAAATTTATGAATCATTTCAATTTTCCTTAATCTTGGATTTTTGCCTAAAATTGTAAAATTATTATTATAATAGATATAAGAAGCCAAAAACTGAATCACTGAAAAATTAAAAAATTATATTAAAATTATTGTTAAAAAAATTTTAAAAATTGTTATAAAACCAAAAAGGACTTAATTTTTGTTCTAAAGAATTAAAAATATTTTTTCTTTGAGGAAAAATATTATTTAAAATGAAGAATTGTATAAAAAAAGATTAGAGATTTTGAAAAAGTTGGTGTTAAAAATTGATCAACAGATTAGATAGATTAAAAGAGTCTATTTCTAAAAAAAAATGTTGATTAGATATGATAGATATATATTTGAAGTTCGTATGTTCTGAAGAGTTCGTGTTTCTCTTCAAATAACAAATCTTTCCGTGAAATTTTAAATTGAATAAAATTTCTATATTAGTAAGAGAAAGAATTTCTTTTCATAATTATTCACCTGCTACAATTTTTGACAATCGTAAATTACACAACAATAAAATTACAGTTTAAAAATATAATAAACATAATTTTCCCCTTGAATACAAAAATCTATTAGTATGATTTTTATTCAATTAAAAAACAAATTACTATATTTTATTAATTTCTTATTTTGGAGATTTCGTTGTAAAGAATTTGAAAAATTAAATTTACCGAATTTAAAATTAAAAATTTCAGTTTTGAAATTTCAAAGTGAATACATTTATTTTATTACAATTATTATCATTTATTTATTATTTATTTATCACAAATATTATTAGTTGATCTGCTTATTAATTTCGATTTCGAGATTGAAAATATGTTATTATTTAATTAAATTTTGACTATAAAATAACATTTTTTTCTTAACTGATAATAAGGTGCGTGTGATATGAAAAGGTACAAAATAATGAAATTTTGCTTAAAACACTTTGTTTCAAACAATGTCATAATTGATCTTTATCATTCGACTTATCGCGCCGACCCTTGTCCAATCTCAATAAATTGTTATTGAATAACTAAATTAGTCCACCGGTTAAAATGATAATTTACTTCACTTTTATAATTTTGAAATAAATTAAAATTTTAATAATTTTTGGTCGGAATTTGTTTTTAGTAAACAAAAAAAGAAAAAAAAAAGAAAATAATGTATATTTTCTTCGAAACGAAGAAAGCGAGTGTAAAAATTGAAAAACTGGATGAAAAAATAATAAAATAAAATATAAAACATTTTTTATATTTATATTTGTTCATATCATAATTAGCAAATTGTACATTATTTTTATCGCGTTACCTTCGAGGAAGAAACAAGTTTTCTTTTAACAGAAAAAAAAATGCTCGAGTTATTGCGAATGAATGTAAAAATTTTCTCGTTTCTACTAAATAAATATGGAGAAATTCTGTCTTTTACTAATTTTTAAAAGTAATGGGAATTTATTAAAAATTAAAGAAGGATTTAAGGAGAAGGAAAAGATGGTAATGAAATGTGTGGAATTCTTTTTTTTAGTTTCATGACAATTTCACTCTTGCGGACAATCAACCTTGGACAATAAGACCATAAATTTATTCCTTGAAATAGAATTATAGATTGTAAATGGATTAAATTTTTGTCGTTAATCAGATTTGAGAGTTAATTTTTTTTCTCTTCGTGGAAGTAGAATTTAGACGTGTACGTGTTTGTTCATGTCTATCAGACAATCGTTATCATTATCGGGGTGGGGCACTCGATATCGATGGAGGACTTAGGATGGGATTCTCTATCAGTACCCTCAGGTATATATAGGGCCCAGGTATATTCGGGGCCCGTTAGTGATTGTCTTACGTTTTTTCGGTGAGGTTCATAATTTCTGGTCATTAGCGTTTTCTTCATTTTTAAATTTACATTTATTTATTTCGTGTCTAGTTGAATATTCTTTTTATTTCCCGGGAGATCATCAAAAAAATTCCAAAATATATTTTCCAAAAGTAAAAAAAATTCTATATTGTACTGTGCTCGTGTTATGTAAGGTGTGAATTTATTCAGAAAGTCTTTTGATAAGGAGATTCCTCGAGTTTTTGGTCACAAGCAGTAGTGTTGATAAGGAATTGCTAGTGAAACGAGCTTGAAGGACTGCTACATTTTCTAAGTGATTAATTTAAAAAAAATTTTTTTTAAAGTTAAAAGCTAGTGACAAAAGGTGAAGTTATTTTTCAAAAATTTACTTTTGATTAGAAAAGAAAAAAACGATTATAAAGTGTTCAGTTGTCCTGAATTTAAGTAAATTTAATTTAATCAAATTTAAAAAAGGAAAAATTAATTCGAGATTGTTTATTTTTTTGTTGAACAGTTATTGGTTAATGATAAAAAAAAGTTCATTGTTTAGAATTTATTTTTGCAATTAAACGAATTTTTCATATTCTCGATTATCAATTTTTTTTAAACGTTCTGTTGAAAAATTGTCATGTGGATCGTTATCATTTTATTTTTCAGCAAACATTGAGTGCTTTATTTTTTTAAACCCGACAATATTCTGGGTCAATATTGATTCTGTAAATTTTAGACAAATATGAATTTTTTTATAAATGGGAATTTCAATTCAAAAATAAATTATTTTTCCACATCAACTTTTTCTCAAATCAGGACTAAATAAAATAAATCAAAAGAAATGAATAAAAAATATTTCAAAAGAATAAAAATAGTTCAGGTCAAAGATGAACACTTAATAAAGAAATTTCGTTTATAAAAAATTATAATTATAGGTAGAATAATGCGGGATTTTCAGAAAAAGCTATTCCGGTATCAACTTTGGCCCGAATTTCCGAAAAATTGCGAATTCATCTGTAAAATATTTTTTGGATTTCTCAACAACTGACTGATCTTGAGTTGGAAGAGAGGATCTTGACAGTGAGTAATTGAACTCTAGAAACTTGCCAGATCTAACTCTTCCAGCTCAAGATTAATTGGAAAGCTTTCGTCTTCTCTTGAATTTGGAAACACTCGTTTATTTAAATTTGGCGAAAAGCAAAAAAAAAGAGGCGAGGGTGTCGCGGTTCAAGTGGAGTAGTGGTCTCTACGCTTAGATTTTAAAGCGAGATTCAACTCCTCCATCTTATTCCCGAGGCCTTAAACGACTTTTGCATCCAGCTATCTACGACACGCTTATCGACAAATTCTTCAAATAAAACTTTGATCTCAAAGTGACGATTAGGATCTTGATTGTATTTTTTGTTTTAAGGAAACTGTAGACGAAGCAAAAAAAAAATATTTTCGATTATCTTCAACCATATTTGATAGCTACTGCGATCTATTTATCTATTCATCAATTTTTATTCTAGATTAGAATTAAATACAGGTATTAAAAAAATTGTGAAAATTGTATATCGAATAAAATATTGTGAAATTATTGTCAATTGAATGTGAAATTGAATTATAAGAGAAATTATAAATAAAAAACTGTTAGTTAAAAAAATAATAAATAATAAAATTAATTTTTTCTTCTAGGAGAAATTTTAGAAAAATTTTATTTTCCAGACCAACTGTCGAAAAGAGAAATATATTACCGCTCGTATTTTATAATCTTATCCAGTGTCTTATCTATATAAAAGAAATTTTTCCCCCAATGTTTCAGAATTTAATTTTATCGATTTTTTTTGTTCAATTTTTCAGATTGCTTATATCGACGAAGACTGTATTAATGCATTATTAACCCTCGAGCACTTGAGCCTCTTGAGTCAAGTGTCACCATCGGAGAAAAATTTAGATGTTATCGCTGCTCAAGGTTATTTGAATCAAGGATTAATTACTAGATCGATTAAGAAACCTATTTTGTCGGATTTTCCAGAAGGCCATCCCTCCAATCAGGAACGAGTTCATTCTGTGAATTTTCTCTTCGACACTCTCAATATTTTGCCAAAATGTCAGCAAGCCGAACTCTTGTTCTCTATGTTCGATGATGGTTAGAAAGAATATTCAACATTTTTATGCAGAAGAAAAAGAAAAAAGTTGACTATTTAATTATTACAAAATTTTTCGTCGATGAAGTTAATATCGTTGATGATCAATCATTGAAAGAGAAAAAATATTTTCCCCAGGAAAAAACTATGAAATTTTTTGTTTATAAATCTTCTAAATCGTTGATTAGATTCCAAATGTTGTTAAATTTAGTGACGGAAAATTTTGTTAATTTTTTAAAATCTATTTTCTCAATAATAATCTTTGCAATTTTTTTTTGGTTTTTTTATAATTAAAACATAAATTAGATTAAATTAAATTAAACTAAAATTTAATTTATTAATTAGGTATACATAACGATGATGTGGGAGACGATAATGCGAATCGAATACTCATCGAAGGATTTTTGGATCATATAAAGCATCTTCACAATCGGGAATTGATTCTCACGGCTGTGGAATCTCAAAAATTTACAGAAATGTTATTCAATCGTCCTCGAGATGAAGAATCTCATATTCCATATTTTCACTCAAGTAGGAATTTCATTTTTTTATTTTATAAGAAATTAGATTTTTATTTAATCAATTTTTCTTCTAAGAAAATAAAATAATTAATTTATTCAAAAGCATGCGAGCACTGCCGTTTAAATTAAAATTTTCTATTTTCAAATATCACCTTCAATTTTTAAATAATTTAAAATCACAATATTATAAAAGTTCAAAAATTAACTAATTTACTAATTAATTATTATTTTTTATCATTTTCAAAATTTGTTATTAAAATTCTTCAGAAACAATCAATTATTTTCATGAATAATAAAACTCTTCGGACAAATTCAATTATTTTATGAATAGTAAAATTCTTTGCAGAAATTCAATAATATTTTTAAAATGTTAATAAACTTCTTTGAAATGGTTTAATTATTTTCGTAAATATTAAAATTCTTCTCAGTAGTTTAATCATTTCTAATACAATTTTTATAAAATTTCTCGAAAGAGTTTATTTTTTTTTAAACTTGAGTAAAATTTTTCTAAAGAATTCAATTATTATTATGAAATTCATTGGTAAATTGTTTTATAAAAGATGAAATTTTCAATTACAACTATTAACCAGGCATCATTATTATGAAAAGTTAAAAGAAATTCTTCGCGAAATTCAATTATTTTAAAAATTTTTAATCAAAACTATTTAAAAAAAGTGCATTACATATTTTCAATTAACTTAAAGAAATCACGAAATTCAATTATACTTTTAAGATTACCAATTTTAATTATTAAACTATTATTTTAAAAATTCAATTATTTTCAAAAATAATACAATTTTAATACAAAAATTCAATTTTTTCAATAGAATTTCAATGAAATTTCTCGAAAGAATCCAATTATTTGGAAAATTATTGTATAAAATTCATCAAAGAATTTCCAAAATTTTCCATTTTAAAAAATACTCTTTGCAAAAATTTATTTTTGTCAGAACCAAAAAAATTAATTGGATTTTAACAGAATTCTTAGCAAAAATTTAATTTTTATAGATAATAAAATTCTTAACAGGGATTCAATTTATTTTTTCTTTACTTTTGATAAAATTCTTTATAAGAAATAAAATATTTTTAATGCAATTTTAATTCTATTCCACAAAGAAATTTATAATTATTTTCAAAAATAATAAATTTAAAAAAAGTAATTCGATTATTATGTTTGATACAATTTAAATAAAATTTCTCTGAAAACTTCACTTATTTCACAAAGTTTTGTAGATATGAAATTCTTGATATGAATTAAATTTTAAAAAAAATTACAGATCGATTAAAGAATAAATCAGTTTTCCCCCAATGGAGATGTTTCGTGAAGGGCGTAAGTGTTACCCACGTGATAATAACAATTTTGCCGGCAACCGAAAAAGATGCACGACTTTTGATGTATCCCGAGGAAGACGTTCAAGATTCATATTTAAGAACTGATTCAAATTTACATTATGAATCGTTGAGTTCGAATTTTGATCTTCGAGATACAAATTTAACTCCAGTGCCTTATGCGAGAAGTCATCATGATAATGAGAGTTTGTCGCCTTTTCATAATTTCGACGATTACAATTCAAATATCTCGAGTCACACGACAACGGCACACAGTACACCTAAAATGGAAGCCTATCAAAAGTTGACCGATGAAAATACCAAACGTGGATTGATTCTTCCAATTTATGTTTATGATTGTTCGTTGGCATTGTTGATAGATGCATTGGTCGATAAACTTTCTTCACCACGTGCCAAAGACATTTATCGAGATTACACTTTTCGAATTGGTGAACATTTTCAAGAGGAGTTTATCAATTTGAAATCAGGCGGGGACACGAAACCTTCATCGCCAGAACCAAAGAGCGAAGATTCTGATAATGCTTTAAATGGTAGGGAAAATTTTCTCTATAATTTATAGAATTTTGTAGAATTTATTTTCACTATTTTTGTTGTTTACCAGTATTTTAAAATTCTAATAAAAAATGCTTTTAATTAAAAATGTGTAGAAAATAATTTTTTTTTAATTCATAATGAATAAGTATAAAATTAGTAAGAAAAAAAATTGAAACTGAAAATTTGTTTACAGATCAAAAGAGTTTAATGGAGCATTGCAAGATTTTGAGTTTGGCTCATTGTCGTTGTTACGTTATGGCAGTTTACAAATCACTGATTCTTCAACGTCCCTTGAATTATGAGGATATTGAAGCAGCTGTTGAGCAATGTGAAGAAAATTATATGGAAATTAATATAACAGATTATTTGCGTTCCGTGTGCAAGCATTTAAGTACAACGTCCTCAGATAATGAAAATACCTATACGGAGAGAATTGCGTGCAGCGAAATTCAACCCTTTCATAATTTAATTAAAAATAAATTTGAGAGAATTATAAATGTGTCGTTTAGACCTGTGCCGGCACATCCAAAATTATACTATTGTCTTCCTTCCTGGCAGCCGGAAAGAATGGTTTGTTTTTCAATTTGTTTTTTATTAATTATTTCAATTATTTATTTTTAATTTTTTGAATGCAGAATCTTTTATTTTATTTTAATTTAATTCTATTATTATCTTTTATTTTAATTATCTACTAAATCCAAGGTATTAAAAAAATTATAAAAAATTGAGAAAAATTAATATATCCAATTTTTTTCTTTATAAAACGAATTGACAATTTTTATTTATTTACAGAAACTTGCAGATTTACAAAACACGGACAGTGATGATGAATTGGAGGAATTCACCTTTCATTCAGAGGCGTTAGAGTGTAAATTGAATAGTTGTACAGGAAAAGGTAATTTTTTGAAAAAAATCTAAATCTATTTTATTTTTTGTCACAAGGATGTTTGAAAAACTTTTTCAATTTACAAAATTATGAACTTTAAAGATAATTTTTCAGTTAATGTCAAAAAAAAGAATTTGATATTTCATATTCAAAAGACTTTCTTATCAGGGTTCCACAGTTTAGCAAAATCAAGGAAATATTATCAAAACTACTGAAAAATAACCAACTTCTAGAATTATAATGAAAATTCTGATCTCTGGTAGACAAAAAAATTTAGAAGAACCTACAAACTTGAATTCTCTTTTGAATTTTTTTACTGATTTTTTTGTTTCTAAAATTAATTAAATTTATATTAAATCATCAAACTTAATTTTCAGAACTAGATTAATTTTTTCAATTCAAAAACATTTTTTATAAAAAGTTAATTTGTAGAAGTTACATATCACTGTTATTTTAATAAGTTTAAATGTTTACCAATTCGAAATTTTTTAGATTCAGATTTATTGTTTACTTATTCAGAGAATAAGTTTTCAAAAATATGTTCAGAAGAGAATTTTCTAATATAATTTCCTAACTTTAATAATTTCTAATCAGAAATAATAAAACTTTTGCATAGAATTTTTTTTTAATTTTACTCTAAATTGTTTTAAACAATTTTGTTAAGAATTTAAAAAAATATTTCAAGAAATTTAATTTAAAGTGAACTAAAAGTAATTGAATTCTATTAAAGAATTTTATCAACATTTTTGAAAATTAATGCAATTATTAAATTCTTTTAAAGAATTTCAGATCAATTTTAACCAATAATTTCTTTCCAGAAATTTTATTGAAAATAATTGACTGCTTTTGAAGAATTTTATTGCTTTTAAAAAGTAACAGAATTTTTCTAAGGAATTTAGTTACTTTTTAAAATAACTGAATTCTTTTGAAAAATTTAAATATTTTTGAAAATAATACAAATCTTTAAGTGGAATTTAATTAATATTGTAGAAAATAATTAAATTACTGCGGCGAATGTTATTATTTGATAAATGTAAATATTTTTAGAAATTTTTTAAAAATTGTATTAAAAATAGTTGAGTTCCTCCTAAGAATTTTATTATTTATGAATATAATTTAATTCTTATAAATAATTTGAACGAAATTTTTAAAAGTAATTTAATTCTTATAAAGAATTTTATCATAATTTTTAAAAAATGTTAGATTATAAATAATTTTATCAAAATTTAAAAAAATAATCCCATTCTTTCGATAAATTTTAATACAATTGTATTTTAAAATAATTGAATTCCTGTGAAGAATTTTATTAATTATGGAAATTAAATTCTTGTTCAAAATTTTGGTTTGAATTTATAAAATATGTAAAACTTTGGTATGAATATTTTTTTTATGAAAATAATTTAATTCTTTCGATGGATTCAATAAACAGGTATAGAAAATTTTGAAATTTTTGAAAAGAATTGTATATAAAAGTTTTAATATTAATTGCATTCTTTCGATAAATTGTATTAAAATTATATTAAAAAAAATTATAATTAACTTTAATAAATAATTGAATTTTTGTGAAAATTTTATTATTTATGAAAATACTTGAATTTCTTCGAACAATTTTAGTATTTGTAAGAATAATTCAATGTTTCTGAGGAATTTACTTATTTTTAAAAACAACAGAATTCTTCTGCAGAATTTAAATAATTTTTAAAAAATAATGCAATTCTTGCGAAGAATTTAATTAAAATTGTAGAAAATATTTAAATTACAGCTAAGAATTTTATTATTTAAAGAAAATTGAATTTTTTTCGAAATTTGATTAAAATTTTTAATAATAATTTAAATCTTTTAAAAAATATTATTACAATTATTGTATTTTAAAAAAATTGAGTTCTTGATAAGAATTTTATTATTTATGAATATTAAATTCTTGTTAAAAGTTTTGTTAAAATTTAATATAATTGAAAGCTTGCATTGAATTTTTTTGTTTATGGAAATAATTGAAGTTTTGCTATGAATTGTTTTAAAATTATTGAATTCAATTATTTATACGTGTTTGACTAAAAAATTTTATTTAATATCTTAATTATTTATAGGAATTTAAATTTCATTGAAAATAATTAAATTCCTCTCATCCATAGTCTTATGTATGAAAATATTTTTACTTTGACAAGAACTTTATAGAAATGTTTAAAGATTGAGAGAAATTTGAGAATATTGCTAATTTTATTTTGAAAATAAATAAGCATGACTAAAGTTTTTAATGATTTTTTCCTCTAAAATGTATCGTTATATTTGAAAATTGAATTTTTGTTTTGGGAAACATTTAAAATTCTGTCTACAAGCAGGGGAAGAACAAATTTTTTATTTTTGTGGTAATTCTTTTTCATGCGGAATATTTTTCAATCAAGTGTTTTAAATTTTCAGTGAATGGTAATAGCGTTAGTTGGCCGATGGTGAACAATCACAATGAACCAAAATTTTCAAGCAGTGAATCAACGGAATCGTTTATCAGTGATCTTAATGTAGATTCAGATTCCAGTAAAGATCATCCACTATTTTTGCAATTAAACTGTTCGGTTCGTAATCGCTCGAGTCTGTCGAGTACACCAGTTAAACTACTACCAACATGCGTTACGGAAATAATGCAAAATTTCGACAACTACGAAGACTACAAAGTGACACTCGATATAATTTGTCTCTATCTTCCCAAGGAGGTATTAGAAGTGAGTATTGATTGTACTCCCGGCTTGCGAACAACATCATTTTGTAGTGCATCACCACACGGAAGTCTCGGCACCGAGCACAGCAACAGCATTGGAAATGGTACCGATTTCTCCGACGTCGAAGCGGTTCAAGCCGGTCTATCCCACTTGCCACATTATCAATACACGGCAATCACGAATTTAAAGGAGGAAATCGATTGGCTTCTTCAGGACGAGACGGCAACGGCACTTTTGGATAAATCATCCCCAACAGAAGAGTCATTAAACTTTGTCGCTCGTCACGTTGCCGAATCGAACGATCGCACGAGTTGTTACACGGAGAAAGTACTTTTACATTTTGTTTTCCCCTCGGAGAATAGTGTGCCAAAATTTCTCGACGAACTCACGCGACTCGAGATTGATCGCTATTGTATACGACAGGAGGGGAATTATTTTTATTTCGTCAAGAATCTCGAGCAACAGGTGTTCAATGCCGATTCCAGTGGTGGCGAGCAACATAGCGAGGAATCGGGCGAGCAAAATTGTTTCGATGATGAAATTTATTCTGATCTCGAGAGGCAGGACGAGAGACGAACTAAGAAACAGGACTCGGGCGATCCACCGGGTTATTTGTCGGAAATTTCCAGCATTGGCGAGGGACAAATTGGCACTGACGATGGTTACGATGGTGACAGTAGCGACTCCGAGGATGAATGCCAATGGTTAATTGAAATGGATCGTCGCCGGAAGTTGTTGCCTAATTTTTGGCTTATTCTACGCGTGGAGACAACGCACGTGAATGTTTATTTTCATTGTCGATTTTTGGAATTGGCATCAACTGAAGTGTCGCACTATCAACAGATACAAAAATTACTCGTCACGCAAATAAAGGCAATTTGCCGTCGTGTGAATCAGTATCTTTTGCTTCATCGTCTCAATGATATGCGACTCTGTGATTCTTTACTTGAACCCGAATCGAGTGAGGATCACAACTGGAAAGCCGATTCATTCAGCGAGGGCAGTGGAGCAATTAATCACAATGCAGCGATAAATCTAAGTCCAGGAATGTTTCGTTGTCCTGTCGTTTGGGAAATGCCATTTTGTCTACATCCGAGATTGAAAACTGGTCCAGGACGTTCGGGTTTGTCGAGAGGTATTAAAGCTCTGCACGCTGTACTGAATCGTCTCTCGGTTAATAATCGGAGTAATATGTTTGTCTATCGGGAGAAAACTGACAATGTCTTTTATCTTCGTCTACACGAGCAGACAAGTGATGGAAAGTCCCTGCAGAATAAGTTGTCGGAGAGTGATGAGAGACTTGTTGTTTCGAGAAGCAGTAGTATCGCATCATTGTCACAGGCTAGGGGAACTAGTCTCTTGAATGAGCAGAGTATTATCGATGACACAAGACCCAGGGTACGATCATTTGGCGAAAAGGAGTCGGACATTTTGAATAAAACTGGCGATTCTATTGTATTGATGGTGCATGGAATTTCGGAAGCTGGTCCCGAAATTAGATGTGAACTGGTTCAGGTGTTGCAGAATCGTTTG
The DNA here is from genome assembly GCA_032873175.1 of Leptopilina drosophilae. NCBI lineage: Eukaryota > Metazoa > Arthropoda > Insecta > Hymenoptera > Figitidae > Leptopilina > Leptopilina drosophilae. The sequence goes on from CM065481.1 coordinate 24,140,972, forward strand.
GATGATGCTGTTCTTGAAGTTCTGTCAGTGATGCTCGCAAGAAATCCAATGTGTAAATTAACTCCAGCCGATGTTCATTTTATTCAAAAACCTTATCGTTCTCCGGAGAGTATTGTGAAATTGAGTTTCCCACCGCACTGTCTGACTCACATGTGTGCTTTGGGATATTATCTCCGACAAAACGTTTTGCAGGTACTCTTTCTTTTCTCTATTACTTTCTATTATTTTAAAGTATTTTAGACTATATATTCTGACAATTTTGTTTTAAATTCTTAGAAACATTCCAACAACTTTCTCAATTATTAAATTAATGTAATAACAAAATTTGTTTAATTGAAAATTGAAATCAAATTTCTCGTGAGCCAATAATTTATTATTATTATTACTTTAAAAATTTTTGTATAATATTCGTTGCAAGAATTTCAAAATTTTCTACAATTTCAAAAAAAAACTCTTAGCAACTCTTTTTTGTCATAAAAAAAATTCTTTTCAAAATTTTGATTATTTGATAAAATTTTAACAAAAATTCTTAGCAAATATTTCATTCTTGTAAATAATAAAATTCTTCTCAGGATAAAATTTCTCACTAGAATTCGACTATTATTTTTCATACAATTTAAAAAAAAATTTTCTGAAAAATTTACTTACTTTACAAATTTTTGTATAAAATTCTTTATAAGAATTCAATTTTTTTATAAAATTTATATAAAGTTTCTTAGATTTCTTATAAGAATTCAATATTACGAATTATTCAATTATTCAATAAATTGTTTACTTTTGTACTTAAATAATTAAATTCTCGTAGAATTGATTGCATTTTTATTTTGAAATAAACTGATTAATATTTGGAATTTCAAAAAGACTATACATTAGAAATAATTAAAAAAAATTGTATTCCTGTTCAAAAATAAATATGTTCTTTAAAAGAAATTATTCTATTTTTGAATGTAATTGCATTAAAAAATAAAAAACCTGGAATAAATTTTCATTATTCTTCTTTCCGTGCTTTTAAATATTAAGTATTTCAATTTTTTTCTTTCATTTAATTTCAATTTTTTTTCTCAATTTCAGTTTCTCTACATACCGAAACACACGGATCCTCGAGCACATTATCACTTTCAAGATTATTCTCAACCGGAAAATTCCGTGAAGCGAATACCCGAATCGGAAATTTTCTTGTACAATCAAAGTCAATCTAGCGGAAGTCGTGGAATCGCGTGTATCGCCATGGGAATTGTGAATACAAAAGGCGAATTGATTATCACGGAAAATAATTCATCGAGAACATCATCTTTACCAGAATGTCTAAAAATTGAAGATTTCGAAAAAATCGTATCAACTTCTGTGTTCGATGCGAAGACGGAAATGGAAACTGATATTAAAGCCTTGATCGAATTTCGGATCTGGAAGCAGGGTCGTGTTAATCTTGAATCTCTCGTTCAGAAATTAAGATCTGCTGTTAGACACGCTATTTGGGATTTAGTAACCGAATATCATTTTCTACCGACACTTCTCACAGTTCCTCTTAAGGAGAATTCGTTTGAAAATACAGATGACTCTCCAAATCGACAAATTACTGAAAGTAAGATCAAAACCCCTGAAACTAAAATTAGCAAAACTAAAACTATAGTTACCGATAAGTCCGACGAAAATAAAAAAATCAAAGCAAATCCAGTTAAATCCACTAATCAAAATATTGAAATAGAAAAATCGCAAAGTGACCATGATCAACCGAAAAGAATTAATTTAGTAGAAATTAATGAAAGTGGAAATGAAAATAAAATCGATGAAGCTGGTAAAATTTCTTCTGAAGAAAAAAACAGTGATACAGCGAATACTTTGAATATGAAGAATTATGAAATGGGCGAGAAGGGAAAATTGCACAAAATGTATTATGTTACTTTACCGTTTTGGTTTCAATTTGCACTTGAGATAAATGTGCCGGCTGTTAAGAAACACATTGTAACCCTCGACAGAAGGCACTCGTTGGCTGTTGCTTTACGTGAATTGCAGAATATTATTTACAATAATGCGTCGGACACAGTGACGAGAACTTTCGTTCAAAGCAGTCGTCAACCTTTCATCAACGATGACATGGAAGAGGATCCATTGGCATTTAAGATTCTCGAGGGAGCTGATAACATAAACAGTGCTTGGCTAAAGAATGCCCAGGAGAAGGAGAGTAACGACGAAAGTCTCTATCTTCCCTGTGATTTTTCTAAAGAAGAACAAGGAATCTACGTTAAAAGTATTCTCATCGCGAGAAATTTTCAACAATGGAAAGCTTCCTTCGCACAGACAATTGAACCCGAGAAACTTGTTCCTAAAGGTAAGTTGAAAAAAACAAATGCTAAAATAGAAAAATATATGATTTATCAATTTTCCCCACAGATCAAAAATTACTCCAAAGGTTCTACCCGCTAATTTTTGAATCTGACTTTGTACCTAGACAAAGACTATTATTGGCGAAAATTCAAAGTAAAAATGTAAGTTATTATTTTTACTCCACATTTTTATTTTAGAAACGAAAAATAAGATAAATTTTTTCCCTCAGATCATTCTCTACATGTACAATTGGTCGAAGGAGAGATCGGAGAAATTAATTAAGCAAACGTCGAATTTGGGAATGTGGCTCTCGTCAAGATCGACGCTTTATTCGAATATAATAATGCAAAAATTGGGAATTTTTCATCATCAACCATTGAGAACGTATGAACAAAGAGAACAGAATGAATCGACACAATTTCAAATAACAGACATTGAGAGTCTTGCAAAATTCCCCCAAACTTCGCCTGCTAGAATACAAACTGCAAAAAATACATCATTTTCATGGAGTCATTTAATGGGACAAGTGATGAGAGACGCAAAACCAAATGCTCAAAGTTCACCGACAACAACCGATCCAGTCGTTAAAGCGGCTCACGATTTTCAGGAACTTCGGCAAAGGGAAAAGAAACGAAAAGGTTTTTTCTATTTTCAAACTAAGAAATCGTAAATTATCGTTTAAATCTTAACACATTGAAAATAGTAAACATAAATATTATTTAAATAAATAGTAGTTTTATAATTATAATGCAGAATTTATTGCAGAGAAAATTTGTTGACGAATTTTTAACAGTATTAAAATATTTTTTCAGAGGATCTGAATAAATTGTATTCAATTTGGCAGAGTAAGAATACAGTTCCGAATATTCCAATTTCCTCGTCGACACTGAGTACATTTAGGCAGCATTCGAGAGTGATTCACTACTGTCACACGCCGTTATTATTTTTGCCCGATTGGCGTTTACAATCTGCCGCCACGAGAGATCATTCATTGACGCCATCGTCGTCGAGTATTTCGGAGAATGCTGCACAATTGATCACGGCATCGCGGAAAATTAAGGATGCGGATAGATCTAGTCCAGTGGTGAACGAATGGCACCGAGAATTATGTTTCCACATGCTTTCCGAATACAAACAATATCTACAAATTCTTGGTTTCAATCCTGTTCAAACCGAAACTGTTCATCGATCGTAAGTTACTTTTTTTTAAATGCTGCTTTTCATTAGCTTCTTCTTCTCCTACTTCTTTTTCTTCTTCTTGAATTTCTTAACTATTATTATTTACACACTTTCTGCGCTCCTGACTAACCCATTTATGATCTTTTTATCGCGGGGACATTATAAATAAATAAATTAAGTTTAGAAAAAAAATTTAAATACCTTTTAAAATTTCTTATAAAATTCGTCACAAGAATTAAGGAGCCGGTTATAGAATCTAGTTCCTCAATTAAATTATTTTCTATAATTGTAAAAACAATGTACGGAAAAATTCAATTTTTTTATAAATTATAAAAAAATTCACTGCAAGATTTCAATTATTTTATAAAATTTTTAGAACAATTTAATTTTCATAAACGATAATATTCTTTGTAGAAAAGAAAAAAAATTTTCTCGCGAATATCAAAAAACACCTGTGTACAAATTTCAGGATTTTTTCAGGACATTTCAAGCATTCATTTTAATATTTTTTGGAGAAAAAATTTTACGGACTTCGGATGAAAAAAATTTTTTTAAATTTATTATTCAAACAAAATTAATAAAAAAAATTAATTTTTATTTTTCTATAAAATATTACAATTTAATAGCTTTCCTACAATTTTATTAAACATTTTTTGTAACATTTTTTTGTATAGCTTTCGAAATTAAAATTGTTGAAAAAAAGTGACTTATAAGTTTTAATTAACAATATCTTGCAAAATAATTAAAATTTTACAAAACTTTTTTCACAACTTATGTATGTACCCTTAAGGTACATATAAAATTCATGAAAATTCTTTGAAAAAATTCTATTATTTTCATAAATAATAAAATTATTTGCAGGAATTTAATTTTTTTAAAAAAGAATTTTAATAAAATTCTTCGTAGAAATTGTAATAAAATTTGCAAAAGATTTTAATTGTTCAAAAATATGTTAATTATATTAATTAGAACTATCATAAGAATTTAAGTACTTTTAATATTTTTTTCATTAAATTTCTCTTGAGATTGAACTTATTTTTAAAGATTTTCAATTAATTTTTTCACAAGAAATTTAATTATTTTGAAAAATTTTGATAAATTTTTTTTATGCATTCAATTATTTCTGATGAAAAATTATAAAAGAAATATTTTTAATTAAATACAATTTGCTGTAATAAATTTTTGATATTTTTTAATCCTCAAAGCATTAAAGTAGAATTTCATTAATTTAAAAATTCAAAGCTTTCAAAAGAAACATTATCAAAAAGTGAGGAAACAAAAAGCAAACAAAAATAGTAAAATAAATTCTTTTTAAACAGGGAACGAGAGAACGGTCAGAATCAAATTTTTTATTTGAAGAAGTCAATGCTTGGCGGAGTACTTTTATTTGAGATTTACCTGTCGGAGCCATTTTTCTCGGTTAAATTGAGAGTGATTGAATGCAGTCGATTGCAAGCGAAGACAAACAGTGCTCTAGTCAATCAGGTAGACAATTTTTTTGTAAAAACATTTTCTGTATTTTATAATATTTTTTTTATTTTTTAAATACTTTTTATTTTAAAAAAATTTTAAAAAAAATTTTTTTTATTTGCAATAATTAAAGATGCTTGAGTGATAAAATCGTAATTAACATTTTTTTGTCATTTTTTATATTAAATTTTTGTCCTTACAGTTTATACTGAGTTTTATTGATGCCTGTGATGAAATTAAAATAAATATGCACTTGCACTCATTTACTTATGATTTTCATCTTCGATCGATCCATTCATATCTCGCTGGAATTGGCCACAGACCACTAAAATACGGTTATCATCTTACAAATTTTTTGGACGATTTCAATAAATATTACAGCAAGGCTCCAAATTATGCGAGAAATTTAGTCTACAGTGGTAAGTTAAAATTATTTTTCTAGTAAAATTTTCTTATAGATCGAATTCTCTTTTTTTTATTCTAAAATTACAAGAAATAATTTTTTCAGGTGTTATAACAATCAGTAATTTGGCAACACCTGCACGAACGCTGTACTCCTATTTACTGTCTCATGAAAAGGCGTACGGAATGCAAGTTTTCAGCATGACAGACGACTCGGATGAAAATCAAGAAAGTGAATACGTTCTCGTGAAACTGCAAAATACACCCCTAGTTGGTTATTGTGATTCACAGGATACAAAGTACACGGACGATTCGGACATTGCATTGATTGTCTCACGTCTTGAGGAAATATCCGATTCGAATAGCAATGAAATTACACTCAAATATTATTTGATGCTGACTAGTAAACGTGAACTCTATCCAAAACGGGATCTCGAGAATAACAAACTCGGTAAATTTCGTACAGTCTACAGTGTTGGCAAATCGGTGACAAATTCACAAATTGAAAGTCCCTCGGAATCGAGTCCAGCGTCAAGTACAATGCCCTCGTCGAGAAAACACTCCAAATGTGAATTTAAAACGAGCTCCATTGATCTCCACGAGCAGATCGTAAATCTTTCGGATGCCGAGGCTAAAAACGAGGAAAATGATAACGACAACAACGATCATGATAATAATAATGATGATGATCAGGATGTTAAAGCACCAACTCCACCGCCAGTACCTTCATCTCCTCTCACTCACAGTATATTGGGTGCATCATCTTCAAATTTGACTCTCATTAGACGTGAGTCGATTAATTATTTCGGTTATTATTCATCGCACGAGCAAATGATGCAGCAAATGATAATGTCACAAGCTCAAACGGCCAGGGAACATATTACCTCAATGATCGAACAGGGAGCACTACATTGTCGGACTCATTTATTATGGAATAAATTATTGGAAAATCGGACGAGTATGTCTTACGTTGAATTTACCGAACTACGTTCATTGGCAATTGTTGAACCACTCTCGACATTGGATCCGAGACTGAGTCCACTTGTTAACCAACCAATGGTTTGGTATCAAAATTTAGCTAAAGTTTTGCAAAATAAATATCAGGATCATCATAAGCAATTCAATACACCCGATGGAAATGTCACTCATCATCTTATTCTTCATCCTAGTTACGTTCAGGCGTTCATGATGTTGACTATTGATCTTCATACTTCTCGCGGTGTAAGTTTCGTAATATCTATTTTCTAATAGAATTAAATTAATTTTTAATTTATGTAACTAAAGATTAATTTAATTTGTCATTAATTTCATTTGTTATTAATTGTACTAAAAAATAATTAAATTTACAATTAATTTCACTAAAAAATAATTTAATTTGTAATTAATTTACTAAAATATTATTTGACAAGAAATGAATTTAATTAAATTTTTTTTTAAATTTCAATAATTTTGAAAAATTTTTAATTATTTGACATTTTTATACATTCTTGAATAATATCAGATTAAAAGTTAAAAGAATTTCCCTTTATTAACTAACTAATTACTAGTATTACTAGTATATTATTTTCAAAACTTCCAGTCAAATTATTCGAAACAATTCAATTGTTTTCAAAAAGTTTGATAACACTAGCCAAATTGCTACAATGTTTATTATAAACAATTTCAAGTAATTTTAATTTAAGTAATTTTTAAGGAAATACTTATTATTACACATAACTAAAAAACTAATTAGAATTAAATTTTCAAAATATATTATATTTTTAAACTTTAAAGTATATAAAAAAACTTTAACAAATTTCGATACTAATTTCAAATTTGGCATCAGATTTTCACAATTGAAAATAATTAAACTTTCTTGTACGAGGAAAATTGAATTTCACAAAAATTGTTATCTGATACCTAAATTAAAAAAAACTTCATTACGAAAATTTTAATTATTCTAAAGAATAGAGAAGGTAAAAATAATTATTAGATATACATATATATATAAGTATTTAACTTTCCGAACAAAAAATATAAACAATATTTTTTTAGAGAATTTCCACTACTTTTAATTCGCTAATATTGAAAAAAAATTTCAATTTTATTTAACAAAATTTTATGGAATTTATTTTTCCCAATAATTCAATTACTTTTAGTTTTAATAATTATAAAATTTTTCATGTAAATTCCATTTTTTCAAAAAAATTTTTGATTACATTCTAAGCATGAATTTAATTATTTTCATAATCGTAAAATTCAGTTACTTTCACAAATAAAGTTTTGAACAAGAATTCAATTATTTAAAATAATAAAATTTTCATAACATTTAAAAATTCATTATTTAAACCAATGTTCATAAAATTCATATAAAGATTTCAATTCCTTTCAAAAGTAATAAAATTTTCAACAGAAATTCAATTCTTTTTAAACATTTTAATAAACTTTACCGCAATAATTCAATGATTTTCAAAAATTTTTAAAAATTCTTCGAAAGAAATTAATTGTTTTAATATAATTTTAATAAAAATTTGTTTTTAAATAATAAAAAAATTGCTCCCGAAAATTCAATTATTTTGAGGTATTTCAATAAAATTCTTTTCAAAATTCAATTATTTTCATAAATAATAAAATGTTTTTTTGGAAAATCCAATTATTTTCAAAAAAATTTAATAAAATTTCCAACCAACATTCAATTATTGCCAAATTATTTAATAGAATTCTTTGTAAAATTTAATTATCTTTAAAAACTTTTCACATTTCAATGATTTTCAATATTTACTATTTTTATAAAATAACCAAACAGAATTCTATTATTCAAAAAAATTTATGATAAAATTGTAGGAAAAAATTCAATTATTTTCATCAATTTTAATAAAATTCGACGCAAGAATTTAATCATTTACCTAATTAATAAAATTCTTTGAAAGAATTAAATTATTTTTATAAATAATAAAATTCTTCGAAAGTAATTAAATTATTTTTGCAACAATTATTAATAAAATTTCTCGAAAGAATTCAATTATTTTCATAAATTACAAAATCTTTTGAAAAAATGTAATTCTTCAAAAAATTCAATTTTTCTCAAAATTTATAAAATTCAATTATTTTTCAAAATTTTTTAAAAATTCTTTCCAAGAATTCAATTATTTTCCAAATTAAAAAAAAATTCTTCTCAAAAATTTAATTATTTTAATAAATAATAATATTTTATTATTTTCAAGAAAATTCAATTATTTTCATAAATAACAAAATTTGCCTAAAAGAATGAATTATTTTTGTAAATAATAAAACTCTTCTGAAAAATCCAATTATTTAAAAATTTTTTTTAAATTCTTCGCAAGAATTAAAATATTTTAAATTGTTTCATAAGTAATAAAATTTGTAGCATAAATTCAATTTATTATCAGGATAAGAAAAAAGTAAATATTTTTGATGAAAATTAGGAAAAAGCTAGGAAAATAAAAAATATGGAATGGAATTTTTGTCAATTTTGTGAAGTGAATAAAACGAGTTTTTTTTTTGTTTCTTTTTGACATTAAAAAAATGACAATAACTCACAAAAATGAATTTTCAAAAACAGATAATTTGCTAACGGAAAGGAAACTTACGATTAAATGTAATGTATATTTCTATTTTCTATTAAAACGTATAAAAAACAAAAGAATAACTATAACTAACTTCAACTGTGGACAGAGATCCGGAAATCTGGAATCACGACGATTATTATATATAATAATAATAATAATAATAATAATAATAATAATAATAATTTTTCGCAGGAATTCAATTATTTTAATAAATAATTAAATTTTTCGTAAATATTCAATTGTTTTCAATACAATTTTTATAAAAATTCTCCAAAAAATAAAATTATTTTAAAAATTTTAATAAAATTCTTCTTTAGAATTCAAAGATTTAAAAAAATTTTAATAGAAATCTTTATAATAATTAAATTATTTTCAACAATAAAATTTGAAAATTATTTCTCAAAGAAAAATATAATTATTTTCTCGAATTTCACTAAAATTCTTCGAAACAAATCAATTATTTTCATAAAAAATAAGTCTTTGGAGGAGAATTAAAATTTGTCAACGAATTTCATGTAAAAATTAAATTAAATTAAACCCTTTATTTTTATTCAATAAAATTTCTCGCAAAACTTAGAGTATTTTTAATTCAAAAAATTTTTATTAAAAATAATATTATTAATGAAAAAAATTAAGTTTGAAAGATAACTTCTTGAATATCTCAAAACACGTTACTTTTTTTACTATCGTAAAGTTGAGAAATTTTTCTTTCAAAACCAAAATTGATAATTGAGGGCGTGGATACATATGTGCCCAGAAGTGCTCACTGCTACCTGACTTGTACTTTATTTAATTAAATAAATTTGTTTTCTTTTTTAATAGGAATTGTGCGCTGTATATAGAAATTCAATTGAAAATACAAGTTCATCGAACGTTCGTGGAATTTACAGTCTGGTTGAAGGTTTCGTAAACGCTTGCTGCTTTCATTTATGGATGGGTCTGTATAATTAGGAACTACCAAAAATTTTATTAAACTTAACCCTCCTCCCAAAAAGGAAACGAAGATCGAAAACGATGGTACCTGAATAAAGAAAAAAATAATGCTACCTTTGTCATGCGAGAATCAGACATAAAACTTTATCCATTTTGCAGAATGTGATCTTAATTTTATATTTAAAAATAAATGACTCAAAATGGATACAGTTTATAGAATATGTAAATTCACAATTTTTGTACAAAGAATTTTTTCAAGGAAAGTAGTTGTTTGATAAATTGTAAAAGTAGGTAGAAAATTTACTTTCTTTAGAAAGAGATTTTTTTAAATAGAAATCTGTTTTTTCTTGAAAATTGATACTCAATATTGTAAATCTTGCATCAATATTGTCAATGTTGCTGCAAGTTTAGATGCTGAGTGGGCATGAACAATAATTTTTTTAACAATTAATCTAGTTTTATGAAAATTAAAAAATTTTTTTACGTAGAGTTTACAATTTTCCAAATAATAATTTGATGGACATTGTTTCTTATTTTATTATTCCAGCAATCTCCATTTTATTATTAGAGTCAAATATTAATTTTTTTCAAAATGTTTATGTTTAAAAAAATTAAGTTATCTGTAATTTTAACTATGAAAATTAAGTTTACAAACTAAAATTTTGATAATATACTTTTTTAATTGAAGAAAAACAATTTATAAGAAAAAAATGTTAAAAAAGACCAAGAAAGTCTTATTCTTGCAAGACACTTTTTGTCTAAAAATTATAATTATATATTGTAAAAATATGTGATCGACAAGTTGATTATTGTTTTATATGTAATATATAAAATACGTATGTTTTTATGTAAATAAAAAATATATTTTTTCTTGTTAAATCAATAATTTTATTCCAAATATCCACGCGTGCGTAATAGTCAACTATTTATATATACAATTACGAAAACAAAAAATTAAATATATATAAACTAAACTCCGAATTCATTTCAAGAAAACCGGATTTGACAAAAACTTCTTTTTCCTTTTAAGCACATAAATCTAAAAACTAGATGAAAAAAGTAGATAACTTTTTTTGACCCTAAATATAACGTAAATAATATATAATAAACGTGACAAAAATAACAGAAAAGCTATGCAATGAAAGGCACGTGTGTAATAAATGGACGCACTAAAAAATTTTTTTGTTTTTTATAAGAAATACAACATTTAGTTTATTTGAGCGACTCCTAAGCAATAATTCCCTAACAATTTAGAAAGGAGCCTGATATAGTATGTAATGCTATTTTTTAATGCATGTGCACTGTATTTTTTTTGTGTGTGTTTATATAATTGTCCTTCTTTTTAACTGTAAACTTTATTTCGTTAGATTTCAAGAAAAAAATTACAATTCTTTTTTTTGTAACATCACATTTTGAATTATTAATATTAAAATGATATCAAGTTAAGATTAACCCTATTAATTAAAAATTAGTTAGAATTATTAATACTAATAGTGTACAACCATACATTATTCTTCAGAGAGAAAAAAGAGAAAGAGGGGGGAGGTCTGCAAAAACATATTTTAAATTCTTTTGTTTAAAAATTTTCTTTTTCTTAGGCATATTTTTTTCATACCTACAATATCCTCCCCACTCTATTTCACACAACATACTCATTCAGACTCCTCACAAAACAAAAACAAAAAAAAAACAAATTCTCTGCACAAGAGCATTGGAACACTTTCATTATCAATTGTTATCTCACGTATCAGTATTTCTAGCAAATCGCATTACGACGTATCACCGATCGACTTAAAAGTGCAGTATATTACAACTTTCGCCCTATTTACCCCTTAAATCATTCTAAGATGCCTATCTATTTATTATTACATATGAAACTTGTCATTATTATTATTTTTTTTTGTTTCCTTACAAAGTACTGTACTCTTTTTATTTATTGATTTTCTCCTCTTCCGCGTTGTTGGGAATTATCGTTAAGCTCATCTCTCTTTCAAGATCTTATTTTTTTCAACAAAATAAACTCTTAACTCCAGTAGAATCGAAAGTTATTTTCAGTAATTACACCACAATTATATATACATGAGTGCATTGTGTGTATGTATATATTCGATTTCATTAGGAGCGAAGACCAAGCACATATGCGTTATTATTAATTTTTTTTTTTGAAGTTTTGTTTCATTTTACCTTCGAATTACATTGCGCACACAAGCGAACTGACACACGACCAACGAATATATCCATAATTTAATTTTTTTTTCTTTTTATTAAAAAAAGGGAAAAAAATAATAAAAAAATTTTTTTGCGAGAATTTCTTTTTCATTAAATTGCCACGATGCACTTTATGCAAATCCGAATCCCTCGCTACATTCGTGAATCGCTTTCAGAAGATTGCTTCGCAATTTGTCGTACGTCTCATAAACGGGAAGATCCAATTGATTAAAACTGAAAGAATTAAATCGAATTAAAATAGAAGTACATTTTTGCAATAAAATAAAAAACTTTAAAGGTAATCGGGTAAAAGTCAGGGAAAATAAAGATTAAATTTGTCTCCAGTCTGAGACTAATTTTCAAAATAATTGCTTTTCGTACTGGATGCCAAAAAATTCTTAAATTACAACTCACCATGTGTGGGCTGATGGTAATCTGTCCGTGGACCGATCGTCTCGGTGTATTTGGAACTTTTGTACGCCATTCATTCCCTCTAGTGCACCAAAGCCTTGGAGAGGAACTTTAGACGTTCCAGTAACAAATTGTAAAAATTTCGCCCTGTCCGCTTGGTCGAAACCCCGTAATGCGCGCCAGAACCATTGAATCTGTGAAACGAGATATTAATTAAAAATTAAGGCATACATTCAAAAGCCTTTTAACATTAAAACCAGATTTTTAACAAAAAAAAAATTACAGGGAATGAAACTAGAATATTTTAACTTTATTTTGATATAAGTTTCAAGAAAATCGGAGGTGACATGTTTTGAGATATTCAAAAGGTTATCCTTCAAACTTAATTTTTTTCATTAATAGTATTTTTAATAAAAATTGTTTTACTATCGTAAAGTTGAGAAATTTTTCTTTTAAAACCAAAAATTGTAAATAAAGTTTAACAATTATTTATAAAGGGGGTAAAATGTAAAATTATTAATAGTAAATTTTACCTGCAAGGATGTGGGACTGTATTTGTGATATTCGGTGTTGGATTTCAAATCTTCGATATCAACATTTGGTAAACCGCTAATAAGAAGCTCGAGTTCTTGTTCATTAAAGATGGATATCAATCGTTTCGGAATGATGTCGTAGAAACCTTCCAAGAAAGCATTAAGTCTGCAGGGAAAAAAACATTGGTTAGTAATATATTAAAAAGGAATAATCGAAAACAAATTTTTAAATGATTTCTAAAGAAAACATTTTCATTTGTTTTCCCGAAAACTATAGAAAAATATTTACTGCTTGCGAATCGCTCCAGTCATTTTCATTTGACAAACAAGACGAATGTATTCCAGTTTTGTTTCTTCCGTGACAACAATATTGCGACCATTTGGAATCAAATCTCGTACATCATTTACACCAAATTCATTCACCTAGAGTGTAAAAATCCAATTATTCCCAGAAAGCACTTAATTTCTTCGACAATAGACAATTTAATTTAAGTTCTTAAAACAATTCTTAAAATGTAATTAAATTAAAATTTGAATTAAAATTCCTAAAACAATTCTTTGATAATAGAAAATTTATTTTCAAAGAAAAAATTTATTTACCTCTGCTGAGAAAGTTAACTCATAACCCAAATCGGAAATATTATGTTCAGTGAGATATACAAGGCCTTTGTAAAAACTATAGTCTTCGCTCTCCATGTCTGTGTGTTTCACGAGAATACCAAGAATGTGTTTGTAGAAACTTCGAGTAAAGTAACACTCGAGCAATTTGTTATCGTAAATTGCCTTTGCTGGAAAAACAGAATAAATTGAATAATTTTCTCACCGATGCCTATTTACAAAAGCAATAATCTCCCGAAAAATAACTTACCGATCACTCTTCCAACAAATTTATAATAAAACAGATGATTAGGATTGCAATGGGAAGATGAGTTGATCATATACGTGACACGATCGCCAGGACTGACGGTGAAAAGTGCGTACATGGGATTGAAAATTTCCCTCGAAATTATCACGTACCATTCTCTTAATAATCCACCTGCATCTTGACCTTCCTCGCCTAAATTCAAAAAAGTAGTATTTTTATTAAAAAAAGGAATTATATATTAATTTGAATCCATTTACATCATAATTGTAAACAATAATTTACCTTCAAAGACAATGTAGAATCTATTTTTCCATTCGTCAGCGTTTCGACGATGAAGTTCTCTAAAGGAATCTTCGAAAACGTGACTCCTACGAACGTGAACGGCCAATTCTTCTCGACGAATTCCCTCGTCCATTCGTTCCAATTCCGTTCTAAAGTATCGCCTCTTAACGTCAAAGTCCAAAACTCTCGTATGATCCACCAGCACAGAAAATGGTCCATCCGCCAAGTGAGTCGTTGTTTGTCGAAGAATTTGATTTAATACAGTTCTATGCGTTTCTACAAAATTAAATTATCAAAATAAGTATTTCAATTTTTTTCTCCTTATTCTTATTACTTCTTTTACTTAATTTACTTTTCTTAATATATAAATTTGTTTTAAAAAAATATCAAAAAATAATCTGTGCCTTAATAAGAAAGCAAGAAAAGTTTAATTCCATGCAACATTTAAAAAAAAGATAATTACCGGCGAATTTCAGGAACTTCAATTGGTCCGGAGGTAAAGTCTTTTGTGGCGCTGGATTAATATCCCAGGATGTATTCGCAACAACTTCAGACTGTGCGGTACCTTCACTATCTGAATAAATTGGAGAAACAGGTGCCAAATCGGGCACTGCTTCACGATCACGATTTTCTGTCGTATTTTCGTTGTTTCTATCACGAGAAATGCTGGACGATGAGTGCACTAAGAAAAAGGCTTCAACTGCGGGCTGAAAATAATTTTTCATAAACATAAACAATGTTTTAATTAATAATAGTATTAATAAAAAATTATATTCCTATTTTTTTTACTAATTCTTTTTGGTAATTTCAAATAAAATTATAATAACGTAAAAATATTTTACCTGCAGAACAAGAACAGCATGATGATCGGGTGTATGCTCAAGTTCAAGTAAACAGGCACTGAGTGTTTCCCACAGACTGTCCAATACTAAACTCTCACTCAATAATGGAAGTGCTGGTTTTTCCTCTTCAACTGAAAAAGACGAACATTTTTTTCTTCACTTAACTTTTCCAATATATATTTTTTCTAAGCTTTTAATATTAAAAATATCACACATAACGTTTAGTTATTTTCAATTTGTGTGAAAAAATTTACTTATTTGCAGTCAAAGAAGTACCTTTTTTCGAAGTAGTTGCTTTCGCTTCGGTTGGAGCTGTCTGCGAAGTATTTGCTTGTGTCGTATCCATACTCTCCGTATCGGTCATGTCATCGACTATTAAAAAAAAATATACAATTAATCTCAATTTTTTTTAACAATTGCAAAATTATTTATATATTCAATTTATTTATAAATACCTGTTTCCATATCTATTTCTGCAATTGGAGTTGTTTCTGAAAAAATAGTAAATTAATTATTAGTTTGAGAAATAGATTATCATAACTACAAACTCAATTAAAAATTAAAAATAATACTGAAAATTAATTAAAAAATACTAAAACAATTACCTGTCTTCTTTTTATTGGCTAGGCGTACAGCCTCTCTGATTTGTACAATAACTTTTAGTATACGAAGGAAGAATGCTTGACTAGAAGTCTTACTAATGAGAGCACCCATTGATGGAAGTTGAAGATCACTTCCGGCTTTGATTTTAGATGGTGCGGTAATAACGACATTATCATTTGTAAACCTAAATTTCAAAAAAATATTTTTTGAGACCATAAATCAGATTATTTAGTAATTCAAAAAATTTGTTTTATAATTTAATTTTTAGTTCTGGAAAAATCAAAGCTTTTAATCACCTATCGAGGAGGAGACCGCGTTGACCGCCCCCGCTTGTCGACGGCTGTTCGTCCAAGGAATTCCTTCTATTTATTTCCCTGTTCAGAACCTTCAATTCTATCATCAGTTCTTTGATATGTTCACACACCATGTTCGCCAATTCCATGGCTCCTTCTAAGAGAAGCTTTAAAATCTGTGAATTAAAATCAATTTTTGTTTAATTATTTCAATATTAATTTATTTTTGCATTAACATATAAAATACTTAAAGAGTATCTTGGTGTCGATGATTACGAAACAGATGAATTTCTGGATTTCTATGTAAAGTAGTATTTATTTGTAAAAATGGTTTGTTTAATTGCATTGAAGCGTAATTGGTGAGCTATCTATTTAAAAAATTTAAATTAAAATTCAACAATTTTACTTAAATATTTAACTATTTTCCATAGAAATCCCAAAAATAATTTCATTAATTTGTAGATTTGCGATTAAAAATTTTGAATAACAAATTAAAATTTTAAAAAGGTTTGAATTAAAGTTTTAGAATTCTATACATAAATTCTTGTAAATTGACAAAAAAGTGTTTTTTAAAATTTCCATTAAATTTTTTTTTAAATTAGTTGTATTTTCAAATATATATTAAATTGCCAAATTTTTGAACTTTTTTTTATTCAATAATTTAATTTTTAAACAACTTTGACAAAAATGTTATAAAAATAATTAATTTGGGGAAGAATTTTAGTTAAAAATACTAGAAAATAATTGATTTAAAATCTTGAAAATATTTTTTTGAAAAATTGCAGTAGAAATTCTTATTTGATTATCGAATTTAAAAATGTTTGCAATTTAAAAAAAAATTGAAAGTTTTTCAGTACTTTTTTGGCTTTGTATAATTAATGTTATAAATGATAAAAGAAAACTCACCAGTTGCCGTGTGGGATCCGGACAATGCGATAAATTGAGAAGCAACGCAGTAGCATCCTCGAGGCCTTCCTCGGAGCAACTTTTACTCGTGAGAACTTGGACGGCGAGTTTAATATGACCCTCTGGTGCAGCGACACACTGTTCCTTACTGGGCTCAACCTTCTTTGTCTTTGTATTGTCCTGCCGTCTGTATGGATTAACCTCGGTCAATCCAATTGAAATAAGTGAAAGCAATCTTAATAATTTATCCGTTAATTGACTACTTCGCCTAATCACCGACCAGTGAAGCATTGATATTAATTGTCCAAAGGCTGATGCCTCAAAAGTTGTAATACCCTGTTCGGGTTCACTGCCAAGATTCGAGCTCGAGTGCGTTCGCGCAACTGATTTTCCCTTCTTCGAAGCGCACGAGTCGAGCCTCAGCAGCATATCCCAAAAGTCAGGTAAGTCACTTTTGCCAGTTTTTGCCGGGGTTTTCGATTTAGCTCCACTTTCCTCTTGTTTCAATAAATTCGCCTCCTTCTCCTTTTCCTTCTCTTTTTCCTTCTCCTCCGCGTCTTTCGACTTCAAAGGCACGAAATAACCCGGGAAACTCTTGGCCAACGAAATGAGAAGTTCCAAGGTGTGTCGACAAACTGTTGGCGCAGCTTGCGGATGAATTGCAATATTATGTCCCTGTCGATCAGATTTCTTACCGCCGTGTCTCAATATGTGAAAGACGTTAGCTCGACATCCAAGAGCGGCGTCAATACTGATATTCAACCACGATTGCGCATTGGTTCGATTATCAATTTTTGGCGAACAATATTCAATGGCTGTGTGAGCACCTTTCCTCTTGAATTTACCAATGAAATCGGCGAGCACATCTTTATTCTCATCGTTACTTCTCTCGAGAATTCCAAGTAGTGCCTTGACAACCCACTCCCTTGTACTGCCATGATAGCAGAGATTTCGAATTACCCTGTGCAATCGAAGTGTATTAATTTTCGGCTCATCGACGAATAGAAGAACAAGCAGACACGCCATTGATTCATGATCGAGTAATTGACGTCCCCGTAGTCGTAGACCGGCACCAGTGTGTTGATGTGCAAGACACGTGTCGCCTCGCGAATTCCATGAACTCCATTGTGCACGCTGTGGCATCGCGTGAATTGAAATTCGTGCATTTCCACCACGACCTCGACTCGAACTTCTCAATATACTTGACAATGCCGTGCCACCTTGACTCACTTGATTGAGGAAACGTTCCTGCATAATGTGACGATTTCTCGCCTCCCATTCGCGTCTCAAACTTTGCGCTTCCTGCGCCAATTCGGGTGGTAAAACAGATATTTGCGATTCCTCCATGTCTGTTAGAATGGCCTGTCTTAATGACGGTTGTAAATTTTGGAAGAAAGCAGCAGCGTCGACGGGATCCTCGGGATTTGCCGATGCAGCGGCGTGACGCTGTTGCTCGAGTCTTTGTTGCGCTAGAACTTCTTCTTGAATTGATGGTGGGAGTGCTGCTAAAAATTCGGGATTCACTTCCACCGGTCCGGCTAATTCCTCGGCCACTGCTGTCGATGTTCTTTGACGAAGTCGTTGAAGTCTCATTTGCTCGGCGATCACTTCATCGCGCATTTCTTCGGGTAGAGCTGCAAGGAATGATGGATCGACACCGTCTGGCAATTGTTGTTCTTGCGCGGCTTGTGGTTGTTGTGCTTCCTCTTGCACAGCGGGCGCTTGGGCTTCCTGTGGTTCCTGTTGTTGTTGCTGTTGTTGTTCTTGTGATTCGGTTGATTCTTGGGCGTTATTCTCGGTTGTTGATGAAGTAGCTTCCTGATTGACGACATTGGCATTCCTTTCGACACCAGCTTGACTATCATCGGCGAAGAGTCTTCTCACCCAATCGCGACAATCGTTATTCTCGCGTGATAATTCGTCACCAGTTTCCGGTGTGAAATCAATGAGATTCCTATCTGTTGACGATTCGGACAGATTCGTATCTTCGGAATTGCGTTCTGACTGTCTTTGTAGTCGTGTAGCTTCAGAGGCACTTGGACCAAGTACCGAGTCAACGATACTTTCGGCTAATTCCAAAGTGGCGCTGAGTCTTGCCGTGACGCGTTCGCGAGTTGCCTCGACAGTTGGATCAACAACTGTTGGAAGAGGTGGTGGTGGTCGTTCCTCTTCGTCCTGTACTGTTACTTCCATTTCACCAGTGACTTCAATAACGTCTTCCGCCGGTGTCTGATTGTTTACAACCGATTCGACAGTTGCTTTAATTGTCACTGCTTGTGGTGTTGTTTCCTGTGTTGATGAAGTGGTCGGCGTTTGCTCTTCAGCAGCCATTGTTGTCGTTGCTTCCGGTTCCGTAGACGTTGGCTTATCCTTGTCTTCCTTGTCTTTTTCAGCTTCTTTATCAGCTGCCTGCTGCTTTTTCCGCTTTTCTTTTCTCTCCGCCAATTCTGCATTTCTGTGTTTCTCCAGATCGGGTATCAGTTTATATACAACTCCTGTAAGAAAATTTTGCACACTTGTAATTTTTTTTTTTATAAAATAAACAAAATCAAAATCCATGAAAAAATACATCTCTACATGACAGAGAAAATATAAAGTACTGACCAACACAACAGTCTGGTTGTGAGTCTCCATCCAGTAATTTACTTTCCTCTATCCACCAGTGTAAAGTTGTCGGAATATTATTTAACGTAGCTGCTAAACTAGGTCCATATAAATATCCAGATTGATCCTATAAATTAAAAAAAAATAATGAAGTAAAATAAATTAAAATAAAATAAACTTATTGAAATCTATAACAGTATTTGAAGTTAAAATAATTGAAAATAAATGCAATAAAATTAACTCACAACAAAATCAACCTGCTCTTCATCTTGATTTGTAAATATTCCAAGAGCACTGTCCATGACAAGAACTCGTGTATCACGTAAGCTTGACGCCAATACTTGACTGGCCGAGAGTGGAAGAGATTGGGCGGCTGGTCCTAAAAGTCTGAAATTTTTTTGAGAAAATACCTCATATTAAGAATAATTCGTGATAAACCAACTAAATTGGAGTTCTAAATTAATCCTAATAAAACCGCACCTTTGCAAAATTACAGGAGGATTGGGATTGCGCGGGTTCGGTACATGGAGGTACTGATACCTGCGTTGGCGTAATGCCCTCGGTAGTCGTGAATTGCTTGGATCCAAACTGTTTTGCGCCATTAGCAAAGGCTGCAGGCTTATACCTAAAATACGAGAAAGCAGTAAAGAACCGTCCACTCTTCTCCGCGAATTAAATGAAGCTGAAAAATATCAAGTTTTATATAAATTAAACATTTTTTTATTCTTGCCAATTCCACGCAATTCTCATTAAAAAAATAATAAATCAAAAATAGTAATAATTATAATAACAATAATAAAAGTAATAATAATAGTAAGGATAATGAAAATATTAACAATATAGGAAAAAAGTATTTTAAAAGAAAGAAGAAAAAGGTAAATAAAAAATTGTAAAAATTGTTATTTGTAAAAAAAAGGAAAAAAATTCCTGGAAGAGAGTTTTATTATTAAAAACTGCGCTTATTTAGGAAATTAGATTCTACCATTGCTTGCTGAAACGGATGTTGGCTCTTCGAATGATCCCAATGGTAAAGGCATATTTCCACTCCATTGAAGACTTTGTCGACTTCCGGTGGGTGCTGTAGGATGGTCGGCACCTTCGTTGCCGAAATTGTGTTGAATCATAACGACATTGCTCACGTCACGTTCCGATGATGGTAACATTCGGAAAACACTTTCTCCAACATCTTCGTAAAAATCAAGACCATCTTCTTCGTAGTTTGAGGAACCTTCCTCTTCCTCCTCCTCTTCTTCCTCATTCTCTTCACCTAATTTCCAAAAATACAATTTAAATCAATACCAAATTTTATATTTAGAAATTTCAAAATTCCTAAATATATTTATTAGAATAAAAAAACTTTTATCAATTACCGTCGTCTTCCTCCTCTTCTTCTTCGTCATCATCGTCTTGGACCTCGTCTTCATTATCCTCTGACGGATTGCTCTCGGAATCAGAATCAGAACTCATCAGTTCTTCCTGTAAATGAATGGAAACAATAAAAATTAATGAACAAAAAATGTACTATGTATATTTATTTAATAACCAAGAGAAAAAAAGGCGATGTTACTCTTACGGTGGTGTCACGAGTTGGATCAAAGTCCCCTTCATTGTCGCGTAATGCGAGACTCTCATCATCAATATCCATTGGTCTGTGTGATCGGGAAGTTGGTTCCTCGGCAACGGCCGAGCCGTTCCTAGAATAGAGGACACTGCTTGATTATAGACAATGTATTAAAAAAGCCAAAATAAATGTCAAAAGGTAAAAAATAAAAAGAAACAAAAGTAATAAAATTAATATAAATGTAAGTAAAAAGTAGTAAAAATAAAAGAAAAAATTGATTATCAACAATGAATATAAAAATAAAGAAATCTATCTATTTCCTGATACCTTTCTAAAAGTTGACCCATTATATCCTCCAACGCGGCCTCGTCACCTTCATGTCCCTGACCTTCGGAAGTTGGTTCCAAACTTTCAGCAGTGACTGAAATGTCATGCTCGGTATTTTCCGCGTCTTCATTAACTTCCTCGCCAACAGCGTGAGTAGCTTCCGAAGTTGTTGTTCCCGATTGTTCGCCAACTTGTTCCTCTTGAGTCGTTCTATTCTTTGGTTTTGTGAATTTGTTATTAACAGTTCCTGGCATTGGTTGATTAATGATCCTCGACAATGTTTCCAGTGGTTTTAGTGCAGCGTTTATCGTCACCGCCATGTTGGGACTCGAGAGATCAAGACTGTGTGGTATTTTCGCTAGATCCGTGATAATTCCTTTTTTCAGCATAATTCTCACGATGTAATTAACATTATTGTACTGATGAACTTTAAGTGAGGCTCGCAATTGTGTGTGTGATGTTGGTGGACAACTGTCAATCATTGTTGATATTAATCCAATGAGAATTTGTAATTGTGAATGTTTTGCTGAACTTTCAGGTACGGCGAGTGTTCGTGTTAATGCGGCCTTCACTTCCGAAACGAGAGTACTCTGCGCTTCTGGTGAATGATTGCAGGAGGCGATGGCGGCAATTAACATTCTCGCCATTGTTCCACATTGTCGATCGCTCCAATTTTCTGGTAAACTTGGTAGAAGTTTGTCGAGCAGAAAAGCGAGGGCTGTTGTATTTTCGGTGATCATTTCACTCTGATCGGCGCGATAGGTATATTCGGTGATTAGATTAGCAACAGCGCCGTAAGAGCGAATGGCTTCGGCGAGCATTTTTAGAATTGCGGATTTTTGCAAAAGGGGTTTTTTCGCTTCCTCTGGTTCGACTTTGGCGTTGTTGCCCATGTCGGTATACATCTTGAGGGGAATAATTTGTGACACTTGATCATCATCATCGAGTGGATCGCTGGTTGTCGCGACACTGTTTCTTGTTATATCTCGTCTGGAATTGGTAGTGGTAGGCGCTGATGTTGAAGTTGTTGCGGTTGTCGCTGCTTTTTTCTCAGGACTGAAAGCCGGCGACGTTGAACTGTCTTCCGGCAATACGGGCATTGGCTTGATTAGAGCATTCAATAAATCGTGAATAACTCCAATTGATACGTCTTCGGTCATTGGTGTCGCTGATGACTGAACTGGTGGAAGAGCCTTCACCACCAGTCTATTGTCAACATCGTCCCGTTTCAGAACACTGACGTCAACTCGCAGAATATTTTCACAAACTTGACGATAGACCTCCGGATCTCTACAAACCGCACTACTGATCTGTCGAGTCATGAACAAAATTTCCTTATAAGCTGGCGGAATATTCGACTGTGTTCGACTTCGAACGACTTTCTCCATAGCAAGACGGAGTGTTTTCGGTTCCTCGAGTGTGTGACGAATCAACAGAGTACTGAGATTAATGCATCCAATAAAATTACTCGCTTGTGTCATATCCAAAAGTAGGCGAACTCCACCTTCACGAGCAAAGACCTCGGCATTTTTGTAGTCACGAGTCAAACGTAAGCAGACTTTCATCAAAGCATGTAAAGCATCACGGTCAACAGGAATTGCCAACAATTTAACACAAGCCTGAACGATGCTTGGAGTAATACTCGGGTCGAGTCCTTGAATCTGAACATTTTTATTCTTCTCCTTCTCCTTGTCCTTCTCTTTATCCTTCTCTTTCTCCTTATTCTCTGCAGGACTTTCCTCCGTATCCATATTCGAATCTGCACTCTCCTCGTTCGATCCAATTTTCTTAAAGGACATCGTAATCGGTCGTCTATTCTCCGTTTCCTCGTTCAATTGCGTCATACAGGAAAAGGTAATAAGATAACGTCTTCGACTGTAAGAAATTCTCACCTGACTCTCCCCGGCCATGTAAGCTTCATTGATCGTATTATTATTCGCAGTCGAATAAACCATCCACTTTCCTGTGGTGAGATCAAACCATTTCCAAACCGGATTTGTCACTTTGTGCATTAATTGCTTTCTCTGCATGAGTACGGAAACTTTTTCCAATCGATCAATAAGAAGTAGCAATGGAGCCAGCCATTTTGGTGTTTTCACCGATAGAACAGCGTCCTTACTTTCTTTCGCCGCTTTGTTCTTCGCTGCTGTCAACGGACCTTCACTCATCACCAATAATTGCACAAGTTTCTGTAAAATTCCACACTCCTCAACAATCTGTGCGCAAGGCACTCGCATTTCTTGAATATTGCCCTCGAAAAATAGAGTATAGAGATAAATTCTTCCAGCAACTTCATTGGCTTCATTACACTCAACAAGACGTGTTCCCGCGTCTTCGTCCTGACTCTCAGCAATTTCAATCAAAAAACACACCAAACGTCGAATATCGTAAATCAATTGACGCAACATATTGTCCCTCCAGGCCTCGCCATTTCTCTTTGTCACCGTGACGAGTAAATCGCAAATTCTGTAAACCGTATCAGGCATCAAATCCAAAAGATTAAGACACTGGTCTAAAGCAGAACGGGTGAATTTGTTGATACTCTCAGACACCGGAACATCACAAATCGGCTCCTCTGGTACGTTTACTGTTTTCGTCTCATTATCACCTAGCGACATGACAATTGCGTGCATCATTTGATCGTCATCGGCTAATTCCAAATCCATCATTAAACCTGGTCCAGTTCCATCACCCGCTGAAACGTCGGATCTTCTCAAAGTAGCTGGATTTGTGAGTAGATAATCAGTGGCTTGCTCCAGTGTGACAGTATGCAAGAGAGCTTCGATACAGTGACTTCTACTGAAACCCATGTCCATCAACTGTCTTAAATGATCCCGATTAACAACCATATCGGGCAGATCACCACGATCGGCATTCGCTCCATTTCTTCCTGAATTAGAACCCGAAGCCTCGGAATTCTCCTCCTTCTCGGCACGTTCTTTGATAATCTTCTCACCCCGAAGAATATGTCTCAATATCGACAAAATCGATTCCGTCATCCGGGCACCGTAATTTTTCAAAGGCTTCTTTCCCCACATGAGCATCACTGCTTCAAACGCCTTCTTATGTATATCCTGAAGGTACTTATTCGGATCGAATGTCTCATAAACCTTATAAACTCCCGTGCACTTCGACGAAATCACATGCGGTGAATCTAGAATTGCTTTCGGATTTACCATTTTCTCGAGAAGCATTAGCCAAACATCGAGAAACTCTCCAGTGCCATCGGGCAAATTAGGATGCTCAAGGCCCTCGGTCAAGGGAAATTGTCCACCACCGGACAATGCCCAACGAAACGTTCCAAAGAATGCATCTTGTCCGCCGAGTTTGACAAACTTTTGCAACATCAAATGATAAGGATGACGTTTCTCATCAAAAAGCATTGGCGAAGTGAAGCCAACCGAGCAAATCAGGAATGTCAATTTGAATTTAGGAATTGGCGACGGTGGCAATTGGTCCCAGGATAAGCCGCGCATCAAAAGATAATTGAGAGACGTTGCCACACTTCTTGCGGCTTGCGATGGAATTGCTGGTGTCAATGGAATCTGCTGTCCGCGTCGTCGACTCATTGGCGAGCCCATGCAGAGTTTCACCAAAAGTCCAAATAATTCGGCTAAAGCTCGTCCCAATCTTGAAGAAGCGCCAAGCAGTGGTTTTATGTACTTCAATTGATGTGTACTTGGCGATGTTCGTCCAGTGCTTGTACTCGGTTTATCGTCGACCTCCATCGATACTGGCGGTGGATCAGTGCTCAATGCTTCCATGGCAGTTGTCATTCCATTGCTGCCCATGTCGGCGGCGGAAACACCCGACCAGGTTGAGCCGTCGCCTTCGGTTCTCAATTCTGGTGGTACGAGCTTGTCCATATCTTCTTTGCCGAAATCGCAACCAGCAGGAATACTGTCGTCACTGCACAGTGCCAGTAACAATGTGCTCTCCCACACGAGAGACATGTACAATTTGGAAAGTCCTTTCAACACCTCTAAACCCATTTCCGAACCCCAATGATTCATGGACAAATTGCGAATTTCACTTTGACTTGTTCGACAGACGTGAACAAAGAGTACGACATAGCCGTGTGCGGCGTTCATTGCGTGAAGAAGAGGTGTCGCGAGATCACTAGTGAAGGCTGTTTCGAGATTTGGTGCCGATGCAAGTTCATGTAATAGAACCGAACCACCGGGTGCATTCATGTGACTGTGAAGTGGTTTCAAAAGATTCAAAACGTCGTTCAATTGAGTAAGTCCAGTTTTTAAGACCTGCGGCTCATGTGCAAGATTCTGAAAACAAAAATTAACAACTAAATAATTTGTTGTCTCGTTCATATTGAATATTTTTATTATTTTATTTATCATCGAGATTTTATTCTTTTATTGTTTTATTTTATAGCTTATAACTTTTATTATTTTATGTATTTAACCCATTCGTACAAAGTAATTAACAATATTAAAATTAATCAACAACGAGTTAGCATTTACGGCAAGGAACGTTTAAACGTTATCATTAATGTGATAGACAACTAACTTCATGTTCATATAAAGTTGCATCTACATAGTAAAAAAAAATTGAAAAAAACGCGCGTTTCTCATTTTTTCGTAGCCATGTAGAGGCAACTTTAGACGCAGACGCGAAAAATTAACATATTTAAAATTTTTTTTTGCTATATAGGGGAAACTTTAGCCACGTCACTTCAATTCGCAAATTTTACGCGCGCCAGCGTGCGGAACGTGACTTTCTGTTTATTATTATTATTATTATTATTATTATTATTATTATTATTATTATTATTATTATTATTATTATTATGCAAATTATAAATTTTTTATTTTCAACAAAATTTTAATAAATACTTCGAAATAATTCAATTATTTTTTAAAATAATAAAATCTTCATAAAAAATTAAATTATTATCAATAAACTTTCACTAAAGAATTATAATTTTTTCTTAATCAGTTGTAAAATTTTCTAAACGTATTCAATTTATTTCAAAAATTTTAATAAAATTCTTTCTAAAAATTCAATTATCTTCAATACAATCTCAGTTAAACTCCTCCAAAGAATTGAAATTTTTATCAAAACAATTATATCATTTTTCAAGAAGTTAATGAAAATCTTAACAAGATTTCAATTATTTTCATAAAGAACATTTTTCAAAGGATTTCAATTATTTTTAAAAAAATGTTATTATCTTCTTCTAAAATTCTTCATCTTTATAAAAATTCCATAATCTTTAAAAAAAATTCTTTTGAAGATTTCAATTATTTTTTTAAATTATAAAATTCTTCCGAGGATTTCAATAATTATTTTTAAAGATTTTAATAGAATTCTCTTTACAAATTCAATTATTTTCATAAAAAATCAAATTCCTTTGGAGATTTCAATTATTTTCTTAAAATAATAATAAATAAATTATAATAAATAAATTATAATAAAATTCTTCCAAAAATTTCAATGCCTTTCAAAAAATTAAATAAAATTCCTTTTACAAATACAATTATTTCCATAAAAGATAAAATTCTTTTGCAGATTTTAATTATTTTCTTAAATAATAAAATTCTTCCAAGGATTTAAATAATTTCCAAAAATTTAAATAAAATTATTTTAAAAATTCAATTATCTTCATAAAAAATAAAATTCTTCAGAGGATTTCAATTATTTTCAAAAATTTGAAATCTATTCCTGGCAAAACATTCTTTCGAAATAAAATTAATATCATAAATTAAATTACTTTTTATAAATAGAGTAGAACGGGGTGAAAAAGACACTTTTTTACATTTGACGCAATAAAATCTGAATTAAAAAGTTTTTTTCGCAAATTTCCAATTGGTATGAAAAGTTTAGTTACTAAGCTTGAAAATTGTTGTCGGAAATATTTTTTATACCATGAAAGGACTAAGTTATAAGAGTTTTACGAAAGCACTTCAAGTGGCTTTATGGTACCACCTAGTGAGGGGAAAAAACCACCTCGCGATTTTAGCAAAATATGTTGTTAATTTTGATATTTTTATAGTTTTTCTTTATTTATATGTCAAATAATCATATTTTAAAAGTATATTAATAAATTCTTAAGAGTTGTTAGCAAGCAAAATTGAATATTATGTTAAGTTTACCTGTTTTCGATATTCACTGTCAATTTTTCGTACCTTCTCTAAAAGTCCACCTTAAGTTTCAACACAAATACCATATTTCGTTGCAACCCTTTTTTCGTTTTTTATTTTTTTAGTTCACTTTAAACTATTTTTTCGTCGTGTTTAATTAATTTTATTAAATAAACACAAGAAATTTTGTAAAATAAGAATGTTAGTTTAAGTAGAAAACAAATGAATTTCACATAATATTCAATGGATTTTTGTCCCTGACTTTTTACCCCCAAGACCAATGTTTCAAAAAACTAAAATAAATTTTAAATGTACACTCGATTCTTCTTATGACGAATCTCGTTACAACGTTCATCTGATTCCATAATTCAAAAACTTTTAATATAAATAAACGTATTTTACGAAAACTTTTACATGTATTTGACGTTTTGTTTTGTTAATCACAGATAAACTCATGCGTTTGAATAAAACGTGAAGTAGCATCCTCTTCTTCCGTCGTAATATCGAGATTTCGAAGTCCCGAGATCGTCATTATAATAAAAAATCGAGTGTAGTTCAATTTCCAAAAATTAACATTGTATACGTTTTGAAAATAGTTTTTCCCTTATGTATAAATATCTACTTTTATTACCCGTTCACTTAAACAGTTTGAAATAAAATTTGAAAAGTTCATCGAAAAGTTTTACGCAGAACAACTCAAAAATGAAAATTACAATAAAAAATATATTATTAAAGATACAAAATCCAAACTAGAATCAAAAGTTGCGTATTACCTAATAGTATTTATATTCTAAATGGCTGATAAATCGGTTTAATAGTTTTTAAATAAAACTCAAATGGCTTTTTCACCCCATTCTACCCTATTAATAAACGTTGTATTCCGATAATTTGTTCGCAATTTGTATTTAGTTGTTGTTTACTTCTTTATTTTTTAATTTTTTTAATAGTTTTTTTTAATTTTTAAATAAATGTATTGAAAATCATAGAATGCTTGCGAACAATGTTAAATTCTCGAGAAGACTTTTATTATTTAAGAAAATAATTGAAATGTTGACAAGAATTTTATTAGAATTTTTAAAAATAATTGAATTCCTGGGAAGAATTTTATTATTTATAAAAACAATTGAATTCTTGCGAAGATCTTTAGTAAATTTCTTTAAATCATTGAATTCATTCAAGAAATTTTATTAAAATATTTTAAATAATTGAAATCTTTCGAAAAATTCTTTAATTTTTTGAAAATAAGTAAACGATTTTGTTATAATAATTGCCTTTAATAATTTTATTTTTAAATTTTATAAAAAATATTGATAGAAAATTAAATTCTTGTTTAGAATTTCTTCAAGTACAAAAATAATGTAGTTTTTTTAAAATTATTTGAACTAGAAAATTGGAGAATAATTGAATTTCAAAAATAATTTTTAAAATAATCATGTCTGTTAATATTGTATAATTAACATTTTAATTACTGAATTTTAATAGAATTTTTTGGAAATAATTGAAATTCTTCTCAGAATTTTATTGCAATTTACAAACTAAGAGAATTCTTTCGATATATTTTATAAAAATTTGTACTGAAAATAATTGAATTCATTAGAAGAAATTTATTATTTATAAAAATAATTGAAACTATATAGAAATTTAATATTTTTCCACTACTTTGGATAAAATTTCTTGATTTGTCAAATCTTTGCCAACTCTGCTATTGTTGAACTTTTTAAATTTATTTTAATGGATGATAATTTGACTTTTTAGATAAAAAGTATTTTTTTATGTGCTAAAAGATGTACGAAAATAGTAAAACAATTTAGAGAAAAATATTTGACTAGTTATTTTTCACATCTTAAAAATTAAAATAGTAGTATTTTACATTAAGAAAATTGGTATTCTGTTGAGGGGATGAACAAAAGTGGGAAATAAAATAATAAAGAGAAATACTTACGAGGATACTTTTGCAAACAGAAGCAACGGCCTGAGCAGCTTGTGCAACTGGATAATCAACTGGTAAATTGGGTAAACCAAGAATCGACAATAAAGGTACTAATCCATCTTGATTGACGAATTCACGACAATGATCGTCAGTGGAATTATTACTCAGAATTGCGTCGACAAATTTCATAACATTGTGAATGTAATCGACCAAAGCGATTGGAGTCTTTTCTCGAGGTTGTGGTGGTGGTCCAGGTTGCGCTGGCGAAGGCGACGGCTGCTCTTCACGCTGAGGATGTGAACTTGTACTCGCCTCTTCCTCATCCTCCTCCTCTTCATCACTGCTACTTCCAGCGCCTCCTCCACGATTACTATTCGTATCGCCAACTCCAACACCAACCGATTGTCCTGGCGATTGTCGATTCGTTGAATTCGTGTGTGACGGTGAATTGTCTGTCTTATTTGCCGCTCTCCAACAAATATAACGTGGATCACATCCAAGAACGCACAATTCTTTCAATAGTTTCACAATAGCAGCAATAGCGTCGGTCTTTAAACTCGGCTGATGTCTCATTAATTCGTCCATTGCATTGCCTAAATTTGTGGCAGTGTCACCTAGTGGTTCAACACTACGACGTCGTCGCATTGCCGATAGATAAACAGGTGAGAGAAGTACTTTAAAAAGACGTTCAAATGGTCGACGTTTAGAAAATGATTCAAGTCCACGAGTATTTAAACACAATGCACTGAAGACATTTGGCATTGAACCTAAAACTTCTCTAGTTGCCGGAACTTCTTTAATAAGCAATGCATGTTGAACAACTTCGGTAAGGCCATTGTCCTGTAATGTTGATAACAGGGACGGTTCTTGAAAAACATAAACCGTAACAACATCGGTGGCAAGTAAAAAAAGTGATGGTCCATAATATTCCGAATTGCTGATAATATGTTTCAGCGACGATGGTAAAGTTCCTTCCATAACGTGCCGTATACTATCAGAGAATGTTGGATCTTGAATGGCTTTTTTCAAAAAATTCAACATCGATTTTAACAATGCGGCACGTTGAGGCAAGCAAGTTTTTCCACTTTTAGCTGCTGAATAATCAGGTTGCTGTTGTTGTTGCTGCTGTTGCTGCTGCTGTTGTTGTTGCTGTTCGGATTTTTCTTCAGTCTTAACCATTGTCTCATCTTCTGAGAATTCCATAGGATTTGACGTCTCTTCACGGTCTTCAAATTGTTCATTCGTTGAATTCGAAGCACCAGCTTCGCTTCGTGTTGTAGACGTTTCGGCAGTTGTATTTATTGGATCGGATGTTACAATATCTTGTGGTTCGATTTCAAATGGTTGTTCCTTTCGACACACATTCACTTCCATATCGAGACGTTTGATAAAGCTATTTAAACCAAAATGTGCCTGAAAGCCTTGCATGTCGATGTTTGTTATTAGATCGATCACTCTCACTGCTCGCGTAACAAACTGCAATCAATAACGTATTATTAGAATAAATAACGTATTATTACAATAAGTGACGTACAATAACAATAAATAACGTATTGAAAATAAAAAGAATTATCAGGGTTGCCATAAAATTTACATTTCATTTTACCTTGATTATTCCCTTATATCCTGATAGATTTTTGTACTTTTTCCTTGATAATTGATTTAGAGAAGTCAGACAGGGTGTCTACTAATTTCATTCAACAAAATTCCCGGTTATTTCCTGGGTTTTCCCGGTTATGGCCTAATTTTCCCCGGTTTTCTTTTCTCATAAAATTTAAATTTAAATTTGATTTCGAACATAAATAAATAATAATTTTAATTGAAAATTTGGTAAATAATTTTTCCAATTTTTTAAAAATAATCCTGTCTTGTTATAATTATAATTGGAAATTTTCTTTTTCAAGTTTATTACAATTCTTTTGATAATAATTGAATTTCTGCAAAGAATTTATTAATTACAAAAATAATTGAAATCCTTCAAAAGAATGATATTATTTATGAAAATAATTGAATTCCTATGAAGAATTTTATATCAATTTAAAAAAACAGTGATAATTAATTATTTACTTAATAAGCAATAAACATTATATTTGCTTAAGAAATGATAAATATAATTTATTTGAACGTTCAGAAATTTGAAATTATAAGAATTTAAGAGAAGTTCAATAATTATAACTATTGAATACTAATAGAATAATATAATTTTTAGAAGCAAAAAATTCATTTAAAACTTTAAGAGGGAATTTATATTTTAAAAATAAAATTATAATTACGTCACTAACTTCCCTTGATTATTTTCGAAAAATTTAAATTAAAATTCTTTCAAAGAATTAAATTATTTAAAAAAAATTTAAAGAAATTTAAATTATTTCAAAAATTTTCAATTATTTGTTTAGAAAAATTGAATTATCTTGAAACAATGTAATTGAAAAATTTCAACAATTTTATTTTTTAGAATTTAAAAAAAAATTTGCGAGAATTCAATTTTAATAAAAAATTTGAAGTGCATATCGTTTCTTTTTTAAATTTACTAATAAAAATTTTAATTATTAATCTTCGCACTAAGAAACATGAATTCATTAATATGTGACTATAAAATCCAATTATTAATTAATTATTAAATTAAAATATTTTGATAATTTTATTTGTTAAAAAGTTTCTAAATAAATTCTTTAACAAATTCAATTACCTATTTCAGTCAAATTTCACAATATTTCTTTTAACTCCATAATTTTTTAAAATTTATTCACATAATCTGTTTGAATAAATAAAAAAAAATAAATAAGAAGTAATTTTTTTAAAAACAAATTAAAATAATAAAACTTCTTTTAATTTTGGTGAAAAAATTCCCGGTTTTGTATAAAAATCCCGGTTAATTCCCGGTTAGTAGACACCCTGGACTCAGAATTTTTAACTAACATTTTTATTCAATCAATTATCTTAAATAATTTTTTAGAAAGTTTCACAAGAATTCAATTATTGTATTTAAAGAAAAAAAGTTGACCTACAATATTTCTGAAATTCTTGAACTCTTTATATAACCTTTTTGTAACTTTTTTATAATTTAATTCCTGCAAAGACTTTTTTTTAGTATTTATTGAAATACTTCTTTCAAATGTTTTCGGCGAATTGAATTTAAAATTATATTGAAAATATTTCAATTCTCATAAAGAATTTAATCAAAATTTTTCAATATAATTGAATATCTGCGAAGAATTTTGCTTATTTAAGAAAATAATTAGATTTTTCATATTTTTGCTGAAAATTTTTATAAATTATTAAAAATAGTCTATTTATCGATTGATCAGATTTTTGTCTTTTGTACATGAAAAATCATCAGAAAAAAATGGGATTTTACTATTGTACAACAAAATGTAGAATTTTTTTAAAAATTCTGGAAATTTGATTATGTTTCCAGTACTTTTGATAAAATTCTCTGACTTTTCCCTGTCATGTGGCAACCCAGATTGTAGCAATTGTAAGAAAGATGGTTAATATTCGAAAATGTAAAACTCACGGTGATGTGTTCTAATTCACTTCCTGGCCAATTGATCACTTTGAGGAGACTTTCCATCATTCCGCAACTGACAAGTGCTTCGCCACCGGCTTCATAGCTTGCCAAATGGTAAAGAAAACTGAACAAAGCAGTAGCTAAGGGAAGAGGAAATGGCTGTCCATCGGGTTGTGGTGATGTCAATGTCGTTATGCATGTTCGTACAAGAACTGGAAGAAATCCATGATACGAACTCGCTCCAGTTACGTCAATTATCATATTCAATCGTGATCCTGGTTTTCTGTTGAGACGAAGAGATAACAATTTTTAATAAATACAAAACAACTGATTTTTTTTAAATATGTCGCCACTTAGAGGACATTTGTCCTTTAACAAAAAATTTCTTTATAAATAAATATTTCTTACTTTGGAAAATGGGGATTTCGATCAAGATGAATGATGCTTGTCAATGTTCGTAATGCGGCGGCTCTGATTTCAACGAGATGTGAATTCGGAAGCTCCAATAACTCAACTAACTCTTCGAGTAGTCCTGCATGCAGGAGGCTGTGTGCGTTTTCCTGCAACGCGTTACTGTAAACTAGCACAGAGAGCGCTTGAAGGCGAGCTTGCACGCATTGTAGGCGTCTTCGATAATCTGAGAAACTATGTGCTAGTCTAATATGTGTGAGAAGAGCCATCTAGTAAACAAAATTATTAATCGTTAATCACTCATTACACTCAATTACAAATATAATTGTAATTTTGAAAAAAAAATTCATACCTGTCGTTCTTGAGGAACATTGTGCACTTTTAACAAGTCATTCATCAGCTGCGCTGGGGTTACTCCAAGTTTATCGACACTTTCTATGTGAATATATATTACAAAATTTGTCTGACCAGTCTTTTTTCCACTAACATTACTAGAACTACTATTTGACGTATCCGTTCCGGATGAATTCTCTGCGTAATATTCAAAGTGCAATGTCGTGGCACTCGCAGGGAATGGTTTGTCGGGATATTCCTTGCAACAATCAGCTAAGCCGAAACCATTTTCTTTTCCACCCCAACTCTGTAAGAATAACGGCCAATTAAAAAACAATTCCTATACATTTTTATTAGAAAAAATGTCGATGCCTTTTAATTGGAAAAATTTTCGAAAATTATAGAAAATTGATGTTAGATTTGAAATTTAAATTGACATTTAAATTCTGATTAGTTTGCTCACCTCGGCCAAATGAGTCAGCCTACTAAGCAATGCCTGTCGCTTGTCACTATTCAATCGAGTGATGAAGTTGCTACGTTTACTGAACATGTACAAAAGATTCAAGACACCGAGTACGACGTGCATGTCGCAACTGGACAATAATGTGACCAAGTGTTCCATACTGTTGTATAAGTGTCGAGAAAACGAATGCTCGATCAGCAATGTCGTGAAATGAAGGACCCATAATAGTAATTCCTTTGCCTGCAAGCAGAATTTAATTTTTGTATTCTTATTAAATTTGCACATTAATTAACATGCAATTAATTTACGCCTTTAATATCAATTTTCAAAAACAATACCTCTCTATTCTGAGGTAAATCACAGGCTAGTTCCCAAGAATTTTCCGGACTTCTCGTCGCAGCTTCCTCGAGGATGCTGTCGCTCAAATCGAGAACGTCAATCCAATGAAAGAGTTCACATTTTCCAAAAGTCCAAGCATCAATTTGTTTTAGTTCTTCTAAGAGTTCGGCATGTGAGCAAGAACGCAGCTTACTTATCAAAGCCTGGCATTCCGCAGGCTGAAAAATTTATTGAATTGTAAAAAATAAAAGTAAGCACATTTTAGAATTAAATAAGGAATAGAATAAATCTTACCACTTCTGAAGTGCATTTTTTTAATCTGCTCCTATCGATCTTCATTGTTATTTTCTTTTTAATCTACGACTAAAATCTGAAAATAAATTTACAAATTTGTAAGTTCTACTTGGATTCAAAAATAAAATATTTAACCAATCAAATGCAGTTGAGAGCGAGTAATAAAAAATGCAAAACCAGAGATTACAAAGATATTTTAAATGATAAATGATAACTGTCCTCTAACTGAAAATATATTGTGCCAATTGATTGAGTTTTTAAAAATATGCCGAAACGTCAAAAAAAAAATTACTAGTTTTTAATTTTTCTTTTTTTAATTCTATTTTTCCGTACTACTTAAACAAATATTTTTTGAAGTTAACATTTACTACTATATTGAGATGATTCAATTGTTATGAAAAGCAGGACAAGTTCAGACAAGGAAGGTAATATCGATTGCTTCAACGTGAAAGATAAGCATTTTAAACAGAGTCGTTCAACTCTTTCCCTGTCTATGTATATGTATATATATATATATATATATATATATATATATATATATATATATATATATATATATATATGTATATATATATATATATATATATCCTCTCTCTCTATCTTTCTTTATAAAAATTGCTACACCTTTAAAATTTAAACTTTTATAATTCTTCTCACTCCCCACGACTTTTACTATTGAAGTTGCAATAAAGAAGAAATAAAATGTTTTACTGATATTTGTTATCAAAGATAAAGACAAATGTTGAACAAGAAAAAAACTTCAGAATTCCTTCAAATTTGCAATACTTTCAGTGATTTCGAGATATGTTTCATCAGGAATTTCAGACCTCTACCTAACCTTTCAGTAATTTCGTTTCTAACCTATAAATTAAAAAAAAAAGGTTGGATTTTATTTTATTTTTTAAAAATTTCACTAACAGAATAAAAAATTGTTATCTATCGTAATGCTCGTCTATAGAGAATAAATCCTAATTGAAGATCCGATTATACATTATATCATAAATCACTGTAATACGAATTTAATGTCGCTTATTGGAGGAAAAAAAATGGTTTCAATAATTTTAAAATCACGATACACGTGCACAAATGAAAAATACAGAAAAAATATCGATTTAAAGTCATGTAATTTTTTCACTTGGGAAATTAAGGTCATTGATCCAATTTGAAAATTGGGAGACGTTGAAATTGCAAAGTCACGAGAGATGGTGGTCTAACCTGATAATTTGTTGAGCACTGAAAACCTAAGTCGCAATACATTCAACAACAAAGGAGGAAAAACAAGTTTAAACACGACTCATATACACTCGCGAACAATGTATTACATTTCTTGTCAATATGTAATGCACAAGATTATTAATAGTTTAAGAATTAAACTTTTCTCATCACTATCAAAATGATAATAACTACATGAAAAGGATTACAATCAAATGTGTTTAGCGCGCAAATGGAAAAATCGCTTACCCAGAGATGACCTTGTCCAGACTCGCGTCCGTTTTTCTTAAAGTAACGCTCTTGTCCTTTACACACTTGATCCCTTTGTGATTATCAGGAATACTGGAATTGCACGTCACGGGCATCGCCGTCGTATCAATGCGGAATAAAAATCCCGATTATGGACCGGAGGTCCTCACCCTCTCTTCCAAGCACACAAAAATTTCGTCTGTGATCAGCCTCAAGGATCAATCACTTGGCTTCGTAACGAAAAATTCAGGAAAGTTGAAAATCAAGCCTAAAAATAACCGTTTATCACAATAAATTCATTTGATTGACATTAATATTAATCAGAATTAATGGACACGAGTACAAAATCAAAACAAAACTGAGCGTGGACCGAGCGCGATCTCTTCCTCTCTACCGCTCACCCCCAATCACCGCCATTTTACAGACTCTGAGTTCTGTTCCAAGAAAATTGTCTTCTCATTCTCATTTAGGTCACTTACCTCGAGCATCAAATCTAAATCCACCACAAAACTTGTTGATATCTATTGTCACCGTTTTTTAATCTTCTTATAAACTGTGTTAGTAACGAAAATTTCGCTCACTAATTACGTGTAAAGGAGCGCTAAGTTTTCTGTCTGACTCCGACCAAAAACGATGAAATTTGTTTCTATCAAGCATAGATGGCGCTTCAGAGCAAAAAAAAAAAAAATTCCGCGGGAAATTCAATTGTAAAATCTAGTTCTATTTTTTTCTGCTTTTTTCTTATTAGGTAAAGAAATTAAAACAAAAATTAATAATAGCAAATAATTAAATATT
The DNA here is from genome assembly GCA_032873175.1 of Leptopilina drosophilae. Taxonomy (NCBI): domain Eukaryota; kingdom Metazoa; phylum Arthropoda; class Insecta; order Hymenoptera; family Figitidae; genus Leptopilina; species Leptopilina drosophilae. The sequence goes on from CM065481.1 coordinate 24,177,920, forward strand.
GTTTAACAATGTAAAATACTGTTGCTGTTTAAAGTAAACTAGAATTGTATTTTCTGAATTGTAATTTTATTTGAAAGAAGTAGTACATTCAATGAACATAATTAATCTCATAAGAGTTTACTATTTCTAATATTCTTTATAAATACACATTAAATGTGTAACTCCTCAAGTGTTTTTTCTCATCTGTGAAAGAAGTTATTCTAATATTTTCAAAAAAAAAAAAATAGCACGGAAAAATGGAAAAATGTTTTTACATGTTTGAAAAAAAAATATTCTAATATTAAAAAAAAATGAACGAAAAAAAATCTAATATTTTCATAAAAATAGCACGGAAAAATGTTTTTAACATGTTTGAAAAAAAATATTCTAATATTAGAAAAAAAAATGAACGAAAAAATAAAAAAAGTGTTTTTTCTCATCTTTGAAAAAAATATTCTAATATTTTCAAAAAACAAAACAAAAAAATGAAAAAGTTTTTAACAATTGTTTAACAAAAGTTTGTTAATATCGTACAGAATTTTACCCTGTTTTACGATTTTAAAAGTTGTCAATTTTTAGTTCGAATCAACATATGATGAACGTGATTTATTGGATGATTTTGAGCTCGATCTAGAGCGGGAAGAATGATGCACTGAGTTAGATGAAGAACGAGATCGACTTCTAGATTTGGATCTCGATCTAGAATGCGATCGGCTTCTGGATTTAGATCGTGATGTCGATTTTGAGCGTGATCGCGAACGACTTTTGGATTTAGATCTGGATGTAGAATTTGATCGAGATCGTGAACGACTTTTTGATTTTGATCTAGATCTTGACGAGGAATTTGAGCGCGATCGTGATCCACTTTTGGATTTAGATATTGATGTAGAATTCGAACGAGATCTTGATCGACTTTTGGATTTGGATCTCGCTGTAGAATTTGAGCGAGATCGAGATCGACTTTTGGATTTGGATCTCGCTGTAGAATTTGAGTGAGATCGTGATCGACTTTTGGATCTAGATCTCGATGTAGATTTTGTACTAGATCCTGAACGACATTTAGATCTTGATCTCGAACGACGTTGTGATTCCGAGCCATCTAAAAATTTAATTGATTTTAATATTTAACTTATGAAAATAAATACATAATATTAATAATAATTTTTTTTGTTAAATTATTATTTTCATATTATTAAGAAGAATTAACGTGTAAATTAACGAAATTATAAAATAATTATTAATAAATTACTTTCTCATGATAAGGGAAAATATTAGTTTACACGTAATTAAAATCGTAAATTTGATTAAAAAAGTTAATTTGCAAAAATTAGTGTAATATTAAAAATTTTGTTTCTTAAAAAACAAACCTTTGTCATTCACTTGGACTTGGGAGGGAACTAATTGTTCGTCCTGCTCTTGTTCGCTCTCGTCCTCATAGCAACTGGGTTCCAATTGTTTTTCTCTATACCTATGCATTTTTGACTCGACACTCGTAAGAGGCCTGTGTTTAACAATTAAACGAGTATTGTTTGGAACTTGATTTTTCTTCAGTCTTCGCTTAACTAATCGTACACGAGTTTCCAACTCGTTGTAGTAAATCTGCATATAAAATGATAAATTGTAATTTTCTTATTGAACATTCACCCCGAAAGTAAATAGATTTGTCGAAAATAAAAAAATGAATAATAAATAATTATTTCGTTTAAAAATTAACAAAAATAATTATTGTATTTAAAAATCGAGAATAGATCATTACGTCTGAATAGATAAACTCATATTAATTCAGGGTGTCTACTATTTCGTTCAACAAAAATCCCGGTTTTTCTCGGTTATGTCCTAATTTTTCCCCAGTTTTCTTTTCCCATCAAATTTAAATTTAAATTCGATTTCAAACATAAATAAATCTTTAAATTATTTGAAAATAATGTTTTTTTAAAATAATTTTAATTGAAAACTTGGAAAATAATGTTTTCAATTGTTTATAAATAATCTTGTCTATTTATAAATATAATTGAAAATTTAATTTTTCAAGTTTATTCAAATTATATTCATAATTGAATTTCTGCAAGGAATTTTACTATTTATAAAAATAATTGAACCTTTCTAAAGAATGCTATTATTTATGAAAGTAATTTAATTCTTGTGAACAGTTTTATTAAAATGTTTAAAATAATAAGTAGTAATAATTAATTATTTACTTCATAAGTAATAAACATTAAATTTGCTCAAGAAATAAATAAATATCATTCATTTGAGCATTCGGAAATTTTAAATTATAAAAATTTAAGAAAAGTTTAATAATTATAATTATTGAATAATAATAATAGAATAATATAATTTTTAGATGCAAAAAATTGATATAAAACTTTAAGAGGGACTTTATATTTTAAAAAATAAAATTATAATTACGGTCATTAATTTCCTTTGATTATTTTTGAAAAATTAAAATAAAATCCTTTAAAAATACAATTAGTTTTTTAAAGAATGTAAAGAAATTTAAATTATTTCAAAAATTTTCAATTATTTGTTTGGAAAAATTCAATTATCTTGAAACAATAGAATTGAGACATTTCAACAATTTTATTTTTCAGAATTTAAAAAAATTTTGCGATAATTCAATTTTATTAAAAAAAACTTGAAGTGTGTAACGTTTCTTTTTAAATTAACTAATAAAAATTGTAATTATTAACCTTGTTACACTCTTTATAAAATCCAATTATTAATTATTAAATTAAAATACTTTGAAAATTCTATTTGTTAAAAAGTTTTAAATGAAATTCTTTAACAAATATAATTACACATTTTTAATCGAATTTGACAACATTTCTATTAACTTCATAATTTTTTAAACATTTATTTACATAATATGCTTGAATTGGAGCCTAATTTTTTACTATCAAATTAATTATTTTTAACTAATTCAAAGTTACAGAACAGCATAAATATCTATAAAAATTGAAATAAAGAGTAATTTTTTAAAAACAAATTAAAATAATAAAACTTTTTAATTTTTGTGAAAAAATTCTCCGTTTTTCACAGTTAAATTAAATTCCCAATTATTTCCCGGATTCACCGGTTATTAGACAATTTAATTATTTGACAATAATTTGATTGCCAGCTTTAATTTAGTAAAAATCCTCATACCCCATCTTTTCGTACAACGAAAAAATAATTTTCCTCGTAACCGGCTTTAGTTGCTTTGCTTCTTACACTCCAATTATATTCACGATTTATTTTATAATCATATTCATCATCGGACATGTAATTTACTTCCGCTTTTACATCTCTTCGGCGTTTTTCCAGTGTTTCTTGAGTTGGCAAAAAATAAGCGACAAATTGTTCTCCACTCTCATCTTTTACACCTCTGAAAGAATAATAAATAAAAATTTTAAATATAAATTAATAAATAAGTAAATATATAAGAAATTAAAAAGTAAATAAAAATAGAAAATTTCAGATGTTAAACTACCTGATCAAAGCTTGTGACATTTCTTCAATCTGTGCAGAAATAGATCGTCCTGGTGGTGCAGGATCCGTTTCGAAAATTACTTGCGCACAAGGATACTTCCATAACTAGTGATTTAAAAATTAGAAAAATCATTTTATAAATAAATTAAGACTTCAATTTTGATATTATTTAAAAAAGAAAATTTAATATATTATGTAGATTGAATTTATCACTCGGCAGTATTTAATAATGCCAGAATTTAATATAGTTTAAAATCGTGATAGTCACCTCGAAATCAGGAAACACTGGAAATATTTCAACCGGAACAACATTTGGTTTACTATGATGTACTTCAATTGGTTTTTTGTTATCTTCAAATGTCTTCTTTATAGCGTTTATTTGACTGCTACGATCCATGTATAAAATACCTTCCTACGTTAAATAAAAAATAATTAGTAAAAGAAAAACATAGTAAATAAAAGAAAAAATAAAAATAATACATAATAAAAGAAAACAAATAATTTTCAAAAGAAAAACAAATAAACAAACCGCAAGAGTTTTTTTGACATTGTATCCAACTCTAGCCTCAACTTTTTCGACAGTTTGAGATTGAAATCGTGTTTGTTCTGTCGAAATATATTCGGTTCGACGAAGCCAAGAGACACTTTTTGCATGATGTTTCGAGCGAGTAACATCCTGAGGCATAAAAATTTCTTCTTCAAAAATTTTCTCATCAGCCGGATCCAATTGTGAATTGCAATTTGACGTAAAACGATCTTGATCAACTAAATCAATTTCAATTCCCAAATCAGGTTCATTTAATAATTCGTGTTTAAATTCCTGCTCTAATGTTGTTGGTTTATACTCGACGAAACTGAATAAGGATTTATTACATTAGTATTAAGAGAAATCAACTAACTTTTAATTAATACACCAAAATATTATTTTGTACTCAAAACCCCAAACATTTTTTTTTAGTAAATTGTAATGTTTATTAATTTATTTCATTTATAAACGAACTGTGTCCTTTTTGTTATGTTCTCTAAATTGTAATGTTAACGAAAAATGTTTTCGGTTTATGCATAAAAAGAAATAACTCACCGACTCGTTGAAAAAGGATGTTTAATGAATTTCAAATCAAATGGAAAATCTGGTAAAGTGTTGTTGTATCTCACTCTTACCAATAACTCAGAGCTGAAAATATTTTTAAAAAATTAGAGAAGAAAATAATTCAAAAGTTAAAAACAAAAAGCAACTTCATTAATGTTTTGAAAACTTACCTGCTTTTAATGTTTGTTTGCGAATCATTTTCTTTCACCTTCACGGTCAGTGGACTTTTAATTGTAGGAGTCATTATAAAAACGCGTTTAACATTAATGGAAAAATGTTATTTTATATTATATATTATTATTATAATTATTACGATAATTATAATTGGTGTAAATTATCCACTTTTTTGTTTACATTTCAAGTCAATTCACCTAAACGGTCACAAAGCACGTTTTTGCGTGTTTATTTTAACGTCTGCGCACTGGAGATTAAGAATTGTTTTCTTGATTTTGTTAGTAAATACAAAATCAAAACTACTTGGGCAATATCAGTTTTAAATTATTTTCTGTTTACTATTTATAATTACTCTCCTTAAATCATGTTTTATTAAATAAATCCCAAAGAGATTTAAAGAGAATGCATTCTAGTTTTGTATTTCGCGGGCAAATTTAATTCAACGAACTTCCACTGCACTGCAACAGATGTCATCACCTGACTATTTCACAGAAAAATCAGTTTTATTTTTGAATAATGACCGTTAAAATTTTTTCGTTCTTGAGTGTTCTTCAGTAATTGAATTTCAGTCAGCGTTTAATTCATCGCGGCTAATATGATAATTAGAGTAATCATTCACGCTACATTAACAATTTTAGAATTCCGGAAGTGATCTCAAATAGTGGCTTATGTTCGCTTATGCTTCTTTCTAAAAGGAAACACGTTTAGCAACTAATAAAAGAGGTAATCTATCTTCACTGTCTACTATATTTGTTTATTTAATTTAGGTGAAATTTAATTAATATTTTCTTCATGGGACAAATTTTAGGTCAGGGAGATGGAAATTTAGTTTTTATAATGTGTACAGTATATTACAATTTTTTAAATTTATTTTCAGTTCAAAACTAACCTCAAAATTTTGTTTATATAATTTTCAGTTTCAATTTCGTATAGGGTGTCTAACGGGAAAAGGGGATTTTTTCGGTCAGGGGAATGTCGGAGAATTTCATTCAAAGTCAAAGAAATTTCTATTAATTTATAAAAATATTAAAAAATTTTTAATCTAACAAAATTTAAGATTTTTGTTACCGTTTATTTCTATCATTAGATATTAATTTATTGTTAAATAGATAGAAGAACCGTTTGTGGCCACTGTACCGGTTGTGGACATTTTTATAAAATTTCTATTTAATTATTTACTATAATTAATAATTAATATTCCTTATTATAATAATATATTACTACACGATTTTAAGTATTTCCTTAAGTATAAGATACTGAAACAAAGTTTAATATAAATAATTACAATAAGTATTAACTAGTGGCCAAAACTGGTGCTTCTATCCTATATGTCAGTTGGCATATTTTTGTCCCAAGAAAGCAGATATAACATTAATTATTAATAAAAAGTCAGGGAAAAGATAGAGAACTTTTGTCTCAATCCTTGTTAGACACTCTGTTTCTGTGAGAATAAAATTAATATTATTTATAACAGTAGGAAGGATAATTAATCATAATTTCTATAAAGGCACTTTTATTTAACTCTTTAGTGACAGATTTAAAAAAATAATTTACTTCATTCATTATTTGAGATTGTGGCAATATTGATAATATTTCCTCAATGTTGGAAACGTGGGGAAAATAGCAATATTACTGTACGTTTCGGTGTTTCAGTAATTCTGTTTTATAAATTACTTTTGTTTCAATAGTTTTATGTTTTATAAATTGTTGTTTCAATATTTTTGTTTTACAAATTGTTTCAATATTTTTGTTTTACAAATTGTTATTTAAATATTTCTGTTTTATTAATTATTTTTGTTTCAATAGTTTTGTTTTACAAATTGTTATTTAAATATTTCTGTTTTATTAATTATTTTTGTTTCAATAGTTTTGTTTTATAAATTGTTGTTTCAATATTTTTGTTTTACAAACTGTTATTTAAATATTTCTGTTTTAATAATTATTTTTGTTTCAATAGTTTTGTTTTATAAATTGTTGTTTCAATATTTTTGTTTTACAAATTGTTATTTAAATATTTCTGTTTTATTAATTATTTTTGTTTCAATAGTTTTGTTTTACAAATTGTTATTTAAATATTTCTGTTTTATTAATTATTTTTGTTTCAATAGTTTTGTTTTATAAATTGTTGTTTCAATAGTTTTGTTTTACAAATTGTTATTTAAATATTTCTGTTTTATTAATTATTTTTGTTTCAATAGTTTTGTTTTATAAATTGTTGTTTCAATATTTTTGTTTTACAAATTGTTATTTAAATATTTCTGTTTTATTAATTATTTTTGTTTCAATATTTTTGTTTTACAAACTGTTATTTAAATATTTCTGTTTTAATAATTATTTTTGTTTCAATAGTTTTGTTTTATAAATTGTTGTTTCAATATTTTTGTTTTACAAATTGTTATTTAAATCTTTTTTGTTTCAATAGTTTTGTTTTATAAATTGTTGTTTCAATAGTTTTGTTTTATAAATTGTTGTTTCAATATTTTTGTTTTATAAATTGTTATTTAAATATTTCTGTTTTATTAATTATTTTTGTTTTACAAACTGTTATCTAAATCTTTCTGTTTTATCAATTATTTTTGTTTAAATATTTTTCTTTCATAAATTATGATTGTTTCAATATTTTTTGTTCTAGAAATTGTATCATAAAAATATGAACACTTTTAGCTAATTGAAATTTTATTTTTAGGTAAACGCAGATGGAAAATTGGAAGAAAACTCGCAATAATTTCCTGAATTGGAATTGTCAAGAAGGCCAAACTAAGAAATATGAATTTTTTTCAATTCTTATTTGAGAACATAAAATGAATCATTAATTAGATTTTTAAATAATGAGAGAAACATTTTTTTTTGCTTCAATTTGAGCACAATGCCAGGTTGGAAGCTGTGGATAGAATTGGCCTCTCTCTCTCTCTCTCTTTTTCTCCAATTTTCTAATTTCGTTGAGACTCAAAGGGGGTGGATATTTGAACTCGTCCCTGTTACAACCCCTTTTATACTTTATGGACCTTCTACCACCCACGCCACCCACCATTTCGACTATCTTCTATTACTACGGGAGGCACTCTGAAATTTCTCCTCCAAAATAGTTCCACTCCTAAAACCTCGACAAGACTGAATGAACAGGAGTGGGGGATCATTTCCCCTTTATCCACCCACGTAATCAATAGCATGCCTAAGGTTTCTACTGAATGGACTCTCCGTTCCCTCCACGCCTACCCAAACCCCCCTTTGTATTGATTACTATGCTTAAGGGGGGCTGTATCGACCCGTTCAGCTGTATTACAGTTCATTCATAAATCTTCAGTTTTCACTCACAATCATTCACAAAATTCAATTATTTATTGAATTTTTTTTAAATTGTCACACTAGGATTTTTTTAAGTACTTTTTATTTAAAGAAAAACTATTTCGGTAGAATATATAGAATATATATTTCTTTTTTATTAAAAACAGCATTTTATCGTAACAAAGAGTGATTAGTGAAGTGGTATTAAAAACATTTTTATTCTTCTGCGATAATATTTAAAATGGGGGGGAGGATTTTAAGAAAAACCTTTCCTATATTTTTTGATCACATGTTGAACACAATATTGAACATTGCAAATTTGAGGTTACTTTATTGTAATTTATTTTATTTTTTATATATTGGAATGAATCTTAACACATGATGGACTGTAATGCTCTGAGGAGGTTCTCTGTGTCGTGAAGCGAAAGCTCAGTTAATAAAAATATATGAACAGAAGAATTAAAATGTTTTTAACATCATTTCACTAATTATGAATTAACTGATCAACACCTTTACAATATTTGTTTAAATACAAAGAGTAATTATTTACAAAGTTTTAGTTCTCTAGAAGAAATTTATTTTTCAAAAATAACTATTTGTTTCATAATTATTATTTTAAACGATAACAAAATATTAGTTTAGAAGTTAATTTTTTAAATCCAGCAAATTTTCGTAATTACCTATTTAAGAAAAACAATTTCAGTAATAAATAATTTCTTTTTTCTTAGAAAATGCATTTTTTTGAGATAAAAAGTATAATTGTTACAGACATTAATTTTTTTCGACAAATTATGACTCATTTTATATTTTTATATCAATTATTATGTCAACTTGTAAATGTTACGTGTGAAACTGTGTATTCATTTTATCATTATATTTGCATACTACAAAATTTTTTATTTTCAAATATTAACTTCAATTTTAGATTAATTTTAGACTTAAAATTTAAAAAAAATCCATTAATAAGTAATTAACTAATTTTTCATTATTATCAAAAATTTTAGTAAAATTCTTCGAGACTTGAGTTATTTTAAACATTTTTTTATTAAATTCTTTGAAACAATAATCTTAACAATTATTTTCTAACATTTTCTAAATGATTAATTAGCTAATTAAAAAAATGTAATTAAATTTTTACAATTACAATTAATTTTCAAAAGATTATTTTTATTAATTATTGAAGTTACAAAAATTATACATTTCTTTAATCAAAAATGTTATTTTTTAAAATTAAATAAAAATTTACTTATTAACATAAAATTATAGAAAATAAAATAATCAAAACAATTTTTTTTGCTAAATTAGAAATATAATTATTATTGATTAGCCATGATATAGTAATGTAAATTAATTTTAATAATTATTATTTTAAACGATAAAAATATTATTTTAGATGTTTATTGTTTAAATCTAGAAAATTTTTTTCAAGTTTCATCGTTGAAAAAAGTTTTTTTTCACTTTAAAATATTTTAATATTGTTTCAAGAGAAAATAATTTCAAAAGTTCAAATTCTTCCGAAGTTGAGATTGAAATGTAAAGAAAATTCTTTTCCTATGTAAATTTTCCAAGTAAAAAAATATTTAGTACTTTGTGTATTTTTAGAAAACTAAGTTTTTTACAATCAAACTTTTTTTTCATGGAATTGTAAAAGTAAAATAATAACACATTGTGTTGATTGCCAATATTTTATTGACATTAAAAGAGAGAAAATCCGTTGTAATTTCTAGTCTGATTGTTTATTTAGGTCATTTAGATCGATTTCAGATAATAATCAACTATCTTTAGAGTATTCCACTTTGATATTCGAAAAAAAATTTTTGAAATCGATCTCTATTTAAATTTTTTAATATTTTACTTCAAAGCTTTCATTAACTTCTCATCTTGATTAAATTTGAATTTTCTGGATATTAAATTTTAGATTATTTTTTTTTTTATATACTGAGAATATTGATTTTAATGTAAATTATTTTTATTGCGAATTTTTTAGATATTAAATTTAAAATTATTTACAGATTTGTTTTATTAAATCAATTCGGTATTTAAATTTTCAATTCTGTATTTAGAAGCTTTCATTAATTTCTCATCTTAATTAAATTTCCATTAGATTTGAGATTACATTTTTTTGCATAATTAGTTTATAATTAATTGAATTTGTGACTAATGACATTTTTTTTAAATTTTCTGAGTTTAGAAGTTTTTCTACATTATTGAGAGATAATGATTGTAATGAAAATTGGTTTTTATTTTGTATAAACGTTTTTATTTATTTGTAATGACATTATTTGTTTAACAGTTAATTGAGTTAATTAAGTAAATCGAATTTGATTGGAAATTTGATATGTTAAGAGGACTATGCATCGGAAATGGATCGTAAATTTCAATAACGACTCCCCTGCATTTCAAGTATCAAAGTGAGAGGGATATTCCTCGTTGTTTAACAAACGACCGAATCAATTGATTGTGCCACAGAAACGTGAATCCCTTTCTCATTTCGTTGGGAATTCTAAATTACTTGACATTTGCATGGAACACTTTTCAAGTATTTCCTCTCTTTTCCTCGCTGAAAATTCCGTGAATGAGATGAGATTAAAAAAAAACAAGAAAACTCGGCCAAGAGAACGTGAATGCATTTTTTAATTAGAGAATTATTCTACCTGCGCATTTTAAATTTATTGAATGCAAAAAATGACAAATCCAGATGACGACATTGCAGTTATACTTGAATATTTTAACTCTCCATGTAACATATTTTACTAATTTTTTTTTACATCTTGTGAAACATTTTTTCAAGTTTTGTACATGAAAAAAACATTTCTTTTTGTTTTTTTATGGATTTCAATAATATTTATTTTTTTATCTCTTTTTTATTTTAATTAAAAACTTCTAATTTCGTTTGCAAAATCATATATGATTTTTGAACTTTTTCTAATTGAAAATTGAATTGTGTGTTAAAAAGGAAAATATTTTTCATCAATCATGAATAAAAAGCTCTCGGTCAACAGGTTTAAAAAAGGAGTGTCAGTGCATTCGTTATCGGTAAAGGGCACTGAGGCCATTCAATCTCTCTGACCTTTAATGTTCGAAGGAAATGACATCATCAATCATTAATAAAAGATTTCAAGCACATCTCTTTCGGCCACACGTTATACATTTACCCTTTCAAAATATAAATACTTTTCAAAAATGAATCTCAAATACTCTTCATTATGATATTACGTATATTTTTAATTATTTCACTAAAATATAATAATAGGTTCTGTTGGGGTAAATAGAAACAGTAGTTATTGATTAAATCTTTTCAACTTTGATTTTTTTCATTTTGCAAACTTTAATTAAAAATAAGAGCAGAAATTTCAATAATATTTCTGACAATATAAATGAAAAAATTGTTTCTATCAAACTGCAACACTATAATAAGATAGAACGGGAGAAAATGAGAGAGAATAGGAGAGAACAAACCTTTATTTATGTAATGTGTTTCAAATTTTGGTATAGTTTATTTTTAAACTTATATAATGCATTATTATTTATTAGTTTCAATTATTTTATGACCAACATACCATTTTTTATGTAATTCTTTGTAACTTTTTTTCAGTTTTTAGGGGTAAATAGTAACAGTCTCCAATTTTTAATTAAAGTTTGCAAAAGGAAATAATCAAAGCTGATTTTTTTTGTAGTATTAATAAGAGATAATTATAAATTTTAGTATGAATTTTTGTTTTATTTTTTTTCCAAATGCGAGTCAAAAAAGTGAAAGGTGCCTTTTTTGATTTTCAATTATTTATACAATAGGAAATATTTTTGTACATACTGCTGTTAATTGACAAACGAAAAATGGGAAAATACGTGATCTAAGGTTTAAGGTCGTATTTATTGTAAAACATTTTTATTTAACTAAAATAACTACTGTTTCTATTTACCTCTAAATTTTAGCAAAGTTTAAAAATTTTAAGGGTAAATAGAAACAGTTGATTATATTGCGATTTGATGATACCCACATTTTTTATTGCCTCATAAAATTGTTCTACGAAAGTAAAAAGTAATCCGATTTAAAAGAAAAAACTTATGTTATTGGTGAAACTTATAAACCTGTTTCTATTTACCCCAACTGACTATTTTTTAGATTGGTGAAAATGGAATTCTACAGTGTTTAGACAAAAACGCAAAAAATAAATCAAAACGGATTATGCGGAAAAAATGTTTCTTTAAAATTAAAATTCGTCTACCTGGAAGTATATAAGCGAAATTATAAATTCATTTCTCGAGGTAAAGCTTCGTGATTATCGTTTGATATATTGTTATAAATATAGAAATTTACGACTCCCACCTTTAACGAATAATGCCGTCGTTTGTCACGTGAAATTTGCTTAGACTTTGCTTATTGCATTTTATGAGAAAACTTTAAGAACATAAATTTAGGTTTATTAAGCTTAATATTATGTTCCATCAGCAACAAGAAAGTGAGAGAGAGAGAGAGAGAGAGAGAGAGAGAGAGAGAGAGAAATTAATCCTTTTATCCCTCTCTTCTGTCATCATGTAGACACAAAACTTCTCAAGAAAAGTATCACTCAAGATACACATAATCTTCAAATTTGTACACTTTGGGGTTAAACTTAAAGTTGGTGAACTTTTCACGACGATAATGGAATAACTTTGTCCCCAGTGATTAAAATATTTATTATTGGTCAATATCGATTGTACCTCGAAAAAGAAAAATTCAAATTTACAGGAAAAACTTCTAATTCTATATAATCCAAGGTTTTTCGATACTTTTTACAATTTCTTTCGATTTTTTTTATTTTAATGACGGAAAAATAAATTTATAAAATATTTTTAATACTTTAAACCATTAAAATAGAGATTTTTCATTTTCAAATTTAATTTATGTTTTCAACGTAATATTTTGTTAACTTTATTAGAACTGCATATACGGATTTGTGTGTACTTAGTTATTCGTGGAATTTCTGTTCAACTTTTGAAACAATGTATGTGGACAATTTATGGAATTCCAAAAGATAGTAATTGAATATTTTTTCGTAATAAGAACAGTGTAATATAAATATTTTCCCAACGACAATACATTTTAAAATAACCTTCATTTCACTTTTGTTCTTTTCTTCTTTTATTTCTTTCTCTTTTTTGGTCCATTTTCAAAGTACAAGAAATTGATTCCTAAAATGAACACAAAAAAATATATATCAATTTTCTACTCGTTTATCAATTTAAAAAAAAACTCGCTTAAAATCCGGCAAGAATTTTCTCCCCCTAAATGTCAATTTTTGCCAATGAAAAATGAACCCCGGATTGCATCTTGTTCATATTATTTATATCATTCCATTTTCACTATATCGACGACACGATTCTATTCAATTTTTTTCTATCTTCGCTAGAGAATAGAGTACTATATTGATTTTAATTTTAATAAAAACTTCACACTGATGTCAATATGTTTTTTTCTTTTTCTGTTGTAGAAATTTTCAAATGGCGAAAAAATAAATGGAAATGAGTTTTTATGCAGAAAAAAGTACCAATATAATTGTCGAGAGTTTTGAGAGAATATGTTATGAAACAAACGAATACACCCGATGTTGAATGTTCAAGACAGATAACTTTGTAGAATAATTTTTTTTTCAACCCGACGAATTAACAAGGAGAGATAATAAGAGAAAAATTCTCATAAAATAATTCAACAACCATGTTAAAAGAGAAAATGAGAGAAATATCAAAATTTTTTTTAAATACAAAAGCTTTCGCTCATTTCTAGTACCCTCGAGCAAATATATTCAAGCGGATTGTTTCATTCATCTCAAAATTTTTGAAAAAAATTTGCCATCTAGTGAGTATAAATTTAGAATTTTTTTCATCAAAAGAAGAAAAATATTTACATTAGTGAATTTAATTATTTACATTTTTTTTTAATATCAGAAGTATTTTTACACAAAAAATTTTTTACTTGCAAATTTATTTTAATACAAATAATATAAATTAAATTCCTACTTAATTATAAATTAAATTATAATTAAATTCTAAAAAAAAAATTATTTTTAAATTTTAATTAGGTATTATTTTAATTAATAATATTAATTCAAAGAACTTTTATATAGGAAAAAATTAATAAAAATATACTAAATTTACTTTGAATTTTTCACGAACTATTTTTTCATAATTTTTATTTAATATTTAATTTATTTATTCGTTCGTAAATATAGGTAAATAATAGTTGTAAATAGTCTTTCTGAACTAATGTTTGCTTTGTATTTATTTTTTATTTGAACAAGTAACACAAGGAGAGGCAACAAAATAGACACAAAATATCATAAAACGAACAGCACCATCAATTGAAGATTTTATAGGAGCTGTAAAAAAGGAAGCTTGAGACATTTAGTGGAGATGGAGAGGAAAAGGTATAAACGTTATTGGGTTGTTTCAACGTTTACAAGAAAATGATCGACATAAACGTTGATGCACACTGCCTTATATGTATTACTAAAAGGAAAAAGAAGAATCATCTTTTGATTTACAGTATCCTGAACATTATAATATACTTTATTTTATCATTTTGTTCTCTTCTTTTTTTGTTACAGTTTTGTGAAAACAATGACAGAATAGGCAGAGAATCTGGAGAAGAGAGAAGTGGACATAAAAATAAAATTCAGGAAAGGAAATATATTTTTTCGGTAAGTTATACAAAAGTAGAATAGTAGAAAAGTTTTACTTTTGATACAAAAACAAACATTGCACTCTTCTACTAAAACCCATTGTTTACTACTTTTTTACAATTTGATACTATTTGAATATTTTTTTCTAGATTTGCGTCACTAAAAGCTACTTTTTTCTATGTTTGAGAATTTACACTACTTTAAACCAGCTAATAATTTAAAATAAAAAATTATTAATTATTATATTAAAAATAATGAACCTTTGGAAAAATATTAAATTTTGCCTCCTCCTTATTAGAAAGCTTTGCATTTGTGACGATTTTCAATTTTCCAAAAAAAGATTATATGGACTCATTTTTTCCTAGGATACATATATTATATGATGTTCTGAGCAAATGTATTCAGATGTGTGAGTATGTCACAAAATATCTCAGACACGTTTCAATGGATTTTCCTGAAATTCTGTAGGTACATTGCAGTCATTAATACCTAGAATCTGAAACAAAGATTTTCTAATATATCTACAAAATTTTTTTTATACAATTTTTTCAAAATTTGTAAAAACCTTTTTTTTTGTATTTTTTAAATAACTTCTTTCTATAACGAAATTTTAATTAATTTTTCTCAAAATTATATTCCTGCCATGAAGACGAATCGATTGATGTATAAAAAGTATAAATTATATTAAAATTTATAAAATTAATTGCTATTTATATTTGTCACAAAAGATTCAAATTTTGAATTTTTCTAAATTTTTCAATTTCACTTTAAATTAATTACCTAATCTATAATAAAAGATTAAGCAATTGATACATATTATATTGAGGAAGCTAAATGTTCCTGGAATTGAACAACTTGTTTACTATTTATGAAAAAAATTTAGTTTAAATGTTTATTATTATCTTTAAATTATTTAACGAACAATTTCACTTAAATTCAAATAATTTAATTCCATAAGGTCTCAAATTAAAAATTTGAAAAAAATTGAATTTTCTATAATTTTAATTAAAAATCCTAAAGAATTTAGTTTTTAAACAATTTTAAACAAATTTTTCGAAATTAGTCGAATTTTTGAATATTGTAGGTACTCTACCGTCGGGAATTGAGCTCTCGGATCAAAAAACTCGATTTGCGTTAGAACACAGAATTTTCACTACAGTCAAGCCCTCATGAAAAAATAAAGGTAAATAAATTATAAAAATTTTCAAAAACATATCCTTATAGATAATAAAAACGCACAACTCTTTTTTCTTAAAAGTATTTTTTTGAATCTGAATATTTTAGTTAATGTAAGCCTTTCAATCGTCAAATCGAGTTTTTTGATCCGGAAGCTCAATTATCTGCACGGCTGCACGCACACGGCCTAAAAACATACCAATCTTTAGGTGACAATTTTTTTGTAAATAAAAATGTCAGAAAATTAACAAATATACCATTCACAAAAATTATTAAATTCTACGATTAATGATACATAACTGAAAAAGTTTATATTTTATACAAAGATTGCAACAATCGATAAATTTGACCAAAAAATTTAAAAAATATAATGTTTTTGGAAATTTTTTGAAGCTCTGCATATTTTTTAAAAATTGCAGAAAATATTTGAAACTTATATAGGTGCGATCAAGTCTCATTTTATATTTAACTTAAGACCAAAAGAGTTAAAAAATCTTAAACAGTCCGGGCATGCTTTTTCACAAATGCATTGTATTAGTTGAATTTGGACGGTTTTTAGCTGAAAATTCTCTGCCGTTCATAATATCTCGCTAACCGATAAAGATTTTTAAACTCTTTTGGTCTTAAATTAAAAATGAGACTTCAATGATCACAACTATATAAGTTTCAAATATTTTCTTCAATTTTTTTTTTTTTGTCAAATTTATCGATTGTTGCAATCTTTGTATAGGGGAATAGGTTCGATTATGGGCATAATTTCGTTTTTGACTCATAATTTGTGTCCTTGTAGATATTAAGCAAACATATGGGCAATTCCACGTGAAATTTTTCTTTGACATTTTAGAATCGGTTAAACATATTTTTTTCTCGTTCCTTATAGAAAAATATTAAATACGTATTTCTTTACTTTTCCATAATTGCCAAAATTTTCGAGATATGAATTTTTGAAATTTTGGATTTTTAAAAGCAGACCTATTTTCAATAGCTTATATTTTTTAAAATTTTGAGTTTAGAAAAAAGTTGTCAAAGAAAGAAAGTTTTGGTTTCTCTTCAACTTTTAAAAGATTTTAAAAAAAAATATTTTAAAAATTTTTTAGAAAAAAAATTATTTTTTTATAAACAAATTAATTTATTTTTAATTTAGGCGCGATTAATTTTTATTTTTTTCTTATTTATTTATACCTGCTAATATACAGAAGATTTTTTAAAAAGATCCGAGATGGGCCGACTTATAGTTTTCGTTTTACAAAATTTTTAATTAATTTGTTTATAAAAAAATAATTTTTTTTTCTAAATAATTTTAAAAAATATTTTTTTTAAATATCTTTTAAAAGTTGAAGAAAAACCAAAACTTTCTTTCTTTGACAACTTTTTCCAAACTCAAAATTTTAAAAATTATAAGCTATTAGGTTTACTAATTCATAGTTTTCGTTCTAAAAAGAATTTATAGAACGAAAACTATGAGTCGGCCCATCTCGGATCTTTTTAAAAAATCTTCTGTATATTGGCAGGTATAAATAAATAAGAAAAAAAAATTAATCGCGCCCAAATTAAAAATAAATTAATTTGTTTATAAAAAATAATTTTTTTTTCTAAAAAATTTTAAAAAATATTTTTTTTTAAATCTTTTAAAAGTTGAAGAAAAACCAAAACTTTCTTTCTTTCTTTGACAACTTTTTTCTAAACTCAAAATTTAAAAAAATATTTCTTTGAAAATAGGTCTGCTTTTAAAAATCCAAAATTTCGAAAATTCATATCTCGAAAATTTTGGCAATTATGGAAAAATAAAAAAAATACGTATTTAATATTTTTCTATAAGGAACGAGAAAAAAATATGTTTAACCGATTCTAAAATGTCGTAGAAAAATTTCATGTGGAATTGCCCATATGTATATGTATTTAAAATTAGGGACATTAGCTAACTACTCGTGATGAAAATAAATTGATTCCGTTGGCTAGAAAATTTTTATTAGAAATTCAATAAAGTGGTAATTTTTCTAACAAAGAAAATTTTGGTTTAGTTGTGGACACTCTTGAAAAATCTATTAAAACTGCAAAAAAATTAATTAAGCATCCATTCATTAACTACATAAGGATGATTTCTTGTAATTCTGACATTACATGCTACCCATGTAGGGGTATATAAGATGTCTCACACTGAACCTGAACTGCACAGTTACTACAATTACTATAACTGCGAACGACGTACGGACGTCAAAGTCTCATTATATTAATTTCCGTGCTGGACCACGAAACTCTTAAAATTCATAAAACACTATTAAATTTTGTAGGGTATTACTTAAGATTATATCGACAACGAAATTTCACGATTTATCAAAAATAAGAGTCGTGTCCACAACCGAATCAATTTGGATGCCCACATCCAAACTTGACAATCATTTTAAAACATGAAAAAGATTTTACTTGTGAACATTTTTGTGATACTTGGCATTGGATCATAAAATATTTACTGTGTAAATACGCTTTGAGGCTGCGTCTACAATAGAAAAAAACAATGTGTAATTTATCGTGTAATGTGTATTGTTTTTGGCATTGACAATTGTCAGGGTCAATTACACTATATATTACACAATTTTCTACACATTATTTTTTCTGTTGTAGACGCAGCCTGAACTTATCATTTTAATTAATTCACTTCAATTTGTGCAACATTTAACAATGTTTAAAAATACATTATTTTTGTTATATTCAACGTGTCGAAAAATTAATTTATATATAGTAAAAAGAGCAGGTGTCTAATCACTTTTGTATTCGCATAAAAAACTGCGTTCGGTTATAACACGTACGTGAGATTTAATAGATTAGACAAATCTCATTTCTGTCAAAAGTTCTGCGTGGGTGTCCACAACCGAATCTCTGCCCCTAAAATATAAACTTTTTCAGTTATGTATCATTAATCGTAGAATTTAATAATTTTTTGATTGGTATATTTGTTAATTTTCTGACATTCATATTTACAAAAAAATGGTCATCTAAAGATTGGTATGTTTTTAGGCCGCGGGCGTGCAGCCGTACCGATAATTCCCGACGGTAGTGTAGATTTAATTGAAAATTTTTGAAAAATTGAATTGTAAATAAGTGATTTTCAGAATTATATTTTTTGAACTTGCTTCTTTTCTTTAAATATTTGAATTATAGAACAACATTTAAAAAATTTATTATTAATAATAATTGATTCGGAAATTAATTTTAGTTGAAAATTTTAGAAAATAATTGAACTGTAATCTAAAAAATAATTTTGACAAATTTACAGTTGAATTCTTATAAAATATTATCAAAAATTTAGAAAATCTTGTTAATTATTATTGCTGTAATTGTTGAAATTTATGGGATTAATTAAATATCCAAAGTTTTTATATTGAAATTATTAAAAATTTTAATTTACTTGGAAAAATAGATAATAATAAGTATTTAAAAATTTATTGAATGTATTTTATTGAAAATTTAAATAATTCAGAAGTTCAGAAAAACAATTATTTAATTTCTGAAGAATTTCTGTATTTTTTAGGAATTCTAATTAAAAGTTTGGAAAATATGAATTGAATTTAAAAAATTTAGAATTGAATTTAAGAATTCATTTTTTATCAAGATAAGGAAAGAATTTAATATTCTTTTTGGAAATAAGGGGAATACACAATCAAATTTTTCTGATAATCCTAAATAATATGAGTTCCTTTTTATTGCACATTGACTATAACGATTTTTTATAGTCAAATTTAATTTTTCGTTAGCTATCTTTTTTCCTGTTCGGAATCGACTTTTTTTAAAAAATTAATTAACGAGTGTGAAGCCTAAAAAATTGAAAAAAATGAATTTAAAATTTTAAATATGAATTTGAAGAAATGCATTTTTTCCAGATAAATACGAAATTATTTTGGTGTGAAAACGCAGAAGCCTATTTAGAACTCTCATCAAAGTGGAATTTGAATAGTATAGTAAAGTGGAATATAAAATTCCATTTTTTGACAGACATGTCAATAGATATTGGATAACAAATCTAAGATATATAGTTCAGAATCTATTGACGCTTGCGTAGTGAAAATTAGGTTTAGAGGGTAATATTACTGCACTCGTTGCTACGTCATAAGCTGTGACGTAACTGACAAACTCAGTGCTTCAGCCCCTTGACTCACATCAGCGAACAACCAACAGTTTGCTTTGCCTTTCATTGCCTTGCCACCCACGCTCCTCTCGTTTTTTTCTTCATCTTCTCTCCCAAATATTCATATGTATACAGACGAGTTGCTGTTTTTTTACTCCGCAGAGAGTATATGAACATGTCAGTTTCACCAATAAAAAAAATGTATATATATTTAAGTCTTTTACTCCTAAAATGTCATCATTGATATATGTTTTAAATTTCCCTTTAGGGAAATCTAAAATATCTCGGTTCGTATTTTCCTCATTTTTGGGATTGGAAACTTTTGAATTACAAATCACGGATTTGTGACTCAAAAGAGAGGATATCAATTCTCAAAAAGTTATCTCATCCGTAGTTGATTTGACATTTTCGATTGACGGAAACTTGAGAATGTGAAAAATAATATTTCTATTAAAAATAGAAAAAGTATTTTTAATTTGTTTTTCAAAGAGACATTTATCTGTTTATATATTTCTCAACAATTTTTTCATTTAAAATTTTTCAATGAGATAACAATCTTTATTTTTGCAGGAGCAAATTTCAATGCAAGGGATGGAAAGGAAGTGAAAGACTTCCGAGAGGGAGCGATGATCAGAAGAAGGAATGATGGTCAATTCAAAAGGATTGCGGAATGTGAGTTTCTCCGCTTTAAAGAGGGTTGCACAATTTTTATTCTCTCACTCAAGTACACCCGTTTTAAGTGCATTCAGACCACGGACAATATACACTTGAAAAATGTCCCCTTCTTTTCGCCGGATAAAGAAAGGAAATGTTTATACGATATGGATCCAATGGTCGTATTCGCTTTAAGAATATTCACCGGATATATGATTCCCGCATCTAAAAATCTCGATAAGTAAATATATTTACTCACGATATTGAGGTTTGAAAATATTGACAAAGTTCTATTTCTATAAAAAAAAGAAATGCGTAAAAATCGAGTCCCCACATATTTTCTGACAACGTGAAAGATATTTATTTCTAAGATATGATGGAATTTTCCATTTAAAATACCGGCGTGCTGTAAAAATGTCATAAATTACATACTTTATATTTAAATCTATATTAAAAAATATTTTACCTCTTAGTACACTTGAAAGTCAATAAAGTTTTTGAGGAAAAATATTTTTTAATTAAAAATTGCATTCGGATATAAATATTTTTTATTTATTGTTTTCTCTGGAATTTTAAAATGTTTTTCATTTATCGTTACTATACAAATTTAAGACATTATTTATTTTCACATGTTAACTTCAATTTTGGAATAATTTTCGATTCAAAGTTTTCAAAAAGTCAATTATTTTAATAATTTTCTAATTAATTGTGACTATTTATTGTTTTAAAAAACTTTCACAAAATTCTTCGCAGAAATTCAATTATTTTCAATAAATTATACATTTTCAAGGTTTACATACATTAGTTTTTAATTATAAAAAACTATATTAAATTTTACGACTTTAAGATTGCATATTAAACAAAGACATGGTTTGTTCTTTTTCTTTATTTGCAGAAATTGAATTATTTTTAGAAATTTTAATAAAAGTTTTAGCATAAATTCACTTATTTTCATAAATAAAATTGAAAAAAAATTTAATTATTTTTATGCACAACAAAATTATTCTGAGAAATTTGTATAAAATTTCTCAGAAGAATTCTGTAGCATAATGTCACCCATCCAAGTAATAACCGCACTCAACGATGCTTATCCTCTGTGATCCTTCGTAAAAAAGTTTATTACTTATTTATCTATTATTGTAAATATTTGTATAAAAACTTTGTCAATATTTTAATTAAAAATTAATATTCGTAACTTGGAAATAATTTTAATATTGAAAAATTAGAAATGAATTTTTTTTCTGGTTTGAAAATTCATAAAATTCATTTATAATTTTAATGATTAATTAATAATTGAATAGCAAAGAATATTTGCAAATAAGTTTTGAATGGTCATACCGTATTCACTCGTTCTACTTGGGAACAATACGCGCGTCTGACTAAAAAGAACAATTTTCACTGCAGAATCCTGGCTAAATAGAAACCATAAGGAGAAACAGTCTGTCATGACCAGGCACTGTTTTGAAGCGCTGCTGTACTTTTTTTTTAAAAAAAAGTAATTTCAAAGAAACAGTTTCAACAAACATTTCACATTTATTTATATAGAGTAGAAAAAAGAAAATTGGTACACTAAAAATTTAAAGTTGTTAAAAATATTGTCTTCCTCTTAAAAGAAAAATGTTCTTTAAGGCGGTGTCAAAGTCGATGCGAATTTCCCATTGAAGCTCAATGCAAAAATCTAATCGACTATGGGACCCCCTTAAAGTGAAAAAAGATTGAATAATGAAACAAAAATTCTAAAAGTTATTGTAATTTTAGACAAAAAAATCTAAACAAAGGAAAGTTAAAAATTAATTAAAATTTAAACAAAAATCAGTTATAATAATCGAAACTTGAAACGAAAAAACCTAAAAGTAATTAAAACTGAAGACAGAAACAAATTAAAATAAAAAAATAATTGTTAATTGAATCTTGAAATAAAAAAAAGCCTAAAAGTAATTGAAATTTGAGACAAAAAAATAATTTTGTGAAGAAATTATTTTATAATTATTTTTTGAATTTTTAGTCAAATTTATCGATTGCTGCAATCTTTATATAAATTATTAAAATTATCAATTGTATATCATTAATCGTAGAAGTAAAAAATCTTTCGAATTAAAAAATGTTTACCTTATATGGATGATTCTCCTGAAAGGGACCACTTCACGTGTCTTCAACGTGAGACTCAATATTTGCATTAACTTTTTATTGATATTTTGTTGAGTATAAATTTAAAAAAAAAATTTATCCATAATCTACGAAACATTATTTATCTTTACATAATCTTGTAATGTTAAAATTTAAAGTTTATATTAGTAAAAAAATTTATTTAATTCTGTCTTTTGGTTTCGGTTAAATATGATACATGTTTTTATTATTTTTCAATATAACTGAAAATTTTGTTTTCTTAATATATATCAAATTGAAGCTTAGATTCTACCGTTTATTTTTCACTTATATTTAGTTCAAAGAAAGCAAAAGAAATTTTTTAAATAATTAATTAAAAATTACTGGTAATGGGAGTAAAAATTCAAATTCATCTCCGAAGCCTCGTTTTTCAGTTAAAAACATCATATTCTTGAACTGTTTTTTAGTTATACGTAATCTATATATAAATATTTGAAGTTGTAGCCCAAAAAATTTGTTAAATTATGTTTCAATATTTTTAAATTTTATAAGAAGGTGAATTTTTTATTTGACAAACTATTCATCTCGGAAGCCTTTTTCATATTTAGTAAGCGTTATTGTTTTGTTTTTAATAATTATTTTAAATTATCTAACCCTTAAATTATAAAAAAATTTTCAGTTTTATTTAAAATAAAATATTTTTAATTTTTTAAAATATAATATATTAAGTAGAAAGTTAGATAAATAACAAAATTATAATTAAAAATATAAAATTTTTATAGAAAATATCAATTTTGAACTTAGAATGATAAATTAAAAAATTCATTACAATTTTTTTCGGTTCAATATAAAAGAATATATATTAGTTATTTTTTTAAAGATAAAATAGTTAAAAATAGATGATTAAATACACAATTCATTAAATTATAAATGAATAATGTTAAAAGTTTAATAAATTAAAGAAATTAAATTTAAAAGGAGTTTTTTTACAAAAACCCCAATATTGATTACAGTATATTTAACCTTCAAATCACTTAATATTAAAATGATGCTGGAAGGCTTATTTTTGAAAATTAATTTTGCGCATCTCAGATTTTTATCTTTAAACGTATTTAAAATCGACCCATGACAAAAAGTTCAGAAAATGTAAAAATTAATTTTTTTTAGTTTTTGGAAAAAACAGGTGCCTTTCAGAAGAATCACCAAAATATATTTCTGATTATCTGACATTTGTATTTTATTTACAAAAAATCGTTATTTAAAGATTGGTATGTCTTTTGGCCGTGCGCGTGCAAACGTACCGATAATTCCCGACGTTGACCTTAAAGCAAATAAACTTGAAAATAATTGAAACTTGAAACAAAAAGGACATGAATTTAATTTCAAACACTTTCTGTAAATTTCTTTTTGTGTAAGATTTTGATGTTGCCGAAAACTCAACGATATTTTATTTGTCAATATACTGCGCCTGACAGTGTATTGCACATTCATGCAGAATATTTGGAATATATATATATATAAATCAACAAGTCGAGAAAATGATACACGCTCGACTGATATTGAACTGACGTGTCACCTTAAATCTATCAATGTAAACTATTTGATAGAGTATATTTTCTCTATCACTCTTTCACTCTCTCTCTCTCTCTCAATGTAATAGAGATCGAGAACGGATTGACTTTTAGTATACGATTTGAGGAAACAGAGAAACACAAGAGAATAGACGGATGAATTCACTCGAACTATCTCATAAACCCTCAATAGAAGCTATAATAATAATATTATGTCATGAAATTCTTCTAAATAATAGAAGAAATTATCTTGGGAGAACGTAAAATCTTGGAGAGTAATTTTTTTTAATTAACTCGAATTCTTATTTACATTCGAATGCTATTGATTTTCATGTGTGTCATTGAATTAGAGGATATTAACAAAGTTCACCTGCGACAGTTATTATTGATATTATATAAAAGTTTCTATTGAAAAAATAGGAATGTTTCGAAAAAAGAAAATTACTTTTTGAAATTGATAACTAGAAATGAAAAGTGTTTTGAATTTTCTTTCACAGATAATTAAAATTTTAAAGTTACATACTCACTAAGAGAAAAATTTTATTTTAATTGAATATAATTCGAGTTTAATAAGCGTATTTTTTATTCGGAGCTTACTGAACTATTTATTTGTTTTAAAGTAAGATGTTATTCAATACACAATCACATGAAATTGTCTTTGAACCAAATGAAATATTTTTATACTTTATTTTTTATCATTAATTTATTATTATTTTATTATATTTATATCTTCTTTATATTTATTTATTCGATACATATAAAAAGTCTAGTAGACTCTGAGTCAAATATATCTTTTTTCTGGGGAATGTTTAATGATTATTAATAATTTTTAAAAAAATGATAAATTATCTTCTTTAAATTTAAAGTTTTATAAAATTATAAAAGAAAATGTAACTTTAAAGTAAAAATATCTTAATATAATAAAGAAATGAACATTTGAAAGATTTACAATTTTCGAAGGATTAACTTTTGGCAATCTCTTTTCAGCAGACGTACTTTTATACACTTAAAATTCAAATCAACACAAATGAGAAGAATAACCTAAAAGAAATTGTAACTTGAGACAAAAAAAATTTTAAACAAAAAAAATGTTGAAAATGATTTCAAAAATTAAAGCAAAAAACTTTAATAATTGAAACTTGAGACAGAAAATATTGGAAATAATTTAAAATTGAAGCAAGAACACAATTTTAAAAATAATTCAAAATAGTTGAAAATAATTGAAACTTGAAACGAAGAAGACTAAAAATAATATTTGAAATTAATTAAATTTTGAGATAGAAAGAACTAAAATTAATTAAAACTTGAGGTAAAAAACTTTTAAAAAATTGAAATAAAAAAATACCTGAAAATAATTTAAAATCGAAGAAGAAAAGATTGAAAAAGGGAAAAAAAAGGAATGAAATTGAAATTTAAAAATAAGTTATAATTTTTTGAGCAGCAATAAAGTATAGTAACAATTTAAGTAACGAATTACGAACAAGATATTGCGTAGCAATGTTTGAGAAGTATATCTTTCTTCCTTTTGTTTTCTTATCGTCTCATTCTGTCTGGTTTGGTTTCTTGGAGGAAATATTTATAACTCATATAGCCAACGACGTCGACGTGTCCTTTTAATAAATTGTGCAGGGCGTCTTGCGGCAAATGATGCAAGGGCATGCGAGAATGAAACAGATTGAAAAAGGGAGACCAGGACAGACAAACATTGAAAGAGAGAGAGAAAATTCTCCTTCATTCAGAAGAAATTTATTTTTAGATCCAGCGTACTTTAACTGACTGCAACATGTTTAAATGCAAGACAAACCTATTTTCAGTTTTCACTATTTACAAATACACAAAATTTTCCATTTATTCAAATAGAAAACGGAAAAATAGATACAATTCAATAGGAAGTGAATTTATCGATATAATTATGTCTTGCAAAATCTCCAAGATTCTTTAGAGAAAAACTTTTATTTTTAGATAATAAAAGTATAAATTGACAATATATATGTATCGAATACGAAATTTATTGACATTATATTTTTTTGGAATGAAAATACTACTAAATATATTTTTCAAATAGAGAGTATCCAAGAGAGACTCATAAAAGAGAACCTATTGACCCAGAGTAAATGTAGTATAATAATATTTCAGAGTAAAAGGAAAGATATGTCAGAGAGCCCAGGGCAAATCCCGCCTTTGGGAAAGAATGCCAATACACTAAAAATCTCCAGTTATATACTTTTCGTTTTTTTCTCTCTCCCTCTCTCTTTTCTTTTCGAAAATCTGATGATACTGCAAAAAACGTGACGGATAAATTATTTTTACTTCACTTATTTTCATAATAGAAAATATTTATTACTAACAAATGTTACGAGCGAAATGCATTATTCCATTTTCCATTAGGCAAATTACCAAATTTATTATTTTCAAATATCAACTTAAATTTTTCAAAAAAATTATTAAATTATTATTATTTAACAAATTTTAAATGAAACTCTACTAAATAATTATTTTTCGAAATTCAATGAACGTATTATATTATTTCGGATTCAAAATTAATAATGTTACAAAAATTATAACATTTTGTTTTAAAGAAATATATTATCTTTTAAAACTAAAAATAAAATGCATTTAATAATGGAAAATTTAATCTTTCTTTCCTAGTGAAAAAATTTACGTTTTCTTTTTTAGCAAAAATTGATTTACAGTAAAATATCCCGACGTAAAAAAATCTTCAAGGCTCCTCTTTAATAAAGTGAATGTTCATTCACTTTACGGAAAACAAATTTATAAATTTGCAAAAGCAAAAAACGATGCACTTAAAACGAATTTTCGAAATATGATTACAAGAATAGAGAATAATAAAAAGAAAACTGTTGCTT
Organism: Leptopilina drosophilae; assembly: GCA_032873175.1. Taxonomy (NCBI): domain Eukaryota; kingdom Metazoa; phylum Arthropoda; class Insecta; order Hymenoptera; family Figitidae; genus Leptopilina; species Leptopilina drosophilae. The sequence continues at coordinate 24,205,072 of CM065481.1, forward strand.
TTGGTAAATCGAATTAAAAATACAGAAGAAATTTTAACTCTAGTTTCAAAAGTAACGTATACTAAATTAAATTACATTACTTAATTTATATTTAATTACTGTTAATTAAAAATGAAATTTTCTACTATATAACAAAATAATATTAAATGAAAATTTCTAAATAGAATTGTTAGCCTGTTTGTTAAAAAATAATTCTCTCTTGTTATGAGGAATTTACTAAAAAAAAGTTCATTTCTTCCTACGCTTTTTTCCCTTTTTTTAATTTCCTAGATCTTAATTTAATAATACTCTGAATTAAATTCACACAACGAGACGTATATGCAAAGTGGAGCGTAGGTTTCATTGATGATTACATTTGCGACAGTGGGATGAAAATACCCGCCCGGAAAACTATCTTGTGCCAGTAGAATGACCCTCTCGACTTATAAACATCTTTCATTCTTGAAAATAGTTTATTTTCATATTATTCTTCGATAAGAAGATTATATTCTCCGATAAGGAGGAAAAGTACCTCTTAAATTAATAGTTTTTTCTTCATTTCTCTCTCTCCCCATGGTCATTTATTAAAAATGTATAACAGCTGAAAAACAAAAAAGAAAAATAACTACAAAAAAGGGAAAATGCGATAAAAAAATGACAAATATAAATTATATATAACGTTAAGAATGAAAATTGCTTTTTATTATTTTTATTATTGCTATTTTTATTTTCATCATTACTTGATTTAATTAATAATCCAGTTGTTTTGATTTTAGAACTATCGGATTGCGGAAGGACAACAGACATCACTAATGGATTAAGTGACTCGTTAGGCGAGAATAGATTTCGGCGACCCTAGTGTATCTTTTGAAAGGACCTCTTGACGATAAATCAAGACGTTACATTGAATCAAGTTCTCCGACTCAGGATCTAAATAATCTTCGCTCTTTTCACAAAAAAAAAGAGGAAAGTCCAAGTTCCAATTAATTCGAGTTTCTATTTTCCTTACGCTTTCTTTCTAAAAAGCGGAAAGTGAATTTTCGTTCCAAATTGATTTGAGTTTATACAAAATAACTACAAATTTGATTTACTTTTTTAGTTTCGTGCATCGGGGACGTGCGTCATTTTCTACGATACTGCCCGTGCGGGGATGCAACCTCCCGGTTAGAACACTGTTTGGGGGAAGGTTTCCAGGGAAAATTCACACTGGAGAGAGATGAATTGGAATTACAAATGAAAAGCCATAGAGGAGAAAAAAATGTAAATTTTCCTTCTTTCTGATAGGAAAGAAATGGAGAAAAAAAATGCTCGTCGTGATCCTCTTTTGAGAGAAAAAGGAATTGTAAAGGGGCAACACAATCCTGTGTTGCGAAGGAAGGACCCCATGAGAAGTAGGAGGCGTTGGAGGTTTGCGAAGAAGGAGGAGGTGGAGGCGGCGTGGCGCTCGTCGCCGTCGCCACCTCAGTTGCTCCACAGTTTCCGGACTCTGCGGACTGACAGGTTAGTGAGAATCTCGCCAAATAGTCGGTATGCTAATTTATTTATTTTAAAAAAAAATTTTTTCCAATATCTCATTTTTCTTTTTGATTTTCGCTCGATTTGCAATTTTCCGCTGTCTCGCTTTTTTGAGAGAACAAAAAAAAAAATACTCTACCTTGCGATTCATTATCGCGCGCCACGAGTCGATGAATCGGCTGCTGGTTTCATTCACGAACACACGATACCTTTATCATTTCCCCTCCGGTCTTCCACAATCTGTTCCGTTTTCTCTTCTTCGTTTCTCGTTTTTTCCTTCTGTCTTTCTCGCTTGGAAAAAAAGACGGGTGTTTTTTTTCCTCCTCATCAACATGGTCTGTTGCATCGTTAATCATGACAGTGATTATTTTCTCACCAGGATAGTGATCTTTTTTATAGTGCAAAAGTTAACTGGACTTGAAGATATTCGACTGGTAAAATAATTGAAAGGGAAGAAAATTTCTGCTTGTTGCTTCTGAAGTGAAAAAGTCGTCTTCATTTTTAGATTAATTAATTAATTCTTTTTAATTTATGTTTTTTTAATTTATTAAATGTTTGTTTTAGTTAAGGGGACATTTTAACGATTGAATAAAATATTTCGGAAGAAAAGAAATGTATTTTATAGAATTTATTCTTTTTAGTAAACAAATTTTTTCGCTCAGTATGTTTTCTCAGCAGTTGGATTTCTTTCGGTCTTAAGGTTTGTAAATATAAAGAAAAAATGTTGAAAGTTACATACAAAAAGAAATTATTTTTGTAGAGAAGATGAAAAAATTTAAACTTTTGGAATATATTTCAAATTCTATTACACATATAATTACATCCAAGCTTAAAATTTTATTTTCAAACTTTTAGATTACCATTAAACTTTTTTACAGTTCATAACTAAACAAATAAATAACAAAAGAATTTATCCATTAAACGATTTATTTCTTTTTCTTTTATCTTCTCTAAACGTTTAGCTCTTAATTTTTAACATTTTAATATTTATTTATTATTATATTATTTTTTTTATTTATAATAGAAGTTTCTTGTGCTAAAATAAATTTTTGACTTTTTAAAATTTATTTATTTATTATTTTATTTTTCTTAATAATATTTATTTATTGTGTATTAAATTGAAACTAAACAGTGATACGAATTAGCACTTTCATTCAATTAGCAAAATTTGAAATTACACCACATTAAAATAATGATTGGCTAAATAAATATTATAATACAGTAATGAGATATTTCAAGTAATAATTCATATCAATAGAGAAAATGTAATTTTCATATAGTTAATTTATAATTCGATTTATAATTAAAAATATGTTTTTCATATATCACAATTCGATTTTGAAATTTAGTGCACTCTCTTTGAAACATTTCCATAGAATATTAAATCTCACACAGTGGTTTGTGTATTAATTTAAAATATGGAAATAATAAAATTAATTAGTGCGAAGTTTTAATTTATCGTTTTGTTTTTTTATTTTAACTTTTTTGTAACAAAAACTGATTTTACAATTTATTATAAATGTTTTAATAACACCACAGTTAATATTTATAAATTTAAAAAGTGTAAATTTCTAAAAGCTTTTTTTAAGCTCGAAATTCCTTTATAAGCGAGTCGAGCAAAATACGTATGGGTTTTGTCGGCCTAACTCTTACTTGTTGCAACTACCGACGGCGATAGTCTCTCTCTAAGGGTAAACCTTTCATGTTATAGCACCCTTCATAAAATTCAGTCCTTTTCTTTTGAACATTTTTTCTGCGGAAAATTTCTTGTAAAAAAGACGCAAAGTCACATTCACTGGTGGTAATAAATTTAAAATTCGTCTGCAAAAACATATTTTAGACCTTTTTCTTCAATTTAAAGATACAATATTATCATTATTATTATTATCGTAAAATATTATGAAAATAAACTTTCTAACTATTTTGAATTTTTTATTCAATATTTGTTCAATGAGAGGTATATATAGAAGATGATTATTTATTTTATAAATTATCTTTAAAAAAGCACAAGTAGACAAACCGATATTTTAATTCTAATTATTTAGTAACTAAAATAAAATTTTCATCTTCATGATTCAATTATAATTTACAATTTTTTTTCTAAACTTATGGACAATTACATTTTTAATTTTAATTGTCTAGTCAGTAACAAATTTTCATAAAGAAAATAATAATTCATAGAGTTAAATTTTTTAATTCAGTTCATCTCGTTACTACAGAAGAGAATTTGTATCTTTTAATAATTTTCATTTAATGAATAAATTTATCTTTTATTGCATGAATAATGAAGGGGTGAATATTAAAAAATGGGAATTAAAGATTTAAAAATATATACACATTTTAATTACAACTTCTTCGTTAGACAGAGTGGTTAATAGTCGAGCACTAAAGTATGAAAAACGGTTTAAATTAAACTCCACGACGTTCTCAATTACTCCATCTAAAAATGAAATTAATTACTCGTTTATATATACATATATATGTAGAGCAGTAATTTTATATTACTTTAATGTAAATGAAGTTCTAAATTTCCAAAAGAGAACATTCGTTTTGTCAGTTTTTGATCATTTTTCCACTATTGAAAAATAATTAATAAATTTTATTAATAAAATACTTGACTCTTAATTTAAAATCGAAAATCTTATTTCGAGACATTTTAGATATTTTATAATACTTAAGTCGTATAATGGATCTAAAATTATCACAAGTGTCGCTATTTAAAGAAATATTTATTTTTAGAAATTACTCCATTTTATCGTCTATTTTGCATATTTTCTATAATGAAATTTTTTTTCTTGAAATTTACAAACTTTGTCATTTGGGTTAAAATTAGTTAGAAAGAGTTTAAATGATGTTAAAGAAATGAAAATAATAAGTTTAAAGTATTGAAAATGAATTACTCAAGAGTAAGGTAAAAATAAAATTCGAATGTTTTGAAAGTCAGTAAAAATCATTTTTTTAGAGTTTCTCAATTTAGAAGCAGTAAATAATTACAGTGTTTATTAAAAAATTGTAAAAGTATCAGAAATTCATTTTTGATAAAAAGAAAAAAGATAAATTCTATTAAAAGTCCTGTATTAGCACTTTTGTGGTTCACATTTGCAAAAAGGGAAACATTCGCTCCGGGCAAATATTTCCATTTCAACTATTTTCGATACTTTCAATAGTGAACAAGTGCTTTTTATAAAATCAATAAATGTTACGCTTATTCCTATTGAATAAAGTATTTCCTAATATTTTTTTGAAAATTCAAATATTAATTACGATTTTTTCTTTACGAATTATAATTGTAAATTCAAATTTTAATTTAATTGTCAGAAAGAAAATAATTTAGAAAATTGATAAATATAGATTAAATTGTATTAATATTTAAAAAAAAAATAAAATATTAATTTAATTTTCATATTTAGAAATTAGAATTTATTTAAATAAAAAATTATTTTTTCTTTTTTGTGCGATTTATTGAAAAATCTAATCAAATGACTCTGAGAGATAAAATTTCTGCTTTCAGTATAATAAACTAGATCTTTTTGAAAGAGTTTTTTTTTAATATTCTGTGTTTCCAATTCAGTTATATGGTCGAAAAATTATTCATAGCTTTGTAAAGTTAAATCCTGTAAAGTGTCATTCATCAAAATTCTCCACACGTCACTCGATGTTCTAGTTTTTTTATTTATTTCAGTTATTCGAAAATTTGACAAATATGTTTACTTTAATCATATCAGCAGAAATTCGAAAAAAGAAAAAAATAAAATCATTTTTTCAAATAGGATCAAGGTTGGATTTTATTTACTAATTTTTCTAATTTCTATTATGTATATTTAAATATTTATTTTTTTAATGGTGTATACTATATTTTAGTTTTATTTTTCTTTTTTTAAATAAGCCCTAATGAAGTTTTGCAATAAGTTGTAATAAAAAGTTTCGTTTTTCATTATAGGGATTGAAATTTGAGATCCTACAAATGTCACTAGATCGATTTTGTAAAGGGGTTGTTACAATAATATTCTCTTTACCCAGGTCATTAGGTTTAATCTTCTTAAATTCCTAATACCCGAATCGAGTAATAATTTTAACAATAATTATCATATAACAAGGGCTTTTTGATTTTGGTTTCAGAAGATAGAGAGACGAGTACATGAATTTCATTGATGATCGAATTATCATCACTTTCATTTCGGAACATTTATCGCGATATATAATTATCGATTTGGGACCATTCACAAATTCCAAACGTGGAATAGCGCGATGACAATTGAAATTCCTTCATTCCTCACTCGACCCTCTAAACGACCACAGTATTATTCATTATAGAATAATAATTATTGACAAGCCGCGGGAAAATAATAAATAAAAGCAATATTTTCGCGAAATTACTTCCATCGGAGTAAATGAAAAGAGGACAAATCTTTTTTTCCCTGTCAACTATTAAGATTTTTTTATGTTTTGAATTTGTGTGATCATATAATTATTAATTTTTTTATTGTCCTTTCTTTTTTCTGAAATGTCCTTTCATTACATTTAGTTTTTTAAAGCGAAGGAATTAGTTGTTTCTGGGAGAAAAAATAGCTTTGACCTTTAGAGGGAAAATGCTAAACAAAAAAATGTAGGAAGCTTTTTACTATTCTTTATTCTTTTTCTCTTCTTTGAATCTCTCACACAGACAAGACGTACTTGGCCAACAACTAACAAAGTTAGATCCTCTTAAGTGAAAAGCGGTGCAGCGCTTAAGTAATTTGAAATGAATAAGTTAATGCAAAAGTGGAAACTTCATTTTGTTTTTATAATTTTTTTTTATAAACTTGGATCCAAAATTAATTTTAGTTCTCTTTTTTCTAAAAATTAAAACCAAAATTAATTTTTTACCAGACGCTTTGAGAAATAATGAAAATTAATTTTAGTTCCAATTATAACAAAAATTATGACCAACATTAATTTTTGCTCTGATTATTCTAAAAATAAAACAAAAAGTGATTTTTAGCCTTTTTTTCTAAAAATTAGAACCAAAGTTAGTTCTAGTTCCGATTTTTCTAAAAATTAAAAGAAAAACTAATTTTTGTCCTGATTTTTGTAAAAATGGGAATAAAAATGAATTTTTTAACAGGCGGTTTGAAAAAATTCAGAAAAATTATTTTATATTGCTTCCTCATATAGAGGAAGTATTTTATTTTAATTTTAGTTATAATTTTTTGAAAAAGTAGGACTAAAATTAATTTTGGTTCCAATTATTCTAAAAATTCTAACAAAAATTAATTTTTATTCTAATTTTTCTAAAAATTATAATCGAAATTAATTCTAGGTCCGATTTTTCTAAAAATTATAACAAGAAATAATTTACAGAAAATGAGCATGTAATCCTCGGTTTCTTGGCGTGTTTTCGAGACGCAAAATATGCCTTTACTTCAGGCAGCGGCAATACTTTACAGTAAAGTGGTTGCTTAAAGCAAAGCCATGCTTTCGTACTTAAAAACACACCGAGTAAGCGGGGATTACATTTTCGTTTTGTATAGAATGTCGTGTGTACCTCGGATGCACGCATTTTTCGTCCTCGCTTGTTTATATTTTTACTTGCAAAATCAAGCTCAGATGAGAAACACGCCCTTTCCGTACTATTTTGATCCCATTTTTTCTAAGCATTAGAACAAAAATGAATTTTTTACCAGACGATTTCCAAAAATCAACAAAATTAATTTTGCTTTCGAATCGTCAATTTAATGAATTATTGTTTCAAATGTTTTTTCTAAATATTGTCCACTTTTTAAAGTACATAATTTCATGAATTTATTTTTATTTTTCAGTAATCATGGATTTAAATTGGAACTGCCGGATTTAGAAGAAATTTCAGACCCACCTTCAGGTCGAAACGAAAAATTATAATAGGTTCGCATTCTGTGAGTTTGAATTTTGTTTTTAATTTCACTTTTAAAAGTGGAAATTTTGCTAGAAGCTAATTTTTCCCTAATATTTGATATTAAATTCTAATGTTAAATTCTAAATTCACTTAAATTAAAGGAAAAATTATTTTTCGATGTTTTTTTAAACGTCTATTATGTATTGTTAAAGTTTCTTCTAATTTCTGAATTTTCTATCGAAAATAGAATCGTCGATTTATTTCCTTCAATAAAATAGAAGTGGTTTTGATCAATTATCTCAAAAATTTCTTAAATGAGAATTGAGAAATAAATTTTTCGTTTAATAAAAGAATGGATCGATTGATTATTTTTCCTGTAGACAAGAATTCGCGCAGAAATGCAAGAGAAAGGTTTTTGAAAACGGAAATAAAATCGCTTTTAACGTCCCTATATAAACAAGTATTTTTATGGTGTACTCGTTTCATATTTTTTTATTTCACTATCAGTTTCGAGTGATTCTTCAAATTTAAAATCTAACTTTTTGCAAAATCTGTGAAAGAATTTACGTGAATTTGAAATATACTCTAAGTGTCATTGTTGCAAAAGAAAATAAATTTTTTTCTGTTCAATTTTTCTCTGTTGCTTTTGTTTCCAATGATCTTTTTTTTACTTTCCGAATGCGTTTTGTAAAATTTACATAATTTACGTTTGTTAAATTCTAATGAATGTACATTTTTTTCATTACTTTTAATTTACGAGTGCATTCTTTACACATATTGTTTTTTCTTTTTTTTCTCCCCTTTGCCAAAAGGATCGTTGAAATTCACTCGAGAAAATCTCTTTCATGTGTGTAACTGATTTTCTGTGTACGTATCTTTGAAGACTAACAATCCCAAAGGATTCAATGGGAAATAGTTCTTATTTTATGACCACACTGACAAGCGAATTCGAAAAGGATTTCAAGCAATTTGATTAGTTTGCTATTTAACCGAGTGGAAGAAGTAATGGGAAAAATTGACTTTTTTTACCAGGAAAAGAATAATCGAAATTTTTTTTTTAAAATGAACTTTGACATATAAAGAAAATAGAAATATTGTATAAATTATGACTCTCTTTTCAAATAAGAATTTTAAGAATAAAGGTACTTCAAAAGTAAACAAAATTTATAGAAACTGATTTTTATAATAATTTTACGTTTTTTGTAATTTTAATGAAAAATTTATCTTTTTATTCGAAACTTTTTTATTTCTATCTTTCAATAATTTTGTTCATGAAATATGTTCACCTTCTTTGTTAGATTTATTAATTTTATCTCGTTTGTCTCTTAGTGGACATTAATTATTGAATTAAGAGAATAATTAGTCATAATATAATAAACTTATTTATTATTTTGTTAACAATGGAAAAAAAGTTGAGGAATAATATTTTTTTGTTGATTTTATTGTTATATTATCAAATGAATTTAATTACCTCTGTTTACAATGGAAATTTTATTCTTACAATTCTAGATTTATATAGAATTACAATATTTATTCTAATGGATAATAACTTTTCATATTCTCTTGGAGTTAATAGTTTGCTTTCAATAGACATAAATCTACTCTCTATTTCCAACATGTGTAATTTTAATTAAGCTCTTTAGCTAACAAATCATAGTCGTTGAGAAATTTATGTTTTTTAATGCACAAAACTTTGACTTTTTAAAAATTGAATTCATATACAAAAAACTAGATTTAAATTATGTCACAAAATTAATTATGATTATAATTAATTTAAATTTCATAGTTAATTATGATAATAGTTAATTAATCATAATCTGTATTAATAATCGTATTCCGAAAATCTGTTCGCAGTTTGAAGTTAATTGTTTTTGTCTACTTTTTTGTTTCCTAATTTTTTCCTAATTTTTTTCCTATTCTCCAGCTCTAGTTTAATTTTTTCAAGATTAAATAACAAATAATAACAAATTATAATAACAAATGACAATTAAATAATCAAAAAATTTTTTCAATACAAAATTTTAAAATAAAAAAGCAACAAAAACAACAAATAGATAGGTGCATTGAATTTATTATAAATTTTAAAATTAATTGAATTATTCCGAAGAATTTTATTAACATTTTTAAAAATTATTAAATTGTTACAAGAAATGTATATCAAAATTGTAGAAAATAATTCAATTCTTCCGAAGAATTTGATTGAAAATTCTTTTAAATAATTCAGTTTCCAGAAAAAATTGTATTAGTTGTATTTTTTTAAAATTATTTTTTAATTTTTAATTTGAATTTATTAAAAACTTTAATTCTATACAAAGAGAAAATTATAATAAATTTTGTAAAAGTATTTCGCAATTTAGAGAAAAAATGCGACAAAGCAAAATTTTGATATAAAAAATATTAAACTTTAAAAAACTTATGTGAAATTTAGTATAATTATATAAAATATAAGAACTTCAGTTAAATTTTAATAATGGTATTTTTATTATTAAAATACTTTTTCGTTGGACAGTTTTTTATTTGTTAAATGAAATCTTTTTTTTTTAATTTTTCATGTACTAATAAAAATTACAGACAAGAATTAAAGTTCAGATAAGTAATTTACGCTTCCTTTGAACGAGAAACTTTAATGAAGTTATGAAAGTTTGATGAAAATTATTTCTTTAAAAAAAATGATGATCGTTTTGTCGAAGTTAATGAATTTCTAGATCTTTCGAAAGATAAATTATTGTTGAGGTTACACTTAATTATTTTCTGAAAATTAAAGTTTACCAAAGAGAAGTCTGATAAATATATTCTCTTAGTACTTTATAAACGTCCGTCTCATTTGAGCTTTTTCATTTCCTGTCCATCCCCAGTCACTAGAGTTTTCCACTTAATTGACTACTTGAACGTAATTTTCTGTTCATTCCCAGTTCCTTTATCTGCGCCTTTTAACTCCCTTATCAAGTTGGAAAATTCTTTTTCGTCGCCTCCGTATATAGAGAAATTGTCTCATTAACAGAAAAAGTAATTTTTTTATTTTCATTTCAATCAAGTTTAGTAATCACTTGACTTTTGCATTTAAAATTTATTTATTTAACTGATACAATTAAATTAATTCTTCATTTCTTTTATGTTAATTGCTTTAGACTTTTGTCTCTGTTTCGTTCAGGGAAATAAAAAGTTGATAAAAAGAATTTCATTAAACAATGAGAATTTTCTTTGTGAACGAATTAAAAGACAATTTATTGAAGCTTTTTCCATAAATGCAAATCTACCATTTTCCTGATAATATTTGCCTTGAATTCATTTGCCGCGTAGAAATGCTAATTTCTTTTGAAATTGCTTTATCAGAGCTTTATCAACTATGGAAACAATATCATCTATTTATAATCAAGTTTCCATTCACATATATGTGGACATACGGCATTTCCGCCATTTCATTTGTGAATGTCATTTTTATATAAAATTAGATTAATTTTTTTCAAATATAATTTTGGATATTACCGTATTGATACAATATTTCATTAATAAATCAAAATTTTATTTTTAATATCATGATTAAAAAATTTTCATACACATTGTTAGTTACAAAAACTATCTTTTTGAAATTTAATGAAAAATTATTATTTTCCAAAACATTTAATTTTTCGATATATATTTTCGATATAATTAAAAATACGATTATATTTCAAAACAAATTTTAAAAGTAATAAAATTAAATTCTTTTAAATATAAAATTAATTTCATTAATTCAAAGTGTCCTAAATTCACGTGAGAACAGAATATTTCGATTATTATTATTATTATTATTATTAATAATAGAAAGAAGTAAAAATAAATTTGACTTTTTATTGGAAAGAAAAATATTCCTTTTTTTTGGAAAAAAATAAAAAATTTATTTTTAGACATTTTTATTGTTTGTTTTTTAAAGTAATAGTAAAATAGCTTTTATATTGTAATATTAAAACTTATAGTAGTTATAAAGTGAGGGTTAATGGTATTTGGATTATAAGGTACTCGGAGGTTTCGAAATAACAGCTTTGTTAATGATGTTTTACGATTGGATGCGCTTTCATCCCTTAACTTGAATTCTGTTTAGTTGAATTACTTCCAGACAGTAAATTATGCATAAGTTTCGAAACTAATGCTTCCTACTTCCAATTTGTATGCAAGAAATTATGCAATATGTCCTCATGAATTTTAATTTTGCAAATATTTATCGCCAGCCCATTGACTTTATATAAAAAGTTAACTTGTGTAGTTTTATTTTCAAAAAATTGAATAAATTTAGTTTTTTCTTTTCTAATTTTGCGTTTTTTTTCTAGATTCAGACTCGCAGTCGAATAAGAAATCAGTTGAAAATTCTCATTTCGATGGAAAAATTTTTCTTAAATTTAATCTTTCATATTGTTCTCAAAGAGTTTAATTACTTCTCTGTGAGTGAAGAGAAATGGAAAAAAGGACACGATAGTTTCTGAACCGCAGGTCAGGGGGAATTTTTTTTCAAGAATGGTAGAAACTTTACTTTATAGAAATCGATATTTAGAATTGTAAAGGAAAAGGAAACTCGACTGTCAACATCAGAATATCCTTTCTCTCACTCTTTTATTAAAATTTATAAAACTTCTTTGACATTCAGTGACAACTCACCAATTTACCAAAGTTGTTTTACTAATTACTTTTTTTTTACTTAAGAAGAAACATTTACAAAATTAGTTTTTTCTTAGGTAAGAAATTTATTCTTTGATTTTACAGATTTTCTCAATCAGAATCTAAATGAAATCTGTTTGAAGGGGAAATTATTTTAGTCTCAGTTGCAGACTTCTTAATTAATTGCTTTAGTTTGCAAAATTGAAAGTTTGAAAATGTTAAATCTTCAATTATTGTTTTATGAAAGTTTCCTCAAGTAATTATTTCATTTTTCTGAAAATCTGTACTTTTCTGAATTTTCTTATTATAGTTTTCGAATATCATATCATTATTAATACGAAATTTTTTATATTCAAATAACAACTTTAATTTTTTAATAATTCTAATATTTTTCAAAATTATAATTAAATTCTTGAAATATTGTAATTATTTTAAAAAATTTTAATAAAATTGTTTATAAAAATTTGATTATTCATTTATTTCTTAACATTTTTTTTTAAATTATTCCTAAAATTCAATTACTTTCAAACATTTTGATAGAATTGTTCATAAGAATTTAATTATTATTTATATTACAATTTTAATAATATTAGTCGAAAGAATTATATTATTTTTTAAAGGTTCCATTATGCTTCGATCAAAGTCGTTGCCGACTAAATTTTAAAATTTATAATATTTTGTAGGAATATTATTATTTAAGGTCTTGAAGTCACGAAATGAAGAGAATTTGATTAAAATTCTTGATATTTATTTGTAAAATTTGAGTAATCATTACATTTTCTTATAATTAATGAATGAAAATCACAAAATTGTTATTTTGCAGGTAAACTTTAAATTCATATTTTATTTATTATATCATTTAATACTTTTATCAATTTATAATACACAATTAAGACATTCTTACAAATTGCAATAATTTTTTTTAACAAATTGCCAGTAAATATTGTATGTTTTTTAAAAATTTTTTGCTTTTGGCAAAAAGAACAGACAAATTACAGCATCACTACACTTCAAGCTCAAATTTTGTGATAAGTAAGAAAAAATTTAATAACATTCTTTTCAATTCGTGACCTTGCGATCTTAAATAATATTCCAACAAAATATTGTAATTTTTTAATTTTAGTCGGCAACGAATTTAATCGAAATATAATGAAATGACCCAAAAATCAATTATTTTCAAAAATTTTGATAAAGTTGTTTATAAAAATTTAATTATTATTTTTATTTCATATTCAATATAATTACTCAAGATAATTCAATTATTTCTTAAAATTATACAAAAATATTTTTTAAAATTCAATTACTTTCAAAAGTTTTGATAAAATTGTTTATAAGAATTCAATTATTATCTTTTATACAGTTTCAGTAATATTTCTCAAAATAATTCTATTAATTTAAAAGATAATAATAATCTTCGAAAGAATTCAATTATTTTAAAAATTTTGTAATAAAATTCTATGCAGGGATTAAATTGTCAAATTAATAAAATTCTATACAAGAATTGAATTATTTTCATAAATACATAATAAAATCCATTGTTAAATTTCATTATTTTAAAACCGTTTTAATGAACGTCTTCATTTCAAATGGGGTACATAAGTTCTAAAACGGATGTTTTCCAATCGAAAAGTTGAAAAATTCTTTTTTCCATAGTACAAAAGTTCCAAAGCCCAAAATTTCCAAAATATAATTTTACAAAAGAGAATTTTTTTTGCAAATTTTACATTTCCAACATAAAACGTGTTGAATTATAAAAGAAGTGAAAAGTATTGAGTTGTTTAAAAAAATATGTTTAAAAATGTAAGTTAGTATCCGAGAATATCATTGTTATCTATATAATTATCAATTTTCTCACTGTAAAAAATAAATCTTACTTTCAGTCTCTTTTTGACTAAAACCGTTTACATTAGAAACATTTTTAACTAAGTCTTAGCCTTGAGAGTATTATTTAAAGCCAAAAAATTGACTTAATCTGGTTTTCAGCTTAAAAATAGGCTATTTTTCAATCATTTTGGTTTTAAGATGTAAACGGTTTCAGACTTTGTTTTTTCTGTGCTGATTTAAATAAAATTTTTAATTTCACTAGTTTATAAATTCATATAATTTTATTGTTATGACTATTTTTTAATTTAAATAACATTTTTAATTTCACTACAGAATTTTTAAATGGAGCACACGTCGAATGTTTAAAAAAACAATTATTGGAAAAATAATATTTTGGAAAATAATAATTTGGGCCTTTCGGTATTGCAGCTTTGGTCCCCATACCTTCATCTCATGTTGATCACGATGTTTTCTAGAATTTGAATTGTCAGTTTATTGAAGGGTTTAAAATAAATTTGTAATATGTCGGAAATTTTCTTCATTATTTTAGTTCTCTATAACAATAGCTTTATCAGTCTTCAGCACTCTCTCCTGTACCCGGAAGAGAAGAGAGTTCAAATATTTACTCGCGTCAACTCTTCACCCTCTAAAAGAGCCGGTTAATTGCAGTACGACACCGCCAGTAGTGACATTATTACTTTATCATTCTTTGGCTCCTCGTTAAATATTTCCCATTTACAGGCATCGTTGGTCTCGTTAAATTTACATCTTTTTATTCTGCAGAGAAACTTTCTATATTGTAGACCCATTATTTTACAGTTTTTCTTTTTTTTTAACTTTTCTTTTCAACTAAATTTTAAAATAAAAATAAAAATCTTTTACCAAAATGTTTAACTATTATTTATTATTCATTTTCTTAAAAAATGAAGTATTTTTATTTTTTTCCTTCATTTTATTCGACTTGTAGTATTTAAGAGAAGACATTTTTTTTATTATTTCTTAATACATATTGTAAGCTATGTAAATATAAAATAAATTTTTTTAAAATTAAAAATGGCGAAGATACACTCATTCCAGTGCAGCAGTACATTTCTTAGTGGTGTACATGATTGACATTTCAATTTTGATCTGAAACAAGTAAAAAACATTTTTTTTAAAAAGTGATAAATTTTGAAGAGACTGACGAAGCCATTTAAAAAAAAAATTTTTTAAGGTAAATGGAAGATAGAATTTGCTTTTTCAAAAAATGAATACTAACTTTAAAGTGCTCCCATTTACGTAAAAACATTTTTTTTAAATGGTTACGTCACTCTGTTCAAAATTTATCACTTTTTAGAAAAAATGTTTCTTTATTTGTTTCTGATCAAAATTGAAATACCAATCATGTACACCATCAAGGAATGTACTGCTGCACTGGAATGAGTGTATCTCTGCCATTTTTAATTTTTAAAAAATCTATTTCATATTTACATAGCTTACAATATGTATAAGAAACAATAAAAATGTCTTATCTTAAATATTTTCTTAAAAAAAAATTCTTAAAAAATCGTTCAACTTAAATGGGTTCAGGGTGGCGTAACCCCTTATTGAAACTTTTAGATGAATTATTTTTCCCGGTCATAAAGAATAACAACTCTTGAAATTTCTTAAAATTATTAGTATTTTTCCACACGTGTTAAGATTTCAAAAAATGTTGTATTTCAAATCCTTTAAAATAGAATACTTTATAAGAATTGCACCCAGATAAATGGTATATTTGTCTTAGAACCAACTAGACTTTTTATTTGTTTAAAATAAATTTTATTTAGTTTGAATAAAATTTTATTTAACTCAAATATATGTTTTATTTATGTCAAATATAAATTTTATTTAAAACAAGTAAAAAGTCTAGTTGGTTCTGGGACAAATATACGTTTTTTTAAGTCAAATAAAATATATTTGGATTAAATAATAATTTTCTCTGGGTGTGATACTTTAACTTATTGAAAATTATTTTCAAAATTTTAATTGAATTATTTTCTTGAAATTTTAACTATAATATTTCTGAAATCCACTTGTTTACAATGAAATTTTATGAAATATCAAATTATTTTTAAAAATGTCTTTAAAAAATATGTATATTTAAAAATACAACTAATTTAAAAAAAATGTGAATAAAAATTTTTCAAAAAAATTTTTTTATTCAGAATTTTCATTAAAATTCAATTTGAAACTGTTTGAAATTCAATCTATATTAATACTATTAGTAATATTAATTTAATATTCTAAAATATAAAAAATAAAAATTTAAACAATCATATTATAAATTGAGGAGCAATTTTTCAAAAGTTGATAAATCCATTTTTTTTAAATTGAGATAAACGCATATTTAAAATATTAAAATCTTTAAAAATCCATTTATCACTGTTCAATTTAAGAAAAAAATTTATTAATAAAAAATTTTCAGGTAAAAAAATATTTTGGCCTAACTTTGATGATTTTTAATTTCTATCTTTTTATTAGAAAAAATGATTAAAACCTTTAAGTTCCCTACTACAATAGAATTTAATTACAAACATAGCACTTTAAATAGAAAAAATATTAAAAAATGAATAATTTATTACATTTTTTCTACATTAAAGATAATTTTAATGGTTATGTGAGAATTGTCATTTGTCTAAATTTCTCGAAATAACAAAATTTGGATTTATCAGGTTTTGAAAACTTACTCCTCAATTATTATTGTAGAAAAACGAATATATGTTAATTCAAAATACGATTATTGAAATTTTTTTAAGAAAATCATTACTTTTTTTAATAAGTTTAGTGATAATTTGATTAATAACAAAATTTATAAATTGCTTTATTCTTTAGGAGGTAAAATTTTTTTCACATTTTGTCGACGAATTTAATTTAAAAATATATTGAAAAACGACAATTTCAATTTTTTACCTACTTTATTAAATTTTTGAATTGAAAACTCTTACCTTTTATCACAAATATCAAGTTTATTTTTAATAAATTCAATATTTGATATTTGTTAAATTTGCAGGTTTTGAAGGTTCATGTGCAACACGTTATTTATAGTCATTTGTTTTTGAATTGTTTTTTTTTTTGCTAACAGGGGATTCCATCGCATTCCAGGGGACATTACATCATTCAATCTTTTTTAATGAAATATATTACTTTCATTAATTAATACTTTTTAAATAAATATTTCTATTTTTTCTCGCAAAACAATGAGTGACTTGAATAAAATTCTTTTTAATAAAAAATTTCAATATTTACGGTCAAGAAAAAAATTTACTGTCATTTTTCGGTTTCCCAGTCCAGCGGCTATCCTGCGAATATTTAAATTTGTTTCAACAGTTGAAGTGTAAAGAAAATATATTCGATTTTCCGCTTACAATATAAACGGTGTGTAATTTTTGAGGAACACTCGACTATCCTTTAATCAATAATTAATTCAATCTATTGTTTCTAGTTAGTTGGTTGAATGTGTTAGTTCGTTAATTATGCTTGGAGAACGTACGACATAGCTTGTTCCTAAAACAACAATATAATTAAATCGTAAATTTCACACCACAGGTTGTACGTGCCGAAATCATCAGCTTTTAAATTTTCCTAAATCAATTTTTTGTTACAAATTTTACCTTTCTAATTTGAAAATAGTACTAAAAATCCTTTTCTTTTTTATTTACCATATATTTGTTAATATAATTTATAATTAATAACAATATGAATTTTTTTTATTTGCAGATATTTTACAAGCACGTTACATATCTTACAACATATCGTCAACGATATAAATCAATCATTTGGACCGAAGAAGACTGAAATTTATTGGTAATGTAATAATATTACAACTCGTTGAATTCAAATTGGACAAAATGTTATTATTGTAGAATATTATCATTATTTTCGTAAATCGGGCAAGTGTAATGCAGAAATTAATGTGCGAAAAGCAGGTCATGCATTTAGAAAGTGTGGAACAATGAAGCTTTATCGGATTAAATCATCAATGAAGCTCAACAATTAACAAAGTAGTTTAAGTCCCAGTGTTCAAAATTGAAAAGATTTGTTTTCACTGATTTTGTATTGTTTAAAATGTTATTTTCAATTTAGAGTTTTTATTTTTTCCTCTCATGAATACATTTCAATGCAAAAAAAAAAAATAGGTGAAAACAAAAATCTCGAACAATAAAGAGATAAGATTTCAATTTATTTTCTTTCTGGTTTTCTGTAAGGAAATATTCGGAACAATTATTTAACTTTCTGAAAAATTGAGTAATTGTTATTTTTGGGAATTTTACAGAAAATGCAAATAGTAGCTGTATGGATCACTATCATATTGGTATATTCGAGCAGAGTGCTGGCAGTTGGAGACCAGGCACATTATATTAACCCTTTGTCATCTCAAAGGACAGCGTTCAGCGAAATTGGTTACAGTGAGAAGCGAAGCCATATAACAGAACCAACATGCGAAGAATTAAGAGCCATGTGGAGATACAGTAAACGACAAAGTAGAGCCGCAGAGGCAACCAATGATTTGCCAATGTATCGCGATCCATTTTCTTATAACATGTGGGAGAGTTATCCAAGTCGTTCACATTCATGGCACGGCTATCGAGGTAATTTCATTCAAATAACTTTTTTTTCGTCACTTTTTTCAAAAAAGAAAATTTCCTATACAATTTTTTCATTTTTTTTTCTTTCCACTGTGTTAGAGAAGAAAAAAATAAAAATAGAAAAAAATTTTTGTAGTTGTACCTAATAAAATTAAATTCTTCCAAATTATTTATTATTCATACAAAATACTTTCAAATAAATTCAAATAAAATTTAGATCATTGAAATTTGGCAAAGCTGTTAATTGTTTCAGTTTTTAAAATTATTTTCGAGTTTCAGTTATTTTTAAAAAAATTAAAAAAAAATTGTTAAAAATTTTTCACAAACCTAATTTTTGTAAAACTTCCACCTACATTAAATTATTCAAAATTTCATTTTTTTTTTGTTAAACTCAAATATTTAAAAACTTACTGTTATTTATTTTAATTGAAATTTCAAACAATTTTATTACGCACTGTTAAAAAAATGACAGTCTATGCACATTTTTCAATGGGTAAAATTTAACTTTAGAGGATAGTGCTGCAAAAACTTTTTTTTAATACGTTCATGTCGATTAAAATGCCAAAAAGTTATCAGTTTAAAAACCTTTTAAAATTTAATTATTTCTTAATTCAACAATTCTTCAAATAATAATTAAAAATAATTTTTTAATGTGAGAAAATAAAATCGTAAGAAATATAAAATAGGGTAACCCGGACAGTAGTCAGACACTTTTCAACTTTGAATACCTATGAAACCGTATGAGATGAAAATATTTTATTTGTTTCTAATCTTTTCTAAGGTCATCATAAACAGTTATAATCTTTTGCAATTGTAAACAAAAATTTGTTGTAAACATTCAAAATACTTTTAATGCAAAACCTTTTGAAGTTTAATTATATCTAAAAATTACAACTGCAATTTTAACAAAAGTCCATTATTTTTTAGAATCATTTCTTTTATTGAATTTTTGTTGTCGAATTGAAATTGTTATTAGAAAATCATAACGAGCCAGCGCGAACTAGATCTGGAGGAGTTCCAATTTATGGAAAAGTTATTCATAAAGCCCCTTCCAATGGACGACTTAGAAACGGTATGTCGAAAGCGAAAGCTTTCGAAGAATTGACAAAGACGTATGGAACAGTAAATCGTCAACCACCTACTTCACAGCGCGTATACACCTACAGAATCGGTGGCGGAATGGTTGTTCCACAATCGGGAAATGTGCCTCAGGCAGGAAGCTTTCAACACCTTAAGGAACTAATACTCACGGAACGTGCACGAGAACTACAAGTTAGTAGCAACCTTTTTTCCCCCATTCAAATCCATTCCCTTCAGTAAATGTCGGGCTTTAGAGATTTTTCCCACATTTTTTTTCATTCTTTTCACACATTTTTCAACTATTCTATCGAATTCTCGTATTTTTTAATCAAATCAAATAATCTTTACACAGATTTTTATTATTTTAAATTTAAAACAATTTAATTCTTTTGCGACTAAGAAGAAAGAATAAATAATTTTATGATCCGTATTTCTTCTGAAACAAAGAAATGAGAAGATGTGTGTGTATAAATAATCCAATGATTGTCATAAGAGAAAAAAGGAAAAAAGTTGAAGTAACAGCTGTCAGACAAGGGCCAAAATGAAGAAAGTAATTTTGTAATTTATATTACAAAAGCATCAGTGATTTTATCGCTCTTGAACATGTCAGTTCTGACAATATAATAGGTTTTTTTCTCCATTTTTCAGGAGCAACGTCGAGCTGAAGAAATAGCAGCGCGAGCAGCAGTTTTCAAGGAACGAACAATTGGCGAGCGACAACAGGACGAAAATTTCCTATACCCTTACGAGGGCACGAAAAACGTCAATTACGACTTACATCCATCTCAATATGTTTCCGACGTTAATCTCGGAGAGACACTTCTAGTAAGTCTGTTGTCTATTTTTACTCACATGTTTTATTTTTACGTTAACACTTCATCATTTTTTCTCTACAGAACTAATTAAATATTTTTACATTACAAATATTCGCAAACTTTCTTTCTTTTTTTTCTTTCTAAAGAAAATTATTTTCTTTTAGTAATTTTTTTCAATGAGAAGAAGACATTTTTTTATTTTTTTAAAATAGCAAAAAAAAAAAAACTCTTTGTGATAAGTTGGATTGAAGATTGAATATTAAGATTGTAGTTTATATGGATATCGTCCTTGAGATATGCAAGCACAAATGTATCTTATCAATGACATATTAAATTGAATTGTCTTACACGTATTGAACTTTCATTACAGAAAGACGATCAATATGATCGAGAATATATGTTGCATTAAAAACGAAGTCAGTCTACAAAGAAAAAAAAGAAAACGTTGGCTTTATATAATATTGCTAGAAACTAATCAAGCGTTTTTCTCCAATCAGCCAGAAAAAGACGATATTGGCCTCGACCACTGAAAAATCGCGCTCTATTCAACCAACTGGCGAGTATTATCAATTTACTTAAGAACAAAAAAAAACACTTGTGTTTAGGAAGAGGAAGAGAAATTCAAATAATTGTGAGTATTTAGAAGAAGAAAAAAATTACATACCGCCTTCAAGTCTGCAAAACTATTTTAATAGAAGAAAAGTTCAGATAAATACGAATATTGCTGGACAAAGATTGAAAAAGAAAAAAAACTTTCATTTGCCCTTTCAAAATAATTTTGAAGTGCAAATTCTTCGTTGAGAAATGTTTCAAAAGAGAAAATTGTCAATGATTTTAATTTCAATTGATATATTTTTTTATTCTAGACTAAACAATTTTCTATCGCCGCAAAAAATTTCTTATTTCTTGCGAGGAATAGGGAAAAAGACTTTTGTATTTTTTCCAAAATAAAATTTTCTTTTCAAATATTTTAAAGAAGGAAAATTGTATTTTTTGCATATACTTTATGTTTTTTGGGGTTCAAAATTAAAAATAATTACCATTTTGATAATGAAAAAACCAAATTTGGTTTAACTCTAAAGACATTTTTCAAACGTCAATAATACTATTGGTAATATTTTTCTCTCCAAAAATAAAATAATTTCATATATATTACTGAAAATTGATAATTTTTCAGTATTAACGGAATTAGGGCAAAATAATGAAATTTTATGAATAACGAAAAATATATACGAATTTTCCATTTTCAATAGCCTTTCAAGTAAAAAGTAATTAAAATTGTATTCAAATCTTTCGAAAAAAATGATTTTCCAATATTTATTTATTTTTACTTATTTAAAGATACATATTCAGTTTTCAATATAGAAATATTTTTAAAATAAAATGTTAACTGAATGCCAGATGTACCGGAAATTTTTTAATTTATAAATACAATTAACTTTTTTTTCTAAAATGAAAAAAATGGTAAATTATTAAAAAAATTATTTCCTGGCTAGAAATAACTATTAATATCTTTAAAGTCTATTCAAAATGGTAATAATTTAAATTAAATGTTTTTTCAAAAATCTTTTTAAGACAAAGAATTATTCCTAACCATATCAAATTGATTCATATCAATAAATAATTTAAATTAAATTATATAATTATAATTTTAAAAAATACTTTTATTAGTAAATTTAAAAGAGAGAAAACTTGCATTTGATATATTCTCTAACTTGAATTAAATTGACAATAAGTGTCTCCAAATAATGAGAAAAAGAATTTTTTTTATCTATTACGGACCTTTAGAGGCACATTTTATTTCATAAGTGAATCAGATTATTATTATTATTATTAATGCGATATACACATCGTAGGTGTCATAATAAACTGAATTTTACGCGAGACAATAATTTTTATTATAAAATGTCTATACTGTCGACAATATATTTATTAGTAAAAGCTTATGCGCGTGAATAACGTATACTTATAAATATTATACATATATAAATAAAATGTAAGTTCAGATTTCTGCGAAAATTATTACATTCTGCAATCAGAAATCTTATATATCAATAGGCGTGCGTCGTCAAAATTTTTTTTTTGCATTTAGATGTCGATTGCAGAATGATTGAATCGAGAGATGAAAAATATAAAAGGGTTTTAATTCCTTTTTTTTAATTTATTTTTTATATCATTTTATCGTGTCCTAATTTTTTAGATTTTATTCACTTGTATATATTTTTTCCGTATTATATTTTGTTTTTTCTTTATTAAGTTTGGTTGTCTTTTTGTGAATTTTATTGATTTTTTCTGATATTGTATAGTTTTTGTATTCTTTCGTTACTTATATTTTACTGAATTTCTTTTATTTTCGTCTTTTTCCTTTTTTATCTGTTTTTTACTTTATTTCTCGTAATAATTTATTTATAAATAGCACTTTTTTCTGCTTTTATTAGCGTTTTCTTTAATTTATTTTTGTTATTAATTTATTTTGATTTGAATTTGTTTTTATTCATATTCATTTCAATAATTACAAAAATTCAAATTAATTTTTCCAAGTAATTTATAAACATGATAACAATTCAAATTAAAAGCCTTTGTTATTTTTTTCATTCACAAGAATAGAAAATTTAAAAAGTTACAGCTGACGAAAAGTTTCCTATAAAACAATAATTGATAGGTTTTCAAAAAATAAGAAAAAGAAAGGGAAAAAATGTACTTAATTACGATAAATAATAATTTTCTAGGAATACAAGTGACTTAAATTTTGTCACCAGTATAAGAAAAATAATTTTAAAAAATGCTGAATGTACCTTCTTCTATAGGAATTTTCAATTAATTAATTTTAAGCGCCATGTTCGATATAGAGGATCTTCTTGTTATTACGATTTACAACCGAAAGCAATTTACTTGCATCGTACATATATCACAAAGTCCAAAGAAAAATTTAATTTAAATAACAATTAAGAATTTAAGAACCAATTCTTTGATATTTTATTGAAATAATTTCTGAAAATTTCCTCTGGAAAATGAAAAAATAATTATTAAAGAAACTAATTGTTTACTAATTATTTATTTCATTGAAAGATTTTAGTTTTTTTTATAGAAAATTTTTTGATCGAAAATATCCTGTCGACAATAATTAAATAGATGTGAAATGATCACTGATGGTTCATTATTATAATTGTTATTAATTATTATTAATTTTCGTGTACGTATTTCAAGTTTAAATGTGTCGGACAATAATATCGATTAACATATTATATATAAATTGTTATCGATGATTAAGCCTGATTAAATTAAAAAATATATATAATTATTGATGCAAATATTATATGAGAACTCACGCATCACGCATAGAGAGTAAACGTCATGATATATGTTATATGATGCGTTACATTATTATTATTTTTATTATTATTGTATTATTACATTATTATATTATTATTGTACTAGATAAGATAATGTCTGAAGTAACGAATTATTCGATCATTATTATAATAAATTATAATCGCATAGATACATCTCACTCATGTTTTCGTCTAAACGAAATATTGAATATTGAATGTTCACATTTTCAAGATTTTTGGGAAAAACAAAATGCAATCTATTAATCATGTCGTCCGTTCTTAAAGTGCCAGGATTCTTAATGAAATTTCTTGGGGATCATACGTTTTTTCGTCATAATAATATAATAGTCGTCATCAATCTAGTCAGCTAGGACTACAATTGATTGTTTTCCGAATTAGCTGACTAGGATAAGTGTACCAATTGCTGCGCGTTTATAAAATGAGTAATTATTTATCGCTTAAGAAAATATTAATGTTTAAAAAAATGATGGAAAAATTATTTTGAACAATACTTGATACAATATTGTCTATGAAGATTAACATTAATAAAAAAAATTACTTTAATTATTTAACTTTAAATTCTGCCTAACGCAGAAACTAAAATGCATGTAAAATGAATGTGCTTCAATTGCTGCGGGCAAAGTGACATCTAAATGAATGTAATTTGGACCGCAGAAACTGACGCGCGGCAATTGACACAGCGTGCAGGATTAGACGCTTTTGATATTTTTTTTAATTATTTAATTTTAATTAAATGATCTAATTTTTGTAAAAAATTTCGTAAGAATACAAACAATAAGTTTAATAAATTTTTAATTTAATTTCTTTGATATAAATATTTTTGTTCTATGAAAAAGAAGTCTTGGCTGGAATGCCGCAGAAACTAGTGCACTTACTCTAACAGCAATTGAAAAAAGTGTACAATTTTTTTTATATTTTACACTCTTGATTTCGAAACTTGAAATAATAAATATATAGAAAATAGACTTAGAAAGCGCTCGATAGTTTAAGTAATTAAAAAAAAGTAGTTGCATTTTTATGAAAACCTAAATGCTCTTATTTTTATTAAAACTTAGTTTTGTTAATTTTCGAATTTATCATGATTTTTGAAAAAAGGAAAAATAATTCAGAAAAACGATAAAAGAAGGAAGACTGCAGGGTATATTTTTCTTCAAATGTAAAAATAAAATGATATAGAATATTTTTTGGTCTCTAAATAAATAATCTTCGTGCGAAGATGTAATAATAATTATGAATATACAACATACTTGAGCATACACACACAATTAAGAAGTAAATAAGTAAATATATAAATAATACTATATCTATAAATGAAGGGGAAAAAAGAAATAATTTTTGTATAAGTCACTTACCAATTTATGCAGCAAATATTTGCGTACTACATACACACATACTATACAGAGACATGAATAATATCCAACGTAAACGTGTTCGATCATAATTATATTCAAAACCGTTGTAGTGCCACTCAGTTTGTAACGGGATTCCGGTTAATTACATATGGCCTATTAACGTAAATTGTGTGTCAACTTACATCTTAAGCAAACAAAAGATAATGTTAATAATTATTTCACAAGGTGATTAATAATGTGAATTTACCTAATCAACGTGCGGAGCGAGAGAGAAAACGCTTTTTATATTATAATTATAATTTTTCATTATTATTATTATTATTATTCTTTTCTCTTTAGGTTTATATTCTTAAAATTCTAAAAATGTACTTAACTATAATTTTCAAAAAATGTACTTAGATTTCCAAAAAATGCAGTTTTTTGTAATTTTACTTTTTCGCATTTACTCATTTTTTCTATTTATATATTTTTCTAAAAGGAAAAATAATCATCTTTTTTTGTATTCATGATGTATAAAATTGTTGTAAAAATAGAGAATATTTATCCATTACTATTATTATTTTTATTATTATCAATTAAATATTTTTCGAAACCATAAATTAGATATATAAATAAAAGATGTTTAAATTCTTTTATTTATATTCTTATATTTGTTATTATTGTTATTATTATAATTGTTAAGGATAACAAATTTTTCCTTTGCCGAATAAAAATGTCATTTCTCAACGACAGGACAAAAATTATATCAGGAATGAGCTCTTTAATAGTACAAAAAAATAACAAATTGTGATTTTTATCTCGAATGAAGTATATTTTTTTAACAGAACACAAAATGCATAAAGAAAAAAGGAAAAATCCTGAAAAAAATATTTATAACAATCTCTATAAAATTATTGTTTTTCTTTTTAATTAACAACAAAACAAAAAAAGTATGACACAAATCCAATTTTTTCCACTTACATTTTTTCATAATTTTTTTTTCAACAACTGGATCAGATAGATTTTTCTTTTAATTAAAAATTCAAACTGCAAAAACTGTCACACGTTTGAGACAAAACAATATCTGACATATTGGTTTTACAACAAAAAAAGAAAAAAAAATTTCTGCTTAAAATTTTTCCTTGGAGAAAATTGAAAAAAATTTCATTGTAATTCTTGAAAATTGTGTAAAGATGAAAATTTGAAATTAATGTAGAATATAAATATTCGAATTTGCAGTTTCACAGACTTATAGATTCCTTGGACAATTTTCAGCAGAGATATTATTTTTAGCCGTTGATCTAATACTGATGTACGTCTGTTTTCATATCCGGGCATCAATTGCGTGCGAAATTAAAACCTTATTGCGCTTTAAATACCATTGCATTTTTTATTATATAGAAAAACAAAATTTTTTGAATATACTTTTCTTTTTACTTTCCTTTTTCTTTAGGGAAAAATGGAATCAAAAAATACTAAAGGACTTAATTAAAATTGTTTTCTTCTTTACTGTTAACTTTTATTTTCTTCTCTTACTTTTCGTTTTTTTACCTTTTTTTATTTTTAATTTGTAAATGTTTAGAATTATTTTCAATATTAAATTTTTTTTCTATTAAATAATCGATTTCCAATTCTTTTTCCTACGGATGTCCGTTTTTATTTACACATTCAAAAAATACAGAAGAAAAAAAAATATATATAGCATACAGTAAGCTGAAATATTGACAATAATTAATATTAAATAAACAATAAATTAGTGCGATGATGAAAAATAATAATTAAGATATATTATTGATATTTCGGGGGAAGCATTCTGAATTCTTTTTAAATAAAAAAATAAAAATAATAAAATACTGTCGTGTGTAAAATCTTGTATTCATTAAGTGCTTCGGTAGATTTTGAATCACTATTAAAGGACAAACAGGGAATAGAATACGGAATTTTAAACGAATACTAATAAAGCTATGGAAACGAACAGTTTGAAACGAAA
Source organism: Leptopilina drosophilae (assembly GCA_032873175.1). Lineage (NCBI taxonomy): Eukaryota > Metazoa > Arthropoda > Insecta > Hymenoptera > Figitidae > Leptopilina > Leptopilina drosophilae. Next base: position 24,232,049 of record CM065481.1, read on the forward strand.
GAAAGAAATTTTTCATTTTGAATCAAAAACCACTAAAAGAACTTAATTGAAATATTTTTTATTTTTTTTTTCTGTAAGAATTTCATAATTTTTTAATTAATCTAATAAAAAATAGTTTGAAAATGAAATGAAACTAAAAAATTACGAAATCCAGAAAATAATTTCTTTTCTCTCTCAATTTATTTCAAGATGCTCTGAGGCGTTAATTAATTTATTATAATTAATGAGTTTATAAGTTTGCGATAAAATGCGACAAAAAAATATAAGGTTGCGATAAAAATTGTTCTTGTGTCTAAAAAGAAATTAATCTATAATGTATATGCACCAAGACAATAAAAAATAAAATTTTATTAATGAAGCAATGACTGATATGGCAATATAACATTTTTCGTTATACGTGTGTTAAAATCTAATATATGTATATAAAAAAATGAAAGCAGGAGGATGGGATTGTCCTTTATGAAAAGCGCAATTTGAATGTGAGTGGAATCAGAAAAGAGACTATCTATTATTAAAAAAATAAAAAATTCGGTATTATGCTCCGGATAAGAAAATCCGACTACTAGCAATTCAGAAGAAAGGTACAGAATAATTGGATACAGTGATCGATGCAAGAACATTCATTGTGTATTCAATTCCCTCTCAATCATTGACCTAGATTGTATTTTTTCTTTTAAGAAACATTTCGGTAAATACTCTTTATTTCAATCTCTTCTTTTCAATGTTTCACTGAATATCTTATCGATAATTACTAAATTGACAAAAAAAACTGTTTCTAGTCAAATATATGATTGAAAGTGTTTTTCTGAATTAACAATGGATTTTGGAAGACTTAAAAAATGGAGCAAATAACCAAAGTCAATATTACTAAATAACAAATGGAATTTTATGAATTAATTTAAATTTATATATTATAATAAGATGCTGTGAACTCTAGATGATAAATATGCTTTTTATAGATGTAGATCTTTCATACAAAAATGGCGTTAAAAAATAATTATTTCTACTGACACTAAAAAAATTACAACTCTCATATGTACAATAACAAAATTTAAAAATTGCAATTTTAAAATGCAAAAAATTCATTCAAACCTCTATTGCTTTATTTTTAATATCTTCATATAAGAAAGAAACATTTTACAGAAACTTTTTCCGAGTAAGAATAAAACTGAGAACAATTGACTAGCAAAAGTTGAAGAAACAAAAACTTAAAAAAACAAAAAATTCGAAAAATATCAAATTATTTGAATACTAAAAAAATATCCAAAAATTGCCTTGAGAAAAAAATTCTGTGAAATGTTTAAAAAAAATCAGTAAAAAATGTAATGTGCAAAATTTCTTTACTCAACAGATCTGCTTTCAAAAATAAAAAAAATGAATGTAAATGCAATGCAATTTTTTCAAGAGGTGTTAAAAAAAAGTTTCATAAAAACTAAATCACAAATGGAGAATAAGACTCCATTAGCGGGGAAAAAATATTTCAAAATAATCACGCATTTATGATGTTGTATAGCTGTGTACTCTATTTTTGTTTTTAAAATATATCTATATCATCTTAAAAATTGTCTCCTTCTTATTCACCTAAAAAGATAGTTATTAATTTAAATAATTCTGGAAATTTAAAAAAAAATATTTATTAAGAATAAATGGACAAGAAAGTTCTAAACTTAATTTTGTATTCGATAAAAATTGTAATGAAATAAAAAAAAATTCAGTAAAGTAAGAAATAAAAAATTAATAAAATAATAAACATTAAAAATAAAACAAAACTAAAACTAAAAATAAAAAAAAATAATAAAAAACGCCAATGAAATAAATGGGTCATTCTCCGTAAGATTTTCACTCCAAATTTTTTTTAGATAAAAACAATTTTTTTCTAATATGCTATATGAAAAATAAGTGAATATCTGATTTTTTTATTTTATAAAAATTACAGAAGTTATTATTTTTTTTAATTTAACGTCTTCAGAAGTAGAGGACTTTTGAAATATCTTTTTCTCTGCTATAGCAAAAGGTAAAAAATAATAAAAAATATGTCAATTATTTGTTTTTATTTTTTGAATTCTTCAAATATCTCACGGAGAATGCTCCAAATACAAAAATAAATCAAATGCTAAGAAAGTAAAAAAATTAACAAAATGATAATGATAAAAAATAGATAAAATAAATAGAATAAATAAAGAAAATAATACATAGAAAGATAAATTAATATTAATAAACCAATCTAATTCTATAAGGAATCTAGAAAAATGTTTTTTGAGTCAAATAAAAACTGATTTGAAGTTTTTATTCAATCATTATTATTTTTTTATTTACATTCTTACAGTAATTTTGTTTTTCAATTATGAATAAAATGATGAACAATATTTTAAAATTTATAAAATTGTCTACGCAATCACATCTCTACAATGATTTTTTTTAAATAGAAACTGTAGTTTTTTTTGTAAATATTTACATATAGAGTAAAAAGCTCGATAAATTATAATTTTATTGCACGCATTCTCATTTTTATTTACAGCTATTTTAAATATACAGAAATAATTCTGTTTTTTAAAATAATTTGCACCATCTCTTCCAACTAGGAGCAAAAACATTAATTGTTTTTTCAATATTGTAATCAGTATAGCAAAACTGTGCTTATTGATGTTTGAATAATTATCATTATAACAGAATTTGTCGTTGTTCAAAACACACTTTGAACATTTTTTGTTTCTTTATCAAAAAATCATGAGAAGCAATTAATTATTGTACTATACGGTTAATGTTCAGAGTTTAATAGTAGTGTAGAATATATTTCTATTTATTTATTTATTTGTATGTTTTTATGCTTATTTTGTAAATATTTATATTTCTTTTTTTCTTTTGAAATCATGACTCAAAATCTCTATTCTATTGTTAAAATGTCTATTGGGCCGAAAAAAGAATATTCAATTATTCAAATTCATTTTTTTATTTTGTAAATATATATTTTACTTTTTATTATTTGTAATATTTTTGCTTTCATAATTATATAAATTTTATTTACGAAATTATTTTATTTTCAACGACAATTTTTGTTCTTTCATAATATAATGTTGTGTCATTTTCTTGCGATGTTTTCCATTTTGTAATAATAATCATTTCTACTAATGATTATTATATACTATTTTTAATGATTACTATTAATGACAATAATTAATGACCAGTTTTAACAATGTAAATTAAAAAATTTAGATTTTTAAGTAAAATTACAAAAAAAATTATTTAAAGAAGCTAAAAATTTTTAGAAATATTTTTTGACTCTATTTTATAACAAAAATGTTAAACTTAAAATAACGTAATATATATAATTTAATAATTTGTTAATTATAAATTATTTTTAATTAAAATTAATTAATTTAGAATAACAAGATTGAAATATTCTCTTTTAAAAATTGATAGTAAAACGCTTGATTAGAAGTAAAATTTTAATTTTAATTTACATTTCAAAAATAAAATTTACATTTTAATTTTACTTTTTTAAAATATATATTTTTCGTTTTATAATTCTTATTTTTGATTAATTAATTAAACGTTCTTAATTAATTATAACAAATATTTGTATATTTTGTTTGATTGTATCATTTTGTTGCGAATATTCTAAAAATTCTTTATTATCAACAATAATATTATATTTAATTAATTATCAATTGACGATGAATTAATATAGATATTTGAAATTATTTTAATATATCTTTTTTTTTGTGCAAAACTATTCAGCCCAATAGACATTGACACTTAAATTGAAATGAAGCTTATTTTGCGTGGAATGTAAATTTCCTCTACAGTATTTATTAAGTAGAAAGAATTTTTTCCCCTGTTCTTTTTATAATTATTATTTATATAATATTGTAAAATTGTCTCAAGTCTTTTCCTCATAGTTAGTGAACTTGACAATCATTTATTGCTGAAGACACTATTTAGCAAAATTTATTATAAATTGGGCTCATTGAAAAAAGAAGTGAAATTAATACTTGTTACTCAACTTTTTTTTTACCTGTTTTAAAAAGCTTCTACTGAAATTATCAATATTGTATAATTTTTCTATAATATTGGAGAATCAAGTTTTGTTTTTATCCGATTCTAACGTCTTATTACTACTATTATTGTTATTAGTTTGTTTTCTTAATTAAATTTTATTACGGTGACATTTTTATAATATTCATATTTAAATATCTAATCAGGTTTTATTAAAAAGTTGATTCAGTTCGATCTCTGTTTGATAGAGCCCATTAGAAAAGAAATTTACTCACGTTGCAATTCTCAATGAAAAAAATGAGACATCAACGTTTCGTATAAATATTCATATATACATATTCTATAAGAAGCAGACAAAATCAATTCTAAATTGATTTGTACAGGAAAAACTCTGTTTTCAATAAAAGAGTTTCAATACTGCTCTAAATGTATCTGAAATTAAAACTTACTGTTCATTCAAAAGTTTAATACGATATGTAAGTTAGTAATAAATATTTAATTTTTTATTTTTACTTTATTAAAAAAAAATGTTTTAATTTTTTACTCTATTAAAAATGAAATTACGTTAAAATTATCCTTAGAAATTTAAAATATAAAATAATTTATTATTTTATAATAAATTATTTTTCTAATCCTTGAAGAAATACAAATTTTAATAATAAAGATAAATTTTACTTTTTAAAGTTTTAATATTAGTTAATTAAAAGTAAAATTCATTAGTCTTGGGAGAAATTGTTTTATACTCACAATATTTAGTAGCGTTACGGACACTGACGAAAACTTCTAGTTAATAGAATCGAATGTGTTGGTCAAACACCATTGGACGTTGGTGCATTCGATAAAGGAGGAGGTCGCAATAAATCATGATATTGCATTAATGCTTCCCGTAGTGATCGTGAAACTGGTCCAGATGCAGTGGCAACGGTGCATTCCACCAAACATGGATAAAGGCCAATCAGCTGTTCCCAGACTGATCGTTCAACTGGAAATAATATTTTTTTAATTTCAAATCAATCAAAACATTTTTTTTTTTTTTGACAAAAAAGAAATCAAAAATAAATTTTTCTTCAAAATTTTTGTTTTTAATTTGTTACCTTTATTTGCGGGCGCTTTTTTAAGAGAAACAACAAGAGTAGCAACGGCTTTTAAAACGAAAGAAATCTCTGACAATCTGTATCTAGAACATAGTACGTAATAAATATTTTTTTTCATTAATTTTTATTTTGTTAATTTAATTCTTTTTATTATTTTGTTAGTAGTTAAATTCATTCTTCTGACATTTTTTTAATTACACTATATTTAGTAGCTTATTATTTTTCCTTTTTTTCTATTTAAAATTTATCAATAAAGAAAAAATATTTATTTACAAAAGAAGTGAATTTTTTTCATTTACTTTTGAATCGAAAGAGTAATTTTCTAAATTTATGATAATACCTGGGTAGGGGACATTTGCCACTTCGCTTCTCATCGTCGATGTACCGCTTTAGAACTTCTTGAAACCTGTGAAGAAGAGCCGTGACCGCTAATCTTCCTGCGATTCCTCCCTCGTCTTCAAACAATTTTTCTTTACTCGATTCAAGTTCGTTGCTCAAACCGTCAAGCAATGAAAATTGTAGTAGAGTTTCGAAACACGTCTTTGCGAATTCTTCTCTTAATTTTGGCTCTCCATTTTTCTCTGGAATTTTTTTTTCAAAATAAATGAATAAAAAACTAATTTATCTTCTATTTAATTTAAAATTCGTTTTTACTCAATTTCTCCTCTACCTATATTCGTTGCCGTTGCCGAGTGTATGGAACCCTTATTTAAAAGCATAACGACTCGTAGAATAAATTGATGGGGAATATGTTGTGAGTGAGGTAGCACTTCATCCCGGAGGAGTTCCATGACTTGACAATCCACAGCCTCGTCTGCTTGAATTTCCTCGACTCCTCTCTCCGTATTTAAAGCGCTAAATTAAAAAGAAAACAATTTCATAAAATAAGAGTTAAAACACTCCAAAATTAAATTTATATATTAAAAGTAGAAAAGAAAAGATTGTCATCCGTGCCTTTTTGGAAATAAGAAATCGTCCAAAGTGTCTGCCAATTTTGGCCACATATTTTGAAATGGTTCCGAATTCTTTCGGGCAAGGGGAATTCCAATATGCAAAATGGTAAGAAGATTAGTAATTGCCAATTTCCATGTTGTTTGCGAAGGACATTTATACTTCATAGACAGTGGCAAATGTAGGGCTTCAATAATATGTCGCAATATTTGCCCTTCAATCACTGGTGATTCATGTGCGGTTTTTTGATACAAATTCACTACCATTGATAAGGCTTTTTCTCCAAAAGGCACATAGTTCATTGTCACCCAGTCGGACTATTGAAAAACAAAAATAATCCCATTAAATGAAGACTAGTCATAAAAATAAATTATTACTTCAAATTAGGAAAAATACTATTTTAAAAATATTTCATAAGTATTTAATATTAAAAAATTAAGAATTTAATATGTCCATGAGAAAACTCACAGATACACCTCTCACTTGGGAAATATTTTTTGTCGTAACTTTTCCGTATGTTGGTGCTTCGCAGGACAGTTTTAGGAAATATAAAAGTTGCAGGAAAATTGGACCGATCATCGTTTTTAAATTTTCAGAACTTGTGAGCGCTTCCTAAAAAATAAAATTTACTTTAGTTTAGAAATATGTATTAAAAAGTGAAATATTTTCTAAGTAATTGAAGATGAACCTTCTGTAAAAGTTCCATCGAGTGCAAAATTCCATCCTGAAGTTGAGTGAGAATAGCATCTGGAATTGTAGGTAAAATATAGGGAGTTGACTCTCCATGAACAGGAACAGCAATCGCATTTTTCAAGACAGAACACAATTTTTGTAAATCATTACTCGTGTATCTAAAAATTAAATTAAATTAAATGTAATTTGTATTAACATTTTAATTAAATATGGTAATTAGTAATAATTTAAAGAAATAAAAAAACAATTTATAATTTATAAAAATTATACTTTGGAATAGTTTCACTTACTTGTTCTTAATGTGTTGAAACACTGCTGGGAATATTTGAACCAAAGCGGTGAGAAAAGCTTGCGAGGGAACGTAAAGTTCGACTTCATTTTCCTGAGGTGGACTCGTACTTTCCGTTCCAATACTCAACCAAACTCGCCAAGCAACCAACCATAAAACTTCGGAATCTTCAGAATGCACTGGATCAACATTGTCGGCATTTTTCGGCAAATACAAAATTTCTTGAAACGATTTTAAAGCGGCCAAAGAAACCTCATTATTTTTACTGAGAGCGGAATTTTCGATAAACTCCAGAAGAAGAGACCAAGCGCGTGGAAAATCTCCCAACATTTGTAACAACTGTCGTTTAGTGTTAAAAACACGAGCAACACCACTCAATGTTAAAACCTAAAATGAGAAAAATTTACAATTACATAAATAAAAATTCTTTCTTCCAATGAAAAGAAAATCCATTAAAAATTGCAAGAATAACATTCATCTCAAAGTAGAGGTCTAGTTATTTCAAATTAAATTTTCAAACAAAAATAACATTTCTCTATTTAGTCCTAATTAGAGAATTTCTAACTTCCTTATTTCTTCTATTTCTACATTTTGTTCATTTATATTTCTATATTATGCTTATAGGTATAATTTTAGATTATTTAAAATTTATACCTGAGTTTCAGCCCACTGTTTTTGCGCCGTATTTCTGCTGTGATGAATAAGAATATTACCGCCACTATCGACTTTCTCGTTACTCGCTGAACTCGATAGACATCTGACCTTGTCGAGAAGAGGAAAGAGTACCTGCCAGAGTACAGCTTGCCAGGTCGGTTGATGTAAAAGTCCACCGTGAGCCGAAATTGTCGAAAATAATGTTTGACTGGCAGATTTTCGAACAGCTGGTCTTGAATCCACGCATAGATCGCCTAATTACCGAAAAAGAAAATTTATTAATTTAAACTCCTACAATGTTGTGAATCGATTTAAAAATGAAAAAAATTGAAAGGAATATCATTTAAAAATAGACGAACCTAATCTCGCGTAAAGACACATCCATAATTTATCAAAAGCAGGCATATTCGTTGTCCCAGGAAAATCGGGAAACACATTCGCCAAATCTCCTCGCAATGAGACGCAGAGTTTCTCTTGATTTTGATAGAAGTAATCACTAATGTTCCACTGAAATAAATAAAGCAAAATTTAACATAAAATTAAAATAAAATAAGTTAAAATTTTTTTTAATAATTTGTTCGTAATAATAATTAAATAAATTCCACACCATCAATCCAACTGCGGTAAGGGAAATATTTAATTCCTGTGTTTGAGAACCAAATCTAGCAGCCGTATCGACGCATAAAGGAAGGCAACGCCAAGGCATTACAGGCAAGAAATCCGTGACTACCAACTGAAGACACTGGAAAGCTATGCGAACTAAGTTTTCCCTAAAAAATATTTTATTGGCATAAATTACAAACAGCTTAGTAAATTTCTTATTTTTGTAATGTTCAATTTTCTTCGTGGCTCACCCGTGATGATCAGAAACAGCTCCAATTATTCCAAGCACCAAAGGCCAACCGTGATACAAAGTTTCCCCAGCACCGTGAAGAACTTGTAAAACACATTCCAATTGTCGTTGTCTGACGTCTGCGTGACGAACCGATGACAATTCTGACAAAGGTCCTAAAAGTAACACTTGCAATTTCTGAAACAAAAAATTTGATAAATTTTAATAAAAATCAGATGGAATTTTTTAAATTAATAAATACTATAGATATAAAAATATTATAAATTTATAAAAAATATTAATTATCATTTCAATTGTATTGCAGTCATGTCTAAAAAGAAAATGCAAAATTCTACCTGATTATCACGAAGTGGTTGAGGATATTTATGTTGAAGAGCAGCTTTCACAAGATAGGTAATTGCTTCGACTCCCCATTCTCTCATGCGAATGTGCGGATGCTGACAAACCTCAAGCAAATGATTTGTAAGTGGTCGCCACAAAACTTCCACTCGAGGTAAATTTACAAGTCCAGTCTCCAAAAGTTTTGCCACGGCGAACAATGATGGCTCCTAAAATTCAACGTATGCATTATTATTATTAAAATAAAATTAGTATAAATTAAAATAAGACAAAAAGCTTCCAGAAAGAGGCAGAAGAATTAAAGACAAAAGAGAAATTAAATTGAAAAATTGAAATTTACTCTGTTAGAATATGCCAACTCCATAGCTTCATGGCTCAGTTTACACAGGGCGTCAATTAAATGATGAAGAGCAACATCATCGAGATGTTGACTACTCTCGAATAATCTGCTGAGCATTGCGCTGAGTACCGGTAAATCTGCCATGACAGCCGTTGTTAACATTGCATTCGAATCGGCAGCGGTTTTTCCTGCCTTCAAAGAACCACCCGTCGATGGTTTAAGTCCCAAAATCCAAGCAAGATGTTGAAGAGTCGTCAACACTAAATGCCAAGCAGTTCCCAAAATACTACCATGACAATGCGCCAATAAAAGTAAAGCCCTCATACATTGAAGATTTTTCACTGTCAACATAACTGGTCCTTGTTGAGCTCCTAAAAAATTTAATTTCCATAAATTATCTTTCTTTTTATCCGAAAACTTAAGTTAAAATTCGATATATTCATTTATATCATTTGTAATAGAAATTATTATTATATATTTTTGGGCGAAATTGAAATTTTATTTTAAAGAATTAAACTGCAAAAGTTAATTACATACCAATTGGCAATGAAGCTGTGGGTAAGGGTGTTCCAACGGCAACGACTTGCTGTCGGTAATCAGAATCTCCCATTGATGCGGGATTATATTGTACAGAATCTTGTGGTCGTGCACTGGGAATTCCTTGTGGAGCACTGTAGAGTACAGTGAGAGCATAATGCGGAGGTAATGAAGCTTTGCAAATTGCTGTTATAAAAGCGTCTCGGGGTGTATTCAAATCAAGTAAACCGCACAGTGATGCAAACGTTTGTATTTCTTTGAGAACATTTTCCGTCGCTGATTCATCAGTACTGTAACAAAATTAAATTTTTGTAATATTTGCCGATCGTGTATTAAATAGATTTTTTAAACTTGAAGTTTAATTTAATCTGATTGATGAAAAAGGTACAAAGAAAAGGGTAAAAAAAGCATTGCGGTTACTATTAGCTTTTTAAAACAATAGATGGGAAAAATCTTATCAACTAATACTCATTATCGGACATCACATAATAAATATATATTTATAAACAAACTTTTGTTTTTGAATTAAATATTTACCTAGCATCTATCAAGGGGCTGAGAGCCGCCAGCAAACCACACCAACTTGAATTAATTAATTGAACATGAAGTTTCTTTTCAGCTTCCGTAGGATTATACCGATGCTCTGTATTCTCCTCTCTTGAGCCAATAATTGCCAACGCTATTGAGCGAATTATATCCAACAAACAAGCGTATGCAATACTGATTCCATAACCGTCTGGTATCTGTGGCGGTTCAATTTTATCCAACATATCGAGACTAAAAGAAAAAGAGTGAATAATTAAAGAGAGAAGTTTACAGAATCTAAAAAATATTCTTTTACAACTTACAAATATTTTATCAAACTCAAACAGAGAATAAATTTATATTCATTAATAAAATAATTAGAGTAGAATACTATATAATAGAATAGAAAAGAAAACAATGAATAGAACAGATTAAAATATAAATGATAAAATTTGAATAGAACAAAAGAAAATAAAATGGAATAACAAAAGTTAAAAAGTTGATGACAGAATAAAAATTGTAATGTAATACAAACTATGTAGATTTGGCTTGTCCACTTGGAAACGTGACAACCACGGGCAACCATATTCCTCTGGAATAAAATCCAGGTTGAGGAGATACACCAGGACCAATTGGCATACCGGCTAATAGAGCCGGTGCTGTTGACTGCACAGCCGGTGTTGATGAGCCTGCAAAAAAATTAAACAAAATTAAATTAAGTAAATTAACAATTTATTTATAAAATTAAGAAAAAATTTTCATTTTACCAAAAATCACTTTAATTTTCTAAAAATAATTACGAATAAATATGTAATAGTTGTAATTGAAACATAATTATTAATTGAGTAATAATTAAATAGTTTTTAAGAATAATATTTACGATAAACTCACCCATACTAGACGAGCCGATCATGTGTGGATTCACAAAAAGACTGTGAACGTAAGCACCTAAACTATTAACAATATCTTGAAATATATTAGTTGCGTGTGGTTTAAGATCATAACAATTGCAAAAGCTTGTCAATAAATCGGATTGTACAGTCATTTTGTGTAAAACCTCCAGTGCTAAAGCCCTTTGCCAAACTGGTTTGTCAGGATCAAGAAATTTGACAATTAACGAAAGAAATATTTCACATTCCGTCACCTGTAAAAATTATTGCAAGAAGACCTTAATTAGTATTCAAAATTCTATTTGTTTACTACAAGAAAATAAAATTGTTTCAACTTACCAACAGAGAATGATATTTTTGTATCAAAATGGAAACAACACGTAAAAGTCTCATGCTAATGGGGAAATAAGGTTTGTCAAGAGGTGTTGCTTGTTGAATTGAAGCTGGAACTGAATTTCTATATTTTATATTTGGTGAAAATAGTTTAATAACTAAAGCACAAACTCTTTCCTTCAGTAGAAAACTAAATTCCGGATGCTAGAATAAAGATTTTAATTTAATAATAATTTTAGTCGTCAATTTTAAATAGCATTTAAATTACATCAGAAATTTAATAAAACTATTGTTAGTTATATAATAATTTGTAATAAGCAAAAAAGACAATAATTAGAATAAATCACTAAAATAAATTAATATAAATTTAAAATGGTTTTCTTATTAAAATAACAAATAGACGTACTTTAAAAAATACAGACGAGAAATTAATTAAAACTGATTCCAACAACTCCAGACCAAAAGTTCGGGTCATTTCTGTGATTCCTGTCAACCAATAAGGTTGATCTGCATTCACCAATTGAACTAAATCCTAAAAGGGAAAAAACGGGTTATTAAAAAGTTTTTTAACGACACTTATAAAAAATTTAAATAAAATAAAAAAACGGGGCAAGTACGAGTTGCACACACACACACACACTGAAATGGCGGGTTCCATACACAGCTAATATTTAGATCATTTGGTACAAAAAAAATTATTTTTCAGAAATTTTCTTGTGATCAGACTGTAAAAATACACTAGTATACCAATTTTTAGCTCATTAGATCAAATAATTTAGAAGTTAGGGTAAAAAACGTTTTTTCAAATTTTTTTTAGTTTTTCCTTGACAACACTATGGAATGGTGACTTTTAAATTAAATTAAGAAAAGTAAAAAAAAAATTTTAAAAAAGATTTAAATTTAAAAAACTAACAATTGAATAATAAAAAAAAGTAAAAAATTAATATTTACTGCCTCTTTTTAATTTATTTTTGCTAAAAAAAAGTACCTGGAACATTAGAAAAGCATCGGCAGCACATGGTCTGAGGCCTTTCGGAGGTTGATTTGTTGGTGATTTCAATTCCTCTAAATTAATCTCTTCATTCGAACGCTGTTCAGGATTTTCCTCATCTTCAGCCACGACACGTTCAAATACTAATGACACCAATTGTCTCACAGTTGCACCAGCTGTGTTTATTGTTGTCGAATCTTTAGTGAAATGCAATCGAAAACACAAGACAAGATTCTAAAAAGCAAAACAAAAATTTTAATTTGTTAAAAATCTCTTTAGAGAGAGAGAAAAAGAATAAGATAGAAAAGTATAAAAAACAAAAATAAAAGTATACAAAAAACTTATGAATAAAGAGAGGCCTTATTTCCAAAGAATTTTTCATTTCAATAAACAAAACAATTAATTAGGAAAACGTGTGAAATGAAAGAAAGATTTCAACGTCTATTTTTAAAATATGTAAATGAAAAAATAAAACCTTGGAAACAATTGTAAAGAAGTAGACAATGAAGATATTTTACCCTTGAAAGCGTCTCTCCATGAACGAGTGTATTACTCGTGAGTAACAATGTAACTGTTTGCAGTACTTTTACTTCTTCTGTTCCAGCTTCCATCAACATCCAAAGTGTATCCGTGATGTAACGTGCACCTTTTTGATCCACAGCTTGTTGAGTAATTAATCTTTGCATTACTCCCAAGCAAAACTGCGAGAAAAAAAATAAAAACTTGCAAGAATTAAATTTCTACATAGAAAACATTTTGTGTACATGTAAAAATTCTTCTAGGAATAAATTGTAAAGAAAAGTTGATATACGAACCTTAATAATTTTTACATCTTTACTTTCACAGCCTTGAACCAGGGGATATAAAATCTGATTCACCACGTAATATATTTGACTTCCAGGATTTCCAGATGCGGATCTTAGTTTCGCGATTCCCTCCTCGCATGACTACAATTTTTTTTGAAACATTTAATAAAAAAATTTACATAACTAAATATTTAATAATTTAAAAAAATTCTTTATATTTTAAATTATTAAATTCCACAATTAAATTTTTTTCAACTTTGGCTCTACACCCATACTTTAAGCTAAGGGTATAAAAATTAAATTTAAATATGTAAATTAAAGCTATTTAAATATCAACTTGTTTAAAGTGCTTTAAAAGCAATTTTCTAAAAACTAATTATGCACTTATTTTAAAAAAGATAAACAAAAGTTGACAATTCCAGTGAATAGTAATTTTCTTCAAAAGTCTTGATTTTATAGAATTTTCGGTCTCAAATTGAGAACCTTGAATTTTATTAATTGTATAGGAGAAAAATATAATCGTGTTCTTAATTAAATTAACACAATTACCTCTTTAATTTGCGGATATTTCTTTTTAGTTTCACCAGCAAGTATCTTGAGATCAGATTGAAGAATTTCAAAAAATTTTGTCACTGATTCTTGACCACCACCAACTATTGAGCTTGTCATTGTTGGCAAATTTCTATTCTCTCAATACTTAATTAGCTCATGACACGCGACTAATGTGTAATTAACACTTTGATGATGTATTTTTATCAAAAATTAAATACGTCTTTTATTGGGTGTAACATATACAGCTTTTAATCATTTTCGTATAGATGAGTTGGCATTAACTCTACCAAATTGCATATCGATGCAACAACAATTTTCCATTCATTTAATCAAGCAGGATATAATCAATTATCAATTTCCCTGAATTCTTCTTTCTTTAACAAAATCATCAATTTTTATAAAAAAAAAGTTTTTTCACAATTTTAACCACTTTATTTCACCATACACAATTAAATCAAGCACACCTTCTGACAGCGGATGTTGTCATTATTGTCTTGTCTCTTCCTTGTCAGTTTTCAAGTTTTTTACTTTTGGGTCCTAAAACCCTATATTATTATTTTATTATTAATTGTATTAATAATTAAATTCACAAGATTTATTGAAAATAGGGAAAAATAGGAAAATTAGTAATATTTTTCACGAGGGAGTGAATTATGACATTACTCTAAGAGCACGACTGCCAGGATTATTAAAAGTTTCTTTGAGGTTATGTAAGAGTCTTAAAGAACTTATTGATTTTCATTCTTCCTATATCAATGTTATTATCAAAACTTCTTATTTTTATTATATTGAATATCTTTCAGAACCTTTATCAATTACATTTCAATTTTAATAGATAATATAAAGACAGCAAATGTTTACGTGTTGACGTGGTGACGGTTATAACGCAACTGAACGTAATTGACGTAACTTGCGGTCGGGAATGAATTGTAGAAATCGTAAGAAATGGTAAGAACTGTCACTTTGCGGAACTGTCAACTGTCAGTTGATTAAATTTCATGTGCAGATTCTATAATTAATGCGTGATAAACGATAAAATTTGAGACTAACCGTCAAAATCTGAAAATCGGTACATATCAGAATGTATTCAATTTACTTCTTTATGGGAAATTGTTCATAACATCTTTTCTAACCTATAAATGAAGTGTTGAGAGAAGTTTATTCTCTTCGGTTCAAGAAGGTTTAATAAATATTTCGAATAATGTTGATAGTTTCGTAAAATTATTTTATTTTATTACGCTATATAGAAAATGTTTAAAATTTATCGGCTGATATGAAAGATTTATGACAGATTAAATAAAAATGGCTGAGAATGGATCTGTGGACATTGGATCTCTTGAAAATTTAACAGCAGAAGCAATTAATTTGGAAATTGAAGAGGTACTTGAATTATAAATTACTGTCAAATATTTATCTATTCGCAGATTAAACATCATATTTTCCTATCCTTTTTAGTTTAAATGGTTATTTTTATTAGTTCATGAATTTGAATCAACCGATTTAACAATCACTAATAATCTTTATTTATCTTAAAGAGAGAAAATTTATTATATTTATTAATTTAATGAAATTAATGATTGATGATTTTGATTATTTTCTTAATTTATGTATAAATAAATTGAAAATCGTATTCATTGGGATTTTTCCAGCTTGATGATGCGGAATATGCAATACCAGTTGTGGAGGAACTACCCTCCTTAGAAAGTATTCTGACAGAGCCAGATTGTGCTTCACTTTCGGGAACAGATGATGATATTGGTGCAGCGTCTATTGATAAATTGGGTGGAAGTGAAACAGCGAGTGTTGGAAGCCTATTATCATTAAATTCTCTCAGTAAGCAAAGAACGACACAAACACCGGCTTCAGGAGCAATATTGAGACACGTGATTCTCAAGGGGATTTGTGCTCAAATTACGTCTGCTTCAGTACGTAGATTTTATTTACAATATCAATTAACAATTACAATTTTGAAATCGAAAGAATTATGGGAGAAGAAAAAATAATAATTCTTTATTACGAATTATTTAAAAGGAGAGAAATTCTGAAAATATTAAAAATTGAAAGAATATTTTTATTTAATGAGGAAAATTTCATTTCTTCTTCAGGAAAGAATAAATGCCGGTTTGGCGAGTGCAGTGGCAGCTGGGGGAAATATGTTGGTTATTGGAACGAGTCACGGTCTTGTTTTGGGTTTCGATTCAACGCAAACCTTAAGATGGTGTGATCAAGAAGCAAGACATCAGGGATCAGTTTCTGCTTTGGGTTTCAATCATGACGGGAGTCGATTGTTGGCTGGTTTCGCGAAGGGATATATTCTCATGATCGACAGTAGTAATGGCAAAGTTTTGCGAACACTTACCGACGTTCATCCACCAGGAACTGCCGTATTGCATGTTAAAGTACGTCTTACAAATTTTTTTTCAATATAGATACTTCGGGGTAATTTTGTTTCGATTTAATTACTTTTGGAGGTGATTTTGTCTCAATTTATGTACTCGGAAATAATTCCTGTCTTTCTAATGAAGTTCACAGATTCTCCGAAATTGGCCCTTTGCAGTGATAGTGGCGGTTCGGTGTTCGAATTGAATTTCACAAGAGTTATGGGTGTGCGAGGATGTGACAGTAAACTTTTGTTTAGCGGAGCTAGAGGAGAAGTTTGTACATTCGAACCTTTACTTCTCAACGATTTGCCAACGCACCCACTGAAGAATTATACACTCGTTGCAATGGCTACTTTATCAAAGGTACATTTAATATTAATTCATCTTGTGCTTATCAATTTATTTTTACAATTTTAAGTTTTGTTTCTTTATTTGAACATTTACATTCTTATCTACAGTATAATAATATTAGTCTTTATCTTTCTTTATTTATTTTGTTTGTTCTTTTCTTTCTTGTTAATTTGTTCTCTTAATATTTACCTTTAATGTCTG
Source organism: Leptopilina drosophilae (assembly GCA_032873175.1). Taxonomy (NCBI): domain Eukaryota; kingdom Metazoa; phylum Arthropoda; class Insecta; order Hymenoptera; family Figitidae; genus Leptopilina; species Leptopilina drosophilae. The sequence goes on from CM065481.1 coordinate 24,248,825, forward strand.
TCGTTATGTTAATATTTATGAAATGTGCCTTTCAGGTGATAGTCGTTTGCATAAGACCAAGAATGAGAATTGTCCTCTGTCAAGCTTTAACCGGTCCTGCCTTTGCGCCTCCACAAGTTTCTTGGCAATTAGTCGTTATTCAAGCTGCAAATGCGAGTCGGGTTATCGATCCAGTTTTGGCTCTGGGTCGAGATTCGGTTGTTAATTTTTATCAGGTACGTTCTACACACCTTCCGTAATTCTTTTTCACAAGCCATTAGACTAATCATAAAAGAATTCGTAATCTTTTGTGTGAATTTGATTTTTTTTACAATTACATTTTTGTATTTTGTTTTTATTGACAGGTGTGTACAGAATATGAGACGAATTTATACAGAATAAAATTGACACCACTTCGTAAAGTCGTACTTCCGTATACAATGAGTAATCTTCGATGGCTCAATGCAAGATCTCTAATAATATTAGATATTCAAGAAAGACTGCATTTATTGGATGTGAGAACGCAGGATAATTTAGAAACTCTAGACGTCAGTTGTGTTGGTATTTCATATGCGTCGAGTCACTTCAAAGGTTTAACGACCGGAGGAAATGTTTCCAAGGTAGGAATTTTTTGAGACATCAAGAAAAATCGTTTCTAAGAAAACGAACTAATAAAATTTTCTTTCCAGGCAATGTCGATGGCTGGTGAGCGAGCGTGTTACAACACGGTTGTCACTTTCGGAAGTCAACTTCTTCTTTTAGGAACAAAAAGTCTTCACGCTGTTTGTATAAGAACCTGGATGGAAAGATTGCGTCATTTAACTTTACAGGTAATTGAAACATTCTTCCTTTCATTATAATAATTTAATTAATCAACTATTTTGATAATATGATAATATTACCTTCTACTTTCAGAGGCGATTTCCGGAGGCATTGGCACTGGGACTCTCGTTCTATCAAGATAAAGGAAAAGCTGTCGTTGGTTTACGTGGTTCGAAGCAGCGTCGTAAACAAATAGCGAGAGACAAAGTTTGTCAGGTTCTTATTCAATATATGGACGAATTGAATAATTTATTAGCCAGTGAAGCCACTGGTTCGGAAATTGTTTCCACATGCGTCGATTATTGTGTTCAACTTGAAAATACCGAATTGCTCTTTGGACATCTATGGGATCTTGTTTCGGAGTCGGAAAATCTTCAAGCAACCTATCTTCGTGCTTTGGAATCGCCTTTACTTGAAGGAAGTATGCCACCGACACTTCCACCTTTTATTGCCCAACATTTTGTCACACTCTACGAACAGGAGAATCGATTGAATTCTCTTCAGTCAGTTGTCATTTTACTCAAGGTCGATTGCCTCGACATCCATCAAGTAAGTACAAAATTTACAATCTTACGATTGTTTCAACCGCAAAGGAAAAATTTTGTCTTTACTGAATAATATTGATCAATAATGAATAAATGAAAATTCCTTAGGTAACAACAGTTTGTCGTAATAGAGCACTGTGGGAAGCTTTGATACATTTACAAACAACAGCCCTCGGCGATTTTACAGCTCCAATTCATCAGCTCGTGCCCGTCCTTCAAAATCAGCTCACCAATGAAAAAGAATCACAATCACGTGAATGTATCACACTCGGTAATGCTCTTCTAGTTTATTGCAGCTGTTGTCTGGCGGGTCGTGATTTTCCCAAAGGCGAACTACCCGACGATTTGCCGAAGCGTGTGAAAGCCGATGTTTTACGTGCCCTACTCTCACAACACTCAAGTCTCGCCAATGATTCAGAACGACAATATCCGTATTTAAGAACATTTTTGAAATTTGACGTCAAAGGATTCCTCGACGTTATTGCAATGGCTTTTCAAGAACCCGAATTCACCACCGAAATGGGATTGCGACAAAGACAGAGAATTGTCGATATTCTACTAACTATTGTGATGCCAAGTACACCGCTAAGTGCAAATAATCCTGATTATTTAATGGACGAGCAAAAAGTAATTGTTCTTATTTTTATTGTCAATGAAGTTGCGGAGAATATGGTGAGTCTCGAGGGAAGTGTTTTGAATAGAATTGTAGAAATTCTCGCCAGTGGTTCGGAACAAATTAGTTTGAGGGATCATCGTTATGAGAAGGAGAATGCTATTCTTCAGTTGATACATTCCAGGAAATTGACGAATATGTCGGATAACACTCTGTTACATTTGTCGCAGAGAGCAAACTTGTAGGCTCTGTTTTAAATCTATATTAATAATCTAATTCCGGTATTTTAGAAAATTCCTAATCTCCTTTTATTTCAGTTTACGAATTTGTGAACTGCTTTACACTGACAGAGAAGAATGGTCATCGGTGATACGATGCCTAATTGCAGATCCGTCCAGGCATCATGATATTTGGACTCGTTTACAATCACTGCCAGTCACGATTCTTTATAGTATTTTAATAACGCACGTTACATCACTTGTTGAAATCGATGCGAGTCAATTGGCTATTATAATAGCAAATCGTGTGCCAACTAAATTGAACAAAATTCTCGATAAAATTGAGAGTAATTCGTTGCTGAAATATTCACTTTTAGCAGCTCTTTTTCAATTGGTGCAATTTAAGGAGGAGGAGGAGAGTAAACTTGAATTGTCAGCTGAAATTTTAGAAAATTATTTAGCCTTAATGTGCCAAGTTGAACCGGAATATGTAAGACATTCTGAATTCTGAATTTTCAATTTACAATTTATCGTTTCAAATTTAATTTAAAAGAACAAAATTGAATAAAATTCTTCTTTTTATCAAGGTTACTAGTCATCTGCAGGGATCTCACGGTTGTCGATTGGACGAGGCTCTGAAAATAGTACAAACGATGAATCACAAAGATGCTGAAGCTATAATGCTGGAGAAACTTGGAAATTACGAGGAGGCATTTAATTTACTGTTAAAGAGACTGGAAGAAAGTTTATCTCTGGTAATGAATTTTTACTCTCTCGCAATTGTAAAAAGTGGTAAAAGTGTTTTGTAAATCTTTTTTGTTTTTGGATTTAAGTAGAATTATCGATTTTAATTGAGATTAAAATTCTTCTTTCCTAGTGTTATCAAACAAATGTTTCTGATGTTAATGCTGTTCAAGTAACAACACAATTGGCTGCTTTGTGCCGAAGATCAGCGGGAACTCTTGATTGGATGCCTCTTGTCGAAACTGTACTTCATCAACATTCCGATAATAATGTTCAAAAAGGTATTTAAATTTTTTATCGGCTGTGTAAATAATTAAGTCTTTTTTCTCTTCTTTTCTATCTTTTTCTTTCTACTGTGCGTATTTTAAATATGATATTTCAAATTTTATCTTATTATAGCTGAAATGTTAAGGGGAAAATTGTTAAAAATTGTCTTGGAATCTTTGAGCGGTACGACAGCTTTGTCGACAGTTTTGGAGCAAATTTTAAAACATCCTCTGGCCACTAGTGGAACAATCGGTGATATTAGACAATTACTAACTAGTGTTCTGACGCATTCGAGATACGAGCAAACTTTAGTGGAAACTACGTCAAGGCTTGTCAGTCTGGAAATTCATGAAGCCCTTAAAGAAACTCTAAGGTAAAAATAAATCTTTTTACTTTACTTTATACACACTCTCTCTCTCTCTCTCGCTTGTAATAAATTGAGACTTTCTTAATTTCAGGAACAGTGGAAGGGGTTGCTCGAGTGAATCGCTAATTTGTCCCATATGCAGACAAAAATTCGCCAATTGTACAGAATATGTGGTGATTTTTGGATGCGGTCATGGTTATCACGTTGAATGCTTATCTGAATCAAAAGTCTGCTATAAATGTTTAAATACAAAAGGCTGGACCCACAAGCCGTTGAATTTCGCAATACCAACGCATCGACCACCGGTAATTAGAAAATTAAATTTAAATAATCAATGTCTTCGAAAAGTGATACCATAAGAAGCAAATTAATTATTTTAGATGTACTTGTTTGCTTCTTAGGTCTATTTTGTTCAGAGCGCGCCATAAATTAAATTTAAACCAGAAAATTAAATACTTTTTCTTTTTAACTTCCAGGAAAGACGTCAATTACAGCCACCTAAATTTATGCAAAACAAGGACACATCCTTGAGATTAGCGCCTCCAGTTCCTTGGCCGGATCTGGAAGGCATTTTTTAATCTAGTCCCACAATGTAAAAAAAAGAACTGTTCATTATTTTATGAGAAAATGAAGATATAATATTAAAAATTTCAATAAGCTTACACATGTATATTACGTATACATTGAGAGCATTAATAGTTTAGAAATATTTATTTTTAATTTCTATCAGAATATATATTATTATATATATATATATACATATATATATATATTATAAAAAGAAAAATATTTTATCAAGACAGGAGTAAATATTGCGAAAGAATATTTAGAAAGAAGTATTTTCCTCTGCCTTTCAGAAATTTATATCAATATAAGAGATATTTATCGTCAGTGGAATTATAATTTATTTACAATCAATAATTATACGATACAATAATAATAATAATGACCCACAGTTATTCTTTAATGTTAAAAAATAGTGAAATATCAAAGAAAATCAATATTATATTACTCACTGTTTCTTCAAAATGTTAATTTTCTCCTGTTTGATTCTCAATACTCTTGAATCATATGTATTTATAAACATTGTAAATTATTACTTATAAATATGTATATTTTTTAAAAAAAGAATTTTTGTCTTTACTTGCACAATCGTACTAAAGAAAACCCAGAAAACTTAGGATTATTTTTCAAAAATAAAAATTTATTTTTCTATACACAAACTGCATAAACTTTACAAAATACTTTCTTCACTGAACATAGAATACGTAGACAATGCACAAAACTTCAACACTTTAAATTAAAGTCTTTTTTCTCAAGTCTTGTAAATAAATAACATTTTTCTTTATTTAATAATAATCATAAATAATTTAAAGGACTGTCAACTTTTTTTTAACTACTTTAGTTATAAAAACTGGTCTCTTTGGTTTATTTGTTTTTAAAACAAATTCAGGTTCTATTGGCTTATAGCCAAGAAGTTCGCCTGTTAATAATTGTGAAACATAAGAGAAAACTGAGTGTTCGTCGCTTTTCGAATTTAATGGAATAAATTCATTACTGTTAACGAAATTCATTATCGATGAAATGAAATTATTTACATGCGGAGTTAATTCACGGATTGGCATCATTGACTGAACCTTTTTTTATGACAAAAGAAAAAATGTAAATTAAAAATAATTTAAAAATTAAATCAAATTGAAACAAAGAAATACTAAATTGAATTAAAAATATTAATTTAAGTAAAATTAAAGAATTAGTCAAAAACAATTAAAAGAACCATATACAAATTAAGTGGCTCGGAATGATTACCCTTTAGATTAAAACAATTAAATTTGCTGGAGCAAATTTGTTTTTAAAATCTAAAGTTTAATTCAATCCAGAACTAGGAAAAAAAAATTGTTAAAAATTGTTATCAAGAAAAATTACCTTCTGATCATAGATTGCAATGTTGTTTACCAATTGATAAATTTCTTTCCAAATATAATAACCTTTCTCAATACATTGTTGATTACAATGGCATATTGAAAATTGTAACAGCAATTTAATTTCATCAGCATCAATTCGAATTTTCTTTAAAACTGTTCGGGAAGATATTCGAATTCTATAGTAATTCAAGTTTTCCTGTAAAGAAATCGAATAAAAAAATTGAAGGAGATAGAAATAGAATATAGCAAACAAAACTGAGGCTAAAATATTATATTTAATAAATGAAGTATTATACCTCTTTCTTTATTTGTTGCCATCGTGAAGAAATATTTTCCACAAAATGCTTTAAATCATTATTAACGCAAAAATGAGTATTTGCTAAACTGGTAAGTGATTCAATTTTATTAGTCAATTCGTTCGAAATTTCATTGAATTCCTTAAGTTCCTCGCATAATTCGTTGTGGATATTTTCAATATTTAATTCCTCCAATTGAACGTTTATAAGCTATAGAAAAATGTATTTACTTTTATTTACCACATAATAAATAATTTATTTAATCACATATTTTATTGACTTAATAAATATTAACATTTATTACATAAAATAAATATAATTATATTAGAATTAATTCAAAAAAATTTCAAAACAGCACACGAACTTGTGTTCTCATAATTGACAAAATAGAAAAACGATTAAATGTAACTTACAATTTTTTCAATTCTTTCTAAAAGTTTCGTGCACGAGAATTCATAATCATCTTTGTTTATTGGTGCACAATAATCAAAAAATGGACTTTTTTTCCACAATTCTTCCAAATCTGAAACGTCCATCGTGCCTTTTAATATAACGTACAAATCAAAACAATGGAATGTCTGGTGAAAAAATGTGTTACCTTCATTTGACATTGCAGAACACAATAGACAAGTATAGTAAACAAAAGGTGAAATTAGAATTTATAGAAAAATTAAAATAAAATAATAATTATAATATAGTAAAGTATATTTAAAAAATAGTATAGTTTAGTTATAATTCATTACGTTATCTACAATTAATTCAGTATTTTCTCATTATTTTAATATTGGTGCAGTATTACAAAAATGGTAACGTTGAGGAAGTTTGAGTAAAATTGATGATTATTTTTTGAATAATTAGATTTAAAAAAATCGAATAAAACAAGTACTTTTTAATTGTTGGAAAAATAAAATTTTAGTATCTTTGAATTTCAAAGAAGAAGAAAATAAAAAACTGTGTAATCATTGAGGAAATTTGGTAAATTATTTTTGTAATAATTAGATTTTTTCCAACAATGAGGAATTTCTAGTAAAGTTAGTAAATTATTTTTGAAATAATTCCTTACTTTGCAATAATTAGATTTCCTTCATCAATTTCGAGTAAAAAATATTTTTTAACTTTTGAAAAAATAAACTTAAGAATGTCTATTGAATTTTACAAAAAAGAAGAAATGAAAATTGTATTCAGTAAAGAAATTTGAGTAAAATTGGTAAATTCCAGTGAGCAAATGAAATAAATACTTTCTCTTAAATTTCTTTTATTTTTATTGAATATATTTTTTTAATTTTATAGCAAATATGCGGACATACATACATTAATACAGGCGTCGATTTACTGAAGACAGCTCTGCTATGTATGCAAATCAAGTCAGACGTCGATTACATTACTTATAATGTTGATGTTTAATGTCTAGCTATTCTTTTTTTTTATACTTCGTATGTCTAACTTTTTGGCTAGTATTAATTTATAGAATAATATAACGAGGTATTATAAATCGGAGCAGACTATGAATAAGAAACTTATCACCGTCTCCATAGTACTTGCTTCAACAATTAATTAATTTACATTCTCTTTCTCTCTTTCTCTCGCTTTCTTTCTATCTCTTCAATAAAAATTTCATTCTCATTTCGCCAAATATAAGAATTGGTCTTACAATTAATAAACTTAAATTAATTCCTTGAATGGCTTCTTATTTTACCGGGCATTTAATTATTTACTCATTCTCGCATACATTTTTTTTAAAATCCATTAATTGATTAATCAATAAAGAGTCACGGTATTCGATGATCTTTCAAAAAAATATTCTGCGAATATACAACGAGACCCTTGGAAATATACAAGTTTAATTATAATCGACAACTCGCGGTTGTATATATATATTTTTTTTCAATCGATTAACTATATAGCCGTTCGATCAGTATAAGTATAGAACTATACTTTTCTGTTTTTGTAACTATAAATCTGGGAATCGAGTATCATAATTTTTATATTGCTATAAAATGAAGGAGGACGGATCGCATTTCTTTTTTTTTGCGGAAAAACCGATCATACAAGGAACTTTTATTGATAGTTTATTATAAATTATATCCCGTTGGTAAAATTAAAAAATTATGTTCATTAATTAAATAAAAGAAACACGACAATTCCCCCTAAACTTTGTTTTTTAGACGATCAAATTAGTCTAAAAAGGTTTATTTCCCTCTCCTACTCTCTGTCTTTCTATCTCTTTTTACATATCCTCAATTAGAAGACAAAGAAAAGAATGTCTCTTTAATAAATTAGATCATTTTCATTTTCTTTAATCTAATTATGAGAATAGAGTGTATTTTTTTTTGCAGTCAAAACGTGTCAATAATCTGAGAAAGTGTTCAATTTACTCGAAATGCAACGTTTGCTGCGATTTTTACATTCTCATTTTTCTTCTTTTTATTATTAAATTCTCATTATTGAATCGAGAATATTCAATGATTTGAAATAAAAAGCAATTGAATGTCAAAATTGAATTCGCATTTCACTGCATTTTCTTCTTCTATCTGCGTTGCCAGTGATTGCGATTTTGACTTTGATGGTATCTATGATAACTCGGCCTACTGTTGTATCGTGCTCTATTGTGAGAGGAAGAATTGTAATAACTTCTTCGTTGATAACCCATTGGACGTTGTCCGCCTTTGACATTTTGATAATCTTGAAATGGATTGAAACGATTATCATAATCACGATTCATTTTCATTTTCTTCGTGCGACCTCTATCAATTTCTTCGTCATCAGGATCCAAATGACGTTTTCTCTCTTGTCGTCTCTCGTCATCAACTTCTCGATCTAATCTTGATCTTCCCCCATTCCAATTCGTTACTGAAAAATAAAATCAAACTTATTTTCCTATCCAGTATTTGTTTTTTGAACGAAAAATAGAAAAGAAAGTGACAATATTTTAATTAACTTTTAAGTACTTTTTATTGAATTTCAATAATTAATGGACAAAAATCGTTTTATAATTTTCTATAATCTCTTTGTAATTAATTTAGAATTGAACAAAATTTTTTAGAAATTAATACCTTTAAATAATGTAGAATTGTGAATTTCTTTCAACAACAAAAAAAGACAAACAGCAAACTAAATGAGCGTGAGAATAGAATAATTCAGAAAATGAGTAACCAAATAAAATAAATAAGATTCAATGAGATTTTTATGATAATTTATCAATGTTTTCTCCCGTTTGGTATTTGTTTTTAATCTTGAATATGATTGTTGACAATTTTCATTTTTTTGTGAGAATTCATTAACGTAAATATCTCCCAAATGTGTGATTCGTTTTCTATCCACGCATTTTTTTCTTTGTCTGGCGATGGAAATGTCATGAATTAAAGTTTTCATTGGACGTGCATTTAAAATAATTTTGAAAGTAACATCTATTTTTTTATTCATGTACTGACCGGAATTACTTCCATAACCACGATGTGATGTCTTCAGTAAATGTGACACTGTTTCGGAACGATTCGTTCCATTAAAGTCACGGAATGCCGCGGCATTTGGAGTTGAATTGTAACTGAATTTCCCACTATCTTCACTGAAATGACAAGAAAAAATAAAAATTATTTTAAGAAAGAAAAAAACGAGGGAGAGAAAGAATAAAATATGAAAGTATTTTCTCACCGATTATTATCAGTAACGGACCACCCATTCGGAATTGCCGTTGAAGACGGTGCTTGAGTATCCTTCGAAACTTGCCAACCATTACTGCTAGCCGCCAAAGGTCCATCCTCATTGTTCTTTCCTTTCGTCGGACTAAACCATTTTTCCTTGCCACAATTTTCCATTTTTCCGTTACTATCGAATTTTCCATTTTGATGATGTTTGGGAGATGAGTTTTGATGATTCTTAATTCCATTTCCATTACTGTTATTTTGTTGTTTAACTGAATGATTAACTCCATTATGCATTGTCTTTGAGAATGGAGTGAAACCATTGCCGTTCGACTTGAACGTTTCTTTTGAATTCGTTCCAGCTTTAATTGGCGATTCGTTTTTCGTAGTGAGGACTTTTTGCATATTTCCAGTATTAAACGGATTTGGTTTTAAATTGTTAGTATTCTCGTTAGTTTGTGATTTCGTTGTAGTAACAGAATTCTCATCATCGTCACTTGAACCATCGTATGGCACCAAACTACTGCCATTCAATACTTTTCCATTTTTCGTGTGTAATACTAATCGTGGTTGTGATTTTTCCTGTATTTTTTGAGGTAATAATGGACCGATGAAATTTGAATTCTTCTGGCCATTGATGTGAAGACCATTGCTCTTCTGTGGTGATTGACAATTAATTGTTGATGAGGACGAGGAACTAACGAGTTCCTTGTGTTTTGGACTATTGTTGTCGAAACCATTTTGTGTGGCAATACCAGAAGTTGAGGGTTTTGGAAGTTTGTCGGCATTATTTGTTGTAATGGGCAAGAAATTCTTGGATGTTAATATTCCGTTTAACTTGATACTTTGATGGTTATTTAAATGATTGTGACTCTCTGGTTCCATTTCGAATATCATTATGTAAGCGTTTGTATTCAATACTGTGGTTAAGCTTATTTGACGAACTGACGAATCATCGAAAGTGTAATATTTTCCGGACGATACTTGGGCAACGGCTGTATAATGACCGCAATTAACTGTGGGTCCCATGTGTGTTATCATTGACGTTAATTTGTAATTTAATTTTTTCGATGGCTCTCCTTTTTCACGCCACAAATACGGACCCATGTCGACTGTTTGCTTGAAGCCGATGTTCTTTAAATTTTTACTACCCACGTGACTGAAACGTTTCAGCTGCACACAAAGCACTTTTGGTGGTCTTTGTAAACTAAATTGTTTAGTGGCAGGAACTCTTCGCTTGCAAGCTTCACATTTATAGTCATTGTTATCTAAATGCTCTTGACTAAAGTAACTGGAAAGCGCTTCATCTAAGGTGTTCGCTTTCCGAATGTCCACTAATAAGTCCTGAAATTAATGTTTTTGTAAATAATTTCATTCTTTAATTTCAATTGCTTTAAATATATTTTGTTCTAAAATTAGTACCTGAAAATGGGAAAATGTTGTTGATATATGATCGCACTCGAGGCACTTGACTTCTGTGCGAATATAACCGCCAAAAATTTGATTCACAGGTGTCGTTTCCTTTGAATAATTATCTAATTTTGTTGCTTTATTTCTTATCAAGTAGGCTTTCTCCATTCCCTCCAATAAATAACGTAAAAATTCGTGAGCATCTTCTTGGTCTCCCGGTGACATTGTTTTACAAATTACTGCAACATAAGAATTTTGCGATTAAATAAAATTCTTTCTTTTAATGAAAGAATTCCATAAAATATGAAACATAATGATTACTCACGTTTTAGTTTGCTATAAATGCAAAAAGGTTTAATTGCATCTCCCGTTTTTTGATGGCTGTATTTTAAAGTCTTCGCCATGGAACAAGTAAGGCACTCCCCTCCATCTGGAATAGAAGAAGTTAAATAGAAATAAAAATAAAAGGATAATTCCTGTTTGGAAAATAGGATGAAAGTAGAAAAAACTTACCATTCTGATCACAACCTGAGCCATGGTGACTATCGGATAATAGCCAATTAACGAGAGCTGGAACGTGAAAAAGAGCCTGCAACGTGCTATTTAAATAGCAGGTGTTACCGACATTTATCATTCCAGCGCCAACTGGAAAATTGTCTTTCCATCCTAGAACAATTTTATTTGGTGGATACAAAACATGTTTGGCTCCCGGTAAAGTAGGTTCAGTCTTTCTGGCGTTCGTTCGCTTTGAACATGAGGCACCCTCTTTCATATTTCCACTATCCGCAATTTCCGTATTGTGAGTATAAAATGTCGCAATTTTCAATTTGATCGGATCAAGTCCTTCTCTAGATTTACAAGTTTGTGCCTCCTTTTCGTACTCAATACTACTTTCCGCAATTCGTGAAATACTGTCAGCTATGGTAATCGACAGGTCGTCCGATTTAGACTGACTCTCCAAACTGTTGCGGAGGACCACAGCGACAGGATCGCAAATACTAACAGCAGGCATCACTATCCTCTTTTTTAGACTTCTTAATAAATTACTCACTAATCTGCAATAGAAAACAATTTTTTAATACTTTACACAAAAACCTTTTTTTTAATATTCAATTTTGTATTAACCAATAACTGAAGCATTTATCGTAATTACGAGTAAAGCAATTAACGAAATTGGAATTTATACCAAAAATCAAAGTTCAGCAATATTGTATGTATATTTCAAGAAAATGACAAGTATTTACATAACCTAGTTTTTGCAAAACACATGGTGATTTAAATGAACATGTCAATATTATTGAAAAACAATCATACAGAGCAAATTAAATATTACCCAAATTATCAATATAAACCACTATAAGTAAATGCTATTTTACCAAAAAAAACACTGAAAACTGAATAATTCCAAATCATGGAAATATGACCTTCAAATAAGTAAAATGTCGATAATTGGATATGTGAAACAATAAAAGTAAAGTATAAAGAGACAAAATGTCGAGACAAAAACAACTTGAAATGAAGACTCCCGTGAAGAATATGCAATACTGTTTTTGAGAGAAAAAAAAATTGGGGCATGTGTGTAAAGAACACGCGGCATGCCCGAGAAAGCAGACACCGCGCCAACTTTATTCATTGTTTACCTTCTCTTTTATGATACACAATCACCATCATTTCTAATAGGATTTTCACCTTACAACTTGAAACACCATTAAACAAAGAGTTTATTATGATAATACTAATCAAGGAATAGGCGAATTATTGATTATAAAATGATTCCCAAGTTCTGCATACTTTAATGCGGTTGCCGGATAAGAATTGGGCGCGTGTCCATCCACGTCGAGGATAATTAAGAATTTAACACATTAGATCATATCACTCACCCTTTTTTAATCCTCACGATTAAAAAGCTCACTTTTACCGATTTCGTAGTTCATGAATAGTTACTCATATCGCACGAGCACAACATTTTTTATGATTTAATTTATTAGTACGCGAAAACAACTAAGTCCTACTTCACCATGATGGCGGCCATTTGCATTTTCATTGACTGCAAATATCAATGGTCAAATCAGCAACCATTTTATAATCAAATTTTTAATTGTACTTTTGTATTTAAACAATTCCTACAATATAAACACATAAGAATGTATTAATTATTATTTTTAAGAAAGTACTGTTGAAAGTTTATAATAAGTAAGTGAGAAAATTTTGAATTTTGAATAATTTAACGATTACAGTGGTTGACGGCATTTCCACGATCGCAGGAAGTTTCGTAACCAAGCAAGCGATGATAATATAACAAATTTTTCGTATCTGACAGTTAATTTTGTTAATTTAATATATCAGAGTAAGTTGGAGCATATTTTTCTGTTTATTAAAATATTAATATACATTAATAATGCCATTTTAAGATTGTGACCAATTCAAGTAATTCTTTAAAATAATTTCTTATAAGCGGCCGCGTGGTGTAATGGTTAGCACTCTGGACTTTGAATCCAGCGATCCGAGTTCAAATCTCGGCGGGGCCTTTATATTTTTTGCAACACTGTACAAATTTATTAAAAATGTCTTTTTTACGTAATTAGAAATTTTTTTGTTTTTTTAAACATTTTTCTTAGCAGACAATTGGATACATTATACCTTAAAAAAAGATAAAAATATATTTCTAAGGTTGGCAAGAAAACACAAACGTGTATATTTTTTTTGTTACTTCCGTATTTCATCATTAGCATGCGCACAGTGACGCGCCAAATTTTAAAATTATTTTTACTTCAAATTACAAAATATGAAGAATAAATATTAGAAAAAAGTTTAATAAATAAAATAAACAATATAATTATTAAAGAAAAAATTTAATTTAGTTTCTGTAAAGAAAATGACTACTTCTTAAAAAAATTTATTTTCATTAAAATAATTTTTAACTAGTTAAAATAATTATTGAAAATATATAAAAAATATAGGTTCTACCGAGATTTGAACTCAGATCGCTGGATTCAAAGTCCAGAGTGCTAACCATTACACCATAGAACCGTTGTGAAGTTTTTCCAAAAAATGTCCGCCCCACTAATTGAATTTAAAAATGAAAAGATGTACACGCGTACATCTATACCCAGGCGGCACACAATAACTAAAAGGTATCGAAATGTTGACATCTGCTCAAAACGATTACTTAAAGTTATCAAAAAGAAGAGTGTGCCCGCTGGGATGCTACATACGGAATTACGTTAGTTACGTGACTTACACATAAGCGTTACTTTATTTATCTAAAATTTAAATCTAATCTGTTTCTAATGATTTTAATAATCTAATAGTTTTTACTAAACTTTTTTATTTAGCCGACTAATAAATATAAACAAAAAATCAATTCAAATTGCTATTTATTTTTAGCCCTTCATCCATCGCATGGTGTGAAGGGTTAATAAATTTGATTCAGCTATACAAAAAATTTTTTTTTAGAAAAATTGAAAAAAATGTAAAAAGTGATAGTAAATTATTAAAAAGCATGCAAAAATATAGGTTCTACCGAGATTTGAACTCAGATCGCTGGATTCAAAGTCCAGAGTGCTAACCATTACACCATAGAACCGTTGTGAAGTTTTTCCGAAAAATAACCACTCAATTAATAAATTATAAGTGAAAATGAAAAGATGTACACGTGTACTTCGTTCAAACGTAAGTAATTACGTGGCTACACGCAAGCGTTTCTCTTGCAATTTGATTGGCTGCTAAAAGCTATAGTTTGACGTTGGCACTACTGGATATATTCCCGGAATATTTAAATTAAAATAAATATTATTTCTTTCAAAAACTAGTTATTTAAAAAAAATTTGATTAACAACTTTTGCAAAGCTGTTGTGTCAATACACAACAGCTTTGCAAAACTCGTTACTTACGTTAACTTCTGCTATTTAATTAACGTTTTCAATCTAATCTGTTCTTATATTTTTTTTACTTTTTTCGACCGAATATTTAAATCATTATTATCAACAAAGAATCAAAAACTATAATTGTAATAGGAATTTATTTTTACCAAATTTGTTTTAGTTGTACGAAATAAAAATAAATTTGTAAATGAGAATGAAGAAATAAAAAGTGATAGTAAATATTATTAAAAAATAAAAAGTGATAGTAAATTATTAAAAAATATAAAAAATATAGGTTCTACCGAGATTTGAACTCAGATCGCTGGATTCAAAGTCCAGAGTGCTAACCATTACACCATAGAACCGTTGTGAAGTTTTTCCGAAAAATAACCACTCAATTAATAAATTATAAGTGAAAATGAAAAGATGTACACGATTACTATAACGTGGCCCAGATACGTGGCTTACACGCAAGCGTTTCTTCGGCAATTTGATTGGTTGTTTAAAATTATTCTAGTTGGCGCTGCTGAAAATATTCCCGCGATGTTTAAATTGAAATAAATATTTATTTAATTAACAAGTTTACGGAACAAGCCCTTTTGTTCATAGTACTCTTACAATCTAAATGTTGCAAAGCACAACCTATCTATACAGTATTAATTAAGCAATCTAATTTACATAATCTAACATTATTTATAAAATTAATTGAATTATTACGAAGAAATTTATTAAAAAAATTGTTATTGATTAAATTCTTTTTCAATTTTTATTTTATTACATTCTGAACTTACGTGAAAGTATTTGTTTTATTTTATTTGTGAAAATAATTAAATGTTTGAGTTCAATTTTATTAAATTTTTTTACAATATAATTCTTTTAAGAAATTTATTAAAATTTTTCCAAAATTAAATTTTTTAAAATGTTTTTAACTAACATTTTTTTATAATGTCATTACTTTTAATAATTAATTAAATATACTTTGATAAATTGGATTGACAAATTTCAAGACACATTTCACTTATTTTTTTATATTTTGCAATAATCTAAGTTTTTAAAAATTTCTTATTAAATTCAAGGACAAAATAATTATATAGGAAGATTGTCCGAAAGGTCTAATTCCCAAAAAACGATATAATATATCGTAATATATAATATAAATTTTATAAAACTAGCTCCTCAACGGCCGCAAGCGACCGTCTAAAGTGCTAGTTTTTATACGTCCATTGTCCAAGTCCATTATTTTATTAATAATAATATTAATTATAATACAGGCAGTATAATAGTATTATATAATAATAATAAATAATAGTATTATAGGATTTATTATGAGTCTTAACAAAAATAAAATTGATATATTCGCGGTCTTTTTAAATAACATACGACTTTACTTCGATACTTTTCGATACATTCGACCATTCCACTCCATGTCTTTTTTAAGAAAGGAGGATATAACTAATAATGATAATTAATTATATAATATATATAATTATATATATATATATATATATATATATATATATATATATATATATATATATATATATATATATATATATATATAATATATATAATTTAATTATAATTATTTAATATATAACGATATAATATATAAAAATGATTAATATATATAAATCGAATTTGAGGAAGAACACATTGAAAGTATTCGAGAGACCCCAGCCATCATCTACAGACCCTACATGATTTAAAACAATTGGAACAAGTCGAATTCAAAGTCCAGTAGAAACCGAAATAAAGAGAAAAACAAATTCTCAAAATGACGAAACAATTGAATCAAAGACGATCGAAATTTACCATTAAAACAGGGTTTAAGGTCTGGTTATTCAGTGCGAAGTTTTTTCATAGTAAAGTATAAGGGGCACGTGACCACTGAATAACATAACCTAAACAAAACCTTTTGACCTGATAAAGATATGCGTGACTTGATAACTGAAAAAACAAAATTAATATCGCAAATGTTCATTTTAATTACAATTTTTGTAAATTTTTCTTTGAGCCATCCAACGAAAGACTATACTCGCAAATCTGTAGAGAGCCATAAAGGTCCCGATTATTTAACTATAAGCTATTTGTTTAAAAAGAAACTTGGGAAAACAAATAAAAAGGAAATATTAGATGAATTAAGTAAACAATTTGTTCCAGAGTTTATTGAATATATGGGTAGACCAATGGAAAAATTCGACTGCGTCAATTTGTCTTCCGCAATTCAAGAAATGTCAGAACAAGTGAACGTCAATTTCAAAACCAATTTAACGACTCACACTCGAAATCGGTTAGCTCATTTTTTCAAAATTGAACTGTTTAAAAATGAAAAACAGACTGAATCACATGAAGAGTGACGAGGAAAACAAAAAGCTAAACGTGAAGCAAAAAAAGCGCAAAGAAAACAACAAAAAGAAACGGTCCCGATGGAAAAAGAAGGAAAAAAGAAGTATCAAGACAAGTTCGTCGTGAAAGACATGCTGCATTACTAAAGACATGTCCGGAAAAAAGATGGATAAACTTATATTTAAGCAAGTGCGGAATAAAGAAAGGGGCGAGAGGAAATTTGTTTACGATGCGACAAATACGACACGGCGAAACCGTAATAAAAAGAACAAAGGAGGAAAAATTGAACATCTAGAAAAAACGGAAATGAAAATGTATGAAAAATTAAAATTGATTAAAAACCTCATTGACGATCTTGTTGTTGAAAACAAATGTGAAAATGAAACATTAAATAGAATAAATTAAAAAAATTTAGATTTTAGGGACATTAATAGTCGTAACGATTACCACAAATTCCTCATGTTTTTCCATCGTTTACAATTATATTTTGCAAAAAGGAAAACTAAAAGTTTTAATATTGTTCCCGTTATGAAACGCGGTTTAAAATACATAAGTTTTACGAGTACCGTATATTGATCGAATTGGAGAGGGAATTTAAAAAAATAAAAGGAAAAACTTATATTGCCAGCAATTTTGTCCCTGTTAAAAATGAAGATTTGCCAAGTTCAGAAATTAAGAAAAAAAATTGCAATCTAAGAAAAGGACCATCGAAATAAAATGTCACCTTTAAAAGCAAAATTCAATTCTTTTTGTGAGGATAACAAAAATTGAATAATGAAATTCAGGTCTGAAAGAGGAAAAAGAATTGTAACGAACGAAAAAAGGAATTGTCGAACCTACAAGCTAAGTTGAAAAAACTCAATGAAAATTTGAAACCGATTACAGACGACATGGAAAAATTAAAAAATGTTCATTTTTGTCTGTACTTTTTAATTTAAAGTAACCTAAAAAAGATAAATTTTTCTATTCCAAAAGATTCAATTTTAAAAGATGAGAAGTTGAAAAATTTTCAACGTTTAAAAGGACTCGATCCAGACTTGAAATTTTCTTTTGGACGTGTCGTGCGTAAAGTAAACGGCTCACCGGTCAGAATAGAAGGAGAAAAGTTAAAACTTTAAAATAAATTTATGACTTTTTATTGGATCCCCTGTCTCAGAATATATGATTATTGTGGTTATAATAGTAATATTCTACATTCCAATTCATACTTTATATTTAAGAAAAAAATTTTTAAATTATATTTTTTTTAAATTTGCTAATTTTATTTAAAAAAAATATGTAAGAATTTAGCCGCTCGCCTGAGGGCGCGAAATGTTGCTAGTTAATGAATATAATTTAACGTTAACTTTTGAAAAATGTAAGAAAATATATCGTATGATAAATATTCTAAATAAATTTTAAAAAATTAAGGATAACAATAATAATAATAAGTTCAGTCATATAAATAAGTTTTATTGTACACTCCAAAGCGGGAAAACCCGTTCATTTTGAAAAGGGTTTCTGAATATACATACACTTCTATATAATTATATTCTCTTTGTATTTTTGTTTGTTTGTTTAATTATACATCTTTTGTAATTATGTTTCTCTAATTGATATTATTCAATGGGTACAGGGACAGTTTAGTTGTTATCCTTAAAATTTATTATTGGACGGATATTTGCACAATATATTAACAATTATTATTTTGTCAACTTGATATAAAAAAATACACGAAATACTGATATATTAATTATATTATAGGACACTCTGGATCCCTGCCCAGATCGAAGTCAATTTCAACAATTTCTTTATTTTTTTATATATATATATAAATATATACTATTTTTTTAATAGTGTATTTATAATTATTTGTGCATAAGGTACAACAGCGCATCGTTCTAATTGCTTTTTTCAAGATTTAATAAAAAAACATTCAAAAATAAAAAATAAGTTTTATATTAAAATAGATAATTTACAGTTTTCATTAACTTGTACATTGTAATGTTGATAACAAAAATGATATTTTTAATTGAACAATACGCCGAGGCACCCAATATTTCTAATAAAAGAAAATGTACAATAATCTTTACGTGGCCGATCAATAATATTCTGAGCGTATTTTATTATTAAAAAAAACATTTATTTATATAACGTAACCAATCGTTCAGTTTAACATTTATATAATAAAGATTTTTAACAAATCGCGCAATGACAAAATTCATTCACCATTTATAATATAATAAAAAAAAATAAACAACGTGCCTATTTATCAGTTCCTGATTGGCCACTTTTTTAAAAGGATTTTTGAGCCTATGACATTATTTCAAACTTGCAGTCGAAATCGAAATATATTCAAATAAATGTAATTAAATAACTGATTATTTAAAGCATACGAATTTAAATTAATAGTAATTAATTTAGTTTTTAATTTAATATTTAAATAATTTTAGTAATTTTTTCAACAAATTTAAATTTTAATAATTTAAAATATGTTTTTTTGTATATTCTGAAAAAGTGCTGAATTTGAAATTTTGCCAATGGATCAAACTTCCTTAAATATAAACTCTTCCTTTGTCTTTCATACAAAAATACTTGTTAAAAAATACAAATTTACTTACATGTACCCTTCGTAGTAAATAAACGCTTTCACGCCATTATAACGTTATCACTACACTCTCTATAATTCTTCAAACCAAGAACTTTGAGTGTAAATGGAATGTATTGCGCTTTTATATGGTACACAGATATAATAATGATTTCAATATATCGTAATTATTATATTTACAAGACTTACAATCACACCTAAAAAAATGACACGATCGTATCTGCCTATTGCAGTCTGATCTCGAGCTTTCTTTTCTACAACGGTAATTATTATTAATAATTATAATTATTAAATAAACATTGTCTGGTCCTCTTTATATTATAATAAGACAATTCCCATATGTCTCGGAAAAATCTGTCATTTCATCGTCAATTTTATTCAACAACTTTTCATTTGTTTTTTTAGAATAGAGTTTAAAAACGTCATTAAAAAATTCAATCTGTAACTTAAATATATGTTTATATTTAAAAATAATTAAATGTCAGATTTATCCGAGTTTTAAAAATGATTCCGAAATCTGATGACAAAATAAAAAAACGGTATCAATAAGTGAAATTTTATGACACTTTATATAATGGGAATAGCATTGCTTCCCGCTTTATAAAATCTTTGTTTAAAAACTTAAAAAATCAGAAGAAAAAAACATTATTTAAAATCTTTTGTATAAAAAACTTATTTAAAACGTTCACCATTCGCGCTAAAACTCATTTAAAAGCGATTACAATCACAATTGCTTTTTGAAATTGAAGCAACTTCACTTACTAGAGTTCTCGAGTATTCTTTTTTTTTCTTCTTCTTGTGAGTGCTCATTGAAAAAATTCAAGATCAAGGCACAATTGATGGAAAAGTACATTTTTTTTCTAAAAACTAACACTCTGACTTGTCCTCTTCCACTAATTGTTGAGTGTCTTTTCCCGAATCGATGGGCGTTGGATCTAACTCGCGTCTCTTAAAGTGAAGTTGAGGTGCTTCTTTGTGTTGTATGCTGGAAGGTTTCATTTCCGCAGGAACTTCATAAATACCGCTGCCACTGGTTCCGTTTGTATTGCCAGATTCCAGATTAACAGCGTCATACATTGGATTACTAAAGTCTCGGTTTTTGGTGTTTACTTCGGTAAGGTTGTATTCCACATCGAGGGGCTCCTATAATTGAAAAGAAATTGTAAATTTTAATACCGTTTTTAATTACATAACTTATAATAATATTATTATAAAAAAAAGACATCGATTACTAACTCAGGATATCAATTTCTTCATGTTTTACAATAATTAAAGATAACCGAGTGATAAAATAATTATTTTATATTATGATAAGAATATTTTTATAGTAACTTCTTCAAAAATATTTTCATCATTTTAATTCAACTATTATTTTCTAGAATTTTTAACTAAAATTCTTCTTTAAATTAATTATTTTTAATAATTTTGAATAAGTTCTTTGAGAATTTTCATATTAATTCGTTTTCAAAATTCAATTATTTTTTTAAAGCTTTTAATTAAAACTTATCTATAAGTCAATATTTAATTGTTTTGTTGAATTGTTTCAAAGAATTTTAATAAAATTTTTAATAATAATTGCATTTTTCGAAGAATTTATTTAAAAGTGTAATATTATTTATAAATATTATTTAATTGTTGAGAAGAATTTTATAAAAAATTCAAAATAATTAAATTTTTGCGAAGAATTTTATTAAAATTTTGTTAATAATTGAATTCAAGTACACATCGTTACTATTTGTGCGAAGAAATTTTATAAAATTCATGTATTTCTCGAAATTGCAATTATTAGTAATTTCTCTAAACTTTAATTATTTTTAAAAAATTTTTAACTAAAATTCTTCTATATTTATCTTATTGTCAGGAATAAAAGAACACGTGGTAATTGAAAAATTTGCATGGCAAATAAAAAAAAAGAAAATTCTAGTTAATTTTCTTACGCATTCTAAAAATTGACTTTTTTCCCTAGTACTTTTAATCAAATTCTCTAAATTCCTTGATTTCCCCGATTTTATTGATAAATTCTTTAGTCTGATTGAGATTAACGAAAATGAAACTAGAAAATTGTGTATTTTACCATTCGCTCCGTCGAAGATCCGCCAAACTCGACATTGCTTCCTTGTCTAAAGGAGACACTTTGAGCACCGGTTAGACTGGCAAGTCCACCAGGTTTACCACTGAAATAGAAAAAACTGTCATTCCTGCAAATTGAAATAATGGAAAATTTTCAAAATAAATAATCAACTTACAATGGCCGTTTCTTGAGAACAAGAATAACGGCAGCGGCACCAAGCAAGACCAGAATAGAAACAACGATAGGAACAACAATGGCGGCAGTGGAACTTCCGGATCTCGTCGAAGCTGGAAGCACCTCGCAATACTGGCCTTGATAGTCATTTTGGCACTCGCACGTCAATTCATTATTTTCAGCTTCCGAGCAGAAACCACCGTTCTGACATTGACAAATTCTCGGCGCTGGTTTTGGTCTCTCCTCCGTGGCATCGCAATGCATTTGACTCGCGTGAGCTTCTCTCGGTCGACCATTCTCCGGACAAAGACATCTGTGTCCACCATGAATCGCCACGCAGAGATGAGTGCATCCCGACGAGACACAAGGATCAATCAACGATGTATTGTATCTAAGACGATGATAAATCTTCGCCCCGCCAGTAGTTTCTAAATTCGCCTTCACCGTCTGTGGAACACCACGTCCAAATTTGTCCTGTCTTATCAGCTCACCACTACTTCTCGTTGTCCAGTACAAAATATTCTCAAACACATCGATCGATATTGGATTCTTTAATCCTCGGAGTATCACCTGTCGATTGGCGCCATTCAATCGAATTGATTCAATTGTATTCAGTTTACTGTCGGCCCAATAGAGCGTATGGTCCATGGCGTAATCGATCGCTAGCGCCGAAGGTCTTCCCAATCGATCGGATACCAGAACTCTGCGCTTACTTCCGTCCATCCAGGCGCCCTCAATTTTCGCGAACGAACCCGCATCGGCCCAAACTAAAATTCCCAATTGAGGATCGACAACGACAGCCGTTGGATGTTCCACTTGGGCAATACTGCGGCGATATCTACCATCGGATTTGGCTACCACAACTCGGCCCACATCCCTTGGACCCGTGTCGTCGACTTCCGTCCAGTAGAGATTCTCAGCCACCCAGTCGATCGCCAAACTTGTCGGTATGTAATCTTGCGCTGAAAAACACACCACAAAAAATTTTAAAATCTAAGCGAAAAAATAAATTAACAAGCAAGTCAACAACATGAGTCAAATAAATTAAAATCAACAAACAGGATTGCCACAAGTCAGGGAATTTTCATTAAAAGTGTCGGAAATAAATTAAATTTTTACAGAATTCATAACAAAATTTTGAATTTTGGTGTATTTTTTGTTTGCCAAAAACTTTCAAATACAATTTTTACAATACAATTTTTTCCATTTTTCACTTAGTTTTAAAAGAAGTAGGTAATAAAAAAAATTATTACTTATAAATAAATTCTTCAATGAATAATATCATTTAAAATTTTCCAAAATAGAGACATCCAAAATTTTTTCTTAAATTACTGATTGTAATAAAAATTTTAATTTAATTTCTAGAAATGTTATAACTAATTTTTTATTCAAGTCACAAAATTATTGTAATACAATTTTACTTAAAAAAAAAAAAAATAAGTTTCGGTGTAAAATTTTCGTAAATAATTTAATTTTAAAAGTTTTAAATTTGACATTTTTGAAAATTAAAATTATTTGGTAAATTTAATTGGAAAATTCAAAAAACTCAGTTATTTGAACAATTTTAAATTAGTTATTTTCACAAATGATAAAATTTTATGCTGAAATTCAATAATTATCAAAAGTTTTAACGAAAATCTCATGAAGAATTCAATTATCTTTATAAATAGCAAAATTTTTCTCTAAAATTCAATTAATTTCAAAAATTTTAATAAAATTCTTGTCAATAATTTCAATCATTCCAAAAAGTTTTTCACAATTTAATGATTTTCAATATCTACTATTTTCATAAAATATAATTATAATTTTTCGAAGAGCAAATTAAAAAAATTTTATTCTTTGCAAGAATTGAATTATTTAAAAAAAATTAATTTGAAAATGAATTTCAGCTATTGACTTAGATAATAAATGAATATTATTATAGGATGAATTTTTATAAGTAATTGAATTTTGAAAAGATTTTAAATTAAAATCTTGAACAATATTCTTATAATAATATGCAGGTTTTATAATAATATTTTTGTAAGTTATTGAATTTCAAAAGGTTTGAATTTGAAAGTTTTGAAAATCTTAATTCCTATGTCAAATAATAATGATTAAATATTTGTTTTAAATAGTTATTGATATTTTTTATAATTTTTGTAATTAAAGAAATTCGTAAAGAAATGTAACAGAACATTTTTTGAGTATGCAATCATTTGTAGAGTGAATAAGAATACCTTTAAGGTCAGGAAACTAATGAATATTTTGTCTTATCTCGAGATCAAGAAGACAGGGAAAGACAAAATTAAATTTTTGTGGCAACTCTGAACAAAATTTGTCACGCTCCGAGGAAAAGTAAAAGCAAAATATTTGAGGTTCTTTATTATATTACTTATAAATTACTTAAAAGTAATTTGCTTCAATATACTTTCTTCGGAATGCGTAAAAAATAATAAAGAACTCACTCTGAATATTAAGATCCTGGGCAAATCCAATTTTAGCGTCACCATTTTTCGCGTGAATCATGAACGAACGTTTAATTCGATGATCGTATCCATCGATCCAATAGACGTATTCTTTTCTCGGATCGAAGTCAATGGCATTGACACGTTTCTCGTTTGTCATTACAAGCATTTCGTCTCGTTTATGGATATCGAGTGCACGAATTTCCGGCCCATTGGCATAAATAACCAAAGCATTGACTTCCTCTGCACGACAAACTCCGCTGATTTGATCGGAAAGTTTAAATCCTTGACGACATGAGCATGCATGAGTACCATTAAGATTTGTGCACAATTGCGAACAATGATGGGTACCCTCCACACATTCGTTGATGTCCTCGCAATGCTTGTTATTTAATTTCGATGTTATGTATCCGGCGTAGCAACCGCATATGTAACGATTGTCAGTGATGTTTAGACAATAATGAGAGCAACCGCCTCTATCAAGATCCGTGCAGTGTTTATTCATGTCTAGAAAAAATTTAAATAATTTGTCATCAATTGGTATCAAATTATTTTTCAATTCACATTCAAATATTTAACTGGTATTGAATAATTCAATTGGTATTGAAGAAAAAGATACTTTCAAAGAAAACGAAATTATTTTCATATAATAAATTGAATTGAAGAAATATTGAAAAGAAAAAAAGAATCTTTCGAAAAAAAGGAATTTATCATCGAGTAATGAATTAGTAAAATTTAAATTACATTTTTTATGATTTTATAAAGAAAAACAACTTACGGCATCCCAATTCATCAGATTTATCTCCACAATCGTCAGTCAAATCGCAAACTTTCAAACGATCAATACAATGTTTATTGGCACACTGATATTCGGAAATTGGATCACAGGTTCGAATTCTGACTGCGCACATGGTGATGTTATTTTCGTCCGAACCATCTCCACAATTGTCAATTCCATCGCAAAGTTGGTATTTAGGAATACATTTGTGATTGGCGCATTGGAATCTTCTTATCGGATCGCATGGGAACGTTGCTGAAAGAGAAAACAAAGTATAAAACCTTATTAGCATTTTTTCAACGATCGTTTTCATCACAGGATTTTAAATATTTCTCCACACTATTTAATTTAATAATAGAAATTAAACATTTTTAAATATGTAGCATAATAAAATCCAATAATAACATAATGAAAAGTAAAATTTATATTGAACAAAATCAAACA
Source organism: Leptopilina drosophilae (assembly GCA_032873175.1). Taxonomy (NCBI): domain Eukaryota; kingdom Metazoa; phylum Arthropoda; class Insecta; order Hymenoptera; family Figitidae; genus Leptopilina; species Leptopilina drosophilae. The sequence continues at coordinate 24,274,362 of CM065481.1, forward strand.
AATCCTGTCGAAGAACAAATTAAAATAAAAGAATTTTCACAAGAATAGCTATTATTAACAAATTAAAAGTGGTTAATTCGTAATGACTTTAAATTAAATTAATTATAATTGTAATAATAACAATTTAAATAATAATCACAATAATTTAACAATCTGTATTAATAATGATTGTATTACGATAATTTAATCGCAGTTTGCGATTTTTTTACCTTTAAAATTATTAGTGCACTAGTTTCTGCGGCATTACAGTCAAGATATCTTTGGTATAGAAAAAAAATATTTATAGCAATTGTTTGCATTCTTAAGAAATTTTTACAAAAGTTAATAGTCTATAAAATTATAACAATTAATTAAATTTAAATAATTAAAAAGGACATCAAAAGTGTCTAATTCGGCGAGATGTGTCAATTGCTGCGCTTTAGTTTCTGCGGCTAAAATAACATGCATTTAGATGTAATTTTTCCCTCAACAACTGAAGTACATACATTTTCACAAGCATGTTTCATTTTCTGCGGTAAGCAGAATTTAAAGTTAAATAATTAAAGTAATTTTATTGTAAATGTAAATCTTTATAGACAATTATATCAAATATTGATTAAAATAATCTTTGAAACATTTTTTAAAGATTGATATTTTCTTAAATGATAAATAATTACACATTTTACAAACACACATCAATTGGCGCAATTCTCATAAAACACTTATCATAGAACATCTCTATTTTCAATATTTCTAAAGTTTTTGTAATTAAAGAATATTGGATTATTGGATAAATAAATAATTTTGAATTTCATTATTCTTACGTCAAAATCTTAATCAGTGACCCCAAAAGTACTACTTAATTAAGCTTAACAGTAAATCGTAACAATTATGTTTTTTTGATTTTTAAAATTTTTCGAAAACATTTTTATACTTACATCTTGGTTATAGGATAGAATTTTTTACAAAATTATACTGAAATGTGACTAAATAACATGTAATAAGTACTCAATGATAAAGAGTTTAAAAGCAACCCATAAAAAATGTAAACTTTGGAAGTTTTCGATTTTTTAAAAACTTTTTTATACTTACATCTTGGTTATAGGATAGATTTTCTTGCAAAATTATGCGATTTAATTTATAAGAATTTCATACAATTTTATGTTAATAAAGGATTTTTACATTAAAATTTTTTTTAAAAAAAAGGTATAAATTTGTCAATTTTTATAATTTTGAATGTAAAATAATTTAATTTTTATATAGATTTTTATTAAAATTATATTACAGACAACTGCATTATTTTTAATAAAATTTTTATTCTTTCCAGGAATTTGTATTAAAAGTATACTGAAAAACAATCAAATTCTTTGAAAGGATTGTATCAACATTTTTTACAATAATTAAATTTTTTTCAAAGAATTTTATTGAAATTCTATTTAAAATAATTGTATTATAATTAATAATAAATATTATTAAATAATAAAGAAATTAAAGAATTTTATTATTTATAAAAAAAATCAAATTCTTAAAAACAATGTAAACATTTTAAAATTTGTTTGAATAATAATTTAAATGTTTTGAAGATTAGTTTTAAATAATTTTATTAGTTTTCTTAAATAATTAAATATTTCTTAAATTTATCTCTATATGTTTCTTGAAATATTTGTATTTATGAAAATCATTTTTTAGTTTTGGAAATGAATTTTGCTATTTATAAACATAATTGAATTCTTCACAAGATTTTCGTTAAAGTTTTTGAAAATAATTGAATTTCTGCAAAAATGTTCTTATTTTTCAAAAAAATTAAATTTTTGTAATCAATATTGTTATTTGTGATAATTGAATTTTTTTTAGAATTTCAGTATTTCAGTTTTAAATAATTGTATTGCAAATAAGTGAATTCCTTAAAAGAATTTTATTATTTATAAAAATAATTAAATTATTTTACAGACTTTTATTAAAATTTAAAGAATTAAATTAATTCTTAAGGAAAATTTTAATACAATTTTTGAAAATAATAAATGGAAAATCTTACCACACATGCTAATTTTTTCGTCAGAGCCGTCACCGCAATCGTCTGTTCCATCACATCTGTCAGTAAGAGAAACGCAGAGATTATTATCGCATTGGAAGTGCGTTTGAGGACAGTATTTTCCACCAGGATATCTTGCCGGACATCCAATCTCATCACTGAAATCGTGACAGTCTCTCGCCCCGTCGCATCGTAAATAAGATGCGATACAGTGACCACTATTGCATTGATATGTGTCATTCTGTAAGAAATATTTATTCAAATTAATTCATTATTTCATTTATTCAAAATAATAATTAAAATTTAGTCTACATATAAAAATATGCAAATTTTACAGTCTCATTTTATCACGCGGTCGTCTTTAGGAATTTTTTTGTAATGAAATAGGTTAAAGTTTTCTAATGTAAATTAATACCTTGCATTTGAAATTCTGGCATTCCCGTTCATCGCTCAAATCTCCGCAATCGTCTTCGTGATCACATCGCCATCTTGACGCAATGCACTTGCCGTTCTTGCATTGGAATTCCGATTCAGAACATTTTCGATATTTATCCTTGCAAATTGCCTCAGCTTCATCGCTACCATCGCCGCAGTCGTCAGCGAAGTCACACAACCATTGCTTAGGTACGCACCGATTATTCGCACATTTAAAGTCCGTACTATTATCGCAAGCTGGACAACTCTCTGGCTTCTCGTCCGAATTGTCACGACAGTCGTCTTTTCCATCGCAAAACAGCCATTTAGGAATGCAGCGATAGTTCGCTTGTCCCGGACAACGTTGCCAACCAGTCGTACAATTTCTCTGGCGACACATGAAAGCCGGTTCGTCGCTATCGTCACCGCAGTCATTATCGAAATCGCACATCCACAATTTTGGTATGCACTTGCCGTTCTTGCAACTGAATTCCGTATTTGGATCGCATGTTCTGTTGTCTGTAATGTCAGAGAAAAATTAACCAGTATTCACAATTTCTTTTCTTACGTAATTCAATTATTATTTTTATATTTCATTAATTTTAGATGTTTTTTTAGAAATTTGAAAATAAAAATTTGTCACTTACGGCAAATTGCTGGGTCTTCGTCGCTTCCGTCTTTGCAATCAGCGTCGCCATCACACTTCCAAGACTCGTGAATACAGCGTCCACTGGATTTACATTTAAACTCTAGAGCGGAACATTCCAATGAACAATTTCCTTCGTCGCTATTGTCTTTGCAATCGTCGATGCCATCGCAAACGCTATTGCTCGGAACGCAATGGCCATTCGCGCACTGGAATACGCCAGCACGACAGGTTCGCGCCGGGCAGTTGCTCTCGTCTGAACCGTCCTTGCAATCCTTTTCTCCGTCACATCTGCAATAAAATCGATAATTAGTTTAGAAAAGAAAGTTTTACCTCGAATTTAAATTTGAATTTAAAATCCAATTATATTTAAAATATAATCAGTGAGACTTACTTCCAGAACCAAGGTACACATTTCTCGTCAGGTGCGCCACATCGATGTTGACCAGTCGTGCAATTCGCAATGCAGGTCTTATTGTCCTTATCCAAAATAAACTGATTGGGACACATACATTTGAAGGACGTCATTCCAGGTCGGCCGTATCCTTCCAACAAATACGAACTAGCAGGAGGAGCAATCAGACACAAATGCGAACAACCTCCATTATTTTGAGCGCAAGGATTTGGATACGGAAGTTGACGTAGCGGATGATAAACATGAATATCATAAGGTCGATGTGTAGTATTCCTCAAAAGCGTAATATGATCACCCGAGAATTTCTCAGCCTTACTAATAGCCTTCAAATTCCAATCAGTCCAATAGATATGGTCATCAAAAACAGTCATTGCAAAAACATGCGGAACTTTCGCTCCCGAAAGAACAATTCGTCGATTCTTGCCTTCCAAATCAGCAAAAGCGATGTAATCCAAATGAGCATCGGCCCAGAATATCCGATCCGTAAAGTAATCAATTGTCAAAGCATTCGGCCAAGCGATATCGTCCTCCCAGTTCAGAATCTGTTTAAAGTTACTACCGTCCATTCCAACTCGTCCAATATACGCCTGCAAATGCCAAGAGGTGAAATACAAATGCCCAGTACCCGGATGAACGACAATGGCCCTAGGGTCAGAAATTCCACTAAGCAATGTCTTCCTATTCGTTCCATTTAATTCCGCAACGTCCAAGTGCTTCGCGTGCCTATCCAGCCAGTAGAGTTTTCGTCCCACCCAATCGATCGCAATTCCCTCCAGACCAAGACTGTCGTGACGAATAATCGCCTGTCTCTCACCTCCAGCAATTGGCGCCCTGTAAATTGTCTTCGCTGTCACGTCACAGAAGTACAACATTTCCTCCGCATAATCGGCGTCAAGCGCCACCACGTTGATCAAATCCTGATGCATCAGAGCATATTGTTTCGCGTCCGCCGACATGTTCCTCACATAATACTTGTTCGTAAAAACAATCCACGGTGGAATTTTGTCCCTTCGCTTGCATGTGTGCTCGTCAGCCGCTCGCTCGTAGTATTTCTCATTACACTTACAGTAAAAGTGTCCGGGTGTATTCTCACACTGTTGACTACACACCTGGGGCGTCTCGATACACTCATCAATGTCAGCGCAAGCTTTTCCATCATCCAGAAGTTTATAACCAGTATTACACTCACAATAGTAACTCGTCGGAGTGTCAACGCAACGATGACCGCATTGATTCAATTCAACTCGAGCGCATTCGTCAACATTACAGTGAGCCGGTTCGTCACTCTCGTCGGCGCAGTCTGGCTCCTTATTACACACCAATTGCTGATCGATGCAATTTCCATTCGCACACATAAACTCCCCAGGATTCGGACACGTCGTGTTCTTTTTCTTCGACGGACAGTTCACTTCGTCCGAATAGTCACCACAATCATCCTGACCATCGCAGTGGAACTGTTTTCTAATGCATTTGAAATTCTGACAAGTGAATTCATTCTCCGTACAGGTCTTGTAGCGATTGTGACAGAATTTGCCCTCGTCACTGCCGTCACCACAATCGTTATCGTGATCACAGAGCCAACTTCTATTGAGACACCGACCATTCGTACAGGCGAATTGATTCTCCGAACAGGGTGTTGGTGCCGGACAATGGTGCAAGGTCACGTTCTCATCAGCTCCGTCCACACAATCCGGATCACCATCGCAGAGCCATTTTTTCGGAATGCACTGCGCACGATTCCAAAGTTTATTAGCCGTACAAGTGAATTCCGTCTCCTCGTCACACTTCCGATCATTACACTGATGTCTCTCGTCCTCGTCGGAATTGTCCAGACAATCATTATCACCATCGCAGATGTAGATTCTAGGAATGCAATTGCCGTTGTCGCAGGTGAAGAGATCGCCGAAACAGGTTCTTCCCTCGGATTGGCAGTAACCCGGCGGCTCGTCACTTCCGTCGAGACAATCGTCGTCGCCATCGCAGTACCAAGTGGCCGGGATGCATCGGTGATTGGGGCAGCGGAAACTATTCGGCGGGCAGGTCCTTTGAGCGCAATGTAGAGGATTCTCGTCGCTGTTGTCACCGCAATCGTTGTCGCCATCGCAGAGCCAATAGGGTTCCACGCAGATGTTCGTTTTCTCGCACTTCAGATAGTTGGCCGGACAAGTGGTGTTCTTGGGACACAACTCGTGAGTCTCGTCCGAAGTGACGTTGTCCTTGCAGTCATTGACACCGTTACAGACCTGTGACTGCGGAATGCAACGATAGTTGGCGCAGGTGAATTCCCCAGCAGCGCAGGGAGGATACACGCAGCCCTCCTCATCACTGCCGTCTCGACAATCGTTCTCGTGGTCGCATTTCCAGGATTTGAATATACACCGTCCGTTATTGCATCTAAATTCATTGGGACTGCAGGAGTGATAGGAGCAGTAATTCGTGTCCTCGTCCGAGCCATCCCCGCAATCATTGTCCCCATCACAGGCCCACATTCTAGAGATGCATCTTCCATTCCTGCAGGCGAATTTATTACTATCACAGGTCACATTCTTCGAAACACACATTCTGTCCTCGTTGACTAATCGACTGTTGTCGTCACATTTACATTCCGCGACGCCACTTGGACCTGGATGACAAGATTGATCACAACCACCGTTATTGATATTGCAAGGATTCACCTTACATTGCTGCCTGCCGGGAGAGTAAATATGAAGATCCCGCGGTGAGTCCTCAAGACGCTTGACTAATTCCACTTTATTAGCGCCCGTATTCTTTTCCGCACGATAAACCCCTCGGAGTTGGAGATCAGTCCAGTAGATATGCTCCCTGAACACCGTAATTGCAAACGGATAAATTGTAGCACTGATCAGAATCTCTCGATTTTTACCATTGAGGTCAGACCTCTCGATTTTCTCCCTAACAGCATCGGTCCAGTAGAGCATTCTCTCCTCGTAATCAATAGCTAATCCACTAGGTTGGGAGAGATCCTTGTCAATAATGGCTTTTTTCAAAGATCCCGCCATGGAAGTTCTGAAAATTTTCCCCGAAGTTCCAAAACGTCCCCAATCGGTATAGTACAATGATCCGTTGCAAGGATCGACGACAATTGCCCTGGGTCGATCGACTCTGGCGATCATTACCAAATCCTTACCGTCGATATTCATAGAATAGATACTGTTGTTCGAGGAGTCGGTCCAGTAAACCTTCTTCTGTGTCCAATCGTAAGAAATTCCCTCCGGATTGATACCTTTACTGATGATCTTTTCGGCTTTCGTAGATGCGGGATTGTCCGAATTGAGCCAAGCAATCATGGCCCAAGGTCGAATTTGTGTGAAGAATAATTTCTTGTCCTGGTAATCGAAATCGACTCCGACGACATTTGTCAAATTTTTAATAGGCTTGAAAGGTACGTTCGTTGATTTTGGATCTAGGTTAATGGCACGAATTTCGGTTCTAGTGGCGAAGACAAGATACTCATCGACGTTCTCGCATCGCTTTCCGTCCGCCGCCAACTTTCCGGTGGCGCAATCGCACTTTACTTGCATGTGACTCTCGGGTGGAAGGGCGAAGCAGAGTTGATCGCACCCACCGTTGGAACTTCCCTTACAAGGATTGCTCTCGTCCATCGGCTGAACGGATGGATCAAAAATGGCGATATCCCTCAGTTTTTGAAGATTTGTTCTGACTGACGATGGAAGACTGTAGTTTCCTGAAAGTTTGCTCGCTTTGTAAACAGTATCGAGGTTTCGATCAACCCAGTACATGTCTTGACCGAAAATCGCGAGTCCAATCGGATTCGGCAGATTTTTGCGGATAATTTCTCGATTACCGCCGGAATAGGAGACTTTTTGAATCATGTCGAGTTTGGAGTCGACCCAGTAGACGTCGTTGGTGGTGATGTCAATGGTTAAATCGCGAGGAGTGCTGATTCCGCTCGTGATTAATGTGGTCCAGTTACTACCGTCTAAATTCGCTCTTCCGATTCTTGGATACTGTCCATAGTCGATCCAGTAGAGAATTCTTTTGATGGGATTAACGGCAAGTTCTCTAGGCGCGTCCGTTGTTGTCTTGACCAGAACTTTACGATTACTTCCATCGAGGCGACAAACCTGAACGTAATTGTCGTGTGGGAAAACATTGGCAAAGTACACATTACCGGCGATCCAGTCAATAGTCAATCCTCGAATTCCATTGGATCCGACTCCACTCTTGACGATGTGCTCGAGTTGTGTTCCATTGGGTCGCACGCGGAAGATACCATTCCAATAGCCTCGGTTGAATTCCGCCCAGTAGATCCAATTGTTCGCGTAGTGGACGTCGACGTGTAGAATGTGATGACCAATGCCGGCGATGGGGACCATTGCTTCTTTCGAGTCGGTCAAACTGTAGCCGCGAACAACGTCGAGTTGGGTGACGACTGCAAATGTTTTGTACGGTTCACAGCGAGTGTCGCCAGTTTTTCTGTAGCCAACGCCGCAATCGCAGACTCTAGTTCCACCGGCTGAGGGGAGGCACAATTGATCGCAACCTCCGTTATTTACCAGACAAGAATGAGAACCGATCGCACGTTTCTTGTAAATTGTGAGCGTCTTCAAATCAACCTCGCCGTTCATGATCAAAGTTGGATTATCCCCATTCGGCAAATTCACTCTTTCTATTTTTTCGTATTTCGGATCCAAATAGTAGAGTTTATTGTCGTGGACAGCGAGTGCCTTCGGAAGCATCAGATTGTTAATTTCTGTGAGAATAGTCCGAAGACCCTGTCCATCGGTTGTCATCGACTTTATCGCTCTGGCTGTACTGAAATAAACAGTTTTACTGGGAATGTCTATTGTGATTGCTTCAGGATTATCAAGATTCGAGAGAAGAATAATCGCATTCGTTCCGTCCATGTTGACACGGCCGATTTTGACAGGAACACCGTAGCCACCCTCATCGACCCAGAAGACGTGACCTTCCAGAGGATCCACGCACATTGACCTAGGTTTAGCGACACTAGTGTCCTTTCCGTGATTTGAAAGAACAATACTTCTGTACCTGATGTTTCCGTCGACTTTAATAGCCTCGATATTCGAAGCGTATTTGTTACCAATGAACAAGTTTCTTCCAAGCCAGTCGAACGCGAGTGTCGACGCTGATCCAACGATTCCTGTGTCTCCGTTCGCATTCGGGAATTCGGTCCTGTTTCCTCCGCCATAGGGTGTTGTGTAAATGGTACCATTCTCATCATCGCCATCCTTTCCTTGTAACCAGTAGATAATGTGATCAGTTCTGTCATAGTCGATAAATCGTCCATTCTCGACTGCAACGACCGGAGTGATGAAGCCCGTTTTCGTATCGCCCGGTATAAGCGAAACGTCGATAATCTGTGTTCCACGAAGTACCATCAAGTACGCATTTTCCTCCTCGATGCAACGACCGTCGGACAATAATTTATAACCAACGAGACACTTGCAACTGTAGCCATTCGAACCTTTCGGCGAAAGAAGACAGAGATGAGAACACGAGGCATTCGCGCAAGGATTCGGAGTAATCGGCTGCAGTACCGGATGATTGACATGAATCGACAGCGGTTGTGAAATCAAATGAGAGACGACCGTTTGATTGACACCGTGGAATTTGTGAGCCGACAGAACTCGATTAAGTTGACGATCCGTCCAGTACATGACGTCCTCGAAGAGAGTCAACGAGTGCGGATGAAGTAAATAATGCGAATCGGCCAGAACCTGAATTCGACTACTTCCATCGTAGAGACAACTGTCAATAAAATCAAGTTTACTGTCAGCGAAGTAGACCCTCTTGTTGGCAATGTCAAGAGCTAAGCCATTCGGCCAGTAAATTTTCGTATTGATAATAATCGATCTCTCAGTACCGTCCATGCCGATTCTTTCAATTCTAGGATTCTCGCCCCAGTCCGTCCAGAAGAGCCATCGAGCACCCGGACTCGGATCCAGGCACATTCCACGTGGTTGAGTTATATTTTCCTTCACCAGCACCATTCTATTCGTTCCCGTCTCCTTGGAAACTTCAATAGTGTTCAACTTGGAATCCAACCAATAGAGATTCTGTCCAATCCAATCGTACGCCAAACCCTCGACCAAATCCAAACCAGTTGATATAATATCCTGTGGATCACTATTACGATCCAATCGGGAAATCTTCTTCAATTTCATGTCAGACCAGAAAATCGTGCCCGTGTGCATGTTGCTCGATGTCGCGACAACATTCTCAACATTTATCGGCACTCGCTCAAGAGCTTGATCCTGCAGATCAGCAACTAGAATCGTGTGTCGATTGGAAATAATCAAGAAAGCCGCACTGTGATTCAAAGCCTTACAAGTGTGCTTATCCCGTTCGAGAACATAGCCATCGACGCAATTGCAATAATAACTCCCTTTCGTGTTTGTACAAACCTGCGAACATTTACCAGGCGGATCGCATTCGTTCAAATCCTGACAAGTGTATCCATCAGTCGCGAGTTCTTCTCCAGGTGGGCAGGTACACTCGGCACCGAAAGGCGTCTGTATACAACCATTACTGCAAAGTCCCCCTTGACGAGTGCACTCCGTAAATATACAATTGTAACCCTCATCAGATCCATTGGGACAGTCGGATTTTCCATCACAGACACTAGTCACATTGATACACGTTTTCGTGGCATTTGGACACTTCCACTGATTCGACGGGCATTTAAATTCAGGCGCCTTGCAGGCATGACGCTCGATACTCTCGTCCGAGCCATCTCCACAATCATCCTTCCCATCGCAAATATAAGTCTTGAAGACGCACTTCTGATTATCACATCTGAAAAATTCGGGCTGACACTCAACATCTGGACATGATTCCGGATCGTCTGAGTTATCATCACATACTTTTGATTTATCACACTGGAAGTCCGTTTTCGGATTACATGGAGGCTTGATAATCACCGGACAATCAAGTTCGTCACTCCTGTCATGACAATCGTCGAAGCCATCACATTTATAAGTTATATTAATACACGTTTTCTGATCCGCACAGGCGAACTGATTGCTCAAACAAGTGATCGGCGGGCAATTCTTCTCGTCCTGATCGTCAAAACAATCATTATCGCCATCACAAACCCAGGACTTCGGTATACAATGACCGGAACGTGGACAAGTGAACTGTGAATACGAACAAGTTTTCGCCGCACAAAAATCGCCCTCATCCGAACTATCCCCACAATCATTCTCAGAGTCACATTTCCAAGCGATTGGAATACAGCGATTATTGTTGCAGTTAAACTGATCACTACCGCAGGTCACATTCGGACAATTCATTTCGTCACTGAAATCACCGCAGTCATTGCCTGCGTCACAGCGGAAATTCAATGGAATACATTTACCGGATTTACATTGGAATTCATTTGTCCCGCACGTCGGTTTGGTGCAATTTTGCATCTCATCACTGTTGTCCAGACAATCGTCATCACCGTCACAGACCCAAGATTGTGGCACACACCGTTGATTAACGCAGGTGAAATCCCAAGTGTTTGGACAAGCTTGCACCGGTGGTTCCGCTTCTGGATCCTCAACACACGACACTTCATCATCTCGCAGTTTCTCGCCATAAGGACAACCGCAAACTCTCATCAGTCTCGAAGGTAAAAATCTCGAACTGCTATTCCTGGGGACTGCAAAACAGAGTTTTTCGCATCCACCATTATTTATCGTGCAAGGATGATCGGTGTGTGGTTTTTGAATATCGGGACTGTACACCTTCACTCCATAGAGACGATTCGTGTCCGGTTCGCGAACTAGAACGACTTCCTTTTCACCAGTTTCTTTGTGCAATCGAATGATCGCGTCCAATCGCCAGTCGGTTATGTACATCCAGTCCTCGTAAATGGCAATCGAAAACGGATGTCGAATAAGTCGCGAATTGACAGTCTTCACGTCAGTGCCCTCCAAGTTGGAGTGCTGCACGTGGTCGAGTAATGCGTCACACCAGTAGAGTCGATCTTTGCCGAAATCGATAGCGAGACCGTTGGGCCAGCCGAGGGTGAGGTTTTTGAAGACGACCAAGTTCGAACCATCGGCACGAGCTCTGCTTATATTCGCCGGTCTGTCCCACTCCGAGAAGAAGATGAAACCCTGATTCGGATGAATGACTATCGCTCTCGGCCTCTTTAGATGTTTGAGCAAAGTTCGACGATACGTGATATTCCTGGTGCTGAGGACATTCAAAGTTCCCTTCCTCGAGTCAATGTAGTACAAGTTCTTCGAAGCCCAATCGACCGCCAAACCCTCGACTCCCTCGTTCTGACTGGCGAGCACAATCTCCCGACCGGTTCCATTTTGCCGAACTCGATAAATCACGTCCTGCAGTACGTCACTGTAGTAGATGAACTGATCCCGAGCATCAAAGTCTAAACCCACGAACCGTGCTCTCCGGGAGACGACCGGCAAAATAGCATCGCTGAAACCCTCCATCGCCGGATCGAGAACACGACCCTTGATGAATCTCTGCTGCGAGTACATGAGAAACTGCCTAACCAGTTGGCAATTTCGTAGATCGTCCGTCAGTCTCCAGCCGATGTTACAAGCGCAACGATACGCCAAACCTGAGTCACGATCCGCCGCCGCTGTCACGATACACATGTGCTGACAACCTCCATTATTAATTCCACACGGGTTCGGCACCGACGGCTGAACAGACGCATGAAGAGCCTTCACCGCCTTCGGATCCTTGGCCTTGAAAATATTCAGAATCGAAAATTCGCCGCCATTCTTCTCGACACTGAGCACTGCCTGTTTCGTCGTGTCCGTCCAGAAGACTTTATTCTCAAAAAGAGTCAACCTCATCGGAGCCGGAACTTGCGTCCCCCGAAGAATCATAACTCTATTCCGTCCCATGTAGTCAGCCGTCTCGATATAATCCAACAGTGAATCGCACCAATAAATCCTCTTGGCAATGATGTCGGCGAACACGCCGGTGACACGGTAGGCAGCTTCCGAAATGATAGCCATCGTATTAGTCCCGTCCATATTGGCCCTGAGAACTTGTTTACTGTCGGCAATGAACATTAAACCCCTCGTTGGATCGAGTGAAATATCAGCGGGACTCGTGAGATTCGATCCAAGTGCGATACCATGAAATCTTCCGTCCAGTTCAAAGACATCGATTTTTTGCACTATCGAGTCGACAACGTAGAGTTTCTCGCCAACCCAATCAACGGCTATTGCCACTGGTACCCATGAGCCGGGCAGTGAAATATCCACGTCTGAATTCGCTTGATTTCCACTTAATGATTGTGAATGAATTCTCCTTGTTTTTATGTCACTCCAGAAGAGAAGATTTCGATTGTAGAGAAAATCAACACCACTCGCTCCTGTTGTATTGGCAATTAATTTTCGATTGAGTCCAGTGGCTTCCATTCGCCAAATTGTTCGATCTTGAGCTAATAATAATTCGAGTGGTGGACTTGTTTTCAGTGCTCGGCAGGCATTTTTTCCAATTAATTCAAAACCAGGAGCGCAACTGCATATGTAAGAGCCGTCTGTGTTTTTACAAAGTTGTTCGCAAAAACCCCATTCCATGCACTCGTCTCTGTCTGTTGAAAAAAAAATTTAATTAGCATTCTGATTTTTCAAAAGAATTCAATTATTTTTAAAAATTTGATAAAATTAATCGCAAAAGATCAAATTAACTTGAAAAATTTTCGTTAAATTCTTTATGCAAATTGAAATATTTTCAATGTAATTTTAGGTCCCTAAAGTTGCCATTGATGCTCAGTATCAAAAAATATTTTCTGTATAAAATCAAAACCATCACTCAATTTTTTCCAAAGTTTTAAGTTTAAAAAAATACTATTAAATAGTTGTATACTTCTTAGGTGAATAAAAGGAGTAAAATTAGTTAAAATTTTTTTACTAAAAATAAGGAAAAATACTTTTCGATGCTGAGCATCGAGGCCAACTTCAGGAACTATTTTCGAAAATTTTAATAAAATTCTTAGTCGCATTTCAATTATTCTCCTAATTTGTGAAATTTTTCTCAGAAATCTAATTATTATAAAGAATTGTAATAAAATTTTTAACAGGAATTCAAATATTTTCAATACAATTTAAATAAAATTTCGCAAAAAAGTTCAAATATTTTTAAAAATCTGATTAAATTCCTTGCAGGATTCTTTTAAACATTCTTTATAAAATTCTTCGAAAAAATTTAATTATATTTACATAAAGAGTTTTTATTTTCGTCGATTTCAAAATTTATAGAATAATAAATAAAAAGTCAAGAAAAAAGTCCAAAGATTTAATATTTTCAATAATTTAAAAGTTTGAACATTAAAAATTTAGAACTTTCTTATGATTTCTATAAATTTAATATTTCTCAAGTACTTTACTTGAAAAAGAAAACTTTTTAATTAAATTCATTAGTAAAACTGTAAATTATGCAAAAAATCTAATTTTCACTTCTCATACATTTTTTATTATTCCCTATAGGCGATTTTTTATATTGCTTTTTTACACTTCTGAAAAATCAGTCTTGTTCTAAAAATAATTCAATGCTTTTAAAGATTTGTATTAAAATTTAAAAATTAGTCGCTTGATTTTGGAAATAAATCATAATAAAAATAAAAAAAATAAATTAAGGAAAAGGAAAAATTGATTAAAAAGCTTGCAAATCAATTTAAACGAAATTAAATATTGATGTAAAAAATTTGTTCACTGAATTATAGAAAATTATTAATGTAACAGCAAAAGTAACGATTTATTAACAATTCTAAAAAAAATTATTTTTCTCTAACAGATTTAAAATAAATAATAAACTTTACATAAACGTGATCTTAGAATGATGGTTTTAAAAGAAAATATTTGTACTGAGAAATGACCTTTTGAATTTTAGCATATTTGAAGGAAAAGTTATAAATTAAAAGATGCAAGAATTTATACTTTAGAAATAAATTGGCTGTTTCGGCTTTTTTTCTCTCAATGTTATCTTGAAAATCATGGTTGATAATCTTACCTATACAAGATCTTGAGTCATTTGCTAGTATTCGTCCCTCTGGACAAGAGCAAACACCTCCGGCAGGAGAGGCTTGACATTTATGTTGACATCCTAAACTATTGCAAAGAATTGTTGCTGAAAAATAAAATAAATTATTAATGAATACTTGTTCAAATATTTCCAAATTATGCTTTTTAATTTTTCTGACTTAATTTGATGTTTTAATGTAATTTTTTAGTTTAAATTTTGAATTTAATTTATAAATTAAATTTGTTCTTAACAGTAAAATTATGAAAATGTTTCCTTTTAGTTTAATTTTTGTATTTAATTTTTTATTATCATTAAAATAATGAAAATCCTTCTTTTTAGTTTAATTTTCCACTTTAATACTTAAACACTTCAATTTTTCATTAACAGTAAATTAAGTAAAAAATGTTTCTTTTAAGTTTCATCTTTTAATTAAATTTTGTCTTTAACAGTAAAATAATGAAATTTTTTTTTAAGAAACTGAATTCCAGAAATGAAGTATATATTTACAGCAAGCAGTTAATTCGTCAGCCCGATCTTCGCAATCTTGTTTCCCATCACACAATTGCGTTCTGTTGATACACTTTGGCTTGCCACCTGGAGAACCTTTAGGACATAAGAATTTCGAATCGGGACATTCCACTTGCGGACAATTCTCTTCATCAGATCCATCGCCACAGTCTCTGTAATCGTCGCATTTGTAGGTCGCTGGTATGCAAAGTGCATTTGCGCATCGAAATTGATCTGCAGTGCAATCAGGAAAATCTGTTGAGCAAGAAAACTTCTCGTAAGACAATTATTTTTTCTCTTTTTGTCATTGACGATCAAATTGCCACTTGTTATTTATTTTTTGTTTGTATTTTGTATTTCATTTTAAGTTTAATTTAATATTTTAGAAAGTTACACTTAAATGTAATCTAATTAAATGTTTAATTAATTTAAATCAAACATTTCATTAATTTCAATTTAAATAAAAATATTCAATTTTAATAAATAAATAATATGTAGGTATTTATCGGATTTTACATTTCACCAAATGAAAATTATTGAAAACTAAATATTGTCAATGGAGAGGAATCTTTTTCTGTGTCCTAATCGTATGTATTTGGAAATTTTCATCAACTCGCGAGGAATGTTTACATTTTACTGAAAAAGGACGCTATGGAATTTTAGAGTCGTTTTAGTATTTGCTAAGGAAATGACGATCCCGTTGCAGAGCCGCAAATGTTTCTTAACAAGCTCATAAACGACTGCAGACCCCATTACGTTCTCTTTGGATAAAGAAGTCGCTGCATAAACCTCGATTTCGAGGTTACTGAAAAAAGCCACTACTGTGAAAAGTAATTGAGTTAATAAACATTTGTAGAATATTTTCTGTACCAATGCGAAAACAAAATGAGTGAGTTGAAAATAAATTATTGTAAATTGAAATTTCAACAGTAAAATCAAAAGTCTATCAAAAGTAATTCAAATGTAAATCAAAAGAAAATGAAAATTAAATCAAAAAGATTAGAATTAAGAAATTAAATGTTAAATAAAAACTTCTATCTTAACATATTTTAATATTCGTTGTATGCTTTTTGTTTCCTAAAATAATTAGATTCCTGCAAAAATTTTCACAAATTGTGAAAATAATTGCAATCTTGCTATAATTAAAATTAAATGCTTATTAATATTGTCGAAAATAACTGCATTTTTTAAGGAATTTAATTAAAATTCTATTTAGAATATTTGAATTCTCTTAAAGAATTTAATCAAAAGTTTTTAGAATAATTAGACTAAAATTATTTACAGTCAAAATTGATTTGCTATGAAAATTTTATTTACTGTCTAAATTCAATTTACTATCTAAAATTTATTTACTATCTGAATTTGAAGTACCACTATTGTTTTCTAACTTACTGCAATGTGCTTCGTCACTATTATCACCGCAATCGTCCCTGTGGTTACATCTCATGGATTGTTCCACACAATGTTGCGTCGTATTACATCTGAATTGATCTAGTCTACATGGAGGATTTGTTGTATGACAGTCCTCTTCGTCCTTTCCATTTCGACAGTCCAAATAGCCGTCACATTTTTTTTCTTTTGGTATACAGAACTCAGGTGTCGTTCCGCTACACCTGAAGTCGTCCGTCTGACATTTCCTGTAATCTACAAATAACAATGCAGAAAATTACTATCTTTTCCTCTCAGACATTATATTTTTTCTTTCTACTCAAAATTTATTATACAAATCAAAATTTTACGGTAAAAAAATATTTTTCTCTAAATTGTCAGCAGCTATTCATTCAAAATATATATTTTCATAAATTTTTCAATTTATTTCTCTTGAAATTAATTCTCTCCAATCGTATTTATTTTACGAAGCAATTTACAGACTCCGTTTAAAATATTCCGAAACTTTTGAATATTTAGGCAAATTATTTACTTCTATTTAGGAATGAATCGGAACATTTAGGAATTTTTTGAATTTTATTTTTAAAAATTGAATTTTAAAATATTTTTTTCCATGAAGATTTAAGAGATGAATTTAGCATAAATTAAAAAATGAGAATTTACCCTTTTATCAAGAGGTTGGAAAAATTTTTCCCTCGTGTAAAGAATATTTCTTTAAAAAAATGTAAATTCTCAGACGTTCGTATATCGCGATAACGTTTAAATGTGTTGCCATTTAAAATAAATTAATGATACCTTCAACCTATTGAAAGTGAGTTAGATGATTATTTAATTTCTTATTTATATTCCTTGAAGTGTCAGTCGTCGAGTTTTTGAAAGTTAATACTACTAATTCAACACAATATTGTGGTTCATTCAATTTTACCATTAAAGCACTTTATATACTTTCAAAGTTGAATGAATAAAAACCACAATTACGAGATATTATAATTGTACCCTAAGTTTATCAGACGAAAATTTATTTACAATTACTTGTGGAAACTTATGCAAACTTTGTATTAACAATTTGTAGAAAAAAAAAGAAAAAAGAATCGTAAATTCAATTTTTATTCTCTGTAATGACTGTTCGAAAATTTCTGAAAATACTCGAGGAGTTTGAAAAGATCGTGAGAAACGTGAAATAAAAAAATTTCCTTTTCCCCAAGGGACAAAAAATTAAATATAAAATTTATTGCACAGATTTTCAGAGTGAAAGTCAATTTTGCCCTGCATCAGAATTCAGAAATTTGAAGACCTTTTCTGAAAATAGTGGAAGAAAGTCCAACTATCAAAGTCATAAATACTATATTCTCATTTTTCCTAATTGTTTGAATTTAACTTCTTAAGAATTAAATGAAAATCAAATAATAATGTCGAGAGTGTAAAAAATAATTGAATTTAAAAAATCTAGTAATATTGTCGAGAATGTAAAAAACAAGTGAATTGAAAAAATCGAAGAACATTGTCGAGAGTTGAAAAAAACAATTGAATAATTATAATCTGCTATTTTTAGTGATATTTTAACAGAGGGGATAATTTTCGAGTCTCAATTTGTAAATGGAGATAGTTGAATTGAATTGTCAGATCTTCCGGAACGGGGATCATGACAGGCGATGTTTTGTACTTGTTTAGTAACCCAACAAAATGTCGAGATAAACTCATAAGACTTGGTGAAGTCTAGAGAATCTTTATAAAGAGAAGAGGCATTTCGACCAAGAAACTCAAGGCAATGAAGAAAAAGCGATGATCCCTCAAACGTTAGCACGAAGAACCTGTTTCTCGACATCTGCATAGAGACCTCGAAGAGGGTTCCGGCTCCGATCAGTGGCTATCGTTATCCATTCCCCGTGTGCTTAGAAAAGTAAGTGTTTGAGAAATGCGGTGTAGCAATAAACCATCATCTCTCTCTCTTTCCTATTTATCCTCCTTTTCCTTTCCCCTTACTATCATTCCATCCATTGTTTCTCTCAAAACTATTTGTACGTATGAAACTTCACCTGCTACTGATAAATAAAGTCAGGATTACAAATTTTTTACCCTCTCCTTTTTTGGAACTTTGGATAATTTCCAAATCTTTTTGAAGAATATGTAAATACTTTGGAGAATTTTGATAGAATGCAAAAATTTTATTTGCGAAACTTCCATTGGAATATTTTTTTTTGTTTCGTCAATTCAGGCAAACAAAAAAGTTGTATTTATTATTCAGTGTTAATAGAAAAATTTCATTTGGATTTTCCCCCAAAATCTTTTACTGATTTCGAAATTCAGTTGAAAACAATAATTGAATAGTTATTTATTTTTCTAAAAAATTCAAATTTTTTAAATTCCACTTTCAAACCTTGCAATATGCAATTATTTTCAAAAATTAAAACAATTCTTCTAAAATGTAATTATTTTGTGAAATTTTCAACTACATTCTTCTCAGATGTGATTAAAATCAATTATTTTTAATAATTTTTCGAGCATTTAATTATTTAAATACAATTGAAATTTAGTACAATTCTTTGACGGTAATTGAATTTGTTAAACAAATTGTTACAAAAATTTAAAAAATAATTAAGTTTTAAAAATTTTTAATTATAATGAAAATTTATGATTTTACAAAACTTTAATGATAATTCTCACAAAGCACATTTTTTGAATTCTAATTTACTTATTTTGTAAATAATAAATTTTTTAAAATGATTAAAAAACATTCTAAGAATTAGTTTATTAAAAATATTACAATGTTTTTTTTAAATTATTTAATCTTTCTGAAGAATTTTTGGATAATTAAAAAAATCTAATCAAATTTTTGAAGAATCCTAATAATTAAACATTTAGAAAATTAATTTTCCCTCTGTCAAAATTTTAATAATTCTACAAAATTGGATTATTTAAAAAATTTAAATTTAATTATTTTGTCAAATAACTTAACTTTCGGAAACATGTAACTAATTACATATAATAATACATAATTAATTAATTTTAAATATTGAAAATAGTTGAATTTAAAAAATGATATGAAAAAAGAAAGCGCTGATTAATTTTTTTTGAAGAATATTATTATCATTATTATTCAAGACTTTTTAAATTAATTTTTATCCAAATTTTAAATACCAATTGTAGAAAATTTGATTATTTAAAAAATATTAATGTCATTATTTATGTAGATAATATTGATTTTTTGGAAACACATAATTGAAAATATTTTTAAAAATTGAATTACTTACAATGTTATTTTTCTCTCAAACATTTGGATTAATAATAAAAAAAATTAGATTTTCAAAAAGTATTGAAAATAAATGAATTTAAAAAAAATGCAATAAAAAAATTCTTAGAATATTGGATTTTGAATAAATTTGAATTTTTGAAGAAAGTATTACAAAATGTCATTTGTTAAAAAATAGTTTTTTTTCTAAGAATTAGTTGAGATGTAAGAATTAAAGAAAAAAGGTTTTCAAAAAGAAAAAAAATATTTTTAAAATTTAATTATTTCGGAAAAATTATTCAAAAATATATTTTGAAATATTTGACTTCAGTTATTTTATACATTATAAAAATTTGAAGTAATTTCCACCTTATACAAAAAAATTGTAATTTTCTCGAAGTATTTGGAAGAAAAAATTGAAAACGTTCAATTTTTTAAAAGAAATCGATAAAAATCGCTTTTTTAATACAGTTAAAAAAAGGCGTCCAAAATGTTCAAGGAGTACTCTCCAAAGTTTGCAAATGCGAATGTAAAATTTTAAATTTCACCCCACGCGTTAAAAACTGAAACTAAAAATAAAATAATTTAGTTGTTTTTAAAAATAAATTTATTAAGAATAAAAAAACTGAATGTAGAGTGTAGAAAAAAATCACAATGCCTGTATTTTGAATGAAATATCATGACAATTAGAGAAAGAAATTGTGTCAATCGTAGGGTTTAACTTTCGAGAGAATATGTAATAAAAAAATACTTACTACATCCGGCCTCGTCGGTGCCATCAACACAGTCTACTGTCATGTCACATCTCTGATGGGGAGGTATGCAGTAAGTTTTATTAAATATATACTGGCCGCACGACGTTTGTCCAAGCTCGCACTCAGGCGGTCCTGTAATAAAATAAAATCAATTTTCAGCTGAGTTCGAAGAATTATTATTATCGGCGGGGAAAATTCAATAAAACAAAAAATATTCCAACCGGGACAAAAAATTCAACACTAACACATTTTGTCAACGTGCAATTTTATTACGAAAAAAAATTTCTACTGTATAAAAAAATTAAAATAAAATAAAAAATACTATTAAATTGAAAATTCATTTATAGTGTAATAAATAATTTATTCTTTTAATTTAACTCCAATTTAACTCAACTCTTCAAATCAATTTTTTAATTACAAAATATTAAAAAATAAAATTAAATACTGTATTAAAATTCTATACATTTTAAATTTAAAAAAAACAGTCAACAAAAAAGTACTAATTAACATTTTTTCCATTGAGGAAAAAGGCAATTCTGAAAAATATTTTTCCTTTCCGGCGAAATTGGAGATTATTAGAAATCTCATGTGAACAAATAATGTCACGTTCAATCGATAGAAAACTTCACTTGTGATTAAGAGGAATGACAAGAAAAACTAAAAGAGAACTGCCAATCATAAATGGCATTGACTTTCTACACGTACTCAAATAATATCGTTGCAAGTGATATTTCATTATTTTTTCGTCGCAATTTAATGAAGACAATTAAAATCACAAGAGTGTTGAAAGGTGTTAATTCAGCAAACATTTTTAAATTAATACTTTTCACACACTTTTTTATTATTTTTCCCTATTATTTATTATCTTAACTCTCTTTTTTTGCATTTTTTATTATTTCAACTTTTTTTTTATTATTAAATCAACTCTTTTATTCAACATTTAAAATCTTTTTTTATTTTTCCCTAATTTATTATTTTTATTATGTCGACTCTTTCTTTTATTATTACTATTGCTATTCACTTTTTATATAATATTTATTACTTTCCCTCCTTCTTTCGAAATTAACTATGAATTAAAAAAATGTTCAATGAAATTATTTCGTAAAAAGAAAATTGGAAAATAATGTCATTGAAATTGTATAATTATGGAAAAATGTTATCAGAGGAATGCAAATAAAACAATATCTAAGAGATGAATAAAAAATATATTGTAAAGCATTAGAAAATAGTAAATAATGGAAAAATTATTTTTTAAATATTTTATCTAATAATCGAAAAATAAATAGTAAATATTGCTAAATAATTTTATTTATATTCTTCTCGTTATTATTTCTCTTCGACATAATTGTGAGTGTAAAAATGGAAAAAGTTATTCAATCCACATAATTTTTATTCAACAATTGAAAAGTTATTTCTGATAATAGATTCTGAGTATATGTACTATATTAACAAGAAAATTGCAATGAAAAAATATTTATTGCGACAGTAATTTTAATTTATGGTAAATTTTCGAAAACAACTTTGTTCAATTTATATTTTAAAAACACTAAAAACAAATAAATTAACAAATAATAATTTGTAATATAAAACTACCAATTTTTGTCACAGAAAGTTTTTCTATTACAAAATAAAATAAATAATAATATAATAATAATAATAATAACAATAATAAAAAATAATTTGTAACAAATAAATAATATAAGTAATAATTTGCAGAAAATAAATAATAACTAAAAACAGTCAAGAAATAAAAAATAAAAATAAATATTAAACAATAAATTTTATAATAGATAAACCTAATAAATAAACAAATGAATAAATAATAAAAGAAAATAAAAAATAAAATAAATAAAACAGTAAACAAAATTTGAATAAGTTGCATACTTTATATAATTAAACTAATTACCGTCATTGAATTATCCATTAAACTATTACATTGAAGAACTTTTTTTTAACACAGTCGATTTATTTTTTTGAAAAAAAAATATTAAATTTCAGTGAAAAAAAATTGGAATTATTTTTAGATAATTGGTCCTTCAGTTTTCAAATAATTTTTTATTGTATGTTTTTATGTGTGTGTGAAAAAAGTCACGTGTATATTTCCTTTTTTATGAATGATGCTCGTACAACAAAGAAACATTGATCGAACTGCCTCATTTGAATGCAATGATGATGCGATGCAATGAGGATTATTTAAACTATCTTAATTTCGCTTTTATTTTTGAAATTACTCTGGGCGGCTTTTTTTTATCTTTTAACAGCAAAAGCTGACATTTACGTAATATAATTGCAGGAAGTAGATGTACAAGCACATATTTGTTATGAAATTCGACAGTTTTCCACGCAACTAATGACAACAGGTATTTTATTTTTTTTTATTCTTTTCATTTTTTCTACAAAGATTCTCATTTCAACTTGAAATCATAGTTAATTTCTATTTCTATTTCCGAGTTCTTGTGACTATTAGTGTAATAACTATAATCGAATATTATATTGTTGAAGAGAGAAAAAATATTTTGTTATTTAACTTAATCCGGTTTTATTATTAAATTTTTATTTTACATTTGTTATTCAAATATCATTTTATTTCTACTTTTATTTAATATATTGTATTATAATGTAAATATAAAAAATATTAATTATATATTGTGATAATAATTATTTTTATACTATTTTATTACCCATATATATTTATTTTTATTTGTCTTTATTTATTTTAATTACTATAAATAATAATTAAAAGTGCTATTACACAATTTGTGTGAAAAATTGAGCAATATTTAGATTAAAATAGAAATTTTACTTTATAAACAAACACAAATAATAATTATGATTGGATGCAGATAAAAATAAAACTAACTTTCAAGATATAAAGTCTTTAGTTTAAAATAATTACAGTTTTGCAGACTGAAAATCCCGCTGAACATCTGGACTTGGCATTCAACTTTATGCTTCATAAAAGCCAAAACATAAATCAGGATTCTTATGTAAATCTTTTGTTTTAATGTTATTTAAATGTAAAGACTTATTTTTAATAAAAATTTCCTTAATCATCCCTCTTGGAATTTCTCAAATTTCTCAAATTTAATTTTTAAATAGAATTTTTTATTTTTTTCTATTTTTTATGAATTTTTTTTTTTTGCTTTTTTCATATTATAATTGAATTTAGAGTCAATTTTAAATTGAAAATTTTTTTTATTTGCACACTGTTAATATAAGAAAGGTAAAAATGAAGTAAAATTTACTAATTATTTTTCCATGTAAAAAAAGACAAAAAGTAATTGAAATTAAAATCCAATTTTAAATTAAATTTTTTTTGTGTAAAATAATGACAAAAATTTTGTCATTTAAATTGAAATTAAATTTTAAACTGAATTCAGTTTAAAACTTTTTTCTGTTTTGATAAAAAAAGGGAAATTGAATTAAACAATATATAGAAAAAAGGGAAAAATTGAGAAAAATTAATTAATTACACCCTTTTTCATAGAAATAAATAAATTTTTCCCTCACGTGAAAAAAGACAAAAAGTGAATATTTTCTCATTAGAAAAAATTGTTCCCCATCGACATTATCACTTTGAGAAAATAAAATCTATTTAACACTGTCTTTTTGCGGCGAATCCTATCAAATGTCTATTTATAAGTAATCTCAAAAAAAAAACCAAAGAAAAAAGATTTAAAAAAAGAAAAGAAAGATAATCTAAAAGGGCACTTACGGCATGACTGGAACTCGTCCTCTGCATTATCGCAATCCTTTTGATAGTTACAGACCCAGAGGGATGGGATGCACTTTCCATCAGCACATCTGAACATTCCCATCGGACAACCAACTCCATCGCCTAAAACAGAGAGATGAATAGAAACCAATGAGCAATATTCGTGTAGCGTGATAGGTGAAAGGTTCGCCTTATTGCCACGAGAATTCACTCTTTCATCTCTTCAGCACATTAACTCTATATCATCCAGGATTTATTTCACACAAATTCTTTACAAATTCTCTATCCAATCCTCGCAACGAGTCTATAATAATAATAATAATAAATGTTCCTGTCTTCGTGGTTTTCTAATTTCATAAATTAAATAACTTTCGATACTTTTTCAATATATATTTTACAAGTTTCATTTTATTTTCAATTTTTTATCTATTTTTAATTAATTTCTTCCTTCGTTTCGAAAATTGATTTCAATTTTCATGTTTTGCTTCCTCTCAAAAAACAAAAAATTAAAGGAACCACTTTCTTGGTATGTTGCAAAATTTGTTTCTCTTTCAAAATAGAGGAGTGGGTGTTATTCAGAACCTTTTGATTTTCTATCTTGACTGCAAAAATAGGCGTTTTTGGTGTCTATAGTTTTCTCTATGTAAAGATAAAACCTTCATCAAATATTAATTTTAAACCTTAAATATATTAAACTTAATTTATCAATGAATATAATTTGTAATTTATTACCTACAATGAAATTAATTGTTTAAAATAATTTTTTAATTTTCAAAATTGATTTCATTATTTTAAAAAAATAAAAACATGTTTAATAAATAATTTTTTAATTAAGAAATAATAAATATTTAAAAAATAATAAATATTTAAAAAATTATCTATAAAGTCAGAGTAGACAAAAATTTTTAAAGAAACAATATTAGAGAAAGAAATAAAAACATGTTTTTAAGAAAAGTGTAACATTGTGTATCGCAAAATTTTAAAACATTAAAAAATGCATTTAACAGTAAAGATTAAATATTTTTAAAAATATTTATTTCGCTATCAGTATAAGAGAGCAGTATTAAATTTATGTTCACTCTATTTGATTTTTTACATAGTTATTTATTATTTAAGACAGTTTAGAAACTATATTCAAAAATACACATTTGTTTGTTTTAAAAATTCTAAACATAAAATATTCCATTTCTTCTATTTTTTCATATATAAGTAAAAGAATTATAAAAAAATATGCAAAGAACCCTGCACTAAACACGTACACTGAAAATGGCTTTTGGTTATTTATTTCCTAACCTTCGCTCAATATTCTTTTTTAAAACAGAAAACCTTTAACTAGTCATTTTGAAAATCTTAAGAATTTTAATCGAAAGACATTATTTTTAGTGTACATTGTAAAAAAAAGGTTCTAAATTAGAGCTGATTTCAGTATTAAAATAGAACCAAATTACGATTTAGTACCAAAACTGATACTAAATTCGTACCTTTCATTTTACAGTGTATTTAGTGTGGTGTTCTTTTGCAAACATTCATATATAAAGCAATAAAAAATGAGAAATATTTTCCAATTCGTAAGACAGTAAAAACGTCTCCAAACAAGACACGTTCAATTAAAAAAAAATTCCCCTCCCTTCCATTTTTAAAGAAACAAATTTTTCAACAGACCGCCAAAGTGGTCTCGTTTCATTTTCTTGTCTAGCAATAACAAAATAATAAACTCAAAGTATCAATAAATTAATAAAAAAAGCGGCGATTATTTAATTACTAATTTTATTATAGACCAAAATAATACTATAGAAGCATTATTTTTGGTAAAAAAAAAATAACAACGTCTATTATTTTTAATTCTGTTACATATTATAATATTTGCCGGGATTTGACTTTTCCCTATAGATAAGATTTATAAATTAGCGAAACCTTAAGAGAGAAAGTAGGTGTATTATATTCTCGAGTTTGAATTTACAATATTGGGATTCAATCTTCCTAAGCATTTCTGTGGCTTGAAAATTGTGACTGTTGAGGAGCACGATTTCTTGATATTCAACTGGTGAGTGAATCGACATGCATTTGAGACAAGAACTTTTCCCCAAAGCCATTCCTCAGTACACACACACATATATATAATAGTTTGCTCAAACGTGAGGTATGCACAATCGATTATGCAAATAATACAGGTCGTTTAATCAGGAATGCCATTTATATATATAGTAAATAATATAATATAGTATATTATATATACATAGTTAAGTGAACTGAAGATAATTAGTGATGTGGTTTTAATTACGCACTAGATTTGAAATATTCAAAACAAATACTCAATTGACTTTTGTTGAAAATCATTTTCAATTCAATAAATTACATTGTACATTCGATTTGTAATTTTCAACATGATTATTACATTCTAAATTAATAAATATTATATGGGTGATTCTCCTGAAAGGCAGCTGTTTTTTCCAAAAACTAAGAAAAATTAATTTTTACATTTTCTGAATTTTTTTGTTATGGGTAGGTTTTAAATACACTGAGAAAACATTATACTTGTTTCAAGTAAAAAAATAATTTTAAGTGATTTTGTTTCATTGAAAGTATACTTTGTAAGCTTAATTCTAATATTTATTTATTTATTTATTTATAATCGTTTCTAGAGCTAAGTAGCTCACTAAGAAACAAGTAAAAAGTTACAATTATATTTATAATTATAATTAATTATATTTATATATTTATAATTATAATTAATTATATTTGTATATTTATAATTATAATTATAATTATATTGATAAATATATAGAAAATATTTACTGCTTTGATTCAAAAATAATTTTTGTTTGAATAATTGTCTTTAATTCAAACATATTTTCTGTTTTGGTTTAAACAAAAAATATGTTTAAAAATTTTATGTTTGATTCAAACTTAAAAGTTGATAATAAATAATTTAAAATCAACTATAAATTATGTTTGAATTAAATATATTATTTCCATAAATGAACCAAAAAATATATGTTTCAATTAAACTTAAATTTGTTTTACTGAACAACAAATATATTTTAAATTTGATTTAAACAAAATATGTTTGAATTAAATAAATCGTTTTCTCAGTGTACGTTTAAAGATGAAAATCTGAGTTGCGCAAAATTAATTTTCAAAAATAAGCCTTCCAGCATCATTTTAATATTAAGTGTTTTGAAGGTTTTAAATATACTGTAATCAAAATTGGGGTTTTTGTAAAAAAATTCCTTTTAAATTTAATTTCTTTAATTTATTAAACTTTTAACAATATTCATTTATAATTTAATGAATTGTGTATTTAATAATTTACTTATAACTATTTTATCTTTTCAAAAATAACTAATATATATTTTTTTATATTGAACCGAAAAAAATTGTAATGAATTTTTTAATTTATCATTTTAAGTTCAAAATTGATATTTTCTATAAAAAAATTTTATTTTTAATTATAATTTTGTTATTTATCTAATTTTCAACTTAATATATTATATTTTAAACAATTAAAAATATTTTATTTTAAATAGAACGAATTTTTTTTATAATTCAAGGGTTAGGTAATTGAAAATAACTATTAAAAACAAAACAATAACGCTTACTAAATATGAAAAAGGCTTCGGAGATGAATAGCTTGTCAAATAAAAAATTAACGTTTTTATTAAATTTAGAAATATTGAAACATAATTTAACAAATTTTTTGGGCTACAACTTCAAATATTTATATATAAATTACGTATAATTAAAAAACAGTTTAAAAATATCATGTTATTAACTGAAAAACGAGGCTTCGGAGATGAATTTGAATTTTAACTCCCATTGCCATTAATGTTCAAAGAAAAAATTAAATAAATAATATGCAAATAAAAATTTTAAATAAAATAAAATCGACAATTTTTATTTATTTTTTATTCATATTATAATATTATTATAGTAATTTATTTAATATTATTAGTTGTCATCATTATTAATCCCGGCAGGTTAATATTAGATAAATAAATTATTATTAAATGATTTTTAATTTTCCTGTTTGGCCTAATGACATATTATTTATATTTATTCAAATATTGTAATTTTAATTGGAGCATAAATAAATAAACAATAGTCAAAAACAAGAAAAAAACATCAAAGTAAGTATGTAATTTCTTTCAAGTATACAATTTGAAGAAAATCAGATGAAGAACAAGAAGCGAAAAGTACGCGCGCACTAATCGCGTGTACATATAAAAGAGGGAAATGAATCGTTTTTGTTTGAAAAAGAGAAATGGGATTTTACACTGGAATCGAGAAAACAGAAGTCCCTTGTTCAGACATGGAATAAATCTTTTGAAAGCGAGGTTTGTTTTCAAATTTAAATTCCTTTACTTTCATATAGTTTTGCCCGCATTTTTTTCTTCCTCTTATTTTTCATCCTTCTGGAGATCTGCCCTTAAAGCCATGCGATTTTATATATTTACGTAAATTGTATGGAAAAAGACAAACCAAACCGCCGTTAACCCCGAGGTGAAATACCGTATCGCAAAGAGACGAGAGAAAGAGAGAGAGAGAAAGAGAAGAGAGGAACGTGAAATTGACTCAATCGGATTTCACGATTCACGATCGCTTATCAATAATTGACTTTCCACTATTCTACTTGAAAAGATGCGCTTTTTTCCTATTTTTTTTCTTTTTTTTACGTAAAATCGCATCTCAAGCGCGAAATTACTTCCTCGTTCTAATAGGAGCTCGAGACAATACAGAAGAAAAAATCTTCGATCAAATCTGATATGTATCATTTGCGCGAAGGTAAATATTTAGCGAAAAAATAATTACTAAAACTAATTGAGCGCAAAAAAAATGTATGATTAATTCATTAGTGAAATATGCGAAACGGTGAATAATTTTATTCTGCGGTTATAAATTTAAAATTACGTTTTAAATTTTATTAAAAATTAAATTTACTCATCTAAAATTGAATCAATTGAAAATAACAATAATTGTCAATAAAATTTTCACTAACCTTGTGCTTTAATAATTAGTAAAAAATAATTATTACACTGGAAAAAGTTGTTTATGACCAAAATACCCGATAACTCGTCCATTACCAAATAAATATTTGACTCAAATAATTTCTATTTAAATAAAAAAAATTGTTCATTGGTCCAAATTCAGTTTTTGAAGCAAATACAATTTAATTGATTTAAATTAAACTTCTGTAAAAGAATTTAATTATTTTAACACAAAAATAATTAATTTATTGAATAATTGATCACTTTTTAAAATTGAATACTTCTAAAGAACTTTATCAAAAATTTTAAAAATAATTGATTTCTTTCGAATTTTATTAAGAATTTCAAAAATAATAAATTACATTATTCAAGAAATTTATTTAAAATTGTATTTGAAAGAAAACTGAAGTCCTGTGAAAAATTTTATTGTTATAAAACAATTGTTATTGTTTTAATTTTAACGACGAATGTTACTGTCAAATTAGTTATTTTTAACTAATTTAAATTTTGAAATTTCATAAAAAAAATTGTACACCCTTGGTTTTTTTCAACAACGAAAATTGTTGATTTAATAAATGTTTGTTACCTCTCAACTTTTAAAAAAAATAATAATAAGAATTTTCAATAATGAATAAATTTATCAAGTAAAATAAACGTTAACGTTCATTTTTTTATAACTGAATTAAAAATCCCTTGAAAATATTTTCGAGTAAAAAAAAATTAGAAGAATCTTTTTCAAGAGCACTTATTGAATTATTAAAAATTATGGGAGTGAATTTTTTTTATTTCCTTTGGCTATATTACGTATATAGTGGGATTTAAATTCATGCGAGTCATTCATTTATTCAGGAGGACTATATATATATATCTTCTTAAAGGGAAAATAATTTTTAACTTCGAGAATGGTTTTATTTTAAGAATACTATAGATTTTTATGTAATAAAATATTTTCTCTACGCAATTTTGAACTTTTAAATACGAAAATAAATTTTCTTTCGTATAAAATTTAAATTGGCTCGAATCAATTTTATTTTATTGAATGCAAAAAATGAGATATTTTTTACAAGTTTAATTTACATAAAAAAATTATTTTCTTCCCTTTATTATCTGGTATTAATTTCCAATTTTAAGTTGTAATTAATTTGTAAATTTATTATTTTTAAAACAAATTAACAATAATTACAAAATTTACAATTAAAGTAATTGTAATTTCTTTCTTTTTTTCAAAAAAATGTCACGAAAAAAATTCGGAGTCAATAAATAAAGAAAAAGGGCAAAAATTAATATTACAAAAATGTTCTTCTCACAGCGAGTGAAATGAAAGAAATAATATATATGTACGTATAAAAATGCAGTTCCTAAAGTCAAGTGTGAAAAAACGTTTGTCAATATGATTTCAACGTTGGCTTTCGTCGAGACAAATGATGTGAGTGATGCCTTTTCAAGAGAGAATGGAACATTAAGGACCTCTTTGGACAAGACATTCACATTCGCATGAAAGGAAAATGCTTAAGGCATTCTTCTTTTTTTGTCTTTACTAAAAGGAAGAACTTGCGGATGAACTGAATATGGTTTTTTTTTGTTTCTTCCCTTCTTTCTTTTTTTTCTTGTAAATAAAGAAAAATACAGCCTCACTATAAAATTTGCAATTCAAACACATGCGATGAGCAAGGAAAGGCGTTGCTGAAACGATGATTTGAGTCTGAAATAAATTTTCAACGATGCATAACTAAATTCAGAAATGTAAATGAATTTCTACGTTTATATGTATTAATTATTTATTTTTATTTATAATATTCGTTCATTAATTTTATTTAAAAAATTAAAAATGGACTAAACGGCCTAAATATTTAACCCGTTTTATTATAAAATTATTAATAATATTAATAATACTAGACATAATAAAATGTATAATTTTAAACAATGAAAAAATATTATATGAATAAAAGACAAGAAATAAAACTATGTGCAATTATATTGTTGCATATATGCATTCTGAAAAAATTGATTTATATCAAATAACCAATCAAATAACTTGTCTATTATAAAAAATAAATATTAATATACTGACTTAAGTAAAAATTACTTGACACAAACTAATATTTATTTAATGCAAACAAATATTTACTCAATATGAACAAATATTTTTCCAAAACAAATATTTATTTAATACAAAAGATTATTTATTCAATACAAACATTTATTTAATAACAGACACGTAATTATTTATTGAAATGAAATAAATTTATTTTCAAAATATGTGTGCCTTGGTTTTGAATTTATTATTTAAAATCGCGTGATTTGTATAATTATTTTTTTCTCAACGTAACAAATAAAGAAAAAAATAAAAAAGAAGTCGTATTACAAAATATAGAATTGAATGTAAAAAAAATGTGCTTTGTTCATATAAACTTTGGTATTTGCAGCGATTGCCATTTATGTCAGTTGAATGGACTTTTGCCAAAGGAAAGTGTAACAACACTGAAGAAAACTTTAACTTTTGGCTTCATAATGTGCACACAGTACAATCTCAAGTAAATAAGCACTCAATCATCATCTCCAGGAACACTCGTTTATTAAAATTCCACAGACTCGAGCAATAAAGTACTGCGTAAAATACCAGTTTCCTTATATCTCAAAAATATCAATTGTTGAATCTCTCGCGATCAAATTTCACAATTTTCCACAATTTTTATAATTTATGCAATTTAAAATCTATTTATTTAATAGAAGAAGTTTTATAATTTCTTTCAATTTCAATTAAACAACTAATTCTTTTCTTTAAATATTTTTGTATCAAATATTTTTAGTAAAAATATTTTAGCATTAAATATGTTTGATTGAAAATTCTTCTCTGGTTATACCAAAATTGTTTTATTAAAGAAATTATACCCAATTGTTAAAAAAAAGAGTTAAAAATTAGTTCAGAACAAAGTTTTAAAGAATAGAATGATTAGAATCAAATATAATTTAAAATTCTACATCAAACACTTCCATACAGATTACACACATGTCAAGGGCTTTGTTGTTCAAGATGAATTAATAAAGTACAGTTTCATTCCAAAACGAAATGATTTCTATAGAGTTGGGGGAAAAATACAATTTCGAGAATAACAGTAAATGTTGACCCTCCATTAAAAATGGTTTTCGAAAAAAACCTGAACCTTCCTATATAGAAACTGACAGAAAGATTCTTGAAAACTGATCAAGGTAGTTAATGCTATTAGAAAAACAAGATAATTTTTAGAATTATCATTACAATAACTTAACTCAAGCAACACTGAAAAAGGAAATTTTTACTGAAATTCATCAATTGAACAACCAAATAGCAAAAATGTTAATTCCGATTTTTATTTCCCTGACATTCTCCCAATTTTCATAAAAAAATTCCAAATAATTTCATAAAATAAAAATGTTAATATTACAATTTGACAACAATAATAATTTTTTAAAGATTTGAATTTAAAAACCTTTTGAAATTCAATTATTTTCAAAAATAAAAATCGAGAGTTTAATTATTTAAATACAAAAATCAATTATTTATATAATAATTGATTATTTCTAAAAATTTAATTCTTAATAAAAAATGTTATAATAAAAAAATATTAATAATAATTCAATTAGAAATTTTATTATTTGTTAAAATAATTTAATCTTTTCTTACATTTTTTATAAAACTTTTTTAAAAATAATTGAAATCCTGCAATAATATTATTTATGAAAACAATTGATTGTACTAATTAATTTTATTAACATTTTTTGTAAATAATTGAATTTTTTAAACCTGATTTTATTAAAGTAATAGATATCGAATCGATTCAAAGAAATTCATAAAAAATTTTCACTTTGTTTTTCAAAGGATTATAATATTAATATTTTTGAGAATAATAAATTTTGTTTTCATCTATTATAACAAATTTAAAATAGTGCAAATTTTCATTGAAAAAAGAGAAAAAAGTAATTTTTAGTGTCACAAATCTAAAATTGTAAACAAAAATTTTTTCCAAGTAGTTTTCAAACTACGTCTTTCGAATTTGCTTGAAATAAATTTTTAATTTATTCCCATTGGCAATAAGAAACATTTTATAACTTTGAGGTTATTTTCGGGTCATCAGCCTCCTAAAGACTTTGTTTTTGTGGTTCCTTAGATAACTTCTTACTTTTATGTTGAGATATTTAAATCTGTATATGATGATTCTAGTCATTAAATTACGATATTGATAATATTGAACCTATATAGTCCACAACAATTTCAAGAAAACAGTATCAAAATATGAATAATGTAGAAGAGAAACACAAAAAGAAGAAGGAAAAGAAAGAGGAAAAAAGTAATGAACCGATGGAGAAAAGAAACCAGAGGAGTGGAGAAGAGAAAAAAAAGGATCATAAAGGTAGGGATTCTGGGTGACGAAGACACGAGTCACCTTTCGGTGTTTGCGACGTGTTGTTGGGTGGTACATGTGAGGGTGGGTGGGAGGAAAGTAAAGGGGGAAAAGGCCTGACGGGGTCTCCGGACTATACGAGAAGTGCACTGTTCGTGCCAGTCTGTGCCTGGTATCACAGAAAACAGAATGGGAGATACCAACATAGTAAAGGCAGTACACGTATATATAATACATGCCTGACTTCTTGCCTCCTTGAGTTTACCTACTTGGTGCATAGTAAGCTGGCTCAATTCACCGTTTCAAGATTGCTCAGCATGGCTTTGATTGCTGATCCACGCGGATTACAACGAGAGCACCTTCTCTTCGCCTCGCCACGAGAGCTAGGCGGGACATTTCAAATCGCATTTAACACGTGGAACGGTCACCAATACTATTTACATGCAGATTCCTTTTTCTTTCACCCACGTCTTCTCTGCTTCTTTTTTCTCTTATATGACAAACAAAAAGAGTTGTTCAAAAATGTTGCATTACTTTTAAGGAGTTCTTCCATTTTTACAAGTAAATAGTTTTTCATTTTACATCTGCTACTTTGATTTTTGTACAAACTAATGCAATGATGGACTGTTTCTGGTTTTGCAACAAGTAGCATCATCTTATTTTGTAGATTTGTAATTCATTCACTAGTCGAAATAGTTGCATCACTTTTATGGAATTGTAGGATCTTACTCAGCTTTAAAATTTTCATCTTGTTCAGTATCTAAATTTTCACCTTAGCCAGCATCTGAATTTACCAAATGAGTCACAATATTATCTCGATTTTCTAACAATTCTTAATAAATATCTGAATTAATATTTTATTCAGCATCTGAAACAGAATTATTCACAATGTTACATCTTCAGCATCTAACTTTATATAGAATTACTGAAAACACTGTCCTTCTAATACTGCAACGATATTGTACAGGTATTGACAATGTTACATCTTGAGCAAAAAGATTTACAAGATTTAATTGACAACATTGTCCAGATTTTCTAATTCTACAGCAATATTGTGTACAAATGTTGATAATGTTTCTGTTAGTTCAGGTGCTTCAGGCAGAATACATTAAATTTGCGTTATGGTATACTAAATAACTATCACTTTGAGAGAATCTTTTGTCCTTTTGTTCATAGGTGTGATCTGAACATAAAAATTTTTGTTCCATTGTGGGACTGTCGTACAACGGGAACAAATGCTCTTAGTTATATGTAAAAAGATTCTAAGTATATCTGTTTCTTCTTCTTCTGTTATCTTTCAAACATGAGAAGAATGATATTAATTTCAGACAATTATCCTCATCTTTTTTGATTTTCGAAAACTAAACTAAGGATCATTTTCAAATAAAGACTATTTTTATTGATAAAAAGAAAACCTATTTTATAAACAGGCAATCCTTTATATCAAAAGGCAATCTTTTCTTATCAAACAACAATCCTTTTTGTCAATAAAAATAATCCACAGTCCTGATGATTTTTACTGGCAACAGGAGCATAAAATCTGAAATGATGATGAAGACAATAGCAATTATTAATGAAGATTAAGAAGCAAGATTAATAGCAATTATTAAGGATGACATGGAAAGAAAGCTGCACCAGGTACAGTGGGAAGTTTTCTCACAACTGAAACAACTGAAAATTTGGCTAAGATAGTAAAAATCTATATAGCTGTTGTAGGTGAATCAATAAATATCAGAAATGGTAATAAAAGTACCATTTTAATAACATTTCAAAAATGATATTAAAATAGTATAAAAACAAAAAATAAAATTTAAATAAATAATCAAACGAAGCTGCAACGCCTACAGAAAAAGGAATTAGACCGCTTGTCGTGAGATAAACATCATAATGAAACTTAGTATAAGAAAATCTTCGAGTCATTCGGAAGTAGAGAACTGACACTTAGAAAGTGGGAGATTTCTGTTTCATTTCTATTGTCTATATATTCTGATATATAATCTACTTATTTCTTGCTCTCGTTAATAAAGTGCATTATCAGATACGACAGCTTTCTGAATGGATGATTTTATTACTGTTTGATTGAAGGTTATATAGAGCTAGACGGCGTATGATCGCAAACAAACAAGTGCACAGACTATGTATATGTATGTGTGTTTCTTTCACTTTCAGACAATAATACCTTATGTAATTTGCAATTTAAAATATATGATTGAATTAGAATTTTAAAAATTCATTTTAATTATATTCTCTTTTTCATATTGCACAATTTTATTACAATATTGTTTAGTTTCTTAATTACGGGTTGGAAAAAATTGCATAAAACAATTTTTATTCATACTTTTTTTATCGTCGAGTTTTAATTCTTCCTTTTGTTGAATGAAAAACAAACTTTTGAACATTAACACAGGCCGACACAATTTTAGCGAATTCAAGTGATATTATTTTAGATTTCCTGTGTCAGCGATTACATATTTGTTAATCGGAGTTTTCAGGGTAGCTAAGTATACGAATTGGGTATCAGATTTTCAAAATTCAAAATGACGGAACCAATATGAATTGGACA
Organism: Leptopilina drosophilae; assembly: GCA_032873175.1. Taxonomy (NCBI): domain Eukaryota; kingdom Metazoa; phylum Arthropoda; class Insecta; order Hymenoptera; family Figitidae; genus Leptopilina; species Leptopilina drosophilae. Next base: position 24,310,374 of record CM065481.1, read on the forward strand.
CAAGTTTTAAAAGGTTTTTAAAGGTCAAGAACAGTCCTTTCAGATCCCGTAAAAAATTTTCACTTGATTGTAAAATTTGTTAATTTCAAAAAAGGCCAAAAATCGTGTTTTTGGCACTTTCAGGTTAGAATATCTCAAAAACTTGAAGTGATATGGGTCTGGTTTCTGGTTCTGAGATTCGACAAAATTTTGTCCATCTGTGTAATTTTCGGAAAATTTTCCTAGTTTTTGACGTTGATAAGAGAAATTTTTTTCTGGACACCCAAGTACTAAATAATTTATTTGTTTCAAAAAAATTTTATTTGGTTCCAATAAAAGTTGCATTTGTTCGGAATAAAATTTAAATTCAAAACAAATATCCAATTTAGACTCTGGGACAAATATACAATACTTTTAGTTAACACAAATAATATTTTATTAAATATTAGAGAATTTTCTCTGGTTGCAGATATTAAAAATATAAATTCTATAGAATTTGTTAATATTTCCTGAGAATAATTTTGAAGAATGAACAGTGAAAAAAAAATTTTCCTACACTTAATAACTCAGTCCATTAAACGAAAATAATGGGAGTGGCAAAAGCGCGAGAAAAGAGATGAACCAGTAATTTTCGTTTCTAAAAAAGGCGAATTTAAAAATTTTAGAGACGCATACATTATTAAACTTCTTAGAAATCAGTGAGAAAGTATTACGACCTTTTAACAATTTTCCATATTTCCAACAAGTTGTAAAACTCAACAGCATTTTCTCACGAATACTTTCAATTTATATACACACGAGGATATACTTTTTAAATGCCTCTTCAGTAAAATTTTTCCTATCCGTGATTAAATATTCTTGGTGCTAAAGTCAAATCACCCCACATTAAACTTGTAAACTTTATAATAATTTTCAATTTAAAGCTCCGTAAAATGTTCCGCCATATTCTTTCAACTTCTTTTCATTTAAGATGAAATAAAAAATATTTTATACAGTAATTTTCTTTCTCATTTGAGATGAAAAAAAATATTTTGTTTACAGGCTTCGCAGTCGATAAATAATTTTGAAAAAGTGGCTTTAATACTCAAAAAACTATACACTGAAAAAAAAACTTATTTGATTCAAATAACCGATTATTTGTCTATAATCAAATAAATATTTACTTGAATCAAATAATTTTTATTTGAAACAAATAAATTGTATTTGAATCAAATATTTTAGTATTTGAAGCAAATATTTTAGTATTTGAAGCAAATATTAATTAATTGATTCAAATAAAAATTATTTGATTCAAGTAAATATTTATTTGATTATAGACAAATAATCGGTTATTTGAATCAAATAAATTTTTTTTTCAGTGTATTAAGAAAGTAGTTATGAGAAAATTAAATTTGTCGACAAAAAAATTGGTTTTAGTTGATTTAGAAAAATTAGAATCAACAAAATTTTTTTAAATTTTCGCAAAGAAAAATAATGATTTCTGTGGAAGAAAGAAGAAAAAATTGAATTTAACGATTAGTTGGTGAATTTTTCACTAAGTGGAGAATTTTGCACGTATAACATCTTCTTAGTAAAGGCTAGGAGTTTTAACGACACGATCTTAATGATCTGGCCAAAAAGTCGTTAAGGGAGCAATTAAGATTGACAACTGAGATTTTCCTTGACAAAGATGGGCTGCTGGTTATAGATTTTTCATTAAGTTACACGTTCTCGTCACGCTCTTTAGAAATCGTTGCTCAAGCTTATCGAAGCTTGCACAAGCAACAAGATGCAAGTCAAGTAAATTAATTCTTGTTCTAGGTATGTGTATCGATCCAAGGATTTCTGATCGATTGGGCGCATTCCAACTTTAAAAGAAAATAAATAAAAAAAAAATAACACTAATTTCATCTGCATTACTGCTCTGTATTGCAATTTTCAATTTACAACTAATTAGTTCATAAATTTTCACTTTTTTCAATTTTTTTATCAATCCGTTTTGTATTCTTTTTATCAAATCATGGAATTTTTTCCGAACAACATGACGAAATAAGTGGTATTTATTTCAATTTTTGTTGATTTGATTTTAAAAATTAGATTATTGGAATAATAATAATAATTTAGTTTTCTGAGAGGAAAATTGCACAAAGAGAGGGGATAAAAATGCTTTGCGGAGATTTCAAATACCTAGATAGATAAGAGAGGATGAAACGAAGAAACACATTTTTACTTTGACTTGGTTTATTCTGCATGTCTGGATTTTATTTGTCATTCTTTTGTAAATTTGCGTACCTTATCGCATATACAAGTACATATAGAGAGACTTTAAGAACGACGAGAGAAATATCAACTTGAAGATTCGACTAAACAGATGAAAATATTCTTATAAAGTAAAATTCAAACGACTTTTTAACAGTTGAGCGATTCATAGAGAAATATTATATCAGTTCTTAGGGACTTTTTCTGATAAACCCAGTTTTTTTTTAAAAGTATACCAAATTGATAGCAACTATTGACATGAAGAGGAAAAAATCAAATTTAATCAAATTAAATCAAATTTAATCAAATTTAATCAATACGAAAAGTTCAAATTAAATTTAAACCCAATTGAATCATATTCATACCTAAAATTTGCACTAAATTAAATAAAAGTTAATACGAAATTAAATCAAATCAATACTACGGTAAGTATGTCAATTGTGGCTGGTACTCCAATTATGGCGACTTTGTGATAAATATAATTATTTACTGTTTTAGAATAATATATTTATTTGAAAATGTGCTGGAAAAATTATTTTCGATTTTACTCGATATAATAGTACGAAAAGAAACACATTTATCAACTATTATTAATTTAATTATTTAAGAACGAAAATTGCGCTCGCCATAATTGGCATATTTCCATTGAATGCACGTGCTCCATTTATGGCTCTCAACAAAACCTTTAAATACACGTTATAAATTATTATTTATTATTTATATCAATTCTTTTAAACATTTTAATTATTTTAAATACAATTTTAATTAAATTTCTTTGATATAATTCAATTATTCTTTTCGAATTGAATAAAATTCTTCACAAGAATTTAATTATGTCGATAAATAACAAAATTATTCAATGAAATTCAATTCTCTTGAGGCATTTTAATAAAATATTTTGCAATATTCAATTATTTTCATAAATAACAATATTTATCATAAGAATTCAATTATTTTTAAAAGTAATAAATTTCTGCTTATACATTTAATTATTTAAAAAAATTCTAATAAAATCCTTCGCAAGAATTCAATTATTTTCAAAAAAAAATTATTGACAAATTTTAATAGATTTCTTTGGAAAATATGATTATTTCTAAAAACTTTACGCAGTTCAATGATTTAAAATATCTACTATTTTCATAAAATTTTCAAGCAGAATTCAATTATTTAAAAAATTGTTTGTAAAAATCTTCGAAATAATTCAATTCTTTTCATGAATAATGAAAATTTCTTAGGAATTCAATTATTTAAATTAGAATTTGCATAAAATTAGTCGAAAGAAATCAATTATTTAAAAGTTTTTACCAAATTCTTCTAAGAATAAAATTATTTTTATAAATATATTTAAATTCTTTGATGAATAATAAAAATTTTCTAATTTTCTGGTACAAATTGGGAAAAAGTGAGGAAAACAAAAAATGTGGAATGTACGTTTTCTCAATTTTGTCAAAAGTCTAAATCGAGTTTTTTAATCGTCTAATTTAATTTTTCGACTGCCATTTTTTTTACTACTTCTTTTTAGTTTGAAAGATACTTTTTGCTACACGTTTAAAATTATTTAAATAATAAAATTTAATTTAATTTAATTTAATAAAATTTAAACAAATTAAATCCGGCTAGTATAAATAGAATCAAATCGACACCAAATAGATCCAAAAATCTGTATTAAATTAATACATGCTTCGCACTCCATTATGAGTTTCAAAAAGTAGGAAAAAGTAGCCTTGATAACAAAAAACAGTAGGAAATAGTAGCCTCGATGCCAAAAAAAAAGAATTAAAGAATTTCATTAAAAACTTTTTAAAAAATCGAATTTTCAAAGCATTTTAATTTAATAATTGATAAATAATTAAATTGTATAAGGAGTCATATTCTAATGTATTCACGTTTCTTAGTGCGAAGATTAATAATTAAAATTTTTATAAGTTAATTTTTAAAAAAATACACACTTCAAATTTTGTAATAAAATTGAATTTTCGCAGTTTTTTTTTTTTGAAAATTTTGAAAAATAAGATTTTTTGATTCTGTTATTTCAAGATAATTGAATTTTTATAAACAAATAATTAGAAATTTTTTATGTAATAGAAATTTCATCACATTCTATTAAAAATAATTTACTTCTTTTAAGGAAATTTGAACCATTATGACGTCAAACTTTTTAAACAAATGCTCTGAACGTATTGTGATGTCATAATGGTTCAAATGCCCTTAAAGAATCTTTTTTTAATTTTTCTAAATAATTAAGGGAAGTTATTCACCGTATAATTATAATTTTATTTTTAAAAATTTATTTGCAATACATTCAATTATTTTCTTAAATAGTAAAACTTCGACAAAATTAAATTACTTTTAGGAATTTTATTAAAATTCATTGTAAAAGTTCAATTATTTCTATAAATAACAAGAATTCATTTATATTCAGCACGAGAATTCAATTATTTTCCAAAAATTTTCTTAATTCAATCATTTGTATGTCTATTTTAATAAAATTTCCAAAAAGTATTCAATTATTTTCTAAATAAATGAAAATTTCATAGGAATTGTATTATTAAAAATAGAGTTTATCTAAACTTTTTTTTTAAATCAATTATTTGAAACTTTTTTTATAAAATTCTCGCAATAATTCAATTACTTTCATATAAATAATAAAACTCATTGTAAAAATGGAAATATGTTTAATACAATTTTAATCAAATTCGTCGAAAAATGCAATCATTTTCAAAAATTTGATTAACTTTTGTCCAAGGAATTCAATTATTTCAATTATTTTCATAAATAGCAAAATTTTCCCGATTTACTAAATTCTTTTCAATATTATTTTTGAAAATATTTCTCACAAGAATTCAACTGTCTTTAGAAATAATTAATTTGATCTCTACAATTAAATTATTTTCAAACATTTTAATAAAATTCTACGCTAACTTTTAATTATTTTCATAAATATGTTATAACATTCTTTCGAAGGATTCAATTACTTTTATAAATAGCAAAATTCTTTGCAGAAATTCAAGTAGTATGAATAAATTTTAATGAAATTGAATTAATAAAATTTTCAATTATAATTATGAACAGACAAGATTGTTTTTTGAAAAATTGAAAAAATGCTTTGTTTATCATTCAATTATTTTCCAAATTGTAGATTTATGTTCGAAATGAAATAAATTAAAATTTGATGAGAAAATAAAACCGGGAAAAACGGGGAATTTAAAGGTTAAACCCAATTTATAATCAGCCACTATTTCATACAGAAAAAGTTGGTAAAATTATTTCCTATTATCTTATTGGCGGTCGCTATTCATTAACGATTTTAGTTTTTAACACTGTTTTTAAATGGAAATGTGAAAACTAAAAATCTAAATTTGACTATTTGTTCAGAAAAGTAGCTTTTAGTAGCATTAGGCTCAAAAAAGTAGCCAAAAAGTAGCAAATAGTAGTTTTTAGTAGAAGAGTGCGAAGCCTGTTAATATCAAATTCAAAATCGTTTCATTACACAGTTTTTTTAAGAATATAAAATTGAGACAAGAAACAAAAAGTGTTGCGAAGGAATATTTTGATTCGTTTTTTGTCTCAATTTGATATCTTTAGAAAAACTGTAATTCAAATAATAAATAACTCTCAATACAAAAAGATTGTATGTATAAGAAACAATGTGTATCATTCGAAAAATGCGTCCAATTATCAAGTTTAAAAAAGAATAGAATAAAAAAAGAGAAAAATGCGAAATAGTGGTGTAGGTACATTGCACCTGGCTTATGAATAATTAAAGGCTTCTCGACTTCATTCACTGTAACGAGTCAAGAAACCTAAGAGACAGAGAACGTGCGGCCTTAAAAAATAATTATCTTACTGGTTCAAGGAGAGCCAAAGTATTAAAAAAGGTACATTATTGGAAATGGACACAGAGAATATAATATCTATATTTTCATGATATTCTATCCTTACTCCAGATTCAGTCAGTGATTGTAAGCTTTAAACGGTAAAAATAATTTTCTTTTTTAACTCACTCTTTCCATATTATAGAAATATTCTTTTCCTTTTCACTATGAAGATTACCTTAATTTTATGCATATATGTTAATTTTTCCATTCCATAATATTTTATTTTCTTTTCTGTTTTCTATATCATACCGTCCATAAAAGTGAACATAATCTCTTCGTTTTCGCAAGTAATTTTAAAGGAACTTTTTAAATTAAAAAACTTATCAACTTTTTAAGGTATTAAAAAAAAGTTACATTTTATGTTTTCTTGCCCCGAGAGGAAAATTTTTCTTTAACACAAATGTAATTTACTTGAGTCAAATAGACTAATTTTCTTCGGGTCTTCGGGTCTTTCTTCAACACAAATAAATTTTTTTTTACCAAAAAAACGATAACATTTTATAAAATTTTACTAGAAATAATTATTTTATTTTTATTATTTATTCAATTTGTAAAACGAAATAAGTTTTCATCACCATCATGATTCAAGTCGTTTGTGAGAGAATTTGCATGTAGTCTAAAAAACTATTTTTATTTCTTTATTTAACGGAATCTAATCAATACTAAATAAAATTTTAAAAAGAAGGAAAATTCGCTTTTTTGCAATAATAAAGTGAATATAATAGAGAGTACTTGTCTGAATGAATCTGAAGCGGATTTGAATATAAAGAATGCAGGTGTTTTCTTTTTCAGTGAAGAAAACGAATCAAATCACTGGAGTGTCAAATTATTCTCTTTTCATATAATAAATAATCTATTCTGAGCAAAAGAGAGCTCCGGTTTCATGGATCGAGAGGCAGTTACTGGGTTAGCGATATCACCATTCGTAAGAAGAAGTAGAATAATAATTATAACGATATAATATATAAATTACTTCTTACACATGCGCCAATATAAGAATTATTATAATGAAAGATTAACACGAAGAATTCCATACAACACTTTTAATTAATTTTAGTATATTTGCCTTGAAAGTTTTAAAAAAGAAGAAGAAAATAAAAATAAAATTTGCATTAAAAAAAGATACTTATGATAATGTTTTTGTATTTAAAAAGTCCATGTTTTATTTTATATATACATATATTTATATTTATTTAAAGAGGAAAATGTGATAATATTCTTTTCATTTGCATCAGGAAGAAGAAATTTAAAAATAAATTATGTAAAAAATATCACTTTTATATACAAATTCATCTTTTATAATTAAGAGGAAATTTTCCTTATCTTTTAATGCGCGACACTAAGATGCTATTTTGCAATTTAAATATTAATCGCGTCTATTGACAAATATTTTTTTTTTTTACTTTTTCATTTTAAGAAAATTATAATACTTTTGAATTTATAGTATAATTAATCATACTAATTAATAAATTATAAAATAAATGTAATAATATAATATTATAAAAAAGTATAAAATGTATAAATATTTTTATACATAATTAATGTGAGAGGTGTAATTAATTTTTAAATTAGTTACACTATTCTAAATCAATTAATTTAAATGAACGAATGATCTACAATTATATTTATAAGAATTTATGTATATATATATATTTATTTTTTTGGGTAATTTAATTTTATGTCCCTAGAAAAAACAGCAATTATTAAACTGTATGTAAAGTTATTTAAAATTAAAATATTTTTTAAAGCTATTAAATATAATTTTTTAAAAAATAAAATACTTTAATTTTGTTTCATAACACATGTTGATTGAAGAGATTTTCAAATACGAAAAAAAGAAATTGCAAAAGTAACTCTTTCAAACCTTCATTATTATCAAAAATTTGTTAATAAAATTTTTTGTTAATTCAATTCATTTTAATTTTGAGAAAATTATTTAGAAGAAGAAAAATTACAAAACGCCTAAAGATGATAAGACTGAACAATATAGAGAAGTTCTACCATAAAGTAAAATTATAACAATTATTCGTCTAACCCGATAATTCCAAAAGAGAATAGAAAATGCATTTATTTTCATTTGTGCACTGATTTGAATCGAGTTGATGACCTACTTTTTTTTATTATATGTATACAATATGTGGTCGTCGCGTTGAGTCTATGACTCTGATTATGCCATTTTCCACACACATATTTAATATTTGTACATATCGTATACGTCGCAGCAATAAAATATTGATTGAAATGGAATCTTGATCTCAGCGAGATAAATTTGTCTGCATTGAGTGCATTATACATATATTGTAACAAAAATAAGTCATAAGGGCAAGCAACGCTATATGGATCGAGAAGGATGGAGCTTGGTACTGACTTGAATTAAGAATAAAAGCAGAGGAAAAAGAAGGGGGGACCCGATATATGTGTCGCTCTCCGTTCGTTGATCCGACTGATTCAATTAACTCTCGGTGATCGACAAGTGAATTACAGCGCCGTTAAGCGACGACGATACGCCAGCTAAACCGCTTTTGGAGCTTAACCGTCCTCGTCATAATATCTCTCTCTCTCTCTCTCTCTCTCTCTCTCTCTCTCTCTCTCTCTTTTTCAATATTGATACGCAGGACTAATTTTTATTTTAATTAATTATTATTGTATTACAGTCAGGCAATAATTTGTTTGCAGGAACCAAATTTTTGCCAAATCGACTAAATATAGGGTAAACTTATCACAGTAAAACGTGAGGTGTTAAAATAAAACCAGAATGGATTAAAATAATCTGCAACAGTTTAATCGCTCTAGGATTAAATTAACACCAAAAAGGATTAAAATAATCTATTTTGCTGTTATTTTTAACTATGAATGAAATTTTATTTTAAATAAAACACCAAAGTCAACAATTTGTAAAAATTCAACGAATTTGCCTTCTCCAGGAAGAATAGTGAGTTAGTTAAAAACATAGTTATACAAACTAACTTAGTAACATAGCTACTAAATTTTTGTTTATAAATAATAAAATTCTTCTCTGATATTTAATTATTTTACAAAATTTTTAATCAAATTTTTGTCAAAATTTCAATTATTTTCAAAAGTTTTCTAAAATTCAATAATTTTTAATATCTACACTGAAAAAAAAATTTATTTGATTCAAATAACCGATTATTTGTCCATAATAAAATAAATATTTACTTGAATCAAATAATTTTTATTTAAATCAATTAATTAGTATTTGCTTCAAATACTGAAATATGTGATTCAAATACAATTTATTTGATTCAAATAAAAATTATTTGATTCAAGTAAATATTTATCTGATTATAGACAAATAATCGGTTATTTGAATCAAATAAATTTTTTTTTCAGTGTACTATTTCAATAAAATTTTCCAAAAGAATTACATTATTAAAAAAATTTTGAATACAATTCTACGCAAACATTCAATTACTTTCATAAATAATAAAAGAATTTTTACAGAAATTCAATTATTTACAAATTTTTTATAAATTTCTTCGCAATAATTCAATTATTTTCACAAATAATAACATTTCTGCAGGGATTCAATTATTTTTACAAATAATAAAATTTTTTTAGGAATTCAATTATTTTCATAAATAACAAAACTCATTACAGAATTTCAATTATTTTTAATGTAATTTTAATCAAATTCCTCAAAAAATGTAATTATTCTTAACAATTTTATTAAAATTCGTCTAAAGAATTTAATGATTCAAAAAATTTGTTGATAACATTTTTTATGGGAATTTAATTTCAAAATACGTGAAATTAATAAATTATTTATTTTTGTGTTTAAATAATTGGATTCTCGTAGAATTTACTAATAAAAATGGTTTTAAAAATAAATTTCAATTAAAATTTTACATTATACTTAAGTATCAAAAGCATTATAACGTGGATTTTTAGAAATAATCAAATTTTGAAAAAGTTTCCAACTAAAATCATTGAAATTCTTAATTTTTCAAATTTTTGACAAAAAATTCGGTAGAATTAATTCTTTTTAAAAGTTTAATAGGATTTTTATTGAAATTATTTCAAATTTTTATTTTTCAATATATATGTATATATATATATATATATATATATATATATATATATATATATATTTAATTGCAGAATTACTGAATAATTGAAATTTTGTAAAATTGAATTGTAAAAAAGTAATTATGTTCATGCAAGTTTTAATAAAATTCGACAAAAGATTTGAATTATTAAAAAATTTGTTACTAAAATTTTTTATGAGAATTGAATTTTGAGAAACATTCAATTATTCAATAAATTATTTACTTTTGCATTTAAATAATTAAATTCTTGTAGAATTTTTTATTAAAAATTGATCTAAAAATTAATTTCAGTTATATAATTTTAGAATATAATGGAATATTATAAGAAATATAGAGTGAATTTTTTGGAAATAATTGAATTTTGAAATTAATATTTTTGAAAAACTTTAATTGAATTTTTCTAATATTATTTGAAGTTTTTATTTTCTAATATGCATTTAATTAAAGAATTTAGGAATAATTGAAATTTCTTGAAATTGTAGTTAAAATTTTTTGAAAATAATAATTGAATTGAAATAATGAAAATAATTTTGAAGAAGTATAATAATTCATTACTTGGTCATCTTTAATTATTATAAGATATGAGGAAATTGATATTGATATCTTTATGTTTTATATAGTTATAAAAAAATTTAATAAACTAAAATTTCATTCATTGTAAAAAATAAAACCAAAATTGATTATTTTAATCTTTTTTGGTGTTAATTTAATCTGCAACGCTATTTAATACCTCACGATTTACTGTGATACTACACCGAAAAAAAATATTCTTGTTTTAAGAGGACAATTCCTCTTCTAAAATCCTCTTACATTTTATTCTTAAATTAAGAATATTACTCTTCATTGGAGACTATTCCTCTACTTTTAAGAGGAATTACTCTTAAGTGGAGAATAATCCTCTTAAAATAAGAGGACGTTTTTTGGTCAATATACAAAAGGAAAATATGCATCAAAATAAGAGGAATCCTCTCAAAACAAGAATATTTTTTTTTCGGTGTATTATAAGTAGTCGGACACTTAAGAAAATTTTTTTAAATGAATACTGTTTAAAAATTGTAATTTAAATTTCTTTAACATGTTTTCCACGTGTGATAGATCCCTCCTTATGGCCCTATGAAACTATTAGACTAATCATGTTTACAAAAAAAGCTTTAAAAACCGTAGAAAATAATTTTTTTTCAATTACAAAAGTTCATTTTTGTTTATGATTATCTTAGAAATGATTAGTAACAAACACTCTTTTTACATCATATGGTTTTATAGTAATATTATAATTATAAATTAGTTAGAAATAATAATTCAAAATTGAAAATGCACAATTAAAAAAAATTTATTTCATTTAAGTAAATTATCCCTTACACTGCATGGAAAAAAAAGTTGCTTAGAACAGCTACAAAATTCAATATATTAGCGAAATTTTTAGTTACTTCAATTAAAACTTTAGTTATTCCAGTGAAACTTATAGCTGTCCCAGGAAAAAAGTTTTTTCCGCGTGGAAAACAAATTTTCTTAATTCAAATAAGTTTCTTGTACAATTAAATACTATGATTGCTTCAAACATTGAAGCTATTGGTTCAAACGCAATTTCCTCAATTTATTTATCGTTTATTTTGAATGAAATACATTTTTTTCTGCATATTTCTATAAACAGTTTAATAAGCGTTTCTTTAATTCAAAAAAATTGTTCAACTGAATATTTTTATTTAAATGAACTAATCACTTTAATACATTCAGCTAAATTTTTTTCCTTCATTGAACAAATATTTTGATTTACACAAGAATAAATTGTTTTATCAAAAGTTTTTAATCAATTTAAATATAAATTTTGTTCTTCTTAACAAATTTGTTATAAGCAAATAGTTATAAATAAGTAATAAATAAACAAAATACAATTGTTTTAATTTCCTACGAATAAAAAATTAATTTTAACTCAACAATATTCTCAATTTAAAACACTAATTTAGTTAAATGCCATACAAACAGCTTTAAATACAAATTTCCTTTCGCGTGAGCAAATGAATTTTAATTATCAAATTGAATCACAATTTTACTTGAATCAACAAAACTTTTTCATCGTAACAAAATGAAATAGGTCAATTCAATCACTTAGTTAAGTGAAATAAATTTTTTCCCTGAGTGATGACAAAACTTCTTCTCAAAGAATTTTTCCCACATTAATAAATAATTCTTAATAAGAAATATTCAGTAAAGAAAAAATTTTATTAAACTAAAGAAAAATTCAATATAGACTTGAGAATGGCATTAAAATTTCAGATAAGTTCAAATCATTTGATTTCAACTTATCTGAAATTTTAATAAATAATACGCAGTTTGAGAAAAATTCCACAGTATAAAATTTTTAATTTCAATTTTCAATATATTAAAAAAAGAAAAATAATAAAAGTAAAAAGAGTAAAAGAAATGGATAGATGTATTAGACTTAATATATTAAGTCTGATATATATTAGGTCTAATAAACTAATTCAAATAGTTAATTCTAAAAAATTATAATTATTTTATAAAATAAAAAAATTATAGTTATTTTACGATATAAAAAATTCTTCCCGTATAGAAATATAATAATAACTAGAATAATTATTACATTTCATATATATTCGACAGATTAATTGGCCAGTTATGATTTCACAATATAATATTTATTGCGTAATAATTTCATATAAATATACAGCTCGTGTAATTACAAAAGAGAAAGAATTATCCCGTGAGATACATTGTATTTATCTATATTAGGAAATGTTTCTAAAATCGCAACACATTAGATGAGAAATTTTTTTCATATGTATGCATACAAAATGAATAAATTTTAAAGGATGAAAATTATAAAAGTTTCCAGGTCCATTGTAGTTTGATAATTATTATAACTGCACTATTGAAAGAACGAAAAAGAAAATAACACAGTTTAATCTAAATAATAACTGATTTGAAACAATTCAAGAAAGTTGCGACAATTTGTTGCCATGAGAACAAAAGTGTAAAAGACGAATAATTCAAAATAAAAATATTTGCTTTAATTGTTATCAAAATATGAAAAAAAATTTCAATCAATGAATTTTCTGTTTTTTTTAAATATTTATATTGGCAAGGAGCTTCATCTGTTCATTTTTGTAAATAAATAAACAAATAAGTAAAATAAAAAAATGCATCCATTTTAAAAATGTGTTTTATATTTTTTATGTAAATAATTTTTTTATTTTTTGAATATTTTAGAAAATAGTAGAGAATAAAAATAAAATAAAAATAAATTAAAGATGAAGTAAATTGTGATTCTTCATTTGTAACATCTTCATAAGACCAGTTAATTGTCAATTACATGGCTGTTAATTATTTCATGCACCTTAGTATAAATTCATTTGCAGCACTTCGGAAATGAAACCGTAAATTACTATCAACGATGTATGTAAAATCAATTAAGTTTTTCCTGCTTTATAGCCGTTTTTCTCAGCACTTCTTTTCGCAAAAAACGAGATGAACGTCCGTTAACTTTTAACTACACCAGGAATTAGTGCAAACATCAATGAAACAAAAAAGGAAAAACTTACTTTTAAAACAAAAAAATACTTATTTTTTCAAGAAAAAAAAAATAGAGAAAAAAAGAAAAGCAATAAAAATTTTTACTAATTCAAATTTAGAGAATTAGTTTTTTCATCGTAAACTCAAATAAATCACATAATGAATGAAAAAAATATTTACTTGAAACTTTGAAAGTTATATTTAAGCAAGAAAAGTAGGACCGATTTGATAATTAAGCAATAACATTTTGATTTTTAGTGCATTGATATTTTGTGTATAATATATAGATAAACACACCGCGAACGCCTTGAATAAGATTTGAACTTGAATTTGCACCTGAATAATCAAACAGCTGCGTCATTCAATTCAATGCGAAGAGGTTCACTTTTGTATGTCCATGTACATATAGAGTAAAAGTAGGTATGGTGTTCGCATCAACGAGGTCAGTAAATTGGGCGGAAGTAACGAGAACGAGCTGCTTGTGAAATTTCAATGAGAACACATATGTATACCTCTCTTGGTCGACAAAATCTGTTATGCACTTCAACAATAGGAAATCCTCAGTTTCTATTGTTTAACTAATCCAAAAAGCATATTTATATATATGATGATGATAACTACACAACTCGGTATTTTTTTCGTTTTTCAATACTCGCACGTCTTTTTCTGGCTTTTTTTAACAATACTATATTTTCTAATTCAAAAGTATTTCCTTTTTTTTAAATATACTGTTTTCCTTTTTCTAAACTGTAGTTCTCTTTTCAAAACTATGCTTGTTTCCATTTTTCGAAACTATGGTTTTCTATTTCTGAACTATATATAAACTACACTCACTAAAAAAATTCATTAATTAAAATGAATCCATTATGGAACAAAGGAAGGCTTTTCCTTTGATGTATACAAGTGAACGTCAAAAGGAAAGTCGTTTTAAGTCATTTTGGGAGGAATTCCATAAATCAAAAGTTTTTAAACAAATCCAACGTTGATCATTTAGGTATTACTAAAAAGAGAACAAAGAAGTTTTCTGATTCTTTTTTTAAATCTTTTACTCAGGAAAAAATTGTATCTACGTGAATCAAATACACTGTCAAAAAATGATTTCAGACACAACTAAAAAAAGTAAAAAAAAGTAGCCGCATCAAATAATTAAACTTGACTACCAAACAAACTTGTTTTAAACACTTCACAAAACTGATAAAACTTCCATTCCATATTTTTGATTTTCCTGACTTTTTCCCAATTTTCACCAAAAATATTTACTGGGTCAGACAATTATATATCGAATAAAGTCGTTGCGGCCTAATTTTAGAAAAAATAATGGATTCTTTCAGAAATGATTCTTTATGATATCTAGGGAACGAAATAAAAAGAATTATGTTAAAATATTTATTATTTTTCTCAAAATATGAGTGTAAAGTGAAGTAGGTGCGGAAAAATATGTCACTTTTTTAGCTGTTAGAAAATGTATAAAAAAACATTAAAAAATGCTTCAAAATGTAAAAATAGTTATTGATTCTTATTAAAAATTACTTGATTAATTAATCCGTATTCAATAAACTAGTAAAAAATTAAAATAATAAATAAAACATGGTTTTAAAGTTGGTCTGCAAATAACCTAATTTTTGCAACTTTCATCAATAAATTACAAGAAAGTGAAATTGTTAAATTAAAAAAAAACTCACCGAATATAGAGTATTTTCGATGAAGTTTCAGATTTTCTTATCACTTCTTCTGTTTTTACTTTAAATATACTAGAAATATTAAGTTGAAAATACGCGACTTCTGAATTTTTGCAAACTTTGCAACTTAATATCTCCGTTAAAGAAAAATTAAAAAATTTGGCACTTTCTTTCATGAAAGAATTTAAATATTTATAAAAATAATTTAATTCTTATACAAAGAATTCAATTAAAATCTTGCGAACGATTTTATTAGAATGCCTCAAAACAATTGAATTTTCGGTAATAATTTTGTTATTTTTGAAAATAATCAATTTCTTTATAATAACAGACAAAAAATTGTACTGTCCCGAAAGTTTCTTTGAAATGCTAATCATTTCTAAATGCTGATAATGTTAAATACAAATCAAAAAGAAGATAAAAAATTACCTTTTTAAAAATTTGTGTTAGCAATTACCATTAGTAATAAAATATTTTCGAAAGTATTACGAGGGAAAAAATACATTTACTTCCCCTGGTACTTTACTTTATGATAGTAAACAGAAATGGTTTACTTTTCCATTCAAATGTAGATTATATAAATAGTAAAGTACATAATCTGGATAAGAGTATCAAAAAAAGGGGGAAAAGTTAACAAAAATTTCGTAGACAAATATTTACATAGGCCTTTCCTTTCTTGACATTGACCTCAGAAATAATATTCTATAATTATTTTACTTCTTTTTAGTTGCTCGACAACAAACACGAAATGCCTCCTTTATAAGTGTGCGTAAAAAGTACATAACTTGACATTAATAATCGAAAGAAAACGAGTCAGCAAATTTTTCGTGACTGCTGAGTGCGGTATCGAAGTTATAAAAATTTTATACCTTTTTCTTTAATTTTCGTACATAATGCAACCAAACATTGAATCAACTCGATAAATAATTCAAAAACATACTTTTTTTCGAAATAAAAATTATTTCATTCAAGTAAATATTTCTTTAATAACAAGCTACAAAATTTATTTGTGTCATATAATTAATTTTCATACGAAATGCACTTTTTAAATTATTAAAATAAAAAATAGTTATAAAAAAGTACAAAAATACTAGATAAACTTTTTGTGAAATAATTTACGAAAGTTGAACGACTTGAGGAAAATACAATAATTTCAACGCGTCAGACAAATAACTATAGAAATACAAACTCTTTTACGGGCATCGAAATCACTCTATAATTGCAAGAAACTTGATATTGAGGCCACGTTTCTTTACGAAGGACCTCTTACTTGATGAATTTTTAAACAAGTGGAATATAACAATAAAAAACCATCACTTTATGAAACAAAGATGAAAATTTTTTTTTCTATACGAGAAGAATATGTTTTCAATAAATTGCTTTGAGAAATTCCACTCGCAATAAATCAATAGACGACTGTAAAACATATCTCAATTTTCTCCTAAAACTCGACAAAATTAAATTTTCAAGTATATTTATTTAATTTATTCCTTATAATAATTTTTTACAATACATATTAAAAGTAGGTAGTTATTTAAATTGAATCAATTAATTGAACTACTTAAAAATTTATTTACTGCAAATATTTATTTGTTTACTTTAAGTATTCATTATAGTTCATGCCTTTTGGCTTTGAACGTGAAATTTAATTTCAATATTAAAAAGAAAATCCTATAAAGGGGGATAATTTGAAATTTTTGTAATGTTATGAAACGGATCCACACTTCGTTAAATGTGTTAAATGAAAAATGTTAATATAAATATTATGTGTTATTTAAAAAGTGCGGATATTCGCTTCGTTGGTCCCTTAGAAACGATTAAATAACTTTCTTATGAATTCACTTCAAAGTACTATACCTTAATCACTAAGGCCCCTTTTTAGTGCAGAATATAATAAAATTGTCAGAAATATATATCTTATCTTCAAATATATCAATTTCAATGGCTTTATTAAAGTTTATTAATTAATGGAATAAACTTCCTTATCATAATAAAAGCAAAAACAGTATTTTTAAAACATAACTTTTTTTATCCTTTTTTCAAAGAAAATTTGAATTCTGTTTTTGACATTTGATTTAAATAAGTAAAACATAGGAAAATTAATTTATTATAAAAAAATTTTTAAATAATCTGAAAAAAGAACATTTGTAGAATGCAATTATTTATTGCTAAAATGATTATTAAAATATTCTTAATTAATGTCGAGTTTTAATTTCTTTAATTTAAACATTAATAATTATAATTATGAAATAATAAATTTATTTATAATAAAAATTAGGAAATAAAAAAATAGATAATAAACTACTTTCTACAAATTTTTGAAATTTAATTTTATTAATTAATGAATAAAAAAACAAATTTGCAATAAAAATTAGAAAATAAGGTTTTTTTGCAAAAAGTGGCAGACGAAAAAAATTTTAGTTATTGCAACGAATACTTTTGCTATTTCAACGAATACTTTCGCTATTTTAGCGAAAGTTATCGCCGTTCCAGTTAAAGGTTTTTTTTCGTGCAATTTTAATAAAACGAATTTAAAAAAAATTTACAATAAAAAATTAGACAATACAGTATATGAAACAAATTTCTTTCTGCAAATTAGAACAAATTAATTCGGTAACTAAAAAGTGGAAAAATTAATTTACTAGAAAAATGGGAGAAAGAATTAAAAAGAAACTGAATTTGAAAGAAAAAATAGAAAAAACTGAAATTAGAAAAAAATTAAAAGAAATTGAAAGAAAAAAATAAAATTTCTTTCTGCTTCTAAAAAATTAAAAATTAATAAGTAAAAAAATCATATACAACAAAAATTAAAAAAATTTAAGCACAAAAGGAAATAAATACAGAATTTATTTTCTTTTAAACATTTTTGCTTTTAGCGTCAAGTAAATATTTCTACCATTAACACGCAAAATTACAAAGTTTATAATGAAATTCTATGATTCAAATCTCGAAGAAAATTTACAGCTAAATGAATTCCAATTACTAAATAGTTGCCAATCAATAATTCCCAACTATCAATTAAATACCATATATATAAGTTGAATCCACCTGACATCAATTAAAATATTTCGAGAAAAATAAATACAGAAATAAACATTTATTTACAAACGCGGTAGCAATGTAGAATTTATCTATATATATATAAATAATTTTTACATTAGTCTAAATTTTTTTGCACTCTCAATCTATATTTGTAATAAAAAAATTCAAAGAATGTCAGCCACGTGAATTAGTATTAAAAAAAAATTTGAGTCAAGCAAAATGACTTATTAACATTTTCACGGTTGGGGCGTGTATAATATCTGATCGTGCAATAACCCTGAACTCTCGAGGAAAGAGGACGAAAGTAAAATGGAGAACAACTTCCGAGAGGAGTCAGGAAAGAGATAAAGCAGTTTGCATAATAGGACTTGACAAAGAAAATTGCAGCGGTGTATACACAAATGCAACTGCGGAACGGAGATTCACCGGCATAAAATAGTTGACTATATAGGGAATAATTTCAACTTTCACCCGCGCAATAGAGACGAAAGAGCTATTAAAAGCGTAATGAGAAATATTTATATATGGTTTTAGCCTTTTAGAAAATATTTAGGTCTTCTATGCTCAGGTCGTTTATTATTTATTTACACATACACAACTTGCATCGTGTGAATAATGTTGAAAACGCAACTGCAATACGACATACATATACATACAAATATAGCGAATCTTTTTCTCGTTCTCTCGCTCCATTCACAGATTCTTATATTCGCCTACGCGAAAATAAGTCTCTTTTACGAAACAAAATCCTAACAAGTTTTCTTTCACGACACTAAATAAATGTTCGCACGTTGTCGCTGAAAGGTTCTTTGACAGTGCTGCGCGAATTACGCAAAAAAAAAAAATAAAAATAATGCAGTGACAAAGAATTTATTTCATTTTAATAACCTATTACTTGGCTATTATCAAATAAACGATTGAATTAAATAATTTTGTATTTACATAAAACAAATTGAATATTTGAATCAAACTAATTTTGTATTTAGTTAAAAAAATTGAACTTAACTCAAGTAAATTTATTTTGAAACAAAAATTTAAGTATTTTTAGCGCAAATATTATTTTTGATTTAAGTACATTGAAAAAAAATTTAAATGATTCAAATAACCGATTAATTGACTATTATCAATTAAATATTTAATTGAATCAAATAATATTTATTAGAGTCAATTAAATGGTAATTGCCTCAAATACTGAAGTTATTGATTCAAATACCAATTAATTGACTCCATTAAATATTATTGGATTCAAGTAAATATTTAATTGGTAATATTCAATTAATCAGTTATTTGAATCAATTAAATTTTGTTTTCAGTGTAAAGAGTATTCGATACAAATAAATTTTTTTAGTATAGTAACTATTAAATAAAGATTTAGATACTTGATTCAAATAATTTTTGTTTAAAGCGCAATTAATTGTTATAATTATTATAATTACTAAAAAAAATTGACTAAAATCAAAATTATTCAATACAAGTAAATTTTTTTTCTGAACTGATATACTTTTCGTTAAACTTTTAAACTTAAGAAATTTTTAAATTCGAATTAAAATTTTTCAACTATTCCTTTCATAATTAAATTTATTTATATATGTTAATAAATATTTACTTACGAAATAAACTTGACAGAGAACGTATATATGTTGTTTAGCTTACCTAAAACAAACAAAAAAGGAAATATTTTAATATTAGTATTAATGTCAAAAGATTAAAATTAAAAACAAACAATAATTGCTTTCTCCTCAAGAGAAATGATCGACTGATCAATAAAGTAAACATTTTATCAAAAAAATTAATATAATTAATTTAAATTTTTTTTAATCGCCATTTATATATTTCAGAAAAAGTTTGAATTTTCTATTTTTTGAAATTTTAAAAGTTTTACTTTAAAATAAGTACTATTCAATGAAACATTAAACAATTAGTATATTTTATATTGAGAAAGCTCATATAGAATGAACGCGGGTTGTTTTTATTAATCAATGTTAAATAATAATTTTAAAAATTTGTTTTTTCAGTTACAATTTATCAATATTATAATTACAGGTGTCGTCCCTACTTAATTTAGAAATAAAAAATAGTATCAAAAGTGATTTTAATTTTAATTTTTTTTGGATAAGTAATTTAGTAAGCTTCACGATGATAAGCCCAAAATTAAAGAAAGCGTCATTGTTTGTAGAAAATTAAATTTTTACTACTTTTTATTACTTAATTAATTAATTAATAATTCAAAAACAACAAAAACGGCATTTTTTTGGGCATTAAAAGTATACATATTAATATTTTAAAAAATAGAAAAAAGTCCTTTTTCACATTGGTGAAGTTCACAACGTTTATAATCAACGATTTCTGAAGAAAAATATTTTTTTAAGCAAATTTTTATAAATGTTTGAACAGAAAATAGTACGTTTAATTTTTTGAATAATGATTAACAAAAAAAAAATATTTGTAAACAAAAATTTGTTTTCTTTTTGGTAGGAAAATAATTTTTTTTTTCAATCGTTGATCATAAACGTTGCGAACTTCACCGACGTCCTTTTTCAAAAAAATTAATTAATTATTTATTTATTTAACAATTATTTATAAAAAATGCCCAAAATGAAGAAAAGTTTATTTGTTTGTAAAATATTTAATTTTTTTCTAATTTTTATTAATCAATTAATTAACTCGAAAACAAAAAAACGGTATTTTTTATTTTGTGGTATTGAAAGTACACATATATATAGCTTTATTTAAAAAATGGAAAAAAATAATGTCGATTCCCTAAAAAAAAAGTCAAAAATATTTTTGATTTGAAAAAAATTAAGTTTAATTTTGAATTAAAAAAAAATTATTTGCACCATTCGAAAGAGGAGGAAAAACCCTTTCGAAAACATATAGGTCAAATTTTTGCTTATACTCTACTGTATTCTAGCTACAGCAGATAACAAAATCCACTGTTTACACCTAATTCAAAATTTTAACCCCCTCCCCCTCTGCAATTTTTAATAAAACTTCTTGAAATTTTATGGGCAAAGTGTGCTCTACCATAGTACTAAAGTTACTGTAAAAATCAGCCTAATTTAAAAACTTTCAATTTTAAGTTGGGACACTTGAGCAATTTTGCCCCATGTGTAACAGTGCGTTACTGGGAAGGGTGGGTCAAAATTTTCAAAAATGAGCATTATGTAATATATGGACGGGAACCCTATCTTGTTTATTAAAATTAAAAATTACAAGAATCGTACGTGTGATTTCATATATCAAATAGTTTATACACCCATATTGTGTGTAAAATCATTAATAAACGGGTACATAAACCATATATACTTGGTTTATTATGTTAATCATAAACAACTTGTGCATTTTGCACGGTTGCTGTACTCAAATCAGATAAACATATACCAATAGCCGAGCGAAGAAACAAACTTCAGTAGGCGTTTATAATATAAATTTATATATAAAATTTCATGACTTGAAGATTAATTTTGAAATATGGAATTTCTGTTAACGTGTGAAAATTGCTAATGGAAAAATAATTCAACTACAAGGGAAAGTCTTTTTAACATCCTATTAAATTAATTTCAATATGTTCTTTAATTCTTTCTCTCGTTCTTTTTCTACATTGTATATTATTTATTTTTATAAATTTCTTAATTACAAAATTATAATAAATAATTAAATTAATTTTGGTTATTGGTTTAAATAAAATTTTTTTGAAATTGAACAGAAGAGAACCCACATTTTTTATACTGAAAAGCATAGCGAATTTTTTTTTACTGACAATAAAGGCAAAAAAATTTCCCCATTATTAAAAAAGGGATTCCAGCATCAGGATTATCGTCTACATAAATTGGAGATTCGCTATTTTTTAATCCGACGTGTATTTCTATATGCCCTTTATCGCGGTGTATTACTGTTATGTAATTCACGTTTTCAACCTGTGAGCGCACATGCCATCGTTTTAATGTTACGAGCTACACGTTACAAACGCATAAGCTCCTTTCTTCATGCATCATTGACTTTTAACTCCAACAACTGTTGCAGTTTACTGAACGGTATGCTCTTATAAACAACCTAGAAAATGTAATGAGACAAAGTGGCAAGGACACACATGTGTTCGACTGGTTATATTAACGAAAAAAATTTTTACTCGATTTTTTAACATGCCCCATATCTCGAGCACTTAACTCTATATATACAGAAAGTGCGGTCGCTCTACAAAATATGTTTATATATGTAAAGCAAAAATTGTTGCAGGCCTTATTTTTATGTCTTAAACTATAATAAAGTTTAAGACAATTAAGAAATTGGTTTTTTAAATTAAGAAAATAGAAATTTTCGCATCTTGAAGTGAATTTTTGGTTTCTTCTTTGTTTCCTAAATTATTTAATAAGTATTTTTATTTTAAAATTAATGTTTTGATATGTAATAAATGAATTTTTCATCATTTCTTCTATTATATTCTGAAAATTAAAAAATTTTACATTTCATGAATAAACATCAATTTTTAATGATAACAGATTTAAAATTTAAAGAAATCACTTAAGAAGAATACATAATATTAAATATTCTTCTTTATTATTATTAAAAAATTCTAATATACATAATTTGTCGCAAGAATTTCTTTATCATGAATAATAAAATTCTTTAGAGGAATTAAATTATTTTCATTACAATTTTAATAAAATTCCTCAAAAGGATACAATTATTTTTAAAAATAATAATTAAATTCGCTATTATTTTCAAGAATTTTAATATATAAATTCAATTATTTATTTGTTTTCAATAATTTTGATAAAATTCTTTAATAAATTCAACTATTTAAAAAAATTCAGATAAAATCTTTTAAAATTCAATTATTCTTATGAATTGTAAAATCCTCCTCAAGAATGTAATTATTTTCAAAAATAATTATAATATTTATGTAAATAATAAAATTCTTCTAAGAAATGCAATTATTTTTAATACAATTTTAATTAAACTTCTGGGAAAAAATGTAATTATATTCAAGATAATTTTAACAAAATTTCTCTAACAGGTTCAATTATTTTTAAAAATAGTAATAAAATTTTTCTATATAATTCAATTGTTCTCAAAATTTTTTAATAAAATTCTTTGTAAATATCGATTTTTTTTTAAATTGTCAATTAAAATTACTTTTAAAAATTACATTGTTTTTTCGAATTTAATGAAAAAAAATTGTACTTATTTACAAAAACTGTAATAAAATTGTTTAAAAGAATTTAATTTTGTAAAGAAATTATAATATTATTTAATATGAAAATCGTTAAATACAATTAATAATAAGCGCGATTATTTTAAAAGCTTAAAAGAAATTCTTCTTAAAATTCAATTATTTGTAAAAGTAGTCAAAAATATATTTTTTTTTAAATTCTTTAAAACAATTCAATTATTTTAAGGAATTTTAATAAAAAATCTTACCAAAAATTAAATTATTTTTAATAAAATTTTAATTACCTTTTCTCGAAAAAAATCAATTATTCAAAATAATGTTGATAAAATTCTTGAAATGAGAATTCAATTATTTTAACATTTTTCTATAGAAAATTGAAATTTACAAACATCTTTATCAAAACTTTTGAGAATAAATGAATAATAATAATAATAATAATAAAATAAATAAAATAAAAATAAATGGAATAGGTACCGCGTCTTGTGCGTAAAATTTGCCATTTTAAATTAATGGAAAATTTTTAATAATCCACATTCAGAAATTATATTTGAATGGAAAAGTTGTATTTTTTCCTAAACAATAAAAAAGTTTTTTTAATACTTTGTTTAATGACGATAAAATTGACGAAGAAGTGAAAAAGAAAGCGAATATAATTGTTGATTTGAAAAAAAATTGAGAATTTAAATGATTTTATCCTTGAACTTGAGGAGAAACTTTATATGTCATTACAAATTCCTGCCATGTCTCAAGATAATTATCATTAGGCTCGTTAAGACTCGATCGGATAATCAACAATGGAGAAATCATCGGAAACAACATTACTTTTGAGACACATCGAATCTTCCCGCGGGAATCGCTTAATGACCTTTTCATCTGTACAGTAATTATCATTTTTTCATTATTGTTTCTTTATTCCTTTCTTTCGATTTTTTCATTTCATTATTACAGAATCGTTAATTTTTTTCTTTCTCTAAAAAAAGAGTCAAAGTAAAAATTACTTTTTCAGAGTTAGTAGGTTCATTAGAAAGGCCCTGGCAATTCTTCAAAGGAAATACATTCATTCTTATCATTCATGAATAATTGACGCGAGAGTTGAGCGACCGAAAGTGAATACTAAATTTTTATTTATTTTTTCCAATTTCTTTCATTCACTTTTGGAAATTTTTCAAAAGTCTCAAGAGATTCTTTTTATTGGCTTATAATATATATTGAAAAATCAATTGAGTTGAAAAAAGCAACGTGCGGGGGTTTTTATATTATGGTAATTACAACTTGGATATAGTGTGGCCTAATTATATTCCATTATATGAAAAATGAGACAAGTATTCTTAATTAGAATCTTTTTCAGAGGGAGGAGAATTCCTTTAGGCTTCGCGCTAGGTGTATACGTGTATATAATTGAGGTCATAAAGTTTCTTGGGCTCCTGGGTTGGAAAAGTAAGAGCTGAAGGTTGAAATTCACTTTTGTCTAACGACCATACAACCAGGGAACAATGTGATCTCCCCAGCATCTCTCGATTATACACAGTCAAGGTGTGAAATTAAGAAAAATCTTTTGCTTTCATTCTCCGTTGATACATCCTCGGTAATTAATTAAATTACAAGTAATATTATAAACGTTATAGTCGTGGAAAATTCCAGTCTACCGTGACTGATAAATTTAAATGTATAATATTAATAAATTTCATCGAATTCCGTTCTTTCAATAATAATTATAGCTGAAATTTTCGATTTAATTAAACTTTTATTAAACTCGAGGAAATTCAAGCGATTTTAATTGATTGGAGAAAATTTCTGTTTCTGGCAATTTTTATTTACTGAATTTACCGATCAAATTTGCAAATTCTTTTTATTTGATTGCTTAACCAGGGTTGCTACGAATTTAGCATTTCAAAATTCACTGACTTTTTCAGGTGTTCCAGACCATTTTTTTAAATTCCCTGACCAAATTAGTTAGTTGTTGTTTACTTTTTTGTTTCCTAACGTTTTTAAAATTTCTTTTTTTAAAATATTTTCAATTTAAAAATTAATGTATTAAACATCATTGAATGCTTGCAAAGAATTTAATTCCTTCGAAGAATTTTATTATTTATAAAAATAATTTAATGCATGCGAAGAATTTTATTGAAATGGTTGATAATCCTAATTAAATTCTTCGAAGAATTTGTTTTAATTTTTTTTTTAATAAGCTTCATTAATAATTTTCAAAATAATTGAATTTCAACGACAATCTATTTTTTATAAAATAAGCGTGTTTCGTAATAATTGAAATTAAAAATTTAATAATTAAATTTTATTAAAATTTCTAGAAAATTATTGATTATGTCGATATTTTTAATAATTATAATTAATAATCATACTGTAAACATTTATTAAAATTTTTTATGGGAAAATTTACTCTTTCTTAAAAATTAAAAACAATTATTTTTTTAGTGAAATTTTATTACAATTGTATTGAAATAATTGAATTTTTGAACAGATTTAAATCTAACTTGAAGAAATGGTTAATGAAGTTTTTTAAAATTAGAAGTGAGAATAAAAATGAAAAATTGAAATTTTCGCGATTCAGGTACGTCAAATTAATTTTTGAAAAAAATATTTTAGAAAATTCCCTGACATTTCCAAGTTTTCCAGGTTTTCCCTGACCGAGAAAAAATTCCCTGACAATTCCAGGTTTTCAAGGTTTCTGACCGTAGCAACCCTGTTAACATTGTATAATATTTTTTCACAGTATTAAAGTTGTTTTTAATAGAATCCTCTGGTTATTTTTATTTATATTTTGTATAGCAATTAGTTTTTGCATAATATTTTATTAATTTTTGAAGAAACTTGACGTGATGGCGGGAAACTGATTTCGATTTCGAATTAAGCAACCCAAAAAACATTTAAAAACAATGGTCCAGTCAATACATTCTTTAAAAAAATTTTGTGGTCCTGTGTAGTGAAAGAATTATATATAATAATCGTCGTGATTCCAGATTTCCGGATCTCTGTCCACACTTGAAGTTAGTTAAAGTTATTCTTTTGTTTTTTATACGTTTTGATAGAAAATAGAAATATACATTATACATTACATTATAATTATAATAATCGTAAGTTTCCTTTCCGTTAGCAAATTATCTGTATTCAATTGTTTTTTCTTTTTTTTTTTTGAAAATTCATTTTTGTGAGTTATTGTCATTTTTTTAATGTCAAAAAGAAACAAAAAAAAATTCGTTTTATTAACTTCACAAAATTGACAAAAATTCCACTCAATATTTTTTATATTCCTGACTTTTTCCTAATTTTCAACAAAAATATTTTACTTTCTTCTTATCCTGCTAATAAATTGAATTTATGCTACGAATTATATTATTCATGAAACAATTTAAAATAATATATTTCTTGCGAAGAATTTTAAAAAAATATTTGAAAATAATTGAATATTTTCAATGAAAAATGTTATTATTTATAAAAATAAATGAATTTTTCAGAAGAATTTTATTATTTACAAAAATAATTGATTTCTTTAGGCAAATTTTGTTATTTTTGGAAATAATTGAATTTTCTTGAAATATTTTATTCTTTATTAAAATAATTAAATTCTTGTGAAGAATTTTTTAAAAAATTTTGAAAATAATTCGAAATTTTCTGAAGAATTTTATAAATTTTAAGAAAAATTGACTTTTTTTTTAAGAATTTCATAATTTATGAAAATAGTTAAATTCTTTTGGAGTATTTTTCTATTTTTATAAAAATAATTAAATTCTTGTGAAGAATTTTTAAAAAAATTTTGAAAATAATTCGAAATTTTCTGAAGAATTTTATAAATTTTTAGAAAAATTGACATTTTTTTTGAAGAATTTCATAATTTATGAAAACAGTTAAATTTTTTTGGAATATTTTTCTATTTTTTTTTAAATAATTGAATTCTTGCGAATAATTTTTTTTTAAATTTGGAAAATAATTGAATTCTTGGGAAGAGTTTTTAAAACAATTTGGAAAGTCAATTTTAGGAACAATTGACTTTTTTTGAAGAATTTCATAATTTAAGAAAGTAGTTAAATTTTTTGGAATATTTTTCTATTTTTATAGGTAAAAATAATTGGATTCTTGGGAAGAATTTAAAAAAAAATTTGGAAAATAATTGAATTCTTGGGAAGAATTTTTAAAAAAATTTGGAAAATAATTGAATTTTTTTGAAAAATTTTATAAATTTTGAGAAAAATTACATTTTTTTTAAGGATTTTGTAATTTATGAAAATAATTGAATTCTTTCGAGAAATTTTATTAATAATTGATGAAAAAATAATTTAATTACTTTCGAAGAATTTTATTATTTATAAAAATAATTTAATTCTTTCAAAGAATTTTATTAATTAGATAAATGATTAAATTCTTGCGGCGGATTTTATTAAAATTGATGAAAATAATTGAATTTTTTCCTAGAATTTTATTATAATTTTTTTTGAATAATTGAATTCTGTTTGGTTATTTTATAAAAATAGTAGATATTGAAAATCATTGAAATGTGAAAAGTTTTTAAAGATAATTAAATTTTACAAAAAATTCTATTACAAAATTTGGCAATAATTGAATGTTGGTTGGAAATTTTATTAAATTTTTTTGAAAATAATTGGATTTTCCAAAAAAACATTTTATTATTTATGAAAATAATTGAATTTTGAAAAGAATTTTATTGAAATACCTCAAAATAATTGAATTTTCGGGAGCAATTTTTTTTATTATTTAAAAACAAATTTTTATTAAAATTATATTAAAACAATTATTTTCTTTCGAATAATTTTATTAAATTTTTAAAAATCATTGAATTATTGCGGTAAAGTTTATCAAAATGTTTAAAAAGAATTGAATTTCTGTTGAAAATTTTATTACTTTTGAAAGGAATTGAAATCTTTATAAGAATTTTATGAACATTGTTTTCAATAATGAATTTTTAAATGTTATGAAAATTTTATTATTTTAAATAATTGAATTCTTGTTCAAAACTTTATTTGTGAAAGTAACTGAATTTTACGATTATGAAAATAATTAAATTCATGCATAAAATTTAATGAAAAATTTTGTTGAAAAAATGGAATTTACATGAAAAATTTTATAATTATTAAAAGTAATTGAATTATTGGAAAAAATAAATTGCATAAAATTTTGTTATATAAAATTGATTTTTTTCAATATCAGCGAATTAAAAGTAGTGGAAATTCTCTAAAAAAATATTGTATAAATTTTTTGTTCGAAAAGTTAAATACCTATATATAGTTAATAATTTTCTTTGCCTTCTCTATTCTTTATAATAATTAAAATTTTCGTAATGAAGTTTTTTTAATTTAGGTATCAGATAACAATTTTTGTGAAATTCAATTTTTCTCGTACAAGAAAGTTTAATTATTTTGAATTTTGAAAATCTGATGCCAAATTTGAAATTAGTATCGAAATTTGTTAAAGTTTTTTTATATAACTTTAAAGTTTAAAAATATAATATATTATGAAAATTTAATTCTAATTAGTTTTTTAGTTATGTGTCATAATAAGTATTTTCTTAAAAATTACTTAAATTAAAATGACTTGAAATTGTTTATAATAAACATTGCAGCACAGTATTCCCGCGCGCTTGCGCGCGGATAATTTGGCTAGTAATAATTAAACTTTGTACAAACTGTCAGTATACCAAATACAGATTTAAAAAAAAATATTCACGCGACAATTTTTTTTTTTCAATTCCTATATTTCCAAGAACAAACATGAAAGTGCAAGAATGAATTGCAATATTATGTTCCCAGGGAATTGAAAGATAAGAGTGTAAAAATAAAGAATGAAGTACAAATCTGCGGTAATTTTAGTTAACATTAATTAACGGATTCAATGCTGAAAACAATTGCCTCTCTTGTTGGAGATCAGATTGTCAGCTGATTTTACAATTAGAAGTTAAATTTTACAGTCACGTTTTCACATTGCATGCATGGAGGTTCTTCCGTTTTGCGGTATGGCACTTCCTTCATCTTTTTTTTCAGAGCTTTGGGACATTGCGGAAGCAAAAATAACTGTGAGAATTTATATGACTCCTGACATTTACGAGACTATATATATATATATATATATATATATATATATATATATATATATATATATATATACACAAGGCAACTTCCAAACTTGAATTTCCATTGTTTTCATACACTCAAGAGATTCATTTATGAATTCTTAATTTGCTATTCAAAACGACCGCTGGGGAAAAAATTCTTCTTTTTTACAAAAGACAAAATAACCAAAAATTAATTTTTTTTCTGTGAGATAAAAGTGAAAAATCTATTATTATTATTACTTGTAAAATGTTTCGAGAGAGGAAGAGAGAGAGAAAAGGATTTTTCTCCCCTTTTTTTTTGCTTTGTGAGCAGAATTTTTAATGATTTAAGTGGGTTACGAATTTTTACAAGTAAAACTGGAATCAAGTGAAAAACCAGAAATTCTACATCGTTATTATTACGACAATATTTCAAAATACATTGAATAGTAAGTGTACGCGTAGTGAACATAAGAAAAAGTTAGTTATATACTTTTTTATTTGAGGGAGAATTTTTCGACTATGAGATTAAAAGAAATTTAGAATCCTAATTTGGCAGTTTCTAAATACTTTTTATTTAATCAAGTTGAATTTCTAAAAATCTTTTTTTTTAATTTAATTCACTTCCTGAAAACTGTTTGTCTAAATGAATAAAAATTCTTAAACTGTTTATTTGATAATTCCATTGAATACAATTTTTTTAATTAAAAGTTCCTATTAAATAAAATATCTTTTGAATAAAACTAATTAATTTTCAAATTTTTATTCAATGGCATTTTCAATTAAAAAAGTTTTATTCAATAGTAATACTTTCAATTAAAAGAAGTTATTCAATATAATAAAAATATCTTTTAAATAAAAATTAATTAATTTTCAAATTTTTATTCAGTAGCATTTTTCAATAAAAAATTATTTTAATTCAAAATTCTGTTACCTTTTTTTAATTGAAACTCCTATTGAATAAAAATTTTTTAATTGAAAATGCCATTGAATAAAATATTGAAAAAATATTTTTTAATTCAAAAGTTATTATATACATTAAAAATTTCTTTAATTCTAAATTTTATTGTATGGAATTTTTTTAATTGAAAGTTCTATTGATCTTATTTTTATTTTTGGCAATTTTATTTTATCAAAATCAGAAATTTCTCGAGTTTACACTGAAAAAAATATATTTTTGTTTTAAGCGGATAATAATAATAAAATAGAAAATAAATAAACAAATGAATAAAATATAAAATAAAAAATAAAATAAAGATAATAAATTACCTCTTATTTCAATGCATATTTTCCTCTAGAATATGGTTTAAAAATAAGAGAAAAATACTCATTAAGTAAGAGTAATATTTTTGATTCAAGAGGATTCTTGAAAGAGGAATTTTTCTCTCAAAACAAGAATATTTTTTTCAGTGCATAAAAAATTAATAATAAAGAGAGGGGAAAAATGGAAGTCGTAGAGAAAATGTTTACATTCTCATCAAAAATGAAAAAGTCTTGTTTCAATATAAAAATATATATTATTTTAATTTAATGGTTACAACATAAAATTTCAGCAATTTTTCTTGAAAACCTTCTTTCAAATTCTACCAACTAATTTAAATAATTTAAATTAATTATTTTTTCATTTAATTTAATTTCTACTAATTTACTAATTTGCCAGTAAAATTTCATTCAGTTAATTAATAATTAAATTACTAACTTAATTCCCTTAATTTGTACTAATTTATTAGTAAAATTATGCTTCAGAGTTAAAAAAAATTTTCCAATAAATAGTGAATTCTACTAATTTGTTAATAAAATTTACTAATATGTAAATTTAGATGGAAAATTAAAAAAAAATTGAACCATATTAATTAAATTCAATTATATTCTTTAAAAAATCATTTTTATAAAGCAGAGAACAAAAATTTTCCCTGTCCAAAAATTGACCTTGTCCAAAATTAAGCACTTTACTACAAAAAAAAAAGATTCTAAAAAAACGATTAACAAGTTAAAAAAATAAATTTTTAGACCCACGTGTATAATTTTCCGAAAAATTCATTTTAAATCTAAGAGAGATAGAGAGGGAGAGAAAGAGGGAAAAACAAGAATGCACCAAAGCGTATAATTATTTTTGAGAAAAAAAGAACTTTAGACCAGACATCCATATAAGTTTAAAAGTATAAAAAGCAGTTATTTTTCCTGGTTGGTTTCTTTCTCAGATTTCTAACCACCGGTCGTCAAACGTCAGCAAGGAAAAGAAGACGAAAAAGAAGAAGAAGAAGTAGAAGAAGTAGAAAAAGTTGAAGAAGAAAAAGGCGTTGAGAATAATTTTTGAAGGTGAGAAAAGGAGCGACGGGGTGTGCGCTCAAGGAAAAGGTATATATGGAAAAGTGTATACAGAAGAGAGAGAGAGAGAGAGAGAGAGAGAGAAAGATGAAGAAGTTTATAGCAAGCTCATATCAAGCTCTTCCTTTGGAGATAGCAAAGAAACTCCTGGCAGGTAAAGTCAGTAGGCGGACTGAAGTTCATTCACCTACAGCCTAGCGGACGACCGGATAGCGGGACCATGGCTCCATTGGTCCCGTCTGATCATACCTCCCTGTATATATCTACCTATCGGGTGGTTAAAAAATAGGTTCACCTGGTAACATGCGGCGCACCTAAACAATAATTGAATAATAATTCCCTTTACTTCCTCCAAAAACACTCCCGCAACGTGCTGTACATAAAACCTAAAAGCCTATACAGTCCTCACAACTTGATATCAAATATTTTTACGATTCACTTTTATTAATATCTCCTTCTTCTATTTTTAATAAGTTCCTTTTTTAATCAAATAAACACGAATTAAAAAAGTACACGCAAAAAAAAAAATATTTCACTCAGAGCCAATTAGACTTGTTTTTATTTCATAAATAAATTTTATTTAGTTCAAATCAATTTTATTAAATTTAAATAAATGTTTATTTGGTGCTTTGAGACAAATATATACTTTTATTCAACTCAAAAAAATTTATATTTAGTTCAAATTAAAATTTTATTTAAAAGAAATAAATAATATTTACTTCTTTAAAATAAATTTTTAAATAACATTTTTATTTAAAACAAAAATACTATATGGCTTTGAGACAAATATACTTTTATTAAACTCAAAAAAATTTATATTTGGTTCAAATAAAATTTTTATTTAAAAGAAATAAATAATTTAGTATGTTCTAAGATAATTATACTCTTATTTATTTACTCAAATAAATTATACTTGATTAAAAAAATTTCTCTTCGTTAATATTAAACGATAAAAAATAGAAAAGAAAAATAAATAAATATTAAAAATATTTTTTAAAGTTATCGCAGTGAAACGGAAATTTTTTTTTAGATGAGTATGAAATTATTTTCGAAGCAAACAATAATAAACGTTAAATAACAAATAAAAAAATTCAAATTGAAAATAAATTATCAATCATTCAAGTCAAGTCAAGAAAATAAAAAATTGATTTTACTTAAAAGATTGACAATATTTTTTAATATTAACTTTTTTGTTTTTAATTTCTTTCACTTATTGTAAATATTTTTTAATTAAGCTCAATTATTTAGTGAAGTATTTTGCGTTATTAAAAATGAAACTTTTTTCAACGACGAAAAATGTGAAAAACACGTTTTCGGTTTTTGTATTCGTCATCAGGAGAGAATGGGACACGGATATATACGTAATGTATAGTAAATACACTCCTCCCTTTTCGTTTCGCTCATTGAATTTTCAATCATGTTCATTAAACAGTTAATCGAAATAAAAATTAAACGCCAAAATCGAACATGTCCGAATTCGATAAAGATGTTTATGAAAAAAATTACAATTTACTATAAACGTTATTAGCATTGCTTTATAGCTTATAATAGTACAAAAATATTTTATTAACTGAAATAAA
Organism: Leptopilina drosophilae; assembly: GCA_032873175.1. Classification (NCBI taxonomy): domain Eukaryota; kingdom Metazoa; phylum Arthropoda; class Insecta; order Hymenoptera; family Figitidae; genus Leptopilina; species Leptopilina drosophilae. Next base: position 24,343,933 of record CM065481.1, read on the forward strand.
TAAATAAAGATAATTACAAAAATTTGTCAAATTATCAAAATTAATTAAATTTTTAATATTCTTATTTAGTTATTACTACATTAATGAATAATAATAGTATTGTAATATTAAGATTATATTATTTATTATTAATATATAAAGAGTAAAATAATTATCTAGGGAGAGACAAGAAAGATCGAAATAATGAATTTTACGCATATAGAAAATTTAAATAAATCAAAATAATTCTTTACGTAGCATGTGCTGTATTATACCTGTATTAAAGGATTATAATTTACTCAAGTGAGAAGTGTAATTAGGTTTCTGTGCCATAAGAAAGTAACGAGGGAAAACATATTTTAAAATATAATAATAATTCGTATTACAGTTTAATTATTATAATGACTATTATTTTAATATAATGAACTATAACTATTGTTATAAAAAAATTCTTGTCCAGAGTGATATTCGAAATTATAATTACGAAAAAAAATTATTCGAAATTAAAATCCTCACCCTAAAAACACCCAAAAATGCAAATTAAATACTTCTATCGAAAAAAGTGAAAGAAAACAGAAACAAATACGTAAATTATAATGATGTATTAAAGAATATTCAAGTCAATATTTCGGAAAAAAATTCGCGCGCGGTCTGTTTTTTTTTTTTTTTTTTTGATAAGGTAATTTTCCAATCTGTAAAATTAATGGCTTCCTTTCTTTACTCTCGGGTGTTAAAAAAAAGGAAGACAATAAACATGTCAACCTTGAACATATTATCAACATTCTCCGGATGGCAGGAGAACATTATACGCGAACACCACCACGTGAACGATAAATGCTTTCGAGAGTTGCACGATCCGTAAAACTATTCTCGAGAATCTTACGCGCACGTAAATGTTGCTAACTTCTATATTGATAATACGCATCACTCGTATTATAAAATTGACAAGAAAAAATTAAAAATGTTTCCTGAAAGGTGTAAAATGAAACACTTTCTTTTAATGTCATAAATCCGCGAAAAGAAACTGCTTTTATTTAAAATACGATTCACTTACGATTATTATAGCTATATTTACTGTAAAAATACATTATAAATATTAATAATAAATTTACTCTCTACACTGAAAAAAATTTAATTGATTCCAATAACTGATTAATTGACTATTATCAATTAAATAATTAATTAAATCAAATAATATTTATTAGAGTCAATTAAATGTTATTTGCTTCAAATACTCAAGTTATTGATTGAAATACCATTTAATTGATTTTATTAAATATTATTTGATTCAAGTAAATATTTAATTGATAATAGTTAATTAATCGATTATTTGAATCATTTAATTTTTTCAGTGTAAATTGAAATAGTAAAAATGTTTACTAATTTGAATTAGTAACTAACTTCTTGATTTGAAATTAGTAAAGTTTACTAATAAATAGTTATTTCTACTAATTTATTAGTCAGATAAATTTTACTGACAAATCAGTAAATTTATATAGAATTTAAATTATTAAAATTAATTAACCTAGTAAATAGTTAGTATAAATTACCGTTTATTGTTGTTTATTATTCAAAAATAAAGAGTCAGTCACTGTAATTGAAATTAATAAAGACTTTTTCTAATTCAAGTTTAGACAGAACTATAAATTTACTAAAAGTTTACTAAAAATTTACTATTATTAAATGTACTACAAATTTTCTACAAATATATATATACTATAACGAGGGAAAAAGAAGGAAAAAATCCCCCGAATTGGTACAAGTCATTTAAACAATAATAACAAAAGAGAATCAATAAAACCCGTGATGTTTTATTTCTCTCCCTTTATTAAACTTTTTCGAAACAACAAAAGCGTCAAATTAAAACACTCGACTGTGATACAAGGATTATATACACTTAAAAAAGATATGTTTGTATACTGCACAATAGACCTCCGATGTACCATAAAAGTTTCTACTTTTTATTGACTATAAGAGAAATGAAGAAAAAAAGAAAATAGAGTATGAAAGAAACTATTTTTTTTCTCCGCAGAAAAGTACGAAAAAAGAAATAAAAATTTTTCCTTTTTTCTGAAAAAAAAGAAAAATTTAATTCAACTTCTAAATTACAAGAATAATATTTAATTTTGGCGCATAAAAGTTAATACCATAGGTACAAGAGCAGGAAAATATAAATCCTTAAAGGGTCGGTGAGCATCAAAGAGTTTAAAGCTTGGAAAAGTATATAACTCAGATTAAATGCGAGATAAAGCGAAACAATGAAGGAAATATTTTCTTTTTATCGTCTCCTCTTTTTTTAAATACGATTTATAAGAAAAAAACATTTTTTTTAATTGAATCGAATTATGTTATTCTATTGATTTTGATTGGAAAGTGTTAAATTAATATTGATAGTATGATATTCATTTTTGAATTTATAGATTATTTATTATTATTTAAATATTAATTCAATTAATAATTTATTAATACATTTAAGTATTTTTTCTTTCATATAGTTTAGTGTTTTCTATTTTATTTATTTTAGTTTTTAGTATTATTTATTTCTATTAGTAAATTTATGTCCCTTAAGGTCTGAACGTTGAAATGAACGAATTTTATGTATTTCTTTTTACATTTTAAATTTTATTGGTATTTAAAGTATCAAATAAGAGTAAAAAAATGTTCATAATAAGATGGTGGTCTAATTTCCTCACTTGAGAACGCCAAGATCGCCACCAGGTGGTGGTTTTATCAACTGAACTGACATCTGGCGGTGAAGAGAATTAATTTATGGTATTTTAGTCCTCTTCATAGAAAAATTATGTGATATATTATATGAACAATAATCAAGCTTCTTTTGAATTTGTAAATATTTTAGACATTTTTTAAACTTAACATGTTTATATTATATGAACATTATCTCGAAAACTTTAAAAAAATTCTAGCACAAATAATTACATTTGATATGAACAAATAATTTACTTTTTAAGCAAATTAATTGCTTATTTCTTTTCTTTACTTCTTTTTTCTGGGTTAAGACGAAGAACATCAAAAACCGTCGAAATCCAATAAAATTTGTAGACTCTAGACAATTGAACAAAAACCCCACTTAAGTTTATAAACAATTTTTATTTCTTTAATAAAAAATGAAAGAAAAATTTCTTTGTTACAATGGTATTGAAAAGTAGAGGAAAACAAAAAATTTTTTCTCTTGTCAAAAAATGAAAAGAAACAATACTTTTTGCGTAATCTGACATTAAAAATAGATCAAAGTAAATTTAAAAAACTAAAATTCGGAATACTCATAACTACAAAATTTGTCCTAAAAAAATATATATATTTGTTTTTTTTAATACAGAAAAGAAAAAAAATATATATATTTGGCCGATTTTAAAAGGTCGACTGAAATTTCAAGTGGAATTGCCCATAAGTTAAATCTGACTATTGAGTTGATAAATTGTGAATGCGTGGTATAATAATTGAAGAGTTGGGTATGAAAAGGGCGTTGTTCTTGCACAAGAAATGCATTAATGATACGCCCTTTAGAGTCCAAGATTTCAATTACATATTATTTTCCTTTACAAACTGACTTCATAATAATTATCCTACATTTCTATAAAAGACATATTCAAAGTTTTATTCTAATATAATCTGACTTAACACGTGTTTTCAGTGCCTAATTCTTAATTAATAATTGGCGAATATTCATAAGCTTCAACTGTTATTATTATTATTATTATTATTATTATTATTATTATTATTATTATTATTATTATTATTATTATTATTATTATTATTATTATTATTATTATTATTATTATTATTCATACTGTACAAGCGGGATTCCTTTCAAAATTTTTAACTATTTCATTTCTCTAAAATAAACGTTCGAATAAATGAATTTTTTCTCTTTCACTTTTAATTTCTTAAACTTTATTTTATTATAAGCAGAACAAATATAAATAGACAACAACAATAAAGACAATTTCTTTGATTTATCAAAGAAGTTTTTTTTAATGTTGTTTTTAATGTAAAAAATAATTATTAACTTATTAACACTAATAATAATTTTTTTATCTTCTCTATAATAAAAAAGAATTTTCACTATATATTTAATTAGAAAATAATTTTCTACTCATTTTAATAATCTTCTAAAACATTTATAATTTGAAAGTACTTTCACGTGCATCTTTTATAAGTCGAACAATTTATTTTCATGATCATAATTTTTTTTTCACTTACAATTAACATAACTAAATTAAAACATAATAAATTTCCGCTTATTGGAGTTTTGCTTTTATAAAAAAGATATTTTTTAAAAATAAAAAGTAAATTGAAAATAAACATCAAATGATACTTTCTAAATATTAAGACATGAATATCAACAAAATAGTATAAAAATAAATGTAATGAAGAGTATAATATTGACATAATTAACGAAATAAACATAAACTAATATGAAAATTGAATTCTCGAAATTGACAGAATACACAAAGATGAACAAATATTTATTTACACACATTTGTGTAAATTAATTGAATGTTTACCAATCTGTGTATTTTAAATTGAGAAAAAACTTATTTAAAACTCGTTAAGAAAATTTATATATTTATAGTGTATAGTAACAAATCAAATGTGTTGATAAGAAAAAAGAATTTTTCATATTAAGAGAAAATAATGAGTGATAAAAATTATAAATCTTCATAGAAGCAGATTCGAAAATCAAAAAGTCACGCACGATTTCTTTATCATGAGGTAGTACATATACTTTATAATTAGTTATTATTTCCTAAGTCACGATTCTCATTTTAGGTTTTAATGCAGCAATTAAGAATTTAATGGAGTGTTGAGAACTTTACTATTCAAGATATAAACGTTTTGATACACCCGCGGGAGTTACATCTTCTTAATTCATCTAATTTTATTGCGATGAAAACCAATAGCGGAAGTGTTATTACATTTTTAAAATTCATTTTTTAACACTACTTAATTAAAGCACTATTTTTAAAATTAAATTTTTATCGAAACATATGAAAATATTGTTGTCAAAAGAATCGAAATTTATTTATTTAACTATTTATATTTAATTTTTAAATAGTGAATGTTTTTATTTTTTTATGGTAACTTGAAGAAAAACAGTTTATTAAAAATAAAATCAGTTGAAATTTGTTTGGACAAGTTACACTTATTTTCTTCACATGACAATATGTAGTCATATAATTAGTAGTTGAACAAGTCAATTATTTCTACGCCAATGAACAAGAAAAGTTTCTTCAACAGCCAACGGAACTGGAAGCACTTATCTTTTGTAAAAATTGTCTAAATTATACTTTTTCTTGAAAAATAAAAATATAATGACAGTAGTAATCGAATATTTTAAGGATTCTCTAAAGTGTATTTACTTCTCTTAACCCAGACAAACAAAAAAATATGTATAAAACAAAAAACAAACCCCTACTTTCTAATTGTTATTTTAGAAGCAATTCAAGAAAGTATCTCATTAAGGAAAAGAGAATTGAAATTAAAAATAAATTTAATGCTCGTTAAGAAGTTATTAAACATTTAAATTTTCATTCCGAATAGTAGAACATTAAAGGGTATTAATAAGAAATACAAATTTCCCTGCTTATTGTTTTTTTTAAATAAAAGAAACGTAGAAAGGGAAAAAGGAAAAAAAAGATGAAGAAACAGAAAATGAAAATAAGAAAAAGAAATCAAAAAATATTGCTTTTTTAAAACAAAAAAAAATAAAACAAGAAAAAAACAGAAAAATTAAAAAAGAAATTTAAAAAAGGGAAAACATTAAAAAGAAATTAAGCAAGGAAAATAAGTAGAAAAAGGAGAAAAAAATAAATAGAAAAAACAAAAATAAGAAAAAAAAATTGTATTAGAAATTTATGTGAATGTCTTGAAATTAAATTTTTGAGAATGCTAAGAACAATTTCAGAAAAAAAATTATTCTCGTAAAGAAGGAAAAATTCTTTTATTAACAAAATAATGAAAGTGGGTTTAAACATTGTAAATGTAATTCCCTATTCGACAATAAAATCCTAAAGTTAATTCTCGGTTTTTCCTCTGGAAGGAAATAAAGAACTAGTCAACAAAAAGAGTTAAAATGAAATGGGAAGATCAGCTTTAAAACTTTTAATAAAATTCCCCGCTCAACACAGTTTTCCCCAGATAATTTCAATTCCCAGTTATAGTAAACATCCTGATGCTTTTTATTTATTATGCTAGTCATTATAATTTTACCGAGTAATTTCTTCTGTTCCTCCTTTTTTTAAAAAAAGTATAATTGAAAACAAAAAAATTAGACAACTTTTTCTAAAAAATATTCTCTAATATAATTTTTATAATATAATTAAAAACCCGTTTGGTGAGAATAATTGTATTTCTAATGCAGAAAACGTGATTTTTTTTATTAAATAAATATTCTTATTCGTTTTTCCACAGGAAATAAAATAAAACAAATTCAATTTAAAACTTTTTGAAATTAAATAATTTCTAAAAATTAAAACTAAAGACGATCTAAAATTCAATTGTTTTATACAATTTTAAACTAAACTTCATCTCTCAATGAATTATTTTTTAAAACTATTTAAGAAAATTTTTTTCCAAAAAAAATCATGTTAATACAATTCTAAGAATATTTGTTTTCTAACTATATTGTAGGTACTGCAATTTTTCGAAAAATAATTGAATTTCTTAAAAGATTTTCTGTATAATGAAAAAACTAATTCATTTTTTGAGGAATTTTAATTAAAAAATTTAATCATGATTGTTGTTTAAATGTTAAAAATAATTCTAGAAACTTTTAATGTTAACATTTTTTTGTAAATGTATTGGAATTTTTGAAAATATGTAATTCAAAATATTGAAAATAATTAAATTTTTAAAAATTAGAATGAAAAAATACATGATCCCCAAGTTTTGAACGTTCAAAGGAACGAAATATTTTTTATTGCAGATGTTTTAATAACTTATTAATCATGAAAAAATTTAAAAAATAAAATTTTACGTTTATAAACTCAGTAAATAATTTTTTTTGATTGTGAAGGAAAATAATTGCAATAAAAATTTAAATTTTAGAAGAAATAAATAAATTTCGTTCATTTGAACGTTCAAAACTTTAGGATCTTAAAAATACATACTTTTTCGAGAAATATTTAATTGTATTTTTTATTTTTAAATTTACATAAACTTGAAAATTTTTAATTAAAATGTCTTAGAATTCAATTGATTTTAAAATTTGCAATTAAAATACTTCAAAAGTTGATTTTCAAAAATTCTAATAAAATAGGTCTTTGAAAAAAAACAATTATTTTCAGTTAAATTTTACAAAATTTCAATTATTCAAAATCTTTTTAACTCTTTGTGGCATACAGATTACATTACAACAATAATTTAAGAAACAACAATGCTTAGAGAGGTTTTTGTGTCGCTGATTACGAATGTGAGGTTCTAATTCTAAGTTGAGTCATCTTGTAATATGAATTTCCCGAAATGAAAATTCTCTACCAAAGAGATAATGGTTCATTTATAAAAAAGACCCTAAAGTTTATACAGAAAAGTTCAAGAGAACGATTATTGTTTTGATATTTTTTTCAAAATTGGATTAAGGAAAATTTTCAAAAAGTAATTGTGTAAAAAACGTTCGCCAGTTCTAAAAAAATGATTTTTTGAATTCCGAGGAGAAAAAAGAATAAAATCGCTCCTCACTAAGCCAAAGAGATATATGTATAAGTTCCGTAAGAGAATACTTTTTCGTTTGTCAAGAAGAAGAAGAAGAGAAGAAAAAAATGAAATTAGGGATTCGACTCACGTTGAACAATGAGTCGCGGGTCTACTTATTTTTCAACCACGTATTTCCCGTGCGTTTCACTCACACATTCTCTATTCACACCCAACCGCACAGAGAAGGAGAGCCTAATACGTGCGTGTGCTGGATTTGAGAATCCTCGTGGAACCGGTTTCAGGATCAAGTGTAGCATTCGTGTGTAAAGCGATTACAATCTTTTTGGGAGCCCTTTGGTCCAGTCTCATCTGCAGTTTTGAATAGAAGAAAATTCTCTCATATTGAGTGAATAAAGCATTTATTTTTCTCTTTCTCTTTTTCCTATACTTCGTATAATGAAAAAAAAGGATTCAAAAAAGAAAGGGGAGAGAAAAAGAAGATAAGGATGATGATGATGATGATGATGAACAAGAAGAAGAAAAGTAGACCAGGGGAAACAGAAAGATACCGATCATAAAACAGGTGGTTCGGGAACGGTAAATGCTCTCACCCATCAACAACAACAGAGGAAAAAAAATATCCTCTGAATTAGCACGTCTAATTCTAATTGGTATACATCTAAACAAGAACTTTCACTGTGTGGATTTATTAATAACCGAGAGGAATTATTCATCTCACTTAGTACTATTACTATTATTCACCTTCGGATGTAAATATTCATTATTCATCTCGAATTGCACAGGTGAAGGAAAATCTCACTTCAACATAATCATGAAACACAAAAACATTTTAAAAACCTCCTCTTACTTTTCTTCTTAATTTATTATCTCGAAATTAATTATTTTTCTAGAATAATTTCTTTAATTTTTTTTTCTTTACTTTTAAACAAATATTTTACTTATTCGGAAGAATTACTTCCCTTTCTAAATATTTGAGTCTTGGTAAAATTTTCTGCTAAAATCAGTCACGCCTTTTTGTTTTTAAATCAATTAAAATTTATTGATTCATTTTTATTTCTATAAATACTTATTTATAGCAATTATTTTTCATTATTTTTGAAAATATTACGAAATTTCATCGATTATACGGAAATTCATCAATTTTATTGTATATTAGAAAATAAAACTTAAAATAACTTCAATAAAAATTCAATTAAACATTATCAAAACCAAAAATTAATTCTACAGAATTGTTAGTTACACCCAGAGAAATGGTATATTTGTCTCAGGACAAACTAGACTATTTATTTGTTTCAAATAAATTTTATTTGGTTTAAATACAATTTTACTTGATTCAAATATATGTTTTATTTATGTCGAATAACAATTTTATTTAAAACAAGTAAAAAGTCTAGTTGGTTCTGAGACGCAAATATACGTTTATTTAAGCCAAATGAATTATATTTGGTTTAAATAATATTTTTCTCTGGGTTTTTTAATACAAAAATAAATAATTTATTGAATAATTTAAATTTTCTTAAAATTGAATTCTTATATATATATATAAAAATTAACTGTAAATATCTATATAACAATATCAAGTTTAAAATAGTGATATAAGTTAATAAGTTAATAAGAAATAAGTATTAATAAGTTTAAAATAGTGAAATATTTTTATAATAATTTATAATAATTGGTAATACAAAGATTTAAAAAGATTTAATGTGATTATATTTTATTTTATATAATAAAAAAAGAAATCCTGAAACATGCTCGAACAACAGACTACCCCCTTAAAGAATTTTATCAACAAATTTTTAAATAATTGAGTTTTAATAAAATTTTTAAAATTAAACTTTTTGAGAAATTCGATAAAAATTGTGTGAAAAATAATTAAAATTCTGCGATGAGTTATGTATCATTGATGAATGTAATTAAATCGCTGTAAAAAATTGTTATAATTTAAAAAAAATGATTAAATGTTTGCTTGGAATTTTAATAAAAATTTTGTTTAAATAAGTGAATTATTTTAGTAAATTTTTATAAAATAGTAATATTTTACTAAGAATTAGTAGAAATTTTCGCTATTTTAAATGGACTTTTTCCCACTAATTTAATTTTGGAGAGTAATTTTTGTGTTGAAATAATTTTTATTACAAAGTTTCTTGATTAACAATTTTAAAAAGAATTTTTAAACTTGACTCTATTTAATTATTACTTTGACAAAATTTATAAACATTTTTATTCTTTTCTGTATGTGAAAATACATTTTTCCTTATTCTTTTTGCAATCTTTCATTATAAATGTTGTGAACTTCTAGAAAAGATTCATTAGTAAATTTCAAACCTAGTTGAAAGCAATAGGTCAAAAGTGAAAATTAGCTAATTCAGATTTAGAGTGCAAATAATGGAAAATAATAAGAAAATAGAAAATATGAATAAATGGTAAATTACAAATTAAATAAAAAAATAATTTAAAAATTAAAATAAACAGTAATAACAAATATAAAAATGAATAGTAATGATTTATATAAAATAATAATTATAACAAAAATAAAAAAGAGATAAAAGGAATAATAATAAATAATTAATAACTAATAATTAATAAAAATGAAAAATTTAAATTAATTAACAAAAAATTAATAACAATTATTATGACAATAATTATAATTATTAATATTACTGTAATTTCAGTAATGATTATGGAAACTTAAGGTCTTCAATCAAAAAGAGATTGTAGTTCAATCAAAAGTAATGTAATAGCGAATGTTACGTACGTGAAATTAACAATCAATTAATAAATTTCATTTGAAATAAATCGTTCATAATTGATGTTGGTAATAATTTTCGTAGCAATTTTTCTAGTGTTGGAAATCATTTAACCTGTTGATTCTGCGCCTATATATATACATACATGCAACGGTTTAATAGAATCCGTAAGTCGTCGACCTTGAAATTTTAATAAGCTTCATCAAGATTAAACAGGACTTTAAAGTAATCGGAAACAGATTTATTAATCGATTCGTCTCCTCTGCTATAGACATAAAATAATCGCGAGTTTCCTTCAGAATATTCACAAATGATTTCATCGGAACTTGCGTACCACTCGCCAGAGTGATAATGAAAGAGTATATATGTATATTTAATTAATTGTTTGTTTCGTAAGTCGCGGTGTTACTTTTTTTTACCTAAAGAAACTCGATGGAATTTTTCGAAAATTGGAAAAACTAATTCTTGAAGTTATTTAGAATTTTTATTATTTTCCTAAACAAAAATCGAGTCTGAAAATTCTGAACGTTTAGAAATAAACGAAATTTATCATTCAAAATCGAATTTTGTTTAAAAAAAAGTAATTTTTATGTTTGCTTTTGCAAAATAAATCTTTTTCTACTACAAAGTGGTAACAAAAAGAAATATTTTTTTGTGTAGAAAAAAAAATGGGAAACTGCTTTGAAAATGTGTATGAGTTACAGAAAATGAATGCGAATGATGTAAGTATATTAGACAACAAAATAAACTATCGCAGTGGAAAGATTGCTATTTAAAAATAATTTTACTATCTGAAAAAGTTATTATTGAGCGAAACTGATTTTGCTTTATCAAAACCAGGAAGCCGGTGTATAGGAGAAACTTTGAAGGAGAAAAGCGAATTGTATATAGCAATACCAAACTAATTGGTCCCACTGAGTGATTGCTGGCAGGAGTAATAATCGTTTTAAACTTTTAAGATAAGTGAAACAAGAGAGCATAATAAACCTTTTTCTTTGAACTTACAAACACTTCTAACTTCGACTTTCCTCAATTTGCCAAACAGGCTTCGATTTTTTTCCTGGCATAGTAAGAAAAACATTGGCTGATGTACTTAAACGAATTTTTGTGTTCAATAGAAAAAGCTAAATCTAAATTACGAAAAGAACTAAATCTAAAATGAAAAAAACTACAGTTTAAGTACAAAAAAAGTACACATTCATTGAAAAAAACATAATTTTAAGTACAAGAAAACTAAACCTAAACAAAAAAAAGCTTTAAAATACAAAAGAAATTATAAATTTATGAAATATAAAAAAAATTACTCGAAGGAAATATGTACAACTACAAGTAAAAAAATCTATAGCATAATATTTGTATAGTAAATTAATTATAAAATCCTTTGAATTACTCAGTGTTGCACAATAGGAAAAAATGAGGACTCGAAAAATTAATGACGCTGCTTTATCGAATACATACACAATTCTTAAAATTGTATACGTTTCAATAACGTAAGTAATTAAGCTAGATTGCTAATTGACTCAAAATTGAATTGCAACCTCTGTAAATTGTGTAATAAGTATGAGTCGGAGCAGGTCAGTAAAATTGAGCTTCATCGTCGATTAAATTTAAGCCAAATCTCAAATTTGTTTTCTAGAACTTTAACAATAAATTTCCAATTCTTAGCACTCGTTATATATTTAAGACAAGTAAATATTTATTTGATAATAGACAACTAATCTTTTATTTGAAAATTAAAACGAATCAATGTTTTTTTCACTGCGTCAGTAACGTTTCTCGTTATTGTATCATTATAAAAATAATATTAAAATAATAATAATAATAATAATAATAATAATAATAATAATAATAATAATAATAATAATAATAATAATAATAATAATAATAATAATAATAATAATAATAATAATAATAATAATAATAATAATAATAATAATAATAATAGTAGATCATTTAATTACTTTAAAAGGTAATTAGTGAATTGATCAATTAGTTAATTAATAATAGATAATAGATAATCTATAGTAATTAAAGTAATTTAACGATTATAATTATGTATTAATTATCAATTTATTACTTTCAACAAGTTCTTCAACATCTGAACGTTAAAATAAACGAAATTGAATTATTTTTCCTTCAAATTCAAATTTTGTCACAATAATTTTGTGTCATTTATAAAAAGAATAAATTACACTAAATTAATAATTCGTTAATGAAAATTATTTCTTTCATTTAAACGTTCATAACTTGTGAATCATCTTTAATCGTAAAACTAATGCAGTGATGCACTTGTAAAAATCATAACAAAAACGTTATGTTCACGTTTGAAAATTTTTAAATGTTTTAAAAATTTGAATAATCTATATGAATATAGGATGAATATTTATAGTCGTTTTACTATTGGAGTGAAGGTAAAAGAAATAATATTCATAAATATTATCCGAAAGGAAATGTTATCTCATATTTGTTATCTGAACGACAGCAACAAATTGATTTGACTAGTGAAAAATTTAAATAATTTCGTATTTATGTCCAAAGGCGTGATGTTATTTCAATTTAAAAAATTCAAAATATTTAAAATATTCATATCGATTTAGCCCTTTTTATCTCCTAACAATCAGATTTGTAAATTCAAAAAAAAGGGAAATTTTTGCTAAATTGACAAGAATGAAAATTTTCTTTCGTTTCTACCATGAAATTCAAGTAAATTAAATTACTATTGAAATAAACATAATAATTGATAAATTGACTAAATTTGGTAACAAATTGAAAATAAAGTATTTTTCAGGTAAAAATGAAAGGAAAAAAATCAACAAATTGATATGATAATTTCATCCACATATGACAGACGAAAATCTATATTGATTAATCAATGTTACTTATTGAGAGACAACCATGACCCAAAAATTGTAACAAACTAAATTAACCTTTAGCCTGTGGTTGCTAGGTCTCTTGGTGACTCTGACATTTAGATTCATTTAGGAATTGCCTTTAACACTCTTTAATAACATTTGTTTAAAAAATCATCAACTTCTTGTCCCCTTGATAACAGGGAAATCACTTTTCACGTATAAGGCTCAAAAAAGTTATTTTCACTAATCGTGACAATTTTTGACAACGTACAGAAAGAAAAATAAACCAAAGTAATTTTTCATTTCAAGTATAGGTACTTCTAAAAACATTAACTAAATGCAAAATGAAGATCTGTTCCAAAAAAAAACTTTTCGAAAATTTGTTCAAATGAACTGGAAACAAATCATTATTTAATATTTATAAGTTTTAAATGTTCAACATTCAAAACTTTGAAAACAAATTTTCAAATTCTCTGAATTAAATGCAACATATTTTTGAATTAAGTGTCAAATACTTATTAATTTAGTTCCCTTATTATTTTTCCCCTGTTTTTTTTAAACTCTCATCTAACTCGAATAGACAAAAAAAGACTTTTCCTCACAATTCTTCTGAAAAATATATGAAGGAAATAAAATTACCGTTTTCAAAAGTATTCCGTTAACTATTTTTCAGGTTTTCTATGTACAATAAAATATATACACAGTAGCTCTCTAATGCTTTTGCAGGTTTTAACTGCATCTTGAATCTCGATCGAGAAAGTGACATCCCGGTAGTGGACACAGATATATAAGTTCTTTTCGCAAAAAAAAACACTATTCCTATAGTCGCCTTACTTATCCATCAGAAGCGTGTCGAATAGTGTGAAATCTATTGCAAGATTTCACAAGGAGTGTAGGTCAACAATCCTGGGTCAAATTAGATTTCACGATTGTACACAGGATCGTTAAATTTACGTGATGATACAAAAATAGTAAACGCATTATTTCTCATTGTCAAAGCAAAATATAATAATTTTTCCCCGTCAATCACTTTAATAATTTTCCTAACTTTCACTAGACACAAACTTTTGTTTCCAGAATTTTTTTTAGATTCTCTTAAATATAAAGTGAGAAGATATGGCAAAATATTTCGTTCAAATGAAATAAGCAAAAAGAAAATTAAACGTTTACAGTATTTCTAATTTTTTTACAACTTGACGGTATATATACGATTGTAATTGAACTTTAAGTAGAAGAAATATATTTCCCTTATTTGAATGTTAAGAACTTTACGATAGAAGAAAATAGAAGTAATGATTAAAATCGAAAAAGAGAAACTAGATACAAAACATTCTTTTTGTCAGACTTAAAAAATTTCAAACAACTTTGAAAAATAGAAAATAAAAAACTACGTTATTTTCTTCGAAACGGATGATTTCGATGAAAAAAAAATTCTCAACTGTGTATATGAAATTTTAGGTCACGTTTTTATAAATACAAAAAAAAATTTACGACGAATATTATCGTTTCATGAGCAGTGATTCGTGCAACATAAACGTAAAAGGTGAATGGTCGATCTTTAGAAGAGAACAAGAATATATGTGGTTCGTGAATCTATAATTTCACATGATGATTGAGATAGAAGGCCGCAATTTTGTCAAAGTACTTCCATACACGATTTTGTAAATATTTCCCCTTGAACTTCGTTTCTTTTAATATTTCCCAAAAATAGACAAATGTTTTGAAAAATTGAAAGAAAAAATTCGGTAAAATCGGACGCAAAAAAGTGATTAAAAACGAAAAAGAAGAAGAAGAAGAAAATACGAATAGACATACCGATTTCTTTAATGGCACTGATAGCAGCCACATGGGAAAGAAGAAAGATTCCGAGAACAATAAGACAAGGTGTCCTGATTCTTCGGAAGTAGGAGCCTCCGCTACTTCCGATTACACGATCACCACCGGAAGCGACGGTGCAGGGCCGCCGCGATTCCGCAGCCAGCGCCATCGCACACCCCCGTGGTGTTCTTCTCACACACTACCACGCACCAAGAATCACTTTTCAAAATCAAACCGATTTTTAAACAACAACAAAAAACCAAAATTAAAAAAGAAAACTGACGCGAATGTAAAACTATACAAAACCACCGACGCGGCTGCCGTAATTAAAAAACTTTTTTTCTCAAAAATTTCTTCTTTAAATCCTCAATATTGACAAAAAGGGGGGGCCAACTCTTTTTTGGAATTTTGGGGGAGGGAGGGAGGGAATTAAAAAAAAACTAGAAGAACAAGACGAGAAGTCATTCGAGCTCAGTTCATGTTTCATAAGGCTGACGTTAGCCCGGTCGCGGTCAGCAGGCGACTAGTCGAAGAATTGCGCGGTGCAACATGGCGGCACACCGGCGAGAGGTCTCACGTTGGCAGGACCGGTGTGCGAGGACCAATCACAAACACACTGTACACACACCGTCTCCTGGTCCATGGGACTCTATAAGTTCTGGAAGCACTATTTAGCTTACAGGTGAATCATGGTCGGGCTGTTTATCTTTAGAGAACTCTTGACAATCTTCTTCTCCTTAGATTTACAAGGTATCCTTCAAAAACGTTTTAAATCGTTCAAAGTCCCACTGACGCTCCTCTTTCCCTTTCTCCTCAATATTCAATATACAGGTAGATTTTTCAGGTAACAATGGCAGACAACTTTCTTCCAGGACTTTGTTTACCTTTACACACAGTAGATATATAGATATTCAAACGCATAGCTAGAAAAACGGTGCAGTGGAAGACTTATATAAAAACCATCATTCATGGGATGCTAAAGGTTGTTGAACCACAACTAAATCATATGAATATATAGTTAATTATTCGTTAATATAACAATATTGTCTGATAATTTCTCCATAATGACGAAATTGGTCCCGAAGAAATATTATCTTCAGAATGAACTCATAAATTGAGACCTAAAGGATGATAAAACGGAAAGATGATTGTTCTATATTTTCTTCTCTCAGGTCTAGAATTTTGCATGATGAAATATGATACACCTTCATTAGGTAATTCATGAATAGATATTAGCGGAAAACGATTGTTGTAATAAATTACGAATTTGCACGTTTGAAGATGAGGTCTACAATTTTGTCCGATGAAATATGACACCGTCATTAAATTCAGAAGAACTGTCGATGATGATCAAGTGTTTGACCTAATTACCTCCCTCCTGTGAAAATTAAAATTTAATTGTCAGTAATCAAAATTAACCAACAATATAATAATTCAGTTTTCAAATGAAAACTGAAAATCGAGTTAAAAATTATTATGAATTAAAAATATACAGTCGAAAATATTAAGAATAGAAAGCACAATATTACAAAAAATAATAAGATATATCCTTCAAAAAAATAAATTAGACGACTTAAAAACTCTGTTTTTAATTGATTCAGAAAAATAAGAAAAATTTGATTTTATATTTTCTAGACTATTTCTGATTTCTTTAAAAAATATTCACTCTTCTCTTATCCTAATTTCAGTTCTAAATTTTTGTAAAATTGAATTATTTTAAAAAATTTTTGTTAGAAAAATAAATTTAAATAATTTTAAAATAAAATTAATGCTGAAAAATAATTTCTAAAAGTAAGAAAATAAAATTCTTTAAAGTACAAAATTTATTTTAATTAAAAATGATAAAATTTCCAAATAATTAAAAATTTGATATAATTTTTTCAATTTATTTAATGAATAACTAATAAATAAATAAATAACTGATTATTGTCTAAATTTTAATTCTTATGAAGAATATTGTAAAAATGTTAGAAATCGTACGAAGAATTTTATTGTTTAAGAAAATAATTAATTAAATTCTTATCCTAAATAATTTTCTTAAAATTTTTCAAAACAATGGAATTTTAGCGAAAAATTTTATATAAATTATGAAAATATAATTAAAAGTTTACTAAGAATTGTGTTTGTTAATAATTGTAATTAATTTTTCAGGAAATCAATTTAAATTTTTTATTTTAATGGATTGCAGCTAAACAATCAATCAAAAACGATTTGACCAATTAAAACAAAACTTGTCAGTTTCTTAGGTATTAGTCAAATCTAAAATCTTAGCCATACCAGATTGAAATATAATAAGAGGAACAAAAGTTAGAACTTTCTTCACAAAATTGAAAAAATCAAAAATGCAAATTTTTTGTAAATTGATGTGACAATTTTTGTAGGATTTTTTAAATTTAAGTACAATTAATTTTCACTATAAAAATGAAATATAAATAATAAATCCGAATTTTTAAGCCAAAATCATATTTTTGAATTCAACAAAATTTTTACTTAATTTTTTTGTTAAATATTGCTTACTTTTTTCTAAAGTTATTATTGATATTGGTTGGTATTTAAAAAAATACTGTTCTCTTAATTTGAATTAGTTAAACATAGTAATTGAATTCCTCACAATTTTTTTTGTAAAAATAATGGAATATGTATTTATGAAGAATTTCATTACTTGTGAAAATAATTAAATTCTTGCAACGAATGTTATTATTTATATAAAAATAATTTTAAATATTTGAATTATTTGGAGAACTTTGATTAAAATAAAAATGATTTGAATTGTTTTTAAAAATTTTATTAAGATTTTTGAGAATAATTTTTTAATTTCAACTATTAGCGGATATAAAAAAAACAAATTTAAAAAAATATAAGAAAGTAGCCCTTAGTGTCTCACATCTAAAAAAAATTTATCCAAATAGTAACAAATCGTAAAAATAATAATACATAGTAGGTTTAAGTATATATATATATATATATATATATATATATATATATATATATATATATATATATATATATATATATAAGTGCGAAGCCTGAATACAGTCGATAATATTAAGAATTGAAAAAATAGATGAAAATATTTTAAAAATCGAAAATGCAATAAACTTCAAGAATAGTAAATAACAAATACATTTTTTCGAAAGAACAGAGAGGAAAAATTTTCAAAATTCAAGAAAGAAGTTCAGTAATAGGCATGAATTTTGTGAGAATAATCCAAACCTGTTGCCTACCCAAAGTCCTTCGTAATCGTGATGACACACGTACCGTTAATACGAGAATGTTTCGACAACGTAGGAAGAACACAAGTCTGGACTGAGCGATAAATTCAACTGTTGTTACAATCTTTTCTCTTTTCTATACATGGGTATTTCTGTTATTCTTCAAATCAGCAAATGTTAGTCTTGTTTCATTTTAAAAAATCAGCGTTCATATCTCACTTGAAAAAAGAACAAAAAAAGCCTACTAATTTTATTCGAACCAAATTCATGATGGTTTCTTCCCTACGGTAATAAAAAAAAGTAAAAAGAGACCAATTTTATTCTTCAAAAACTGTTTCCCTTGTTGTAATTCGAACTCAGACTCGAGATACTATTTCATAACAAGAGTATAATGAACTTAAATTCAGCTATGACGTGTATTTTAAACTTAAGTCAGCTCCAAAAAAAGGATTTTATATTTCTTATTCGAAATTTATCTTTCAAAATTATTCCCAAGTTTTTTCTTCTACTATTACTATTTTCTATTATTATTTTTGATAAATTTTTGAGTGTGCGAATGAACGAAATATTTTTTTGCTACAAAATCTTTGATACCAAAAAGTTTTTTTTTAACCATAAACTTAAAAATCAAGATAGACGTAATTTTTTTCACAGAAATTGAAACCAATTTTGGAAGACTGAAAATGCGAGTGATTTGGAGAACAAATTACAGACATTGCTAGTCTGAAAATACGTCAATAAGCGGCTTAATTGAGCGCGAAGGTCAGTATAGAGGAACTGTAATTTCCCAACGATAGAACCTTGTAAATCGTTTCTTGATCTTCTTTAATAGACGAAGAGAAAGAAAAAAAGAAATAGAGAGAGAGAGAGAGAGCTGGAATCGTGCAACTAAATCAGTGAATGCAAAAAAGAATTATATACATAATAGGACGGTATTAAGAAAGAATGAAAGAAACGCATGAAGCAATCCTACATATATATACAATATAAATGTATGTATAATGTTTATAATTATAAAACAACGATACTGAAAAGCGCGCTCATGCAATAACATAATTACAAATGACTTCCAAATAAATGGAGATCGAGATATGTATATGCGTCCTTTATATGTGCAATGTATTCAAGAGAAGAAATTGAAATTTTCCCAAAAACACCAGGCAAGCAAATTTTAAAGACGAGAATGTATTTTGTTTTTCGTATTCATTTCAATGAATTTTTTAACGTATTTCAAACGTATTTTATTTTTTGATTATAATTTAAATGTTTTGTATTGTATTTTTTAATCTATATTTTAAATGTATTTAAAAAAATATCTTTGAAATTAATTTAAACGCAATGTAACGTATTTTTTAAATCTATTTCTAACTTATTTTTTTAAGCGACAAAAGATTATTAAAATAATTAAAATTAATTCGATAAACGAATAATTTCCAACTTTTATTTTCACTTTATAGATTCTTGTTACTGTTCTAGAGTTCGACATTAAAAATAGAAAAAAGATAGAATTTTTATATTTTCTATAAACGAATAATTTCCAACTTTGAAAAACAAATTATATAAAAAAACGTATTTTTTTAATTAACGAACAAAGTTTTTCTAAATTAAAATAATTAAAAAAAATTTTTAACATTGAAAAATATGAATGTGCAAATGTAGTATATTTTTTCCGAAAAAATAATTACTATATTTAAAAAAAATGGAGTCGAAAACTTTTCTCACTGCAAAAATAACGAAAATATGAAGAGAAAATATAAAAATTCTATCTTTTTTCTATTTTTAATGTCGAACTCTAGAACAGTAACAAGAATCTATAAAGTGAAAATAAACGTTCATGTCTTGATCTCGTCTTCGCAATGAATTCTATATAAGTCAACATCTTTCTCCAGGAAGTGTTTTAAAATCTATTCGCACCCAATTTTCTCAGTTTCATAACAACTTCAATTTTTGAATAATTTCAGATTCAAAATTAAAAAAAATCCAATTACCAACTTATTTACTAATTCATTATGTTTGTTAATTAGCTTGTAAAAACATTTATTAGATTGATTTGAAGATAAATTTTTGAAAAATTACTATTATTTTCATAAAATAATAAATTCATGTTACAGGAGTTTAATTATTTTCATAAATAATATAATTTCTCGAAAGAATTTAATGAAGAAAAATTTAATTATAACACTTTTCGCAGAAACCTAATTATTTTTTAAAATTTTGGTACAAAACTCTTTATAAGAATTTTATTTTTCATATATTTTAATTAAATTAAATAAATAAATATTAATAAATGTTAATATTATATTATATTAAATTAAATTATATTACCTTTAAAGATTTTAATTAAATTTTTTTACAAGAAATTTTATTACATATTTTTAAAAATTTAGATAAATTACTCTTCAATTATTTCAGATTCAAAAGTATAGAAAAAATATAAAAGAAATGTGTTTAATTCAAAACAATTCCAGTTAATTAATTTTTTGTGTTTTTTAATCTTCAAGTTATTAAATTATAGAATTTTATTAATTTAAAAATTCAAAACGTTAAACAGATAAATTATCAAAAAAAAATTGCAAGCAAGAAGTAAACGAAAACAACTAACTTGGAACTACGAACAGATTACCTGAATACAACGATCATTAATATAGAAGAAAAATATATATAGAAGATTGTATATGCACAATAAAATGTTTAGATTAAATTAAATATCGAAAATTCGGAATTGGGGCATTTTAGGGAATAATTATTTTTTCGGAGCATCAAAGTAAAAGGTTTCTTTACTATCGTAAATGAATATTTGTTGGAGTTTTTGCTTTCCTGCAACTCGGAGACTATATATATAAGAAACGGACGAGTATGTTACGTCGCGGGACAATAGGAAAGGTCGCCGCGGTTCTGGCATTTGAGAGCTAATAAACGTGTTCGCGAGAAAACATACATAACTATCATCCGCGGATCGAAAGGCACGAGAGATGGTTCGTAAATGTGTGTATATATCTCTAAAGAATATACGTGCATTTGCTCATTACACATTACATGGTGAGTTATAAAGGCATAAGGTAAGGGCACAGACCAGGGACCGCAGTCACAGGGCATTGATGTGAGTGGGGCAATCGCACGAGAAATGATATCCTAGTGGGGCGATGTAGAAGTATAGTTGTGGGGTAACATGTTTGTGTGCGCGCCGGCTGACGCGATGGTACCACCAGGTACCAAATGCCACAAGGTCAGGACTTATACAGCAGAGAGCGGCACGGCTCGAAGCTGTACTTACGTTTGATGATGTTCTTTTTTTTGCAATTGTATGTCTATTAATTTTTTTTTTTCAACTCACGAAAATTCTTCCAATTCCACGTAATGATCCAGCTTCAGCAACTTTTTCTCCAATTGTCCCACAGTTTGTTGATTTAATGATACAATGGTCCTTTCCTCGTCGCATGTTTCACAGCTCGCAGCATCTCAGTTGGACCTTAAAAAAAAAACTCATAAGTAAACAGATAAAATAAATATTAATAATTAAATTATTTATTTATTTATTAATTTTCAAAAAATTTCAAATTACAAAAATATGAATTATTGAAATATTGACAAATAACAAAATTTCAGGGTTGACGCAAAAAAATTAATTTTGTTTTTTCTGATTTCAAGACAAAATTATTAATTTTCCCTGACCGTAAAGAATATTTTGATTCACTTTCAACATGATTAGATACTTTTTAGATTGACTTTAAAAATGATTGGATACTTAAAAAACTGTACTATTACATTTATTTACGAATTTTTTTAATTGTAAGGTCATCAATAAATTCTTTATTAAATAAATACTTAATCATTATTATTCTATAAGAATTAAAATTTCAAATTCAAACCTTCATAAAATGCAACAACTTATAATAATTTAAACATAAAATTAAAAAAAAATAAATTATTTACGAAAATTTTAATAAAATTCTTCACAAAAATTGAATTATTTGCTCATGAATTCAATTATTTAAAAAAATGTAATAAACATTCGTTGCAAGAATTCAATTATTCTCCTAAATTATAAAATTCTTCACAGGACTTTAATTAATTTTAATATAATTTTAAATATATTTTTTGAAAAATGTAATTATTTTCAAAAATATTTCTAAAATTCTGCGAAAGAATTCAATTATTAATTATTTTTAATAATTTTTGCAAAAGTTCCTTGAGATTCTTCAAATCCATTTTTGATTTTGAAATAAATTTAAAAGAATAATCCAATTAAGCTTTTAAAAAAATAATTCTACAGATATACTTTCAAAGATTTTAGCTTAAAACCTTTTTAAAATTCATGTTATAATGAATATTCAGTAAATTCTTCCACAATTATTTAATAAATTAAATTTTTTCGATTTTTAGAAAACGTATAATATGAAAAGTGAAAAAACACTCTTTTAATTCTTTATAAAATAGAATAGAAATATTTTTTATAAAATAGTCTATTTTATTAAAAAGTAAGACTGTTTTTTTCTTTTACTTTTTATATACGTCTTCCAAAAATAAAGAAAAATTAATTTATCAAGTTATATTTTTAATATTCAATTATTATCTAAAAATTTTAAATGAAATTAATTTTTAAATCACTTTTTATTAGAAAATTCTACGGGAATTCAATTATTTAATTTATTAAATAAATGAATGTTTTTTCGAGGAATTCGATTAAAATTTGTAACTTCTCTAAAATTCAGTTTTTTCAGTGTACTTTAATAAAAATACCTGACTTTTCCCTGATTTCTCTGACCTGTGTCAACCCTAAAAAATACAAATATTCAATTTCAAATTTTGTCATTTATAGGAAAAGAAGTATTTCTTATACAATCTGATAGTTGAGAGAAATATGTAAGATTCTACATTTTCCCAATAAATATTAGCGGCAACAAAGATTGAAGGAAAAAAATATCAGATGCGCTGACGTAATGACATGGTACTGGAAGGTAGATTCTTCTCTTATGTATATGATAATAAGTTTTTCTCCATTCTATAAATTGGCTCCCAACATATCGGAGAGAAGCATCGAATAAAATAGATTTCGAAATATTATTTTTTTTGTTGACTCATCAGGTGTTAACGGAATATGCGTCGTTTTAATATCAAGTAGGTATTCAAATTCAGTTCGGGTTTCCTGTTATAATTTCGATAATTCTATATCAGTAACGAGTCAAAAAAAAGTTATTATACTTACGAGTCGTGTGGAATTAGCGTCTAATATACATTTCATCCTTTGGAAATGTAAAAATAAGAAATTACGTATATACATCTATAATTAAGAGGAACAGTGATAAGAGAAACAGGTTATAAAGAGATTTGTCTCATTGTTTATCAATTTACTTAAATTTTCTTTTTTATGATTCTTGAATAAATTATTTAAAAGGAGAGTATTCTATATAATTATCAAAAGTTTTCCTTATATTATAGTAAAATGAAAAGTTAGAACTACCTGTTTGGCTTCCAATGACTTTCGGGAAAACCGTTAAAAAATTTCCAATTACAAACGATCGGTAATAGGTTACTAATATTTTTATTGGCGACAGAGGGCAGCACTTGATAAAGTATTATTACCACTGGAGAACTATTGGAATCGCCAACAGAGGTCCTACATTATCGACACAAAGACAGTACTATCGAAAATTAAAGGAAGAATGAATATGGCGCTGCCCAGTGTCAAGGCACTAAGAACATTATTTATTTAATTTAAATTGTTGATTTTGTAGAACAATATTTAATTTGTCAACATATTGACACGACTGTAAATATTTTACTACATACTCCAAGAGAAAGAGACACCTTAAAAGGTAAAACCGTAAAACCAGTACTTATAGGTTATGTAAACAAATTTTATTTTGCAACAATTATTAAAAGACGATCTTAATTTTTTAATTAGAATAATTTCTCCACAGTATCAAAGTAATTAAAAATGGACGATTGCGTACTTTAAACGAGATATTTTAATATGAAGAACATTTCCAGTGAAATAATCTCTTGAATGATGATTTCAGCAACAAAGAAAACGTTCCAATTATTTAATTCTCAAACAATTCGTTCTTCACTCTCATCCAGAGAATGTCAACAAACCATAAAGAATTTATCCATCATAAAATTAATAAATCACAGTATTTTTCGATTTTACAGTAAGAAAGATGATGACAGTAAAAAAGAATATTTCAACACAGCTCTCACTCTTCACACATTCGATGTGGAGGAGAGTAAAAGTAAAGAAACTTATTTGGAAGTTTTGCGAAAATACACGAGTCAACCGGGTCGAAATATAGAACGAGTTCAATTTCTGTACGCAGCATTGAAATACATGGAAGAATTTGGTGTTGACAAAGATTTAGAAAGTTATAAAAAATTATTGGACGTCTTTCCAAAAGGAAAAATGCTTCCCAGCAATAATATTCAAGCAGAATTCTTGCATTATCCAAAAGAGCAAAAGTGTGCTGTCTATATTTTAGATAAAATGGAAGATAAAGGTGTAATTCCAGACGCAGAAATGGAAAAAATGTTATTGAATATATTTGGTAAGGAATCATTACCAATACATAAATATTGGAGAATGATGTATTGGTTGCCAAAATTTAAGAATATCAGTCCTTGGCCAATGCCACGACCATTACCAACAGATCCTTTGGAACTTGCAAAATTGGCAATTTGGAAAATTTCCAGTGTCGATCCACAAGCAGAAATCACTGTATTTAAAACTGAAACTGTTGAAGATTCTATTGATAAAACATGGATTGTCTCTGCCATTACGCCAACGCAGAGAAAATTACTCGAAAATCATCATCCACGAACGAAGGCCGTTTATGTCGAAGGACCATTTCCGATTTACGTCAGAGATGTATCTGTTGATTATTTTGTTCTATGGACAAAAGTTCCGAAAAGTGACATTTATAAACCACCTAAAATCGACGTAGATGGTAAATTATTTTTTTAATTTAAAAAAAGATCAAAATAAATTAAATTTTTTTTTAAATTACTACTACTACTAATTAATTTTTTGTTTAAGATGTAACAAATTTAAAAACTTCATATTGGGATTTAAAGAAGACAACATTAATAAATTATCCGAGTGTTCATGAACAAATGCATGAAACCATCTTTTCCGTTTGTGCCACAGGCACATCGTCAAAGGATTCAGTTCTCTCATGGATTCGTTGTTTACAAAAGGATAATCCAGTTTTAAGTGAATTACACATTGTTTTCACTTTGAAACAATCGACGATAGAAGGTGTCAAATATTTAGAAGCTGATACCATTTCGAAGATTAGTGAAGACGAACAAAAAGAAATCGACGAACGATAGCATGGTTTGCATTTTTATACAATATTGTTAAATATTTGTAAATAAATTTATTGATTCAAGTTACAGGTATTTTCCACTTTTATTGCACTTTGCAAAATTCATGAATTCTACTTTATTTTAATTTAAAAATAATTTTTAATGATAATAATAATTGTCAATAATTCATATTAAATTTATTTTTATTAATAATTAATTATTATCTAGTCAATTTTATAAATTGCGCTTTAAATATTTTCTTTGACTATCATAAAAATTTGATTACATTTTAATTTTATTAAAATTGTTATTTTTAATTTTTTTACATACTTTTTTTTAATTTTTTGGTCAGGGATAAATGTGTCAACGACCAAATTGATTGAATTCGAAAAATAGTAAAATTTTCTAATTGTGCAAATTGTAAATCAAATCAGTCGCCTACAGAGTAATAATTTTATATCACAGTCGTTATAGTGGTTGCCTACGTGCAAAGCTTGGAAGGAGTGTGGGCAAGAATTTTTTACTTTCAAATTAAAGCCGCTTTCTGTATATTACAAATAGTTCGTAAAGCGCATTTATGCTAGACGGTCAACTTGAAAGTCGATAATTTTTTTTTACTTTTTTCTAATTTCGCTGTCAATCAATTAAAATCGAGAGAGAATTTTTAAATTATATTTAAATTGCGAAGGTTTTTTAGTAAACTTTTTAAAAATTTAAGTCAAATGTAAAAATTAAAATAACAGTTTGACTTGGAGAAAAAAATTAAAATGCCTCTTCTTAAAAGTAAGTTTAATTATTTCGTAAATGAAAAATTTGTTCCATAACTGATTTTATTTTTTACTTTAAGAATTTTCTTGATTACTGTAATATCTACAGAAATATTTATTTCCACGTATATTTAATTATATTTTTGAACTTTAAATAATGTAATAATTTGCAATTGACAAAGATGCTGTAAACCGTTGGAGTAAAGTTTGCAAATTTAGCACATCGACTTTGCCTGAGATACCAGACTGTAATCATGTCCCTTCAGCTTATCATGTAAGTTTTTTCTCATAATTATAAATATTTATTGAATTTGTTTAAACAGAATTAATTAAATTTGAGAAATTAAATAAAATTAATTGAATTTAATATTAATTTCAGGGTCCGGATTATAGTTCGTTATTGAAGGCACAATCTTACAATGTGTCTCCAAGTTTGAAACCGTTTTACAGAAAACCATTACTGCTTCATGAAGGAAAAGCACAATGGCTTTGGAATCACGAAGGGAAACGATTTCTCGATATGTTTGCAGGAATCGCTACCGTTTCGGTCGGACATTCACACCCGTAAGTATTTTTAAACTGGTTTTTTTAATTTAAAATACAATGAATGTTAAATAAATTCTCTTCAGAGTCATTATTATTTATGAGACACCTTCATTGAAAAAGAGTTAGGAATCCTTTCTTAATCTAAATAAATGAAGTAAATAATTTTAAGTTTTATTTTTTATTATTATGTGTAATTTGTTAACTTAATTTTGATTAATAAAAGAATATTTAATGTTACTAGAAAAATTATGGCAGCAGCGAAAGAACAATTATCCAAACTTGGATATACGCCGACAATTTACATGCAACCACGTGTACTCGAGTACGTTGAAAAATTAACAAACAAATTACCTGGAGATTTAAAGGTCGTCTATCTCGTGAATTCGGGTTCAGAAGCCACGGAATTGGCTTTCCTGATGTCAAGGGTATATACCGGAAATCACGACATAATTTCCCTGAAAAATGCTTATCATGGAGGAACATACGCTGCCTCAACTGCAACTGCAATGTCTTACTTCAGACATTCCATTTCTCGACCTCCAGGACACATTCACGTTGAGTATACGAATTTCTTCGTAAAGAAGACGATTTTCTCCCTGATTTAATTTCAGAAACAAAAATAAAAGAAAATTAATTTTTTCTTATAGGTAATGAATCCTGATGTTTATTTAGGACCCTGGGGAGGCTCTAAATGTCGAGACACTCCAATTTCACAAATAAGAAGAAAATGTGATTGTCGTGAAAATGAGTGTACAGCATCTGAAAAATACTTTTCTGAATTTTTAGATACTTTCAAATTTTCTTTGCCGAAAGATGGAAATCTTGCCGCATTTATTGCTGAAAGCATTCAGGTAATATTTTTAAGATCTCGTACTTTTTAAATCATATTCATCCTTGATTTTTCTCTAATCTTTCTGAAAAAAATTGTCCTTATCAAAAAAATTAAGTTTCTTTTGGAATTGGCGTAAAAATATACGATAACAGTTATTTTGATTAAAATCAATAAAAAGATGCTGATAAGATATTATTAATTAGTGAAAGATTTTTTTTTTACTAAAATATTTGACATTTTAAAGCATGTGTTGAGAATGACGAGAAATAAATCGCAGCTGCGCGTTATATGCTTAACTAATTATTAACTTGTTTGCTTTCAATGTTGTATTGCAATCGAAATGAAAACTCGACCTTGTCAGCGATCGTTGAACTCTCTATGTTTACTTTATAAATTTCGTAATAGCTTCGCAGATTTTTCGATTGCAATTATACATCTTAAAAAATTCACAAATAGACAAATATTTGAAAAATATACCTAGTCTTTAATTACTATGCACAAAATGTTGCATAAAGTTATTGGTTTTTGCTAATAATAATTTCTCTATTTACAAACGAGATAAAATTCGAAAAATAATATATTTCTATATTTTGTTTGCTAAAACCGTTTTTTAATTATTAGATATAAAAATAAAAAATTAGTAATTGTAATAATGAATTTACCTAGTATAACTATTACTATTAAGCTATTAACTATATTTATAATATTATATAGAAATATATTTTGTAACGTGTTCAAAATAGGGTATTAGTCCCTCTTTGGTATTATAATTTTGATTTTCTATATCTAATTATTAATTAAAATCAATTATTATTCGAATTAAAATCATTGCTTTCAGGGAATTGGTGGAGTTGTGCAATTTCCGAAAAATTATTTAAATAAAGTTGTGAACAAAGTTCAGAAAACTGGAGGTCTCTACATCGCTGACGAAGTTCAAACTGGTTTTGGCAGAACTGGAGAACATTTTTGGGGATTTGAATCTCAAGATGTACAACCGGATATTGTCACAATGGCAAAAGGTATTGGGAATGGATTTCCATTGGGAGCTGTTGTTACCACACCAGAAATTGCGAATGCCTTAAATAAAGCTTCTCATTTTAATACTTTCGGTGGAAGTCCACTTTCTTGTGCCGTAGGCTCAGCAGTTCTTGACGTAAGTCTTTCTACAAAAAAGTCTTATCTCCATTGAATATATTTAACTCATTATCAATTCCTTAAAATTATTTACATATTTCTGGTCATTCACTCGGTCATGAAATTTATGCAGAATATTCTCACTCATAGTCATTGCATTGAAAGAATCGTTGCAAATGTAAATAATAAATTTTTCGTGACGAAATTTATTTCTGTTAAAAAAAATTATTTTGGCACAAATCTTTTCTTGTATAAATTCAAGATAATAATAGTAATAATAAGTTAATAATAATTTATTATTAATTAATTTATTTATTTATACATATAAACGGGCAGTGCCCTTTCGTACATAAAATACTAAAAATTAAACATTAAATGGAAAGCAATATAATGCGAAGAGTAATCGTGTAAAAAATAAATATTTTTATAAATTTTTAAAATGTTGTTGAAGGTCATAGAAGAAGAGAAGCTACAAGTAAATTCTTTAGAGGTGGGAACACATTTGCTTCATAGGCTGAGTACATTAATGTTGGAATTTCCAAACATCATTGGGGATGTTCGAGGGAAAGGCTTGATGATTGGAGTGGAACTTGTTAATAATTCTGAGACTAAAGAATCTCTAGAAGCAGAATATATGGCAGATATTTTTGAGGATATGAAAGATATGGGAGTTCTTGTCGGCAAAGGAGGAGTAAACGGAAATGTAATAAATTATATGCATTAACAGCAAAATTTAAATTTTTTACAATTTTATCAATTCTCTCAATTTTTAGGTATTGAGACTGAAACCACCAATGTGCGTAACGAAACAGGATGCAGATTTTACTGTAGAGGTATTAAAAAATGCTATTCAAAGACATCAAGATAAAATCTTGATAGACAAGGAATCTGTTTTTATGAATTCTAATTGAACGGCTATTTTTATACATAAGAAATAAAGCTTCTTATGAGGAAGCAAAAATCAATTCAATGAAAACGAGGTGTTATTATATAATCGTTAACTGACATTTTTAAAACGATTTCTTGTCCATTCTCATACCATAAATGAGAATATAAAAGTGAAAATTACAAAAAGAATTATTTTTCATATTTGATTTATTTTCACATTTTTTGTATGATACATTTGTACAATGTTATTTATTATATAAAGTGATTAAGTGTTACGTTTAGGAACATGTTTCAACTAAAAATTTTAATCCTGAGAAAAAATAAATAATAAAACTATTATAATTTTTTTTAAAACATGTAAATACTATCGATTTAATATTATTGCACCCTTTTTTATGATTTTTAACATTTAGAAGGCACGGAAAGAAAATAATTAATATTTATAAAAGTTTATTTACAATTCAGGGAAAATGTGTTTTAATTTTGAATTTTATAAAAAAAATTTAATTTATGACAAACAGTATTATATTTGTTCTTCTTCCTCATATAACAGTATTATATTATATATAAAGTTTCAAAATAATTTCTAAATTTGATAATTTTGTAAGCTTTTCAATTCTTGTTTAACAGATTTCCTTTTAAATAGTAAAAAAAGATAATTATTTTCTTTCAGTGTGATTATCGACAGACGAAATTTAATAATGGAAGACTATATTTTTCAACCAGAAAATAACGTGATATACTAAATTATTTAAATTCTAGCACTGAACATAGAACACTCAAAAATTAAAGATGTTGAGATTCATTATTAAAGTCTATCAATTTCCAGACAAATGATAAATCAGACATAATAATTACATATTTCGTATTATAATCACATATTAGATATTACTAAAAAAATACCCTTAATTTATAATTAAATCACGTATCAGTTCTTGTAAATCACATCAACTGTTTTTTCTTTTTCTTTACTTTTAAACTAAAATCAAAGGCTATACTTTGGGTAATCGTTCACATTCTATCCACAATGATAGAAATATTTATAATTATTTTATCATTAAAGAATAAATAATTACAATAAAATGACATTTTAAATGCATTAATTATCTAAGAAAAAATAATAAAGAAAAACGTAACAAAATATGTAAATGGAAAAGAATATTTAAAAATAAATAAATACAAAGCTTCCTTTATGGGAAAGCAATAGAATAATATAGAGATTACAAAACTCTTTTTCATTATTCCGCTCATAAAACAAGTTAACGAGTTTTAAATGCAAATAAAACATAATTTGGCCATAAAAAGTTGGCACATTTTTTCTTGACCAGTCTGGTATCTCAAAAAAGTAAGAAAATAAAAAAATACTTTCAAATTGAAAAGAAGACATAACTTTGTAGAATATTTTCTTTTAGTTCCTAATCCAGACTTTTGTTTTAAATTGATTTTTTTAATCATCAATTTGGATTATCTTGCTTTCTGAAAGTGATAGAAAATCACTTAATTGCAATTTATACTTTCTCCATGAGAAAGAAATAATTATTTTTATACAATTTTGATTGTAAAAAATTCAAATTGTTTTTGTTGCATAATCAAGCAATGAGATTTGTTAAAACAATTTTGGAATCAGGCAGAGTATCGAGAAGATAATGAGAACTCTCGCTCATTGCTTCCAAATCTGCTTCCAATAAAGCTAATTGTAGTTCCTTTCGAGCTTTCTGTACCACATAAACCATTAACGAGACCCCTATCATTATCTAAAATTTCAGAGAAATTTTGTGTTAGAATATCTTTTTTTTAATTTAATAATTTTTCTAATTATAATTTAGTTTTGATGAATTTTACCTGAAAGCAAAAGACGATGTAACCAGTTGCGGCTGTCGATCGATCTTCAAGTACATCTTGCATAGATCGCAAACTGCTTCCCAAGTAAACATTTATTAATTGAGCAGGAAGCAATCCTAGTGCGCTTGCTATGTGATATCGAATTCCACCAATGTTGCTCACCTATAATTAGAATTAAATTATGAAATACGCAATTAATTAGTGAAATTAATTAATGATTAGAATAATTTTTACTTTTAAATTCAAAAATTTTTAAATTCACTTATTAAGTATTTCATTAATTATTATTGTTTAGTGTTTAAAAAAATTTTAATACAATTCTTCGATAAAATTCAATTATTTTTATATTTAGTAAAATTTTTTGTAGAAATTTAATTCTTTTTACAAATCATACAATTTTTCTCATAAATTCAATTATTTTCAATACAATTTTAATAAAATTCAATTACCAAATTTTTAATTATAATTATTAACAGACAAGATTATTTTAAAAAGCTTGAGAAAAATTTGTTTAGTTCCATTATTTTCAAAATTTTAAATTAAATTTTAAACTTCAAGAAATTTTTCCAACGTCTTCAATTATTAAAAAAAACAAACTATTAGAACTATTTAGAAAATTTTTAAAAGAATTAAATTATTTTAAAAAATTCTAATAAAATTCAATATTTAAATGTTAAATTTTAATTATTTAGAAACACGATTATTTAAAAAAAACTTGAAAGAAATTCTACCTAAAATTCAATTGCTTTTAAAAGTTTTCAATTAAAACTGTTAAAGAAACTGCATTATTTTGTTTTTTGATATATTTAAAAAATCGAATTATAATAATTATTTCTTATATATTATTATTTATAATTTTATTGAGTAATAAAAAAATACGGATAAAATTATCGACAATTATCAACAGTTACTTAACATTCGATAAAATTTTTTCGCATATTCTAAAATCTGCTTATCAGATAATCTACAAAGATTTAAATTTTTGATTATTGAATAATAAATTTATACAATTGTACATTTTTTGGCTTTAAATTAAAAATTAAAAATTTAATTAACGTAGGAAAAAATTTACCGCAAAAATAGTATTTTGCAATCCAAAAGGTATTGGCGTGAGTCTCGCGAAGAGCACAACTTTAAAAGCTTGAGGTCCAGAGATTACTCTTAAAATTGCTCGTGCAGTATCACTTTGTAAAAGTGCTCCAATTGGTAGTTTTGATGAAAGAGCACTGAGTGTTGCGTGTGCAATTGCAATTCCTAAATTTGCTGATAACACGACCATCATAATTCCTCGAATAATACCAAATAGGTATCCACTAGCAATGATGAGGAATAAATAGCCAATGACTATCGGAAATGACACCACAGTAAATAAGGCAACGAAAATGATTGTAATAACCCATCCACTTTGATGTTCAATCCAATATAATAGAAGTTTAATGTAGTCACGACAAATAAAAACAATTGCTCCTAAAAACGCCAAGGTAGCAATTGTAATTGTCATGTAACATATTGAATTCGAACTTATCCAATTGCAACGTGTAAGAGAGTCTTTTTTGGAAGAACGAATTCCAGTCTCTACGCTTTCTAGGCTTATAATATCCATTGTGGTGGAGATTTAAATCCTAAAGTAAATGAGAACTGTTTAAAAAATTAAACCATCTTATTATCTACAAATAATTAGTTTTTCTTTAATCTGATGCTTAAAAAAACACTTATTTTTTCAGAATATTCAGCGTAATTTGAAAATATTCCCGAACAAACTTTTATTATTTCAAGCGCAATTACTGCAACAGCTTTTTTTCTACATGAAATAATTACGGTAGATAATGTCTTACGTCGAGAAATGACGTACAACTGAAATGCAAAAACGCTGGACATTCTGATAAACCAAACCTGTGTTAAAATTAAGTCATAAAACAATAATATATCCACCTTGTGACTATAATCGTAATTTAATTGTTATTCAGAAAAATAATAGATAAAACTAGAGCAAGGTTACGATAAAAACAAAGTTGAATGAACTGCATCAAAAAGGAAGGAAATCTCTTATCTCTATTAATCAAAATTAATAACAATAGTAATAGATAGTATAATTACCCTTTGCACTAGAATGCAAAATGTTTCTGCAAAGTTATTTATGATATTTGTTGTCAGTAATGACATCTAACATCCTCATTGTCATTTTTTCGAAAAAGAAATGCTTTTGTTTAGAAAGCATACATAACCTATATAATTCCAAATATTCCCACAATTTTCAGAAAGTTCTGTGCGTGTCATCGCGTTATTTATGCTCACACTTTTTCAAAGTGTATTAAATTTAAAAATACTTCCATCATGACGTTTATCAAAAAATATAATTTACTTGCAAAAATCGTTGTACTTACAGTGGAAATTTATATATACATCAAATGATATGTAGCGTTGAAATTATGGAATTTCATTGTTCAATAAATGTGAAATAAAGTTCGTGTTTGATATAAAGAGAGATAATATTTTAATAAGTATCTAATATTTAGCGGCACGCGATTTATTTACAAAATTATAACTATACATTAAACTTGACATTTCGAGAATCTAAAGATAGAAACATTTATCACGCATGCGTAATTTCTAATTTATAGTTGCAGTAGAAAAAATTTTCAATGGAAACAAAGTTATTAAAAAATAAAAAAATTATAAATAAAAATTACTAATTACTTTATTTATATTATTGGTTATTTAAAAAAGCCATAAAATAATTATTATAAAATACTAAATTAATTATTGCAATTTTGAATTTGAGAACAAGGAACGAATGAGAAACTTGTCCACCAATCATAATCGTGTACGCGTCCAATCAGAAACGTGCAATTGTGTCAGCCATAATGGAAAATTGAGCCAATGAGAAATCTAGAAAAGTGTCTCAAACTAGACTTGTTCATTCCTGTTTAATGGATTTGTCTTGAATAATCGTATCCTTTCGCATATGCTAATTTCATTCTTAAACTATGTGAGTATTCTCATTTAATGTGTTATATTTGACTGGAGTTATTGATTTCGTTGATATTTATAACATTTTGTGAAAGAAATGTACGAAAATGGTTAATAACCGCCAAATTGTGTCCAATTCTATTGCTCATTGAAATATCACCCGGTGCTCCTGGTATTTGCAATATTTATCAAAAATATTCAGAAAGATATCAAATTTGTATCGAATTATTGATTATTTTGTCTTTTTTGCTAACAGTATTCGTGATAATATTTTGTCAAATCTTAACAATGCGATTTTTCAAGATAGCATCAGCTGCAGCCTAGCTGTAAAGTTTCATTCGTTAATTTTTCTTCCGTACTCTGTAATCATGTGATTGTAATTGGACATGAGTTTTAATAGTTCGAGAAGCTATATTATAATTTTCGTGATATACATAATATATAATGATAAATTTGTATGTTTTTTTTGTTACAGGATTTTCTCGGAATTCTCATGCAATATTGAAATGTTGCTTACAACGAGCCATATGAAGCTCATTCTTATTTGGTTATTTTTAAAAATTTATTTTGTAAATTTGTTTGATTTGGATTATTAAAAGGATCTTTTGGCGAGAAGAATAAGTGGTAAGAGAACATTCATTATTGTTTTTATTCTATTTTCAGAATATTTTGAGTTTCTTAAATAAAGACAAATAATCAATATAAGTTAACCTCTTTACAATTTATATCGATTAACTTACTCAGTTAAATTTTTCTCCGCTCTCGTCACTTTTTGATTTTGTATAAGATTTTCTTTAACGCGATGAATTTTTTTAAACATACGAAATTCATAATTTTAGGTTATGGACATAATTTGCAACTTTTGCAGTATTAAACATATAATTATTAATTAGTTGACCTACACTATTAAATGTTAACATTGTTGGTTTTTTCAGGGCAAAAATTTGGTAACAGGAGCTAGTCGCATTTACTTTATAAAGAAATCTGAAAGATTCAATATCAAAAGTTTTATTAAAATAGTAAATTTAGTAAATAATTGAAAGTAAAAATAAATTTTAATAGTTTTAAGGCGGTATCAAAGTCGATTGGATTTTTGCATTGAGCTTCAATGGGAAAATCGCATCGACTTTGACACCGCCTTAAAAGTTTCGTGAAGTTTGGTTTTAAAAACTTCATTTTGGAAAATTAGAAGCAGCGCGTGTTTATAAAGAATATTGTAATCATAAGAATTCAATTTTTACAAAAAATAATTAATATTGATAATTACAATAAATTTTAGTCTTTGTCACGAGTAGAGAGTTATTTATATTTAAATACGTTCTAGTAAATTAACCATATTCAAAAATAATATTTTGACACGAAAGTTCGTGAAGTTCTGAACGTTCAAATAAGAAAAATTTATTTTTTACCTTTTCAACTTTAATTTTATTACAATAATTTTGTGTTACTTATGAAGAATAGTATTATAAAAAAATATGAATTTTAACATTTCTTAAGTTTAGATTTTTCATTTTTATTACAATCAGTGATTTGTTTTTATTTAGAATGTTTTATTTATTTGAATGTTAAAAACTTGAGGATTATTGTCATAAAGTTAAAATGTTCACAGAAACCTGAAAAACGAAATTTCAAAAATTCATTATTCTGAACAAGTTGAAAAATATTCAAAATTTGAGAGACTATAATTCTGAGCTTTATTTATAATATAATGATTTAATTTGAAGTCTTTTTCTTTTTTTTATGAAATTCTTATTGATTATAATATTTTTTTCGAATGTGGATGTATGTTTGTGTCCAGAAGTTTAAATATCGGAAACAGAAGAATTATATTCGAACTTATCTCACTTCCAACTCCAGTAAATTCCTTCTATATATTTGTGCAAACATTTCCTTGCTATTTTGTTTTTTGAAAAAATATACAACCAAAAAATAAAATGTTTTTATAAATTATAATTCATCTGAAATGATTTTAGGTCTTCGGGACGAATAGGTCAGTCAAAGGGAGGAAAAAAAACTAAGTCTCTTCTCATCATTCCAATCTGAAGATTCTTAAAGGCAAGTCTCTCTTTCCAAATTTGATGTAATGAAGGCAAGTTGAAATAATTTTAAAAAATTACACAGTAGCAGCTAATTGAATAAAATTAATATTATATCATTCATTTGGCAAAAATATCTCCCCATATTTAATTATTAAGTGGATATTTTTAATTTTCCTTAGATCTACAGTGTGATTTTCACCACTTTTTACATTTACATTTTAAGAAAATATTTTTATTTACGTACATATTTTGTTAATTATTTTTACTTGAAAGTTCTTATTTCGTTGATTCAAAAGTTTTCGAAGTGTATTCAGTGCATAAAAACAAATAGAATAAAAATTATAAATAGGGTCATTCCAGCGAAAATCGTCTAGAGCTGGTTGCTCGATGATTTTAAAAAATGCTGTAATTAATATATAATATTCTCCAATACAATTAGATTATCCTTTGATGGTTTATAGCTCCAAATATATTTTACATTCATTTAAATAATTTTTTTAAATTTCTAACTGGTTATGAAGTCTAACATAACCCATTTTTCGAAAACTCAGTGTAAATAACTAGACAGATTAAAAATACTGCTTTTTATTTTAAATATATATGTTTTTGCTAAATTCATCTAAATAAACGAAAATTATTTGAAAATAACTCACCAGAACATTTAGATCAGTATTTTTTTGTACTTGCACAGTATAATAAACATCATTTTCTTTTTCTTATATCTTCTGTGGAGAAAAAGTTTGAAAAAAAAGTTTCAAAGTTTGAAGTTTGTTTTCTTTAAACGAACCCAATAATGAGTTGAAATTCTAAATAATTAGTTAAAATTCTAAACAATTAGTTTATCAGGGTTGCCACACGTCGGGAAATTCAGGGAAAGTAAAATTGGTCAGGGAAAAGTCCGGGATTTTTAGAAAAAGTACTGGAAAAAATCAAATTTCAAAAATTCATGAAAAAACTCTAAATTTGGATGTTTTTTTGTTTGCCTTGTAAACTATAAAAATAACCACGAATTTTAATACGAAACCTCGAATTTTTTCTATTTCGGACAATAATTTCTTTTTAAATAACTTAATTTTTAAAGAACTATCAAAATTATGACTTATAAATTATGTAATGAATAATTTTTACAATTTTCATAAATACTAGATTGATAAAAGTATTTTAATTAAAAACTAAAAAAATTTAATTTTTGAAAAGTTACAAATAATTACAGAAATTTAATTATTTTCAAAAGTAATAACATTTTTCGCAGAAATTCAATTATATTCAAAATTTTTTTAAAATTCTGGTCATTTAAATTGTATCTTTAAAAATAAAAAATTTCTTCTCCAAAATTCAATTGTGTTCAAAATTTTTTTTTAAATTCTCGTTAAAATTTCAATTATCTTTATAAATAATACAATTCTTCTTCGAAATTAAATTATTTTTAAAAACTTTAGTAATATTCTTGGAAAGATTTCACAGGAATTCAATAATTTACAAAATTTTTGACGAATTTCTTCTAAGTAAACCAATTATTTTCATAAATAATAAAATTTTGACAGGAATTCAATTATTTCATTTAAAAAATTTCAAATCATTTTACGAAAAATATCAAATATTTAAAAAGAATTTTATAAAATTCGTCGCAAGAGTTCAGTTATTGAAAAAAGTTTAACAAAGTTCTTTTCAAGAATTCAATTATTTTTAAAACTAGTAAAATTCTTCATCGAAATTCAATTATTTTTTGAAAAATTTTAATAACATTTTTGGAAATTTTTTAAAATTATTTTCATGAATAATAAAACTCATCGCATGATGTTAATTAATTTTGAATACATTATTTTAATTACATTCCTCGAAAAATGTAATTATTCTTAAAAATTTATTTAAATTTGTCAAAAGAATTCAATTCTTTAAAAATTTATTGGTAAAATTCTTTATGAAAATTCAATTTTAACAAACATTCAATTATTCAATAAATTATTTATTTTTCAATTTAAATAATAGAATTTTTCTATAATTTTCTAATAAAAATTGATTAAAATATAAAATTACGGAATAATCGATTTATTGTTTATGAAAATAATTGAATTATTGCAACGAATTTTAATACTATTTTTTCAAATTGAATTTTTTTAAGAAAATTTACTACTTTCAAACATAATTGAGTACATGCGAAGGTTTTTATTAGGATTTTTGTAAATAATAATGAAATTTTTGTTGAAAAATTTCATGGTCATTTAAATTATAACAAAACATAAAGAATTCTTTATGTTTTGTAATAATATTCTTATAAATTGTTGTGTTTCAAAAAGGTTTGAATTTGAATGTTCTGAAGAATTTTAATTCCCGTTGAAAAGTAATAATTAAATACTTATTTAAAAATTTAGTTATTGATGTTTTTGAATAATTTTACAATTAATGAAATTTGTAAATAAATTTAATAGAACATTTTTTTGAGTATCTAATAATTTTTAGAGTGAATCAGAATATTGTTTATGGTCAGGGAAAAAGTGAGAATTTTGTCTGGAAATCAGGGAAAAATAAAATTCAATATTTGTGTCAACCCTGTTTATATTATAAACAAATAGAAGGGGAATGGGAAATTTTTGAAGAAAAAATCATTTTTGTCTGTATATTTATTTAGTTTTTACAATCACAGCATTTTTTGTGTTTTGTATCACATTTGTATTCTTTTTCTTCTATTTTGATTAAAAAAATATTTGTTTAATGGCTTAGATTAGAAAATTTCGATTAATTACATTGTTTTTCGTGTTGGCTACACCACTCGGGTGCAATTGCCTCGGGGTAAATATTTTTACTCTCTAGTCTTTCTCTCTGAGCCATTAATCTCGGTTCCACGTCGGCTGTTGTTAAACTTGGCGAATTGGTCCACAATCTTTCGGCGAATGCAGCTGCTCTTGGCCAAACTCGCGAATCCAAAGTACCACTCACGACATATTCGCCCCATATGCATGCTTCACCTCCAAGAACTCCTCTCTGTAAATTTATTATCAAATTTGGGAAATTTAAGAAAAAACAATTTTACAGATTTTCGAAAAATTCTGAATCAAGAATTAAAATTCGGTTTCTTACCGAACTTGGAATTCGATTATTGTAAACTTCTCTCCACGTGTGATAATAAGTATTGCGATGAATTCCATGATCCAGGTACCATGCATTTTTTGTCGAAATTATTAAACTATATCCTAGATCTAATAATTGTTGGTTAAGTTCTAGCTCGGCTTCTACCCATGTTTGAATGATGAATTTACTCTTATCGAGATAACTTTCTATTATATTTGGCGAAGTTAGGTGAGAACTCCAAATTATCGCTTTTGTTTCTTCATTTTTTGTTAGTTCTCTTAAAATATCAACTTGTGATTTGTGAAAATCACTCCAAAGTTTGAAGAAGTCTTTTTCCTGTAGACCCATTCCGTTTAATTTCATTTTTTCTGTTATTTCGTAAGTACTATTCCAACAGTTTATGAAGAGCTAAAATTTACCAGAAGCATAAAATATTAAATTCTGTTAAATTAAACAAAATAATTATCATTAAAAATTAATAGGATTATTATGATCTTTCATTTTTAAAAACGTTGAGAATTCCGCCTCATTAATTATGCATACTAAGAAAGAATTGTTTTGATTCAGATAACCAGTGTTTTGTTCATTTCTTAGTTAAAAATAATGATTTAATTCTAAAAATCATCAAAATCGCATCTCCGTACGGTATAATTTCCATTATAACTTTTAAAATAATGGTCGCTCATAAATTTTCTAAATGGATTTTGATTTCTTATAGTTTTAAGTGTATGTAGATATTTTTTAAAAATTTTTAAAAGGCGCAGAACATTAAAAAAAATTAATTGTTTATAAAAAATGTATTAAATAATTATTAAAATATAAACTTTTTAAAAATTTTCTAATTCTGAACGAAAGTATTTTTCATTCCCTTTATATTCCCGCTTGGTTCATTCATTTCTTAAATCGGTTCATTCATTTAGGAGAAATAACATTTTGTTTAAAAAGTTGCAAAAAAAATTAATTTTGCAATAACTTTTATAGAAAATAATATTTTTCTGTTCTTTGGTGGACACATTCCTAAGACCAAATAAAAATGTTTTTTCATCATTTTGATTTTAAAAAAAATACTTTTTGTTTTCTGTGAAAATTTCACGAATTCTGACCCTTATACAAAACAAAATATACATTCTTAGTATAAAATGAAACTTATTTCGATTTTTGTAGTGTGAAAAAATAATCATAGATTATATTCAAAATCTTTCAAAAATTATT
Organism: Leptopilina drosophilae; assembly: GCA_032873175.1. Lineage (NCBI taxonomy): Eukaryota > Metazoa > Arthropoda > Insecta > Hymenoptera > Figitidae > Leptopilina > Leptopilina drosophilae. Next base: position 24,384,816 of record CM065481.1, read on the forward strand.
TTCCAATAATTTTTTTAATTAAATTTTTGAAATATATAATTAAAAAGATCATTAATAATTGAAATTTTGTAAAATTTGATTGAAGATAATTCATTCTTTACAAGTATTTTATTATAATTTTTGAAAATCAACTTTTGAACAACTTTTATTGCAAATTTTGAAAATCATTGAATTCTCAAAAATTTTGATAAGTAATCTTCAGGTGTAAATTTATAAAAATAAAAATTATGAAAAGTCGGTTCTAAAAATTATATTAAAATATTTTTCGAAAAATGTAATTCTTAGAATTTTTCCATTCTTTAAAAGTCAATTATTGTCAATAATTTCGATTATATATTTTCGAAAATTCTAATACATAGAAAAAGTGATAAAATAAAAAGTTTTTAGAATTGGTAATATTTTTGAGAAAATAATCATGTTCAAAGTTTGTAATTAAAATTCAATTATTGGTTTAAAAAATTTAACCAAATTTCAATTAGCGTTGTTTTATTACAATGTTTTGTTTTGTAATTTAAATTGATATGTTCTAGAAAATTGATTAAATTTTGGAAGACTCGCAGTTCAAATTTGTAAGTATTTTGAAATTTTAAGCAAATAAAGAACAATAATTAGTCAAATATTTTACAAATTTTACAAAAGTTATTAAAATTTGAACATTTTTTTAAAAATTATGTTTTTGAAAAATAGTAATTAAATTTTTTTAAAGAAAAATGTACTTGAATTCACAATAATAATTTTAACAGATTAAAACAATTGGAAATTCTGTAAAATTTTATATTTCAAAAAAATTTTATTTTTTCCTCTTATATATATTATTTAAAATCATATCATTTTATGAATTTTCCAAAAATTATTCTATTTAAATAATTCAATTATCGTAGTTGAATTCTAATAGGAATTGATTTAACAAAAATTTCAGTTATCATTTTAAGAAATAATTAAATATTGCAACCGTTATAACAGGAATTTTAGGAATGAATTAAATTTTAAAAGGTTTTTAAATTAAATTTCTTGCAAATTTAAGGGAAGCAAGAGTTAAAAAATCTTTATTTTCAAAAATTGTTAATAATATTATTTAAAAAAATTATTAATAACATTTTTTTTTAAATTATTTAACTTTTTCAATAATTTTATTCAAAAATACTAAAAAAATAATTGAATTTCGGATGAATTACAGTTGAAAATTTTAGAAATAATTATATTTCATGAGGTTTATCATTGAAATTATATTTGGAATTTTAATTCCTCGGGAAAAATAAATATGAATAAGTTTTTAAATTTTTATTTAACAAAAAGTATTAAAGTTTTGACAAATTTAATTCAGAAATTTCGTACAATTGTTTCTTGAAAAAAATTAAAATTTTTTAAAATTACTTCTATTTCCGAAAATAATTTTAAAAAATTGAAACAATTGAAAATTTTGCCAACTTTTATTGAAATAAATTTTGAATTGTAATTCAAATTGCTGTTAGAAATATTTTGGCATTTACTATACGAGTTGTTTAAATAATTACATTTAATGAATGACAGTAAGAAAAATTATATTATTTTTTAGTATCTGTAAAAAATTATTTAAAAGTATTTTAAAAAAATACATTTTTAGAATTTCTTTATTACCTATAATTTTTGAAAATATTTAACATTAAAAAAGTACTGTTAGCGTTAGAATTATTATAAAAATGAATTTTTGTTTTTAAATAATTGAGTTCTCGCAGAACTTTCAGGAAATTATTAAAAATAATTGAGTTCTAGATGAAGTTTTGTTAAAAATTGTATAAAATAATTGAATTTTGAAATATAGATATTAACGATAATAAGTAATTAAATTATCATAATAAATAATTAATTACTATTAAAATAATTGTAAAAGTTTAAGATACCTCGTCACCACCAAGATGCAGTATCGCATCTTTATCCCAAATATTCAGAATATCTTTGTATAAAATTCTCAATGTACTCAAAGTATTTGGATTGACAGGATTAAGTTGGCCACAAGGTGGTTGCACACAATACTTTGTCCAGGGTTGTTTGTTCACACAAACTGCAAGATTTCCAAGATTAGCTTCGGGTCCCCATTCCCATCCAGCTCCTGCGTGCGATGGTGAATCTATTTCCAAAATAACACGAACACCACGAATTTTAGCGTATTCTATTATCATTTTCATATCCGATACACTGTAGATTTTTTCCGGACTATAGGCACCGAATCTGAATTCAATCATAAACTTTATGAGGAATTATTGATTAAAAATTTTAGAGATTTCAATTTTTGACAGAAAAAAATGTTAGCAAAAAAAAATTTATTTGCAAATAAAATTCGTTAGAGAAAATATTTTTAGTAAATAAAATTGATTATCAAATAAAATTCGTTACCAAAAAAAGTGTTCAGCAAATAAAATTTGTTATTAAATAAAATTCATTATCGAAAAATATTTTTAGCAAATGAAACTTGTTAGTTACGAACATTTGTTAGCAAAAAATTTGTTAGTATAAAACTTTATAGCAAATAAAATTTGTTAGGAGGAATCTGTTTAGGAAATAAAATTTGTTTAGCAAAATTTGATGTAAATAATAATTCTTACAGACTCATGTAAGGAAGACTTTTTATCTCAAGGGGGAAACTTTGACTGTCAGTGGCATGCCAATGAAGAATGTTTAATTTCGAAGCAGCGAGTCCATCGATTGTTCGTAAAATATCTTTCACTGGAAGAAAATTTCTGGCAGTATCGATTAATAGTCCTCGATGTGGATAGGCTGGTTTATCCTTAATCATTGCATTGTCCACAATAACTAATGTTGGATTTCCGGTACTTGTCAAGCTAGGTGCTATTAGTTGGTAAAGAGTTTCCAAGCCATGACGAGCTCCATAAATAGTTGATGCGTCTATTGATACTTTTTTATTGTCTTTTCCTGTATTAACGTTGTTGTTTCTTTATTAAAAATTTATCTAGTTTTCGTTAATATTAGTGTGGCATTTCATTTTAGTAGAATTGAACTTTTTCCGATCACTCTCACGAAAAGAAGTCGAGGGTTAAATTAAAATGAAACTTGGTAGTATTATATTTAATGGTCGTTTCAAAAAATCAATTTTTTGGGTGGTATTGTCACATTAGGCAAATTATATCGATTTCAGGGTGAATAGAAGAGAGTATATTATTTTTAAAATAGTTATACCTCCTTTAGGTATATTGAGGCTATATTCCTCACTAGTCCTCCAATTTAAGTCGAGGTTTTCTGAAGTTACTTTGAAGTAGACAGTGATAGTTACATTATTGTCAGTCTTACATTCATGACCGCAGAGTAATTTTACATTTTCTATAAAAATAGTACTCATTTCTGTTAAAACCGATTTTACTTCAGATGGCACTTCCAACATGTTGAAGAAAATATTGTCAGGGTTCATGTTTAGATACTAAAAACAATGTTTCGAAATATATTAAAATTGTTTCTATTTGCTCTCTATATTTAAATTAGTAAAAGTCCTTACTAATTTAAATTATTGGCTGACTTTTTGCTTTTGACTTACAATTAGTAAATTTTACTACTAAATTAGTAGAAATTTCTATTTATTAGCGAAATTTACTAATTCAAAAGCAAAAAGTCAATTACTAATTCAATTAATAAATATTTTTACTAATTCAAATTTAAAGTGACTATTTTGATTTAAAACTGGTGATAAACTTTTGTTAAATTTATTGTTAGGCAAAGTTTAATTTAATTTTAATTTGCTTTATACTTGCATTTTTGCCAATTTCCGAAATTCCAGTTGGTAGAGGCAAAAGATTTCCATTTCTTTCGCACACTAGACGACATGAAGCTAGTGTGCTATGATATTTTACTGAATTTGAATTATTTTCATCGATTATTGTTGTAGGATGCTCTGTTCTTTGGCATACATTTTTCATGCATTTGTATGTTCTAAAAAAACTGAAAGAAACAGATAAAGTAACATAAAATGTTAATCAAATTTTGTAAGAGTAAATCGGAAATATTAGTTTAAAAGCGTTTACACTATACTTACGGTGGTTTTCCTGATTCACTTCTCACGATAAATATGATTATTGCTACGATAAAAATTGATTGTATTGATTTCATGTTTCCTGCAAAACAATATTTTTTTTTATTTCTAGTAAATTTCATGTTTTTGGGAAACTTAAAAATATTTAATGAAAAAATAAATAAAAGATTTGTTTTTTCGAATAAAATTTTTATTGAAAATAAATAATTTAGTTATTTAGTATGCTCTGAGACAAATGTACTTTTATCTAACTAAAATAAATATTATCATTCCCTAATAGAGATGGCCCGATCCGGGTCCAATCCGGACTGTGACGAAATTTCTACACGAGTATTATTTTTATTATTATTTATTCGGATTAATTTTTTTGTACTAAAATACAAAATAAATGAGCCACAATTGCAGATTACGTAATTTATAAAGTCGAATAAAAAATAGTGTTAATTATAATCAATATTTAAAAATTAAAATATTTATAATAGAGAAATAAAAGAATATAAAAATATGAATTTGAAATAATTATTATTTTATTATCATAATTATAATGTATTTTAATAATCAAATTATTTAAAATTATTACTTTGCGAATAGCTACAAAGTAGTGCTAAAGGTTTTAAAAAATTGTAATTACACAAGCTATTGATGCATGCTTTTCATAATTACACTTGTGGTATGACCTTACGTCATGTGCACAGATGTACTCGAAACGATATTTTTTTTTCTAACAGAGTGTGTGTTCACATTAATTATCAAACTTTACAATAGAATTTTTGATTTTTTATGTAAAATTGAAAAAAACATTTTAATTGGTCATTTTTAAACATTTATTATTAACATTTTTTAAAGTACACTGAGAAAAATTGATTTGATTCAATTAACCGATTAATTAGCTATTATTATCAATTAAATTTTTACTTGAATCAAATAATTTTTATTTGAGTTAATTAATATTTCAGTGTATGAAATTTTGATTCAAAGTGTTTTTTATTTTGTCAAAAATAAGTAAGTTTTATATTTGAAAATATAAATATGTCAATATTTTTTAAAAAATTTTGAAATGTTATAAAAATATATAATAATATTATATTAATATAACTATATTTATTGTAATTATATTATTATTATAATTATAATACTATTTATAATGTAATCCTAATATTATGATAAATTAAATAAGTCGTTTTATAAAGTAAAATACGTTATTAATAATTTATTAGCACGTACAGGAAAGATAAAAACATGCAATATTGATTAACTAAACAATATACCGCAGATTGCAGGTGTGAATGTTGTATATATACTAAAAAAATTCAACAGTCTTTATTGTAACTTATTTTAAAATTATTACCTAAGTGAAATATAATTTCAAAGTATACGATTTGTTATTTTTCATATATTCGTGCTTTCTTTTTTTAATTTTTAATTTAGGACAAAAAAACATTTTGCAATTATGATAAGCATTATGATATGCCATTTATTATTATCACTGAATAGAATGGCTTTATAAAAATACAGGCATTTCATGTGGTAGTGAATAAGTCTTTCTGTAAAATAATTAATTTAAATTTAGTATTTTTGGTATCATATAAATAAGAGAAACTTGAAAAAGACTAATAAATTTTAAATTTTTATTTAAATTAAGTTAAATTTTAATAAAAAAAATATAAAAAAAGAAAGTTTATTTAAACCAAATATAATTTGTCTGAGTTAAATGAAAGTATATTTGTCCCAGAAAATATTTTACCTGGAACAGCTATAAGTTTCTCTAGAATAGCAAAAGTCTAATAATTGAAATATCTAATATTTTCCATCAATATAATAAAATTTGTAGTTGCAAATAAAACTTTTCTGGCCTGAAAAAGTATATTTGAATTAAGTAAAATTTATTTGAAACAAATAAACTATTTAGTTGGTTCTGAGACATATAATTTTATTTTTTTTCCTATGACTAAAAGAAAATGAAATAGATAATTTATAGTTGAATATACTATAGATAACTTATTTCATATTTACCTGTATTTGTTTAATCTCGATGTCACTTATGTTTGAATCAGAATTTGCACATAACCGATGTAATGAAAATATTCGGTTAAGTAACACATGCAACTGCATGAATTTAATTCCCGGCATAAAGTTTTTCTTCTGAAAATATTAACACAAGTAAGTAGAGAACAATTTGTCGTGATCTTTTTTATTGTTGTAAATTATGTTTGTCTCATGAATTTGGCATTAATGCGAAATAATAATAAAATTTCTACTTGTACAGAAATTTTTGTTTTCTTTCACGAAATTCAGTGCGTACAACCAGCTAGGTGAATGGTTCTACGGCAACTGCAGTTCAATCTGAAGTAAGTGCTAGACGCGACCTCTATTGCTGTCCACATTCTGTGGAGCCGTTTTGTTGAGCAGTTAGTATTCCACTAGAAACTTTCTTCTTTATAAGAAAAATAGGTATTCGATATTGTAGAGTCAGGTATAGTGTTGATATATCATATGGTGTATTATCTATTATATGCGGAGAAAAAGGGATTCTTGATTTGATAGTCACACCCAGAAATAAAGATGTATTTCATTTAGAAGCTACAAAAATTTTTTATTTGGTTTAAATGATCTTTATTTGGTGCGAATAAAATTGTATGAAATATATTTTATACGGCCCAAGTAAGTTCACTGAGAAAACGATTTATTTGATTCAAACATATTTTTGTTTAAATCAAACTTAAAATATCTTTGCTATACAGTCATACAAATTTAAGTTTAATTCAAATATATTTTTTGATTCATTTACAGAAATAATATATTTAATTTAAACATAATTTATAGTTGATTTTAAATGATTTATTATCAATTTTTAAGTTTGAATCAAACATAAAATTTTAAGGCATATTTTTTGTTTAAACTAAAGCAGAAAATATGTTTGAATTAAACATAATAATTATTCAAACAAAAATTATTTTTGAATCAAAGCAGTATATATATATATATTATATATATATATATATATATTTATATATATATATATATATATATATATATATGCACTTATTAATCTAAAATAAAGAAATATATTTGCAATTTAGGAAATAGTATATTTGTAGCTACATAGTGAAAAAGTAAAGTAAAATGACTGAGAAGATCTGAGTTTATTTAATAAATATTCTTATAAAAAAACATTTATTTTAATGAATATTAAAAGTTTCATTACTGATTGTGATTGTTAAATTTATTTGAAGGTTATAAGTGAATTTTAATATTTCAGAATGCTTACAGGATTTAAAATGAAAAATATTTTTTATTTGCTCTAAATATAAAATATATTTAAAGAAAATATAACATTTTTTTTCATTCAAATAAAAATAGATATTTAAACGAAATATATTAATTCAAATAAAAAATATTATTTGAACTAAATAAAAGTTTAGTTGTTTCTGTGACAAATATTCTTTTTTATTTGATTCCAATGAATTTTATTTTATTCAAACAAATCATTTCTCTAGGTGTAAGCTTAAAAAACTAATTTCAATGAAACAAAATCACTTAAAATTATTCTTTTACTTGAAACGAGTATAATGTTTTCTCAGTGTTTGATTGGAAGCAAACAGATTGCAACAAAAATTTTATTCGGTTTAAATTAATTTTATTTGGTCCAAATAAAATTATTTGTTGTGGTTGAAATAAGATTGGTTTGGTGCAAATACATTTTTTTATTTCAAATAATTATTATTTTTCTCGAATAAATTATATTTTTTTCAAATATGAATTTTACTCTGTTCATATAAATTTTATTTTTTATAAATAAAAATTAGTAGGAAAATAAATACCAAATAAAACCAAATAAAATATTTTTTTTGAAATATATATAATTTTTTTGAATCCAGTAAAATGTTTCTTTGCATGTGTAATGTTAATATAAAACAAACAAATTAACCTTGTTGTCCGAACAATTCAGATTTTTTCTAATAATAATAATTTTAATAAAATAATAAATCTGATCAAGCAACAAAAGAATTTGTTAGTTTTATTTTTAACAATTTTTTGCATCATTCAAATTATATATGTACATTATGCTTATTGCTAGCATATATTTCTTTAATTTCTTTATCAGAGGAAATTGATAATCTTATATAAATAGAAAAAATACATTTTTGATGTGTGTGATTTTTTCAATAACAAAACATACATATTCATTAAAAATTTTGACAAGTTTTTCGTTTTTACTTCAAAATGGATTGTTAGTTAATTTTTCATATGTTTTTATTTAAATTATAAGCTACTGACTTATATTTTCCAAAAAGAGTCGAAAATAGTTTTAGTAGAAAATGGGTGCGAGACTATTGTGAGCGTTAAATTTTTTTAAAAAGTTTCAAAAGGTACCAAAAACAATTATAACATTTGCAACAATTGTGTAATAATGTAAGTTTTTTCAAGGAAAAAAAATTATTTGACCTTGAAATGACCTGGTTGAAGATCATTTGGAGGAATTTGAAGGTCACCATTGGATTTTTAATTTTTATCCATACCCCCTACTGTGTCGGGCTCTAAATTTAGGTAGAAATTCAGTTTCGACTTAGGCAACTAAATTTCTTTTTTATAAATAGTTTATTTTTAGTTCTGTTAGCTAAAAATAATTGTTGTCAGTTCATGTAATGAGAATTGAATTAATTGACTTGATTATTTAATTTATTTACTTGATTTGAGTAATTAATTTAATTGATTGATTTGATTAATAATTTAATTAATTGATTTGAATAATTAATTTAATTAATAAATTATTTTCTCCGTTTAATGGATATTTTGAAAAAAATTTGTATGCATCATTTCTCTATGTGATTAAAAATAATTGAATTATTATCAGTGAAAATATTCTGTTTGTGCAATATTCTTCTAATTGTATGTAATTAAAAAAATGCGGGACCAGCAGTTATATTTGAAATATTAGCAATTTATATCGTGACACACATGATATAATTATTGTTATTATGTTTTATTTTTAGCTTCTTATAATACAAGAAATAATTGTAAATGTTACAAGTCAACAAAAGTAGATTTAAATATTACAAGTAGCAAAGGTTTTTTTTAATGTAAAATAAAAAAATTAATTTCTCTAAAGTTTGAAACTATCAAAGCGAACGAAATTTTTCCCCGTGTAATTATTTTCAAATAAATATTGTACTACTTTAAACATAATCTAATGTAAATTTAACATTTCTTTAGTTTAATTTTTTTTAATTACCTAGGAACAAAATAATTTTTTGCAGGAAACATAAAGTAATGCGAGTAATTACAATACAATCGTTGTTCATTTGAACATTTGATACTTTAGGAATGTAGTGATGAAGCATAATTTAATTAATAAATATCGTAAACTTATAGGATTTCAGTAAATTTTATAATAGATTTGACTTAAATTTATTTTTTTTATTAATAAAGTATAATGTAATAATAATAATAATAATAATAATAATAATAATAATAATAATAATAATAATAATAATAATAATAATAATAATAATAACAATAATAAATATAAATAAATATAGAATAGAATGAAATTGAAATTTTTTCGAAGTTATATAGACAATGGATAATGAAATAAAGTGTTCATCAGATATTCATTTAATTCAAGAAATTTATTAGCATTATAAGTATTTTTCACACATTTTTTTTTATTATTTATTCGTAAACGCAGCGGGTACACAATTTTGAACCCTTTTATATACATAATTTACTCAATAAGTACAATTATGTATTTAATTATTAGGTAATAATTACAGTCCGAATTTACACTTTTGTCTTATTTTAATCCGAACTTGACGCTAAATGCTAAATAATACATATTACATAAATATGCACTGCACAATAGTTATTTACAAAATTGGCCTCTACAAACTAGTTGGTTCCAGAAGATCAAGATAAATAATCGATTATAATAATTGTCATTAATTTATATTCAACTGCTGCGTATTTTTATTCAATTAAAAAATTTTTACCTTTAATTGCGTATATATTTATACTATTGCCAATGGAAAATTTAATTTTATATAAGAAGAATAGATTCCTTGTATAGATTTTTTGGATGGTTTTTAAAATATTTTTTTTCAAATTAAAAAAAGTTTGAATATTAATGAATATGCAGTTGAATTGATATCACGTTCTGAGTCTTTCAATTTTTTTTCTCTGCAATTAAGCATAGTAAATTTTAAAAGAAATTTTTGTCTCAATTTACTGAATTTATTGATTAAGATGTTGAAAATAGAAATTTATAAAACTGTATATTTATTTCGAATTTTTTTGTTCAAGTCCGAAACTTTTTTAGTTAGTATTTCAGTATTGCCAATTAGGGGCCGTAATGCACAATACGTAACGCGAATTTTGACCATTTTAGGCCCCCCTCCTCCTATGTCACACATTGTTTCATATATTAGCTCCATTGTTTCTACAAATTGTCACAAATGACTTGACCCCCTCCCCCTGTTTGCGTGACGTATTATGTGTACGACCCCTTATAAACTTAATAATTTCCTTATTTCCAAAATTTTAATCTTTTCAAATGAACGAAATATTTTTTCACTAATAGATATTTAATCAATATTTTCAATATAAATTGATTATGAATTTAGTATAAATACTTTTTCAATAATTTTCATAAATTACACACTGAAATTATAAAAAAATAATTATTTTTCAAAGATATTTATTTGAAAATTAAAAAACTGCGTAAACATATCTATTAATAAATTTTGAAACTTTATAAATATTATTATTTACTACCTGACTCAATATTATTGTCATAAAAATGTAATTTAATGAAGAAATAAATTTTGCTTATTGGAACGTTCAGAATTTTAGGGATATTAATTTCCTTAAAATTTTGAATTTTCAAATAAACAAAAATTTTTTTATGTTTTGATATTGTTTTAAAAATTACTATTTGACATTTGACATAAATATCATGATATTAAATTTGCTTGACATCAATTTCGTTTGACTTCAAATTCATTTGACATTAATTTGTGTTTAATGAAACTTATGTAAATTAAAGTTTATGTCAAGTGACTTATGCTAAATGAAACTAGTTCCAATTTGTAATTTTTTTCAGGTCATTTTGAAGTTAAATGAAATTTATTTCAAAAAGATTTTTACATTACATGGAAATTTAACATTTTCTCAGTCAAAGATTATTTTTAATTACAAAATAAGTTTTTGAAAGAAACATAAAGTTATGGGAACAATTAAAATACAATGTCAAAAACCTCTTTTTAAAAAAATCAAAATCTAAGATTGTAATGCGAATATCTTTGGTTCTTTTAGGAATTTGTTTAGATATAATAATTATTTTAAGTCTAGTACACCTTTAAGATGAAAAAGCAAGAGGGTTTGAATTTTTCCCTCACTCCATTTTGAAACAATTGAAAAATAAAGTACTTCCGACAGAGTGGCCCTTTTTCTAAAATTGCGATTTTTAATTAATAAACCTGATTTCTTCATAGTTAATGGTTGGATTTTATTCTATTGAGTTATTTGGAGCAAAAAAAGAGAAAGAAGACGTAAAAAAATTTTAAGGGACTTTTTTGTAAATAAGTTTAGGAAATATCGAAATTTTCATTTCTAAAAAAATAGAAATAAAAAATTGTACTGTGAATGTCTGTGGTTGTTCTGGTAAGTTATTCAGATAAGAGTTGTTTTAAGTCTAGTACACCCTTAAGATGTAAAATCAAAAGGTTTTGAATTTTTCAGCCACCTGCATTGAAACAGAAACAATTTTTGCAAAAACCCGACAAAGTGGTCCCTTTTCATTTTTTTGCCAAACAACGAAATAAAATACTCTAAGTATCAATAAATTAATGAGAAATGAGAAGAAATTGAAAAAAAAGAATAAAAAATATTCAATAATTTATTTCAAAATTAGTAAATTGCGATTATCTCAGAACCTAGAACCAGCCAAGTGGCCCCTTTTCATGCGGACGTCTACATATAATGTAATAATAATAATAATATTTTTACATCGAATGGAAATTATGCCAAAGGAATTGTATATATCAAATGTTTAGGTCGTTAAATATGCTTCTATCACGGTAAATCGTTAGGTATTAAAATAACACTAAAAAGGATTAAAATAATCCAATTTAGTGTTATTTTAATCCATTTTGGTGTTATTTTAATACCTAACGATTTACCGTGATGTCAAATGAGTTTTTGGGAATTTTCCTGCGTCCCTTTCAAGAAAAAAAATAATGTACAGTACCGTCGGGAATTATTAGTACGCACCGAAAATAAAATGTTCTCAATTTTAGACGATTCCTCTTCTTTTGCAGCATTTTTTCCTCTTACATATGTGCACTTAATTTTTCTTTTCTAATTCAGAAGATTTTCTTCTTTCATACTTTCTTTTAAACGTTACTTTTTAAACAGTTTGAAGCTGCGTTCAGAAAAACAGAAAGCAACTTAAAAATCTTATTTCTAGTATAAATTTGTTTCAAATTTATACATTTTATATTTATTTATTTTATATTTGTTTTCAAATTTGAGAGGAATAATTTAAATTAAAGAAGAAGCATTAAAATTTATCTTTTAGTTAAAAAACTGTCAAATTTAAACAAAAATTTCTCTTTTATGTAGATGAATATTCGTATATTGAAAATAAAATGTCAAATTAATTGTTAAGAAAAATTTTCATCTCCCTTTGAGATTTTATTCTTTTCGGTGCATACCTATCATTAAATCACGATTTTTTCGTAATTACAAATGTCAGAAAATTAAAAAATAGGCTATTCAAAAAATTATGAAATTCTACGATTAATGATACATAAGGGCACATATCTCTAGAATTTTTAACTTTTCAATGAGAAAAAATTTTTTAATTTTTTTTTAGCACAGTATTGAAACTCTGTCTACATAAACTTTAAGAAATAAGCTTTCAAAATATGCAAGTGGACAGATAAAATAATTCGTCTTCAAAAAATTATAAACTATTTAAAATTGCGAATTATTTTTAACGTGCAACAAAAAATATTTAACAGGTGCTTGTTTTTTAAATCGAAAACAGTTGAAAGTAATTAATTAAGGGGTTATAATTTATAATAATAATTATATTATTATTATTTTCCTTTTTTGTCTGAATTACTAAAAAATTAAAATTGTTTTTATTTTAAAAATAGATTTTAATTAAACTGAATTGTAAAAATATGAAATTATAATATATAAAGTTTACCTTGCAATTTCCAGACACATTTTATTTATACTTAACACTCATAAACTTTCAAATTTCTATTCATTTTTTTCTATTTTTCTTTTTTCCTATATTTTATTTTTTCAGAATTAATTTTTTTTAATCATTTATTCTGTGTAAAAAATCAAAATAAACATTAAAACTTAACCTTCAGTTTTATTTATTAACAGTTTCTATAAAAAAAGTGAGAATCGACAACTTCATACTTAACAATTTCTTTTCTAAAAACGTTTGGTCTATTAATAAATAATTGTAAAACCTTTTGGAACTGATTCATCTTATCAAGCTTTAATATTTCCAACAAAAATTAAGTAACAAGTTCACACAAAAAAATAAGTGTTAAATTTGTTGCGTGTAGTTTTCAAGATGGTGTTGTTTTAACAGCCATTAAAAATGTGCATTAATTTTAACACACTCATGGAGTTAATTTAACACAAAATTTAGGTTAAAATCACCTCGTTTTGGTTAAAAATGTTGCGTGTTGTTTTAACACTACTTTTAGTGTTAAAACAACACTTCTTTTTTTCTGTGTTATTGAAATTATCAAAATATATGCGAGGGACATGAAAGTTAAAGGTTCCAGAGATATGCCCATAACTGAAAATTTTTATAGTTTATACAAAGATTGCAACAATCGATAAATTTGACAAAAAAATTTTTAAAATAAATTTTTGTTTCAAATGTTTTCAACTCTTGCACATTTTTTAAAAATTGCAGGCAAAATTTGAAACTTCCACAATGTGATAATTCAAGTTTCTTCTTTAATTTAAGATCAAATGGCCGACCATTTTCAGCCAAAAACCGTTCAAAATCGACTAATTCAATGCGCATTTGTCAAAAAACATGCTCGGACTTTTATAACGATATCTCACTAACCGAATAAGATTTTTTAACTTTTTTGTTCTTAAATTAAAGACGGAACTTGAATTATCACATTGTGGAAGTTTCAAATTTTTGCTGTAATTTTTAAAAAGTGTACAAAAGTTGAAAAAATTTCAAAAAAATTTATATTTTAAAAATTTTATTGTCAAATTTATCGATTACGACAATCTTTGTATAAATTATTAAAATTTTCAGTTATGTACATTTTTTAATTTCCTGACATTTGTATTTAGAAAAAAATACTGATTTAAAGATTTTTTTTGGGGGTCATGCGCGTGCAACCGTACCGATAATTCCCGACGGTAGTGTAGATATTTGTTTTAGATAATTAATTAATTTATTGTTTAACTAAATAATTCAAATTTACCAATTAAAAATATTTTTTAGTTATTTGTTTCAAAAGGTAAATAATCATTTTTCAAATATAAAATGAAAAGAGTAATAAAAATATATTCGTTCATTTGAATATATTCAAAACTTTAGAAACTTTATCTTGAGTGATTTTTTTTTGAACATTAAATAAATAATTTAAATTGTTGACATCGACAATGAGGCGGCGCAATTGTTCACTTTTATACTTTTTCAATATTATTATTACTTGTAAATGATTTGCTCACATTGAAAGTTTAATTGTTCTTGTTGCTAGTAAGAGTGACGTCAAGTGGTTCGTCGATAGATTGAGAAGATGGACTAAGATCCGCTTGAGTAGTCGTGGATAGATGATGAAAGAGAGACGCTATTGGTGGGTGTCGTGGAGGATGAGGTCCTTTAATCGTGAGGTCCATCTCAGACTCTTGCGGTCTTTCTCTCATTATTATTCCAGGCGTATCGCTTTCAGAGGGGCTGCTCGATGATCTTGGTGGTGAGCCACATCCACATTTAACTCTTTCTGGTGACTTGTCGCAGGCCATCGAGAAACTGTAAATATTTTAGTATTTCAAAAACAAAGTGTCGTTAATTATTATTTGTCTTCAAACTGTTCAAGCCTTGACTTTTTACTCTTTCTTTCTTGAATTGTGTGAAAACAAGGATTTTGTACTTTCAGAAATATACTTTTTATGTCCCTGAAGTTAGTGTCGTCGCTAGCGCTAACGATAACTGCCAGCGTCGAAAACTGGCATATTTTCGGTTTTTATAGATGAAAATGACGCGAATTTCACCTCTTTTACTTATCTAGGAGTGGCAAACTTTTCCAGATTACTTTTTAACCCCGAAATACATTTGTGACGCGCTCCCAAGAAAGGTACCTAAGAAGCAAATGAATTATAGGTTAGGTTCGTGTTACATTTATCTTGATAAAAAGTTTATTTTTAATTATTTGAATTTGAAACCAATTTTCATTGAATATTTTGGATATAATGAAGACTTGAGGATCAATAACTTTTAATTAATAATTGATTATCTTTCTGTATTTTCACTCAAAAAATTAAAAACCTAACCTCAAATTTTTTGCTTCTTATGTACCTTTGTTCGGAGTGTGACACATTTGAAGAAATTGTTTTATTCCTTTCGGTTAATTGAAAAAATTATTTTTCTACTAGCATCGACGCCAACTTTAAGGATCCTTTGCTTTATTGCTGATTGAAATATTTGAAAAAATTATCGACAGTGGTAAAAAGGAAAATTTGTTTTTGGTTAATTTATAAGAAACGTTTTGTTGGTAATGTCTTTTGTACCCATGTGGTGGAGGTAGAATTCGATAGTCTCGACACGCTGGCACAGTGATAGGTCCATTTTCGGTTAATCTATCGGGTCCGGAAACAGGCGGCGAAATTTGCGGAGTCGTGGGAGCCGATGGGGGTGGTGGGGACGCGTCTGGACGATCCACCCCCGGAGGCGGAGGCCTCAAAAGAAGTGGTGCAGCACTTCCCAAACCCAAACATCGCATTCTCCATGCGTCCTGCAATAATTGCAAACGCGCTTGTTTCCTCCATTTTGCTCTTCTGTTCTGAAACCAAACCTGAAAAGGACAAAAAAAAGGTTTATTCTTCCCAATTATTTTATTTTTTAGAATTATTTTTCGTCTTTGTGAAAATGTATTTTGAATTTTGAAGCTGACAATTCACTAAAAATTAGAGAAATTTTCTGTTAAAGAGACTGTCTGGTTAAAAATGTGGATTATTAAATTAATTACCTGCACTCGGGCTTCCGAAAGGGAGATTCGAAGCGCGACTTCCTCTCGTAAAAATACATCTGGATAGTGAGTTTTTTGAAAAAGTGACTCCAATTCCTGCAGTTGTTGTGGTGTAAAAGTTGTTCGATTACGTCTCTGTTTGAGATGTACCAAAATTATTTTTATTAAATTGTCCTTAGTGTCGAAAAATTCAAGAATAGATATTATTATTATTATTAGAACTGGTAGAATTTTATTAATTTTCTTGCAATATTTTGTTCGCATACCCAGAGAAAATATAGTCAGAGCCAACTAGACTTTTATTTGTTTTAAATAAATTTTATTTGGTTTAAATAAAATTTTATTTGACTCAAGTATATGTTTTACTTATGTCGAATTAAGTTTTTATTTAAAAGAAATAAATAACCTACATTATTGCACTGTTAATTTAAAAGTATCAAATGGCAACGAATTGATAACAAAAATGTGGATCAAATGAAAAATTGATCCAGATTGTTGGCATCAATTTGATCCACTTTAGTATCAATTTGATACTTTCAAGAAAACTGTGTGCGAGTATAATTTCCTTCTCTTCTACAAAGAAGAAAAAAATAATACCTATACATATAAATAGAAATTCAAGTACACATGTGATTTATTCTATTTCAAATTAAATCAATAATTAATCTTTTACATTCTAAGGCATTATTTTCTATATAAATCGATTAGGGGAGAGTTGGGTAAGTTCGTTCGTCGGCTAAGTTCGTTTTTCCTTAATTACTTTTTAAAAAAATTTTTTTTTTACAAACTATTTTTAGGAATGTTGTGTTATATTTGTAATGCATCATTCTTCAAAAGTAATTTTAGAAAAAAATTTTTCAGGTCCAAACTAAATCCAAAATGATCTTAGCCGATGGACGAATTTACCCGATTCTCCCCTACATCATCGAAAAAAATTGGACTCATTTTTGTTGCAACTCATAATGCATTTTTATAGTTTATATTTTTATAGTTTTAAAAGTTTTATTAGTTACCTTTTTACAATAATATAGTTAATTCAAAATATTATATCACACTGAAAAAAATTATTTGATTCTAATAATCGATTAATTGATTATTATCAATTAAATATTTAATTAAATCAAGGAATATATTTTATTAGAGTCAGTTAAATGGTATTTCCTATTAATACTGAAATTATTGGTTCGAATACCATTTAATGGACTCCAATAAATATTATTCGATTCAAGAAAATATATAATTGTTAATGTTTGTAGTTAATCGGTTATTTGAATGAAATAAATTTTTTATTCAATGTGCATATAAAACATAATGATAGATTTCATTTCATTTAAATTGTAATGAAAATAAAAACTTTGTTATTAAACTCTAATGGAATAAACATTGCCGTTAACATTTTTATACCCAATTGAGTATAAAAAATACAATATCAGTTTACTGAATAAGCCACTATCATGTCCTGGATAACTTTGTTTAAATAACAGATAACAAAAAATTTTTTATTAAAATAATTATTTTTACTTTCTTTGGCTTATTTGTAATATTAGAACTGCAACAAGTTAAAGTTAGTAACTATTTTCAAATTTTATAAAATATAGTGATTAAATAAAATTAAAATAACTTTTGTGGATAATAATCAAATAATTGAGTAAAAAATATCCAAACATTTTTAAAGGGAAATTTATTTAATTTTTTTAATTTTAATTTGAAGTTTTTAAATGTGAAATTTAAATTATATTTTTTAAGTGTATTTTTGTTTAGATGATTCAAATTTGTTAATAGATATTTTTTTAATGTCAATAATCTTCTTTTGCAATATAAGCTTTTTTATTATTTAAGTAATTTTTATAAAATTTTTGGACCAAAGATAAAACAATTTAATTTAAAAAATCATAAGGAAAAGTTATGTTTGACAACTATTGCAATTTTTGTTTTTACAGATTAATTTTATTTTTAACTTTGGACAAAATGATTTAGAAAGTATTCTAGGAATTAATTAATTTATTCATTAAATTAAATTTTTAACTTATTCTCTAAATTGGAATTAGTAAAAATATTTACTAGTTTGAATTAGTGATTGACTTTTTGCATTTGGATTAATAAATTATTAGAAATTACTATTTATTAGGCAAATTTACTAATTTTAAAGCATAATGTCAATCACTAATTTAAATTATGAAATATTTTCACTAATTTAATTTTTTCTTTTGGATTAATAAATTTTACTAATAAATAAATAGTTAATAGAAATTAATATTTTATTTATTAGTAAAATTTACTAAATGAGAAGCAAAAAATTAATCTCTAGTTCAAATTAGTAAACACTTTTACTAATTCAAATTTAGAGAGAATTTACATATTATTTAATTATTTACTTAATTTTAATAAATATTTATTGCTGGATTGACAAATTTTTTAAACAAATAAATAATTTTGTTGTAAATTTAAAAATCGTGATGTATAGCAGAACAAATCTTTGGCTGTCTGTCATATATATAAATGCCAATTTTTTTTATTAGCTCAAGAAGAAAAATTGTTGTGATCTGACATTTCTTTTACTCTTATATTTCTATTGTTCTTTAATTACTATATTGATTGTAAAAAGACTTTTTTGAAAGCTTTTGCTAGTTTATTTATACACGAAAATCTGTTAAATTTATTTAAATATTTTGCTAATAATTTTGCTTTAATCATGGACGTTCATGTCATTAATACTTAATGCCTGAATTTTTATAACATAATAAATTTACGGAAAAAATTTTATAGTAGTGGATAACATAGTAATAGTCAGTATAACTATATCTTTAATGCTACAAATACAGACAGCTATCTAGTTACTATCAAGATCATGCAGAGTAACATCTCGATAGTACTCTCTAAATTTGAATTAGTAAAAATGTTTTCTAATTTGAATTAGTGACTGTTTTTTTGCTTTTGAATTAGTAAATGTCACTAATAAATTGGTAGAAATTACTATTCATCTAGTAAACTTTACAAATTCAAAAGCAAAAAGTCAGTCACTAATTCAAATTAGTAACCATTTTTACTAGTTGAGATTTAGAGAGTACGGGGTAGCATAACTATAGGTTTTGTAACATCTGTGATGGTAGCCAGTAGCATAATGATAGTATCGTGTAATATCATCTTTTTAACATCAAAATTTTTCTATCCATTTCTCTCAGTGACATTTTTAATTTCTATCCATACAAAAATATTTGTTTACTTAAATATTGTAGTACTTCCTATACTTTTCAGTAAAATATATTTAATAGACAGGTTTATTTAACTTTCATCATCTATTTGTAATTTCTTTTTATTAAAAATTTTATTCTTCGCCAACAAAAAAGGATGAAACTAATTAAAAAGTTGAAACCTACACTGACCTGACGACGACGACCGAACATATATTCCGTTAGAAGATCCGCTTGTGGTCCCAGAGGTGAAAGATACGGTCCTGCCATTATCTTCAAAAAAAACTTTCTTCACTTTCGCAAAAAAGTTATGACACAAAATAAAGAAGAAATTTTCCTCTTCTTATTAAAGAAACACTGAAGAAGTTTTTTTTATTCAGTGTTGAATTTTGAAACTTTT
The DNA here is from genome assembly GCA_032873175.1 of Leptopilina drosophilae. NCBI lineage: Eukaryota > Metazoa > Arthropoda > Insecta > Hymenoptera > Figitidae > Leptopilina > Leptopilina drosophilae. The sequence goes on from CM065481.1 coordinate 24,404,670, forward strand.
TTTTTTTTTTTTTTTTTTTGATGAAAAAAAAATGAAAGAAAAGAGAGAAACCTTCACCTGCTTTTCTTTTTTTCCCAAAAAGCGTTTGCAATTACTCGCGAGATGGCGAGAAACTGAAGCCAGATTTGCGGGTATAACGAGGAACGACCCTCAGCATCCAAGAATGGTGCAGGAGTTGTTAGGGGTTGTTGCACGTTGATTGGCGCCCTCCATCACGGAGGCGGAGACTCGTTATCGGGGGTGTACACCCCCACTGTCGCGAAAATTTGCTAAACCACCACGAATAAATCCGATCTAGAATACCATAATAGATCGGATTTATTCGTCGTGATTTGGCAGATTTTCGCGACACTCGAAAAAAAATAAAAATATGTGTTTCGATCGTTTTTAGTTGTCGTACAAATTTGTATAGATTAAAATCTCTATTGATAGTTTAGTTTTTTTTCTTTACGGTTCTTTGATTTAGTTATTTTAATTTTCTATTTTTTAATTTTTATTTATTTATATTATTTCTTTTATGTTTGAGTATTATATTTTCGCTATTAGTTATTTTCGTCCGAAACGAATATATTAGGAGATTTTTATGTTCCTAAAGTTTCAAATTTTTAAATGAATAAAATTTATTAATTTTTTCATTAATTTTAGAATTTTTGTGGAGAATAAAATTGTGTTTCTTTACGCTGGAAAAAGTCTATATTTGAATAAACGATAAAATTTGTCTCTTATATAAGAGACAAATTTTGTTAAGGAAAAAATTTTATTTAAACCAATAATTGTAATATTTTTATCAAATAATTATTATTTTTATATTAGTTAAATAGTATTTCCTTCCAATAAAAGATTTCAATAAAAATTATTTGATTCAAGTAAATATTTATTTGATAATCGACAAGTAATTGGTTATTTGAATCAAATATTTTTTTTTCAAGACAAAACACCTATAATAAATTAAAGATATAGTATCAGCCAGGAAAATTTTATACTTAACTTGAATTTTATAAACAGTAATTTATGCAATAAACTTTGAACAAATAAATTCCGAATAAATGAAATGATTTTCTAAAGTAACTAAACTTTTCGTGGAAAATTTACAACTAAATATTTCCTAGTGTAAAACCTTAGTGACTTTAAAACTAAGCACGGTGTCTACTAATCGGGAAAACCGGAAAATAACCGGGAATTTAGTTTAACCGGAATTAACCGGGATTTTTATACAAAACCGGGGAATTTTTTCACTAAAATTAAAAAAAGTTTTATTATTTTAATTTGTTTTTTAAAAAAACTACGTTTTGTTTCAATTTTTATAGATATTTATACTCTCCTCTAACTTTGAATTAGTTAAAAAAAAATTATTTTGATAGTAAAAATCAGGCACTAATTCAAACAGATTATGTAAATAAATTTAAAAAAATAAGGAGTTAATAGAAATATTGTAAAATTCGACTGAAAATATGTAATTGAATTTGTTAAAGAATTTCTTTAGAAACTTTTTAACAAATAAAATTTTCAACGTATTTTAATTTAATAATTAATATTTGGTGTTTCTTAGTGCGAAGATTAATAATTAAAATTTTTATTAGTTAATTTAAAAAAAACGATATGCACTTCAAATTTTTTTATTAAAATTCAATTCTCGCAAATTTCTTTTTAAATTCAGAAAAATAAAATTGTTGAAATTTTTCAATTCCATTGTTTCAAGATAATTTAATTTTTCTAAACAAATAATTGAAAATTTTTGAAATAATTAAAATTTCTTTACATTTTTTTTTGAAAAATAATTTAATTCTTTCAAAGAATTTTAATTTAAATTTTTTGAAAATAATAATTAAATAATCAAAGGAAGTTAATGACCATAATTATAATTCTATTTTTAAAGTATAAAGTCCCTCTTAAAGTTTTAAATCAATTTTTTGCTTCTAAAAATTATATTATTCTATTATTATTCAACAGTTATAATTGTTGAACTTTTCTTAAATTTTTATAATTTCAAATTTCTGAATGTTCAAATAAATGATATTTATCATTTCTTAAGTAAATTTAATGTTTATTACTTATTAAGTAAATAATTAATTATCATTGCTTTTTTTTAAATTGTTATAAAATTCTTCACAGTAATGAAATTATTTTCATAAATAATATCATTCTTTGGAAGGATTTTAATTACTTTTGTAAATAGTAAAATTCCTTGCAGAAATTCAATTATTATGAACAGAATTGTAATAAACTTGAAAAAGAAAATTTCCAATTATAATTATAAAAAAACAAGATTATTTTTAAAAAATTGAAAAAATTATTTTCCAAATTTTCAATTAAAATTATTATTTATTTATGTTCGAAATCAAATTTAAATTTAAATTTTATGAGAAAAGAAAAGCGGAAAAAAATTAGGCCATAACCGGGAAATTGAATGTTGAATGAAAATAGTAGACACCGTTACTAAGTTAAATAGTAAAATTAAAATATACTTAAATTTTTACTTATTTTAAATATAATTAAAAATAGCATTTAGCAGACATTTTTAATAATTAAAATTTAGTTTTTAATGACGAAAATATCACTAATTTCATTGCTTCCATTCACTCCTATTGTGTCGTTTGAGTTTATAATGTTAAAAAACATTATTAAAAAGAAATTATTTATTTCAGTTCTGCGAAAGGAACATAATGTAAGTTTTATCGTCCGCGGAAAGGAAATTTTTTTCGACACGTAGCGTAGTCGATAATTTTATACCTCCAATAATAACACAGAAATTGAAAAAATTTTCTTGTAATTGAACCAAACTATTTTCTGAATATTTCCATAAAATTACTTTGTTAATTAATTTAAGAAGCATAAGAAATATTCATTATGAACAAAGTGGGAAAATCAATTAACAAGAGAATTGTATTAAAAATCTTCATTAGTGAGAAAAATTTTCTGAAAAAAGGATAAAGAAAGAAAGAGAGGAAAAGAAGGAGAGAGAAAAAGAGAGATATTGTATAATAAAAAAAAGAAATAAGTAAGGTGGCTTTTTTCTTAGATAAAAAAAGGGGGTGAGATGGCAGGGGTCGGTAAAGGAAGAGACGTGATGGAAAATAAGAAGGACGAAGAATACGCAATCTTTTTAATTATGAAAACAGGGCTTTGTGTTTCATTTTGTTTTGTTGTCAGTGCGCTATTCTATTCGGGTTTTTATATTATAACGCGGCGCGGGAGGCTGATGGGTCAGGGGTGGAGGGAAGCTGCCGAGGGGGTCCAAGGGGGTGTTAGGGTGAGATTGCTTTAGTAATGAATTACATGGCCTGCAGCTATGTGCCTCTGTCTGATGCTGCCCGACTATTACCCAACATTTCTACTAGTTTTCTGGGCCCGGCACAAAAAATATACTCACACAGTTTTTTAACAAACTTTTCTTAAGGGGAGATTCCACAGAAATTAAGGTTTTTTTAAAAAATTTTTTTATAGGTAGTAAAATAAATATTTCTTAGTTAAACTTTTTTTACAATAAAATACTTGTGTTACAGTAATAAAAATCATTATTTATTTATTTATTTTTTTAATGGAGTCTTAGAAAATGGCTGCCGAAAGTGGTCCCCTCTAAAAGTTGTTTACATTTTTTCTCGGCAAAAATTAATCTAAACTAAAAAAGTCAAAAATTTTCTTAATCTATACCATTATGGCTATCGTGTAAACTAGAACAAAAAAAATTTATTGAAAAATAACCAAATGGCAGACTTTTTAATTTTTCGACCATAATTTTGCAACTTAAATTGTTAATAACTTTTATAAATATTAATGAATCTTAAATATCCTAGTTTACACGAAAACTACACATTCAAGGAGCATGCTGTCCAAATTGCAAGTTATTTCGTTGAAAATTGTAAAAATGAGAGTGTAAACAAGTTGAAAATTTGTAGTTTCGAGAAAAACGCGTTTAAAGTTTGAAGGACCAAATATACAAAAATTTAACTTAAAGTTATATACATAACCTTTGATACGTAACAGTAGACATTTCTTATTACTTAAGAACTACTCTTTCAAGCGGTGCGAAAAGAAAAAATGTAAATTTAAAAATAAACAAATTGCAGTTAGGTAATTAATGAAAAAACATGAATTTTCGAGATGGAAAGGTGATGTTATTCCTACTCTTCTGCTGGCGAGTCTATTCTTATCGCTTCAGACTATTTTTCCCGTATTTTTAGATAATCATACTAACCAAAAATTAAAAAAAAATAATTTCGGTATTCAAAAAAAAAATCAGTGGAATCTCCCCTTAAAACACATTTTATAACACACTTTTTTCCAAACATACCTTTCTTCAAGACATTTACTATTTCGAAAAAAATACTGTTTTTAATTTCATTGTTTTTCTAAGGATGTCAAATTAAGACAAAAAAAAGTATCAAAATGTTGGTTTGCAACAATTTTTATACGTCTTTTGTCTGATTTGAAAAACTGTCTTATGAATATAATTTTAGTTTATATAACATTATTTGAGAAGCTTAAATATATTAGCAGGGTTGCCACACGTAGGGGAAATTAAGAATTTTTATTACAAGTAACGGTAAAAATTAAATATTTTAAATTCATAAGAAAATTCTGAATTATGATGTCTTTTTGTATTATCTTTATAAATGTGAAGAATTACTCGTAACTTTTGTAATTTCCAACTGATTTTCAAAATTCTTCTTTTAATTGAAAGGGAAAAAGCACACCGTTTTAACTGTGTGTTGCTCGTTTACTCAAAATAAGAATTAACGAAACTGCAATTGTAAATATTTGCAATAATAATAATAACTGCAATTGTAAATCGATTTATCGATATTCACTCCATTTTTTCAACTTTAACGGGGTTTAAGAATAGTCTTGAAATTCACAGATTTTTTACATAATAATTTCGTAAAAGTATACTTCATTCTGCGTAAAATAAGTATTTTTTGAAAAAAGTTTAATACAAATTGAGTGAGATACGTGAACTTTAAGATTTAAAATTCAAATAATAATAATATAATACAATATACAATATAATATAATATAATACAATAATGTTTTTTAAACATTATTTAGGATTCAAATCTATTGTATAATCCTCAACTACGAATAACAGATAATTATTTTACAATTTTCATAAGAATGCCTTAAAATTTCATAAAATATAAATTTCAACTTCTACGACATTTTTTAATTACTTTTTACTGTCGAACTTTTCATATGCATTTTTCACAACGCTGAACAATTTTATTAATTTTGATAATGTAGAATAGATTTTAATCCTAAATAATGTTTGAAAAACATTAACAAAACTTAAACAAAATAAATCTAGAAAATTTAAAATTTAACCGCACTCACCCTCTAAATACGAACTCTGTCTTTATTTAAATCTATCAGAAACAAGTGTGACATGCATGTTTTTTAGTTGAACCCTAAGTTGAACAATTAAATTTAGTGAACACAAAATTTAAAGTGCTCTGATGTAAATTATACAACAAATTTGAAATATTTGTAATTTTTAGGAAAAAAATTTTTAAATCTTAAAATTCACGTATCTCACGCAATTTGTATTAAAATGTTTTCAAAAAATACTCATTTTACGCAGAATAATAATTAAATTTTTATAGGTATTCAATTCTTCGGAGAAATTCAGTTATATTAAAAAACTTCAGAAAATTCTCATAGGAATTTTAATTATCTATAGGGATCTGAAATCATGAACAAATACACATCAGGGTTGCTACAATGTCTGGAAACCTGGAAAACCTGGAAATGTCAGGGAATTTTATTTTGTATGGAAATGTCAGGGAAAAGTCAAGGAAAAATGAGAAAACACCTGGAAAATAATTTTCTGTTAAAATTATGTTATTTTTTGGTGAATTTTACCGAATTTTACCATGAAAAAGTACTCTGGTACTTTTTTCCTTGCACTCTCTAAATCTAAATCCCTCTCTTTCTAAATAATTAAAATTTTTATTAGTTAATTTAAAAAAAACACACTTAAAATTTTATAATAAAATTGAATTTTTGCAAAGTTTCTTTTTGGAAATTTTGAAAAATAAGATTTTTGAAATTTTTCAATTCTATTCTTTCAAAATAATTGAATTTTTAAAAAAAAATTATTAAAAATTTTTTGAATGAATTAAATTTTCTTTACATTTTATTGAAAATAATTGAATATTCTTTTAAAGAATTTTATTTAAAATTTTCGAAAATAATCAAAGGAAGTTAGTGACTCGTAATTATAATTTTATAATTTAAAATATAAATTATTTTCCAAATTTTCAATTAAAATTATTAAAAAAAAAACATTATTCTCAAAAAATAGACACCCTAAAAAACATAAAATTTTTAAATATTGTATTTTCGACAATGAAAAATGTTTGAAACTGAGTTATTTTTCTATAAATTATTAATATAACAATAAAATCTGATATGTTTTGATAAATTATACTTTTTAATTAATTACTTTTTATATAAATCACACCTCCAATATATATGGAAAAATATTATTTGAGACCTGGAAAACCTGGAAAAGTCAGGGAATTTCATTCGAGAAAAATTGTAGCAACCCTGCACATGTTTTAGACTTCTTTTTAATTATTTTTTCAATAAAAAGTTCAATAAAGCTAATTTTTAAGCTAAAAATTCTTTCAGTTTCTTTACACGCAAGTTTTAAAAAATTATAAATTGCAATACGCTTCAAATATTTAATACATTGATTAAAATAAATTACATATAAATTTACATTTGAAATGCACCTGTCAAAAAAAGAATTGTTTTCATATAAAGAAAGATTCTTTACTTCATTAATTTGTTAAAAAATATCTACAATAAATATTTAATTAAAATTTGAATAATACATGGTTTCCTTCTCAAGAAAAGTAAACACTTAATTATAAACTACTTTTAATTAAAATTATGTAAATGTTGATTAATTGAAAATACAATTAATTAAAACTTCTTTAATAAAATATTTTTTGTGACAAAATAGAGTGAGATTATTACTGCTTGTAAGTATCTCAAATTTTAAGCAATACTATTTGTTGTATTGTTTATTCAGAAACGAGAATATGTCACCGATTCTTGTTGATAAGTTTTCTCTTAAACTTTTTGACGGATTTTGATAAAATTTTGTAGATGTATTACGGTCACGAATTTCTAAAATCAGACAGAAGGATTTTCAAAAATATCTAAAAAAAATTTTTTTTTAGCAATTTTTTGATTTTTTAAAAAAATTGATTTTTGTTTTTTTTTAAATAACTTTTTTCTTTATTAAAATTTGTATTAATTCTTATCAAAATTGTATTCCTGGCATGAAAACGAATCGATTTATGTATATAAAGTATATAGTCTATCAATTTTTATCAAATTAATCGATATTTTTATTTTCTACAAAAAATACAAATTTTGTATTTTTTGAAATTTTTAAAATTTTACTTCAGAATAATTACTTTATAATAAAAGATTAAGCAATTGGTATATATTATATTGAGGAAACTAAATGTACATGGAATGAACAACTTGTTTTGAGTTATACTCGAATAACGACTCAAAAAGCTAATTAAAATAAAAAAAAAATTTTTATGACACTACAGAATTAAAAATAAATGTGGTTTTATGCGTATAGCATCCAAATCTTCATGTACTTCAAAGTGCATGAAGCAGTGAAGTGTATTACAGTAATGCACTAATTTTTCAAGGTGTTGATTTTAAACAAGGAAATATTTAACTTTAAAAATTCATTTTCAATATTAAAGGGGGGTTGATAATTGGGTACTAGTTTTACTTTCATATTTTGTTGTTGGTTTTCACTGGAGTTTGAAACTTTGGGACAATATTCATGTACATAGTTGGTAAAAATGGGCTTCATTAGAACGTTTGTAATTTATAGACCATGATTATTAATGTTAAAGTTGTAAATTTGGTATCTTATTCAAATTGATTTTTGTTCCAATCGAAAGAAAGAAAATGATTAAATTTCCTTTTGGAATTCTTTCTGCCTAGTATGCTCATATATTGGATCTAAACTCCGCGATCGATATGACCGGTCGTTCATGCATGACTATTCTAAATTTGTCATTTATCCTGAGAGTTACTTTTCACGTACTGAAATGCCAGACGATAGATGTCATTATTCAAGCGTTGAGGTTTTTTGTATTGCAGGCGGTCATTAACTAAAATGTCGACTGCTGCCGTGTATAGATAACGGTTTTGAACCACGAAACTTTCGTCAATTTTCACTCACAAGTAAAGTTTTCATATACACATGTCCATCTCGCTTTGGCAAATTATCCTTTGCTGTTAACAGGTAGGAAGCTGCTGGTTAATCTCCCAGACTGTTAGAAGTAAATTCAAATTTTGAAATGAATGCACATACATATCCTTCTCATGTTAAATATTTTCAAATAGAATTCTTAATGAAATAAATAGAATCAGTGCTTGTAATTAATAAATACTGTCGTGCCATTCATTTTTATTTTTATCATCATATTCTCTTTTCTTTTTATTCATTAAACATTTATTATGCCGTTTGAAAGGTATTTGAGAAAATGTTTAATTGAAAGCATTGTGAAATCAGATCATGACTAAAGTAAATAAAGCGTGGGGGAATGTCATGGACATTTCATTCTTGTCACCACACTTATGTAAGAAAAAAGAAATATTTTGGTTCGTTTTTAAATGTTGTTTATTTATTTTGATGGTGAACACATTTTTTAGGATCATGTAAAAAGCTAATAAGTGACACACTAACTTTCATTTTTACGAGTAGAGAATGTCTGGACACGAGAAAGAAATAAAAATGACTCAAAATAAGGGAAATCAGATGGTGCAATTCCTTGCTGGTATTGGTGGTGAGTTCTATGAAACATACTTCCCCCGAAATATATTAGAAAAAAAAACTAATTATATTAGAGAAAAAAAGTAATTAAAGAAAATATTACAAAAAAATCAATACAAGAAAATATAAAGTAACGAAATTTTTAATTAAAAGAAATATTAATTTAGTGTAGTTATTAATTATTTAATTATTAACCATGACTAATTGGTACACCAAGATTTGTTAAACCTTGCCTTTTTATTAAAAAATATTTACTAATTTTTATAAGTCCATCTATAAAAAAATAACAAAAAAATTTTTAATTAAGAGTCATTTTTAAAGCAGTAATTAAAAACCTGTATTTAATAACACTGTGTTACAAGAAAATGTTATCATAAATATTTTGTTATCTGCAGGTAATAAAGACGTTAAAATGTTTCTTATTCAAGCTGAAAAACTGTTTTAATGAATTTTTTCATCTATATGATATTTAAAAAATTTTATTCATTTTTTGAAGTTTTAGACATTTTTTTAAAAGTTCAGTTAATTTTGTAAAATTAGATTATATTTTTTCTCCTTACTGCACGAAAAAAAATTTTCACCTAGAGCAACTACAAATTTGACTATATTAGAGAAATTTTTAGTTAAAAAGGTTTTTTCGTGTTGAAAAAAAATTTTTTCTAACGTATACACTGCTTTGTGGTCTTTGAAGTTTACGTCAATGTTAAGCGTCAAAATAAAAAAGTTCTTTCTGCAAATCCATAAAATTTAACAATTTTTCCAAACATTTTCAGTTAAAATATTTAAATGGAAAGTTTTGGAATTTAAGATATAAAGTAAAGGAGTAGAAATAGTGGAATTTTCATTTTTTGAAACCAAACAGTATAGTTTTTGACGCTGAGTGTCGGCGCCAATTTCAGAGACATGAGTTTTTAGCGTCGATCTTGAGCGGGAACATGAAGATTTCTTTTTACAAATCCAAAAAAAATTAAATAATATTTTCAAAAATTTAATGAAAAGTCCCAGAATTCTAGTTGTGAATGAAAGCAGAAAAATTAGTGTAATAATTTTTGTTTTTAATAAACGTAATCACGTAAAGTAAAGTTTTTGACTCTTAATGTCGACGCTAACTTCACACCGAAAAAAAAATATTCTTGTTTTAAGAGGACAATTCCTCTTCTAAAATCCTCTTACATTTTATTCTTAAATTAAGAATATTACTCTTCATTGGAGACTATTCCTCTACTTTTAAGAGGAATTACTCTTAAATGGAGAATAATCCTCTTAATATAAGAGGACGTTTTTTGGTCAATATACAAAAGGAAAATATGCATCAAAATAAGAGGAATCCTCTCAAAACAAGAATATTTTTTTTTCGGTGCAGAGCAAAGTTTTGAAATAAGTTTTTTTACCCGTATAACGACCAAGTAATGTACAGTCGTGCTCATTAACTAATTTTGACGCGTTTTCCCCACTTTCTGTATTCTCTATAGTTTACAGTTCGTGTCAAAAATTCCAACGGAATTGTGCTTTTCAATTGGCTGATTTTTTAGACAATAGAGAGGGTAGGCAAGCTCGTGAAGTTAGTGCCTTCCTTAAGAGAAGGCATTGATGAGCATGACTGTACATAGATCAGCATTCAATTTTTCTTTTCTCCTAACACAGTGAAAGAAATAGATAAAAATAGAAAATAAAAAAACAGAAGTAATGGTAAAAAGAAAAAAAATGAAAATTAAAAGTAAAAAGAAAGAAAAGCAAATTAAAATAAAAGTAAAGAAATAGCTTTGATTTTAATGTAATACGGAATTCGGCAGCTTGCAACTTGATGGTAGCGTGCGGATCATACCAGGCTTGGTCATCACCTTCATTACCCCACTTAACCAGCAAGGAATCACCATTTCCTGTAACTGACGACCAAGGTACTTGGATTGTAACTTTATTTCTCATTGGCGACTTCCTCGGCAGCTTATTCAACCCCCTCCTAATCGACCGAATAGGCCGCAAGTACACTCTGCTGATCTCAGCTCTTCTACTGCTAATTGGTTGGCTCCTGATTGTGCTGGCCGAGAACTACATTTGGTTATATCTAGCAAGATTTATCGGTGGTGTCGGTCAAGGCAGTATCTTTAATTCTTTAGTGATTTATTTAGCGGAAATATCGGAGAAACACATCAGAGGAACCCTGATTAACATCATGCGGGTAGGAAAGTATGTTGGTATATTTATCTCGTCATCGATTGCTGCATACTTACCGTACAGTATCTTGAATTTATCCTCTGTCATATTGACTGTAATTGTTGTTGTTATTGTCCTTCTCCTACCCGAAACGCCGTATTATTATTTAATGAAAGGAGAAGACGAGAAAGCGATCAAGTATCTCATGTTCTTGCGGGGTCTTTCGTCGCCGGAAAGTTTGCATTTGGAAATAAAGAATATGAAATTGACAATAGTGGAGGATCAGAAGAATAACGGATCGGGTTTCCGTGAATTGTTTGTGAAAAATTATAATAGAAAGGGACTGATGATTTTGACTTGTTTGAAAGTTACGCAATTGTTGACTGGGTATGGGGCCATTATCTACTACGCTCAAGAGATACTCAGCCTCAGTGGCTCGTCAATTGAGGCTGGAGTGGGTGTGATGATTGTTACGGGAATTCAGTTATTAGCCAGTTTAGCTGCTATTGTTGTGATTGATCGGATTGATAGACGAAAATTGCTTTTGTCCTCGGGCATAGTGGATGCTGTTTCTTTAACCATTGTTGGACTTTTTTTCTTCTTGCAGACATATAATCCTGAATATGCTACGTATATCACTTGGCTACCACTTTTCGGTCTTGTTTTGTACCAAGTTGCCTTTGCGCTTGGTATCGGAATCATACCCTACGTTCTGTTGGGAGAATTATTCTCGATAAACGTCAAAGGTGCTGCCGTGGCTTCGGCTTTAGTTATCGGGTCTATTTTCAATTTTGCCACATCAGCTGGTTTTAAGGTTTTGAATAATTCGATTGGAATTTATGCAACATTTTGGTTGTTCGCAATTATTGCCATTGTTGGTTCGGTTGTCACTTTTTGCATAACGCCCGAAACAAGGGGTATGACTTTAGAGGAAATTCAGGCGATGCAGAATCCGAGGATGAAAGTGACATTGGAAAAAGTTGGAAAAGTTAATTTATTAGCGTAGAGTAGTAGAAATTTTTTCACTTTTAGAAATTTTGTGCCGAACTGTTTGCTGTATGTTGTGCCATCGACTATGTGTATATATTTTGAAATTATAGCCAATTGTCTAATTGTATATTAATTATTACATTCCTACGTGATTAGTCGATATTTTATGTATTATATAGAGACAATATTTTTGACATTCTATGTAAATTCTTAGAGAAAAATATTACGCATTGAACTTAATAAGCATAATTTACATGTAATGCGCATTATTACTTTAAAATACTGATAACGGATTCTTGTAACTGAAATATACATTTATCACTTAATTAAAACACTTGCTATATTTATTTGAATTGCACGTGCTTATATGTTTTTCTGTTTTTAAAGCTTTTGGTTTATTTAAAATGTAGACGATTTGTTTAGAGTTTGTTTTAGATTTTTTGTTTGTAGACTGAGAAAACGATTTATTTGATTCAAATCTATTTTGTTTAAATGCAACTTAAAATATCTTTGCTATACAGTCAAACATATTTAAGTTTAATTCAAACATATTTTTTGGTTTATTTAAAGAAATAATGCATTTAAATCAAACATAAGTTCTAATTAATTTTAAATTACCTATAATTCACTTTTAAGTTGGAATAAAACAAAATTCTTAAACATATTTTTTGTCTAAATCAAAACAGAAAATATGTTTGAATTAAATGTAATTATTCAAACTAATAATATTTTTGAATCAATGCAGTAGATACTTTCTCTTCAACATGAATTTCAATCTCTTACAATTATCAGAACAAATCTATGAAAGTTTTCAAAAGTCCATATCCTATTATTTTTGAGGTCGCTCGATCGAATGGCGTAGTCAAAATTTTCAAAAAATAATATTTAACCCTTCTTTCTTCAAAAATACTTAAAAAAAAGTCAAGTTTTTCAAAGAATTTTTTTCTCTGTCATAACGCTTTTAAAATACAACAAAAAGTATCAGAAACGTGTTCGAGATAGTTGTACTTGAAAAATATCTATTTCTAATTTTATTTTTTTCGATCTTGAATTTAAAATAGCGGATGAAGGAAAAAAAGTTCTTAATTTTTCGTAAGATGGCAAATTTTTTAAAAATTGCTCAAATCTTATTGAAATTTGTTTCTCAGGGGTTTTTGGGGTCCCTGATTACGAATCTGAAGTCAGATTCCAAAAATCTAATACGGTAGATCCAAAATGTTGAAATTATTATACTCTATTTATTTTGTCTCTACCAGTATCAACTAATCTATATTTCTCAATACATTTTTGAATTCAATGACCTATTTTGAATTTTTGGAATTTGACTTCATATTCGTAATCAGCGACCCGAAAAACCCCCGAGTAACAAATTCCAAGCAAATCTGAGTAAATTTTAAAAAAATGAGTCCGCCATTTTGAATTTTTTGAATCTGACTTCAGATTCGTAATCAGCGACCCCAAAAACTCCTGAGTAACAAATTTCAATCAGATTTGAGCAATTTTTAAAAAAATTTGTCATCTTACGAAAAATTAAGAAATTTTTTTGTCCTTCAAGCGCCATTTTAAATTCAAGATTGAAAAAAATAAAAATTAGAAATAGATATTTTTCAAGTACAACTATCGGGAACACGTTTCTGATACTTTTTGTTGTATTTTAAAAGCGTTATGACAGAGAAAAAAATTCTTTGAAAAAAATTACATTGAAAAACTTGACTTTTTTTTAGTATTTTTGAAAAAAAGAAGGGTTAAATAATTATTATTTTTTAAGAATTTTGACCACGCCATTCGAAAGAGCGACCCAAAAATAGTAGGATATGGACTTTAGAAAACTTTTATGGATTTGTTCTGATAATTGTAAGAGATTAAAATTCATGTTGAAAAGCAGTACATCTCGTCGTTAAAGGGATAAGCTTACAAACTAATTTCAATTAAACAAAATCACTTAAGAATATTTTTTTATTTAAATTAAGTATAATGTTTTCTCAGTGTATTTTAAAAAAATTTTTGATTTGTTTTAGGATGTTTTTTAGTTTTTATGAGAGGTTGAAGGTCATTTATATTAGAATGTCCATCAGATGTTAAAAATATGATGAAAAACGCCATTCAATTGATACAATGTATCCGCCCTAAACCGCCCTGTATTGACACTGTGCGACTCTTATTAATTTACCCTTCTGTGGATATCCACCCCATGACAGTAACCTTCACGAGGGTGGCGTTTGTACCCGTTTAATCTGTAACTGGCCACGCCCCATTCTTTTTTTCTCACCGTCACTCTCTTATCTTTGAATACTGATTTATTGAGAAATTCAAATTGCTACCTTTTTAACATACTAAGTCACCTTTTTTTTATTGGCATAGATACATTTTTGTCTAGATAATTAACAACAGATTCAGTGAATGTTGTGATTTCCATTTATCTTAATTATAATCTTATTGGACTAATATGTGGTAGTAATTATTAATATTATTATCAGTATTATTAAAATTAGTATCAAATTATGATGCGCTCCGGGAAAAGATACATACCTAAGAAGCAAAGCATTTGAGATTGTGTTTTATTTATTTTTAATTATCCACAAAATTCCATTGTTTAAAATTATCAATTAGTTCTAAATTAGCGATTAGTTTTAAATAATAAATTATTTTGACGCTATTAACTAATTTTAAAATGCCAGATAGTTTCGAATTATCAGTTAGTATTAAAATATCAACGAGAATTTCCCTTATTTAAGACACATATACTCTACAGATAAATATTTTTGATGTTTCAAAGCTCTTTTGAAATTGAGACAGAATGACAGGAATAATTACGCTAAAATTGAAAGGCTGAGGAGGAAAAATGTATCGAACTTCATGAAACGAAAAAAAGTCAGCTAAGTAAGCTCATCGTGACAATGGTCGGGAATTTTCAAAGGAATACTCTGATTTCAAAAAAAAGATGTACGATTTTTATGGAGATTTCTAATATTTACAAACCACGTTTGATAGAAGAACGTCCAATTATTAGTCAATTAATTAAGAGTAATTGTTAATTTTCTATTATTACACATTATAGAGGAGGCTGGAGCGTAATGAATAATATTGCAATCTATTTAAAAATCATAAATTGGCTGAAATACCCGAGTAACTTTTCTGGGAGATAAACATTTAATTAAAGGAAAACTGTCCGAGTACAAAAAAAACAAAGAATGAAAAGTTAGCCATTAGGCCCAGGTCTCCCCTATATAATTATTTATAAAAGTTTTGAATGCAGAACCTAAAACATAGAACAATGCTTCATTGTTGAATTTTTCACTTAAAAAATTGTAGCATTTTTTTCGTAATGAATGCAAAAAAAGAAGAAAATAATTTTTCATAATATGCGAATGGGTGGAATTTCTTTTGAAATTGCCAGAGAAATTGACAGAGTTGGTTGGATGAATAGTGTAATTAAGAGATATTATTGTTTTTCATGGAAGAAATTCGCTCTTGTTCTGAATCAATCATACCGTCGAGAAAACAATAACTGGTGTACGTGCCTCCTCGCGTCTCCAGCCTCTGCGCCCAGTGTAGTTCAGTGAAACCAGTCCCTATTTGCGGCGAATCAATGCTGTATGTATATGTACACCAGCGGGTAGCTTGTACCTAGCAGCATTTGTGATTGCGCTAAACCTAAACAATAGTCTACCCATCGACTATCCTCATCCGTTGATTCTGCCACCATATCTCCGTTCCACCAATACCACCCCACACTTTCTGTTCCAATTCATTCATCCTTCAGGACTAATTGACTTCTTATTACTCTGTTTATCTGCATCTAAACAAATAAACATTTTCATTTTTGTCTATTGGCGATCCTTCACTAAATGTTTTAGTAAACTATTCTAAAGGAGTAACAAAAACATTCGCGATCAGTTCAACTTTAGAAAATTTTAATAGAATAGATAGTAAATATAACCAAATTGGATAAGCGAATTTCATAATAAATATTTCCAACTCCTTCGAGCAGTAAAATTGTAAAAATATTTAATTTGCAAAATATCCCTGAATTAGAACAAACCGGCATGCACTGTCTCATTTAATCTCTTGTAAAAAAGGAAAATACAAAGCTTTTTTATATAAACTCACTCCCCGTTGTATACACCATCGCCTACTACGTCCCTGGGTTCCATTCATTTATTCAACTCACCCCGCACCATCTCCCATGTACCACCCATTTGTACTCAGACGGGCACAGAATCAAATATAATGCGAGCCCGGTCTCATTTTTATGAAATGCATAAATAAGCGAAGTCGGGACAATTGTTCGCCGGGCGGAAGGGAGAAGAAGCGGAAATGAAATATTCTTCGCGTCTTCTTTCGTTTTTATCTCCTCCTCTCTCACTATACTGCCAGCTTTTTTTCTCTCCCTTCTTTCTCCTTCTTCTTTCTTTCTTTAATATATATATATATATATATATCTATATACAACACCGAATTCGCGGAATAAGTCGCTGAGCCAGGAAAAACACGAGTTTTAAGCCCTTTCGTGACAAAAGATGATTATTTTCATGAGAAATGAGATTGTCTACTCTTCCGGAAGTGCACAACTGAATCAGACGAACTTTTTAGCCAGTTTTCTTTTTGAAAAAAGTTCGAAAAAATTAAAAGTAAAAAACATTCATAAAGCAATTATATTGTGGAAAAAATACTGCAAATTATTATTTGCAATAAACAGATTGGA
The DNA here is from genome assembly GCA_032873175.1 of Leptopilina drosophilae. Classification (NCBI taxonomy): domain Eukaryota; kingdom Metazoa; phylum Arthropoda; class Insecta; order Hymenoptera; family Figitidae; genus Leptopilina; species Leptopilina drosophilae. Next base: position 24,421,331 of record CM065481.1, read on the forward strand.
TATTTATTAAATGGGTCATTTTGGAGGATAGAGATAAGAATCTGTGAAAGGATTCAATGAGTAACAGATGCGTTTCAAAGTACTTAACCCACTTAAGATGAAGATATGCTCTTTATAAGATCGGATATATGATTAAATTGAAAACGTCATGATTAGATTGTCACTCTGAGTGCCATATGGCGAAACTTTCGGTTACCATCATTTTGTAGATATTTGATTTCTGGTGCAATTTTTGCTATTCTAAAATGTATTTATTATATGGGTGATTCTTCTGAAAGGGACCACTTCACGTGTCTCCAACGTGAGACTCAATATTTGCATTAACTTTTTATTAATATTTCGTTGAGTGTAAATTTCAAAAAAAATGTATCCATAATCTATGAAACATATTATTTATCTTTACATAATCTTGTAATGTTAAAATTTTAAGTTTTTCTTCGTAAAAAATTTATTTAATTTTGTCTATTGATTTTGGTTCATTATGATACATATTTTTAGTTATTTCTTAATATAATTAAAAATTACTGGCAATGGTAGTAAAAATTCAAATTCATCTCCGCAGCCTCGTTTTTCAGTTAATAACATGATATTTTTAAACTGTTTTTTAATTATACGTTATATATATATTTGAAGTTGTGGCCCAAAAAAATTGTTAAATTATGTTTCAATATTTTTTAATTTAATAAAAACTTGAATTTTTTATTTGACAAATTATTATTCATCTCCGAAGCCTTTTTCATATTTGATAAGCGTTATTCTTTTGTTTTTAATTTTTTAATAATTATTTTCAAATACCTAACTATTGAAATATAAAATAATGTCCGTTTTATTTAAAATAAAATATTAAAAATTTTTTAAAATATAATATAGGGGAGAGGGCCCTAAGGTGGTCACTTATCTTTTGAACGACTGTACATTTGAAATGGAATGATATATAAAGGTCAATAATACGGCGTTTGAAGCTTTGTCTTATTACTTAACTTCCTATCATAAACTTTTTTTCATTTCATTAATAAGAAAAAAGTTATGTCACTTTTTAAAAAAAGTTGAAAATTCGACTTTTAAAAAAGTGGCCCCAAGGTGGTCACCATACGAAAATTCACTATAAAAGTTATTAAAAAATTTAAAAAACGTATTATTAAGTTGTTTATTTAATATTAATTATTTTTTAGGATCGCAGAAACATATTACATATTTTTTTGCACTTTGTCCTTTCGATAAAAATGATACTTTTTGTGTATGTATTAGACAGGTAAAATTTTGAAAATAATTCTATTTCATTATTATTCATCATAAAACTTAAAAATTGATAAAATTCACATTCACAGTGATAAATGTTGATAAATGTAGCGTATAAACACATTTTCATAAAAAAACAAAAGTGACCACCTTATGGCCAAAAAAGTGTCCACCTTAGGGCCAAGACACAATTTTTTAAACGTTAATTTCGATGATTTTAACACCCTGAGAAAAAAATTTCTCTATAATTTAAAAACAGAAATTTTACAACGTTCACGTTACAAAGAGACTCATACGAATATTTACCTCAAAACTTTACTAAAATCTTTGTCTTCTCAAATAATAACAATAACAGAAAACATTTGAAGATACTAACTAATATACAAAAATTTTCTTAGGTCCGGACCTTAGGGCCCTGACCACCTTGGGGCCCTCTCCCCTATATTAGTTATTTTTGAAGCGATAAAATAGTTAAAAATAAATTATTAAATACACAATTCATTAAACTATAAATGAATTGTGTTAAAAGTTTAATAAATTAATGAAATTAAATTTAAAAGGAATTTTTTTACAAAAACCCCAATATTGATTACAGTATATTTAACCTTCAAAACACTTAATATTAAAATGATGCTCTGGAAGGCTTATTTTTGAAAATTAATTTTGCGCAACTCAGATTTTTATCTCTCAACGCATTTAAAACCTACCCAGGACAAAAAAATTCAGAAAATGTAAAAATTAATTTTTTTTAGTTTTTGGAAAAAAAACAGGTGCCTTTCAGGAGAATCACCCATATAGTTTATCAACAATATTACATCAGTATAATATAAAGAAATGATGCTGCAACATTACAATTTAAAAAGAATATTAAATAAAAATCAAATATAAATAAAATAAAAAAAATTAAGAAGAATCTTATATTTTTTTGTAATTTTTTAAATCATTTTTAGAGCGACTTAGAATATTATTTTCTGTCAGGAAGAAGTCAAAATTCATTCTGGAAATCAAGGAAAAACAAAACTAAATATTTGTGGCAACCCTGTAATAGCAAATCAAAAAATTTTATGATGAGATGTAAAAAAGTATTCCGTAAATTATCGTTTTTCACACCGAATTTTAACAAATCTTCAATTTAATGAAATTGTTAAATCAATAATAATCTGAATGAAACTAATACAAAATTTAATCCGACATTAACAATTTTTATTAATTATAAATTTATGATTTTTGGAATTATAAAAGAGAAAAAAAGAAGAGTTTTTTTCTACATATATGTTTTCTTTAGTCTTGTGAATACACTGTATGGTATTTTATTAGAAATTTTTCATATTTTTTAAAATTCAAAGCAGCATTCAGTATACTGCATTTCTTGCGTTGGCATCCCGATGCAATTCTCTACTGAGCACTCAGAAGCAACCGTGACGAGGTTATTTTAATCAACGACCTTCTGGCGGTCGTGCTTGAGAGAGGAAGAGGGATTGATAGAGGTTGTGGATGGGGTTGGAGAACGCGAAAGGGGTATGAAGAGATAAACTCTGCTTGTAATAGAGGAAAGATAATATTTCGTGTATCTCATTGTTTGGACATTGTTTTCTATCCTATTCTATATATATTTCATCTTCTCGCATTGTTCACGATTAAAAGGAATTTTTTAATATTCCCGTGCAGAAATTAAAATGTGGGCCTGATGGGGTACTGGACAGTTTTCCCGATCTCTGGTGTGGTTCTGGGCAGAGAAACTGACTTGCGTGCTCGACTAATTTGTGACGCTATTCCCGACCAATACCCTACTTACGGAAAAACTGGTCAGGGCCTCGTCAGTTTTCATTTAAATTGCCCTCTTTTGTGAGGTGACTTTTATTCAAAATACATTCACATTAAGTGTATGATTGGTTCAACGAATATTCCTGGTTAATATATTTAAATAAAACAAAAGTGACTGAACTATTCACATATTGTTTGAATTTACCTAGAAAAACTAATTTGTCAACTGTCCGGCACTAGGAGACAAGCAATTCTCAAAATTACGTATTTTATACTACCACCGTTAAGAAATTTAAAAAAACTTTCATAGACTTGGAATTATAGTTGCACCCTCTCTTCAATGCAATTTGAAATAAACATGTAAACACAAAACTATAGTAGTAATAGCACTTTGAAATTTATACGATGCAACGTCTTGTCGCTAAAAAAACAATTTGGCCTACACTACATTTACTAAAGTAGTTTTGACCTACACGTCTAAAATTTACATCCAGCTTTGACGTGCAGATCAAAACTGACATCAAAATGGAACCTAAAATTTGTATTCTCTCTGTCCTTAAAATTAGGACAATTTTAAGGGCAGTTTTGACCTGTACGTCAAAAATTGACAAACAATTCCCTCTACTCTGAAAATTTACGTCTATTTTGACAATTTTGCCTATATGTCAAAAATTGACAAACAATTTCTTCTGGACTCAAAATTATATATCAAAAAAGCAACTTGATTAGGATCCGTCAAGGAATCATTCCCTAAAATCAAAATTGTTGTGCGACGAGTTGATTATAGGTTAGGTTCGTGTTGAAAGTTGTAGTGAGCGTTTAATTAGTGATAAGTGAATCATTCTCGAAAATCCCATAATTTTACGATTTTCTCCAAAGAAGTTGTACGCATTTGAAAATCGTGAAAATGGGCAAAGTGGCGTTTTTATTTTCGATATTATTTTTATTGAAGTAGAAAATTGAAGAAAACGTTAAACAAAAACTGAAAGTTCATCGAAAATTCGTCATATTCCGTAAGTTTTTATTTAATTTTATAATCCCATTTCCCTATTATTTCTTAATAAAAATCCCAAAATTGGGTTACTTTGATGATGAACTTTGGGATAATATTTTATTTATTATTTTATAATTTTAAATGCTTATGTTAATTTGTAGTAATAAATTTAAACATTCTTAACAAATGCCAATAATTTTTGTTATATATTTTCGTACTAAATTGTATTTCTTTTACATTATTTTCTACTGGCAGAAAACTGACAGTTTTTAGCATCTCTTACATTTTAAATTCATATATCATAAAAAATATATAATTATTTTGAAAAAATCCTTTTTTTTCGTGACTTTAATAACATCAAAATCATTATTACAATTTTTTAAAATTAGTCTGCGACAACTTTAGTTGATATAAAATGGATTGACCCAGTAATAAAAATATTACCATTTAAAAAATCTTCTTACTAAACATTTAGTTAATTATAAATTTCTCTATAGAATAATTTGCATACAATGAAAGCTGCTTAAACATCAATTGTGAAAAATGACATATTTTTACAATTTAATTTATTATTAATTAATTTATCCATTTTTTAATATTCTCTTATTTCCATCTTGATATTTATTGCTATTTGCATTGATTAACATTAATTGGAAAGGCATTTTGTTTATGTCAGGAATCGTCATGCGACCCAAATAAATTCCTCATAAAGTGTGTAATTATTCTTAAAAAATTTTATTAAAAATCGTCGAAATAATTAAATTATTTAAAAAATTTTGATAAAATTCTTTATAAGAATTCAATTTTTAGACACATTTAATTATTCACTAAAATACCTATGGGACAATGTTCCTCAATTGTCCAGCTTAATATGTATGATTTGAATGTTTTCAAATGGGGCTGATTTTTTACACAAACTTTAGTTTTATGGGAGAGAACTTTATTACCTACTCCACTGCATTTTAGCTGCAGCAGCTTACAAAATTCACTGTTTCATGGGTTAAATTCTCTCCCATAGTAATCTATCTATATTAATAAAATCAGACTTTTGTCTGTACATTGCACGAAATTAATTTTTTCTAACATAATTTATTTATTTGAGCAACGGAGATTCCAAAAATGGTAATAGAAAATTTCCTGTCTGTATGTATGTATGTATGTATGTCTGAAAAATTTTGTTCGCTTATAACTTGAAAACATCTTGACCGAATAAAGTAAAATTTGGCAATCTTTTAGGTATTAGTCTAACATAAAATATTAGCTATATTTGATGAAAAAATATTGAGGTGAACAAAAGTTATGAATTTTTTCAAAAAGTTAAAAAAATTTTTTTTCAATTTTTTCAGATTGGGATAAATTTCTTAATTTATTAATAATATAAATGATTTTAAAGATATATATTATACATGTAATAATAAACAAATTTTTTTATTAAAAAATAATACTAATATGAAAAAATTATGAATTTTTCCAAAAAAAAAATTTATTTTTTTAACCTTCGCGCTACCGGACGGCCACCCGGGGTGGCCAACTAATACATAATGTTGAATATCTCCTCGAATTTTGTCTCAATCGAATCGCCATTTTAACTCACTGAACAAAATTTTATCTACTTTCGAAAAAAAAATAAATTTTTTTTTTACAATTCTTCTTGTTTATTTATAACAATTAAAAAAGTATGTACGAGAATACTGAAAATTGACCGGGTGTTTGTTTCGTATATTGCAAAAAAATATAAATAAAATCGTTAAACTTTTACAGTAAAATTGTTTTATATCAATAAATAAAATATATTATGATGTTATTATACATTTTTTATTTGTTTAAACAAATTATTGTTGTTATTTACCAACTTTCTCTAGAATGCACCTAGAAAGTTGCAGTTTTTTCCTAATCTTGCAATTTACTAAATATTTTATAATTACAGATAAAGAATAAAAGTTGAATAAAAATTAAACTATTTTTTAAACAATTTTTAAACAAATTATTGTTGTTATTTACCAACTTTTTCCAGAATGCACCTAGAAAGCTGCAGTTAAATCGTTTAAAAAATAATTTAATTTTTATTCAACTTTTATTCTTTATCTGTAATCATAAAAGATTTAGTAAATTGCAAAATTAGGAAAAAACTGCAACTTTCTAGGTGTATTCTGGAAAAAGTTAGTAAATGACAACAATAATTTGTTTAAAAATTGTTTAAACAATAGTTAAATTTTTATTCTTTATCAGTAATTATATAAGATTTAGTTAATTGCAAAATTAGGAAAAAATTGCAACTTTCTAGATGCATTTTGGAAAAAGTTGGTATATAACAATAATAACTTGCTTAAAAATTGTTTAAATAATAGTTAAATTTTGATTCAACTTTTATTGTTTATCTGTAATCATATAAGATTTAGTAAATTGCAAAATTAGGAAAAAACTGCAACTTTCTATGTGTATTCTGGAAAAAGTTGGTAAATAATAACAATAATTTGTTTAAATAATTTTTTAATAATGAAACATAAATGTTTTATGTTATAAATGTCATAAAACATTATTAAGATACAGTATTTGTATTAACACATAATTATATTCAAAACTTTTGATGAATTTTAATCGTTTTGAGAACATAATAGTAAAAAAGCGTTTGGCCACCCCGGGTGGCCGTCCGGTAGTCCGCGTATACAAAAAGTATTGGTAGCGCGAAGGTTAATTTTGACAGATTGCAGTAAATTAATTAATTCTTGAATGTATAACTTTTAAACTTTCTGTAATTAAATATTACATGTTATTTAGTCATATTTTAGCATAATTTTGAAAAAATACTGTCCTATAACTATATAAGGTGGAAGTAAGTATAAAAATGTTTTTAATATAAAAAAATTAAAAAATTATAATTGACAGACCAATTACTATCAAGCTTAATTCAGTAGTATTTTTGGGGTCTCTGATAAACTTTTGACGTGAAAATAATGGAATCTAGAATTATTTGTTTATCTAATTAATCAAAAAAATTTTAATTGCAAAACTTCGAAAATATTAAAAAATGGTAAATGATATTAAAAAATATTAATTCACACAATTAACATTATTTTTCAATTATTATAAATGGAGACCTGTGTGATACGATACTTGCATTATGCTACTGGGAAGAAACTTTGGTAGTAAAATGTTTTGCTATTTTAATTCTAGATTTAACTTTTAGAGATTTTTTGAGCATTGTAAAGGCAAAAGTTAAACAGGGTGTCTATTATTATTTTTGTTCAACAAACTATCCGGTTTTTCCCAGCTTTGTCAAAATTTTTCCATGTGGAAATGGCTACAAAAATTAACTTATTTTATGAAAATACTCTTCGACGGTTTTTATTCTTACCAATGCCCTCAACAGGGGTTCCACCAACTGGAAAAACGGTAAATATGCAGGAATTTAATTTAATCGGGAAAACTGTGAATTCAGCTTGCAATATAGGTCTTATTTTAAATTTCAGTAATTATGATACAATTAGTTCGAATTCGACTTTACTATAAATCCAAACATTAGTGGAAATTTTGGATTAACTTATAATACTATAATTAAATTTCTACAAATAATTGACAAATATTGTTTTCTGCATTTTAATTAATTAAAAAAAAAAATTATTTGATGAAAGTCAATCACTGATTTAAAATAGTAATATTTTTTGTAATTAAATAGTTAAAGGTAGCTAATTATTATTTTTTTTCGGTCAAATTAAATTCCCCACCATTTCCCATCCTTCGAGACTGGTAGACACACTACTGAATGCATTTGAAGAAACTAAAACCCGTCGAAGACGGGTACGACAGCTAGTATTTAATATAAAATAATGATTTTATCACTCGGTCATCTTTAAGAGATGAAGCATTCTGATTCTCTAAAGTAAATTTATTAGATCATCCATTGTATAGAATTTTATTTGGTAAAAATGTACCTTATCCGTATTTTTATTTATCATTGTTATTAAGTGTCTTTTAATGTATAGATAATCAAAATATATAATAATGAAATTAGTATTTAGACAATTTTTCAACAATGTTAATTTGTAAATGGTAGAAGTTTTGTATAAAAGAATTTTATATTTCAGAATTCTATTTTATTCGAAATTTATATTTTGCGAATTTTTATTTAAAATGATTTTCATTTCAAAGAATTTAAAAAAAAAATACAAAATTTATTTATGATTTTTGATAAATTTTGCATTTTGCACCATTTACAAATTAATATTGTTGCAAATTTATCTAAATTCTAATTCCATTATTATATATTTTGATTATCTACGCATTAAAAGACACTTAATAACTATGATAAATAAAAATACGGATAAGGGACATTTTTATCACATAAAATTCTATACAATGGAAGATCTAATAAATTTACTTTAGAGAATCGGAAATCGTCTCATCTTTAATTATATTAGAAAACAGGAAGAAATATGTTTTATAGTTATTTTTATAGTTATGAAAAATTGACTTATAGAGTTGAAGTATAATGGAATGTCTACTATTTTCATAATAAATAACGGACAAAATAAACACCCACATGGTGCTTAGTTCTATAAAAAAAAATGGAAAGAAGTGATAGTGGAAAAATCGTGTGGCTAAGGGATGAATGTATTTTGGAACGGCGGCAAGGAGCCAGAGAAACAGAGAGAGAAAGGTCGAGGATGAGAAAACATTAATCTAGGCATGTTTTGCAATCTCCGACAACAGTCTATCTACATACATATAATGAAACTCTGTTATTGCTACGTTATAGCGTGTACACAATGAACAATCTTTCGACGTCGTTGCGCGCCCTTCCCCCATAACATGCGTTCACAAGGAAACACGTTGAGATTAATATTTCGTGGATAACGAAGTGATACATTCTCTGCTTGCATGTGTCTCTCGTCTGAAAACGTCATCTTACACTCATTTCAATTTGCCTTTCATTTTATTCATCTTCCTTTTCATATTCCGTTTTCAACGCGGAATTGGATTGTTCTTGTTTTGCTCTTCTTTACTAATGGACATTTCAAGAGTTGTTACGAGACTTAAATTCCTAGAATATATTTTTTGTCTATTTCAGAAATTATGATTCATTTTTATTAACTTTCTGACGATTTGTTTTGTATTTAAATCAGATCTTGATTTTGAATTTTACGACTTTTTCCTGAAAACCTAGAAAAGTTCTTGAATTTTTCAATTGGTCCTGGAATTTTTCGAATACTTAAATAAGAATTTTTTAATCTACAACTTTTGGAAACGAAAAATTAGATGAAATAGTTCATAAACGTTACACCTAAACATTACTTAATAATTATGTGTTGAAGTTATCCATCACTCCGAGTCAAGTAGATGGAAAAAAATTAAAACAATTCCTTTAACGTTTTCAACAGCAAAGCTGCCGTCTTCAGGAACGTAAAAATTGCGAAAAAAATTAAATTATAAATATATATTTAAAAAAAAGAAATAAATGGACGAAACGTCCTCATCACGTTAAAGGAATTGTTTTAATTTTTTCCCATCTACTTGACTTGGAGTGATCAATAACTTCAACACATAATTATTTTGAAAACCGAGTGATAGAATCATTATTATATCATAACTTAATAATGATGTCAAAATTTAAGATAAACTTAGTAAACAAACACCCTTAACCTTAAAATTTTTAATTTATATTTTATTAAAAATTCAAAGAATTCAACAATGCTGTTGAATCAGATGGTTGATTCTCCTGGAAGGGACCCTTTTTGGTTGAATTTCCAAAAAATCAAATTTTTTTTATTTTTTTTTTTCATAAATAAGTTTAGAAGATGTTTAAAGATAAAAATATAAGTTGCACAAAATTAATTTTCAGAAATAAGACCTCCAGGAACATTTTATTATCATGTGTTCTAGAGATTAAGTATAATTAATTATAACTTTTAAATTAATAAATTGTTATGTTTTAGTTTATTGCATTTCTAGCTTGTATATTTTATTTTTATTAAATAAATAATTTAATTTGATGGTTAAATATTTCAAAACAATTAGTAAAAAATTAAAAACAAAAGAGAACGTCTATCAAATATGAAAAAGTAGAGCTGTTCACGAGACGAGAATTGTCTCGGTCTCATCTAGGATTTCAGTAACGAGACCGAGACGAGACTAACACGAGTCTCGGAGTTTCGTCGAGAATCTCGACTAACTGACTTTTCATAAGAAATTTCATTAATTTTCGTTGTTGTAATAAGGTATTTCTAATTTTAATCATAATAGTTATTTACAGTTAAATTATCTAATAAAAGTAGAGATCAATCATTTAGAGTAAAAAGTTTATTTTCCTTCAAATTAAGAGGCTGTTTTCTTTAGCAACCCAGGCGCGAAAGACCAATGCTGACGATGGGTTGAAGCTTGATTGAGCCTTGAGCGCCCAGCGTGGGTAACCCAGACTTGAAGCAGTCTTTAAAACACTGTCACTCAATGTTGGTTCAACATTGGAGACCAATGTTCGTCCCATGCTCGATTCAAGACTCGTTCAATCTTCGTGTGTGAAGCTTGAATATCCAATCTTTATTCAAGCTTGAATCAACCATGATACAATATTCAGTTTATTTATTACCGTATGCACTGAACAGTATATTGTTCATCAATCATTTTTAAATAATATAAAAAATTATCTAAATTAATAAATAATTATTAGATATTAAATAATTTATTAATATTAACATATTTATATTTATTTACTAATATTTAGAAATTATTAAAAAATAAAAAATAAATATTAATAAATAATTATTTAATATTTAATAATTATTTATTAATTTTGATAATTTTTTATATTATTTAAAAATTATTATTATTTAAAATGATAATAATATAATTATAATATTAAGATATTAATGGTAAATAAATATTGATAATTATTTAGTGTATAATATTTACATTAATGATATTATATTATAAATAAAGTTAAATCTTATATTATTTTTTTCTTGCACAGTGTCGAATTATTATTTACAAACTTCAAGAGTTTCTCTTTCATTTGTGCAAAAAATTTTCAGTGATCAAAACCTTACAGTGTAAAAATTGTTCATTAGGGTGTAATAAATATTTATGCCAAGTATTTTTACACTAGGATTAACCGTTTAGTAAATATTATCAAAATAATATTTTTTGTCAAACGCGTGTGACCTTGCGACTCAGCGATGCCAACTCAAGAGTTTAACGTATGTGTTGAGTTGGCTACGCTGAGTCGCAAGGTCACACGCGTTTGACAAAAAAATATTATTTTGATAATATTTACTAAACGGTTAATCCTAGTGTAAAAATACTTGGCATAAATATTTATTACACCCTAATGAACAATTTTTACACTGGATGATTTTGATCACTAAAAATTTTTTGCACAAATGAAACTCTTGATATTTAAAAATAATAATTTGATACTGTGCAAGAAAAAAATAATATATAATAAAATTAAACATATTATCAAAAAAAAATATTGTAATATTAAATAATTTGTATTTAATATTGTTCAGTGTACACGGTAATACAGAAATAGTGAATATTGTATGAGCGAAAGCTCACGAAGATTGACTCAGTCTTGAATCAATGCTGAATCAATGTTGAGTTACCATGCTCTGGCATTCATATACTTGATTAAGCAGGATCCCTTCCAACCTCCATTGGCCGTGCGGTTTAAATAGGTGTGTTTATAGGGGTGTTCGGGTATGCGTCGGGGGTGTTCGATCCCACATGCGAGCGAATATTTTTCCGTTTTCGTTTCTAAGCGATATATAAAATAATAAAATTGTGTGTTGTGTTGTGAATAAAAAATGTAAACATGTTTGTAAATAATATTAAAAGTTTGTTAAAAGAATTAAGAAAAAATGTACTAAATAACAGAAAAATTGTCTTTTTTTACTGAAATTATTTTTTTAATGTTACTATTTCAAATGAAATTTATTGTTAGTAATAATATATTATTTATGTAGAAATAATATATAATTATAATAGAAGTAACTTATTGTCATTAAATTTATACACGCATATAATATGGATAAAAATAATAACAATAATATTTATTATTATTATATTTTGTTAATTTTATCACTCGGTCGTTTTAATTAATTAGGAAGTAGAATATGAACGATCTCTTATTATTATTATTATTAAGAATGAATATATTCATATTGTATATAGAAGGAACGCGAAAGACGCTTAAATTTGGGAACAGTGAAAGCAGTCTTGTTCAGTCCTGCATCAGGCTTCCGCAGCATTGATTGAGCCTTGGAGTCCAATGCTCAATCAAGGCTCGCGCTGCAGTCTGGAATCGGTGTTACATTAAAGCTTCGATCAGTCCTGCTCCCTCTGACTCACTAATGCTCAATCAATATTGACCAATGCTCAGTCAATCTTTATAAAGCCTGAACTCGGCGTCACTTCGCGCCTGGGAAGTTTATTAATAACTCGGCTTAGAAATTCATTAAAAGATGAGTCGATCACCTCACTTTTTTGCTTAAATTAAATAAATAATATAATTTTTATTTGCTTTATTCCAAGATAACTAAATCTAAAAAAATTATGACAAAAAATTCTAATAATTAAGTAGTTTCTAAAAATATTTTTATGTACTTTTTCGAAAACAATTGAATTGCGAATTTTGAAAAGGGCTCAACTCTGAAAATCGTAAGAGTCATTTTCACTGTCTTTTGTTATATAAAAATGACACTTACGGTTTTTAGAGTTAAGCCCTTTTCGAAATTCGCAATTCAATTAAGTTTCTTAAAAGTGTTTTTGTATTATTGGAAATTTATGGATTTTAATGAAATATTTTGAACACAATTTTTGTCTGCAAAATGTTAAAAATCATTCTAAAATGTTTTTATTTTTTGTATGTATTTGAATTTTCAGAAGTATGTAATTGAAAGTACTGAAAATAGTAAATTTAAAAAAATTAGAACCTAATTTGCATTAATTTTCATTTTTAAATTTACGTTTAAAGATTTTTAAGTTTAAAGATTTCAATTATTTTGAAAATTTGCAATTAAAATTCTTCAAAAGTTAAATTTAAAAAATTTTAACAAAATAATATAAAAAATTTGTTATTTTAAATTAAATTTTACAAAATTTAAATTATTTAAAATATTTTTAATAAATTGTTTGTTTTGAAAGTTTAAATTTAAAAATGATTAAAAAATAATTATTAAAAGATTTATTTACAGTTATTTTTTGCACTGTTATTTTTGGTGGTATATCACATTAAATTTTTAACCATTATTACTGAAGAAATAATTAAAAATGATTAAAAATCACGATTATGCCGCCATACCTATTCCAACTTTATTAATGAAAAATTCCTTAAAATAGAAGAAACCAATTGTCTCCCTGTGGAGAACAGAGAAGAAAAAGAAACTTTTTAATCCGTGGAACAAAATAAAAAGGTAATATCTGGAGACTACAGAATAAAATAAAAAAGTAAACTATTGGACTATGGACATAATGACAGAATACTAAAGAATGCATCAGAGTAAAGAAGTTGTAATTATCATTCTTGCTAATTTAAAAAGTGGAGAAAGGCATTGAAGGTGGAAAATATAGGAGAGAGAGAACCTAGCCTCGTAATCAATGAATGGACCTAGCGGACAATTCCTGTGTGACAAAAGAACGACATTTTTTGGCTTTTCAGTCTCATTATCATAATAATACGAATGAAAGAGAATTCCCAGATTTTTTTTGACAGACTCGTGCATAGCGTTGAAATTCGTCAGCGGGACGCTACTGAAGTGGGTTGATGTTTTTTTTTTTTATATATATATATATATATATATATATATATATATATGCGAGTAGCACGCTTTATTTGACGTTAAAAGGTTTTTACATTAAGACATTAAAAGTTTTTATCCACATTTATTAATTATCATAGAACAAGTTATTTTTCCAAAAACATATATTTCTATCTTTTTATTGAAATTTTGGGTCATTATTCCTTTATTTAAATATTTTCTTTCTGTCTGATAAAAAATTTATAGTCTTTTACATTACTGAAATTGAGTCATTTGGATTAAAATTTTGAGCTATACATTTGTTTTTGTTAAAGGATGGAAATTTGAATCTAAAAATGCAATGTCTAAAGAATAGAGTAAACGGTTCTAAAATTTTAACCAAACAGATGAAGTGTACATATAAATTAGGAAAACTTTTACAAAAAAGAATTTCTCCATTTTCTTGGTAGATTTTTCACTTTTGTCTATTGTTTTTTCGCCTGTGTTTTGAATGAATATTTCAAATGCCCTCTTTCTATTTGGAGACAACAATGACAGGCTGGAAAGTGACGTAATGTGCGAGATATTTTTCCATCCTTTTTCCCATTAGTAAAAAAATTATTCTCTCCTAGTTCCACGTTCTGTGTGACCCTTTTTTTCTTCTTCTTTTTCTTTTTCCTTTTTTTACTGGCAGTACGCCTTTTGCTCATCGGGGCAGTTCTGCCGACGATTCAGTTCGTCTACGTTGGAGGTGCGAGAGCAGAAGTATATGCACCGACACCTTCGAGAGCTCTCTGCCACTCACGAATCAGAAAATGAAAGAAAAGAAAACCTTCCTCATTATCATTATTACGTGGCGTTGCGGATGCCCGTCGCCATTGTCGTCACAATCCTCATGAAAAGATAGGAATAATGTTGAGATGCGGAAAACGGCAAACGGGGGTGAAAAATCTAGACGTACACTTTATAAAAACTCAAACCACTTCACTTAAATACTCTCTTCCTTTTTTATTGCGAAATATCCACTTTTCCTTACTGAAACATCTGGAACTTTGAAAAATAGTCATACAGTGAGAAAGAAAAATTTTTTAATCTAAAAATAAGTAGCCAATGAAAAAAATATTTTCGAATTGACTAAAGTACTCTCTGCATACAGAACAGAATTGTCAAGTTTTAATAGAATAGAAACTTATTTTGAAATATATTAAAATTGTAGGTACGTGACTTTGGAAATTAAATCGTCAAAGTGTGAAATTTGATAGATGCATTGTTGTTGGAGTTTATTATTGCTTATACCTCAATCAAGTCGATAAGTCAAACCTAAATCACGACCAGACAATGGAGAGTTTCGAAAGGCTGAGCACGTGCCACTTGTCCCTTTCCTGCAGTACATAAAGTGCACCTCAAAAGAAAAACACGTATAAGCCCCTAGGTTAGTAGAGAATTAAAGGGGGATTCACCCTCTTTCGACGATTATAACTTGTTGATTGGTTTACTTACTTAATGACCGAATCATTGTCCTCAAATTGGCACACAGGGTCCCATAAACAAGTCAATATAATTAACACGTATACATTCTTCATTTCAAATCACTCAATATGCACTCGAAAAAGTTTGAAAGGTGCTTATAAAAAATAATCAAATGTTCTTTTTATTTCAAGCAATGTAATCATTTGAAAAATTTAAGATCTTCTTTCTTAAATTTTAAAGCAAAATTTTGTTCACTCTCAATTCCTACCTCACTGCTGAAATTTAATTTACAAACTTTGTTTGAAGTAATAAAATTTTGGTTCTATTAACTATAAATACTTATAGCTGCACAGTTGAAATAAATTGTTTTTAATATTATTTTTATACAAAGCAATTTTAAGACAAATTATTGAGAAATTGTAAGAATAAATTGTTTTTAATATTATTTTTTTATACAAAGCAATTTTAAGAGAAATTAGTAGATTGATGTTAAAGGAGTTTTTCATTATTCTCGTTTTTTTAATTCATCAGAATATATCCGTCGAAAAAAAACATGTGCGGAGTATGAGATTAGTTTTCATTGATGGTGATTTTTTTTATAGGGTTGTGCGTTTTAGTACTATGTACCCTGATTGTTCCACTGGGGGATCAAAAACCCCATGCAGTCAACTCCATTATACGTATTTACTTTCAAGAGCGGGTGTCTCGCCCATCAAATAATCGGTCTACGAATTTAAAGAGTTGAAACGATTGAAATTTTTACAACCGTACAAAATGTTCATTTCTCTCTCTCTCTCTCTCTCTCTCTCTCTCTCTCTTTTCTCTTTTCTCTCTCTCTCTTTTGATTTATCCGTTAGCCTTCAATTTTTTATTTTTTTGCATTTTTTTGTAATTTTTCATTCACTTTAATGTGTCTATAAAGCAATTAATCGAATTATCAATTTTCCTCAAGTTTTCAAACGGTTCAAATGAAGAAAATTGTTTACACTAAAGACTCAGGCTTCGCACTCTTCTACTAAAAGCTACTATTTGCTACTTTTTTGATACCAGGCTACTTTTTGGCTACTTTTTTCAACCTAATGCTACTAAAAGCTACTTTTCTAAACAAATAGTCAAATTTAGACTTTTAGTTTTCACATTTCCATTTAAAAACAGTGTTAAAAATTAAAATCGTTAATGAAAAACGACCGCCAATAAGATAATAGGAAATAATTTTACCGACATTTACTCTATCAATAGTGACTGATTATAAATTGTGTTTAACCTTCAAATTCCACGTTTTTCCTGGTTTTATTTTCTCATCAAATTTTAATTTATTTCATTTCGAACATAAATCTACAATTTGGAAAATAATTTAATTAAACAGAACATTTTTTAAATTTTTCAAAAAAAATCTTGTCTGTTCATAATTATAATTAAAAATTTTATAATTTAATTTCATTAAAATTTATTGATACTAATTGAATTCCTGCAAATAATTTTACTATTTATAAAAGTAATTGAATCCTTTCAATGAATGTTATTACATATTTATGAAAATAATTAAATTTGTTTGCTTAGATTTTTATTAAAATTATTGAAAATAATTGAATTGTTTTTTTAAATTTTTATAGAAATTTATGAAAATAATTGAATTCTTTTGAGGAATGTTTTCAAAAATAATATTTAAAAGAATTTAGTAAATCGGGAAAATTTTGCTATTTATGAAAATAATTGAAATAAATGAGAATTCCTTAGACAAAATTTAATCATATTTTTAAAAATAATTGCATTTTTCGACGAATTTGATTAAAATTGTATTGAACACAATTCCATTTCTGCAATGAGTTTTATTATTTATGAAAGTTATTTAATTTATTATGAGGATTTTATAAAAAAAGTTTCAAATAATTAATTTTTTTAAAAAATTAAGATAAACTTTATTTTTAATAATTCAATTCCTATGAAATTTTTATTCTTTTAGAAAATAATTGAATACTTTTTGGAAATTTTATTAAAATAGTAGACATACAAATTATTGAATTAAGAAAAAATTTTGAAAATAATTGAATTTTTGTGGTGAATATAAATTAATTTTTGTTATTTATAGAAATAAAATAAATAAAATTTAATTTTGTCGAAGTTTTACTATTTAAGAAAATAATTGAATGAATTGCGAATAAATTTTTAAAAATAAAATTATAATTAGACGGTGATTAACTTCCCTTGATTATTTAGAAAAATTAAAAAAAATTCTTTAAAAGAAGTAAATTATTTTTAATAGAATGTAAAGAAATTTCAATTACATCAAAAATTTTCAATTATTT
Source organism: Leptopilina drosophilae (assembly GCA_032873175.1). NCBI lineage: Eukaryota > Metazoa > Arthropoda > Insecta > Hymenoptera > Figitidae > Leptopilina > Leptopilina drosophilae. The sequence continues at coordinate 24,438,835 of CM065481.1, forward strand.
GTTTATAAAAATTTAATTATCTTGAAATAACAGAAATTCTGTTATGAAATTATGTTTAATTCTCATTAAAAAATTAAATTAAATTTTTTTAAAATTTTCAAAAAAATGCGAAAATTCAATTTTATTAAAAATTTTGAAGTGTGTATTTTTTTATAACTAATAAAAATTTTAATTATTAATTTTCGCACTTAGAAACGTGAATACATTAGAATAAGACTACTTATAAAATTTAATTATTTATCAATTATTAAATTAAAATACTTTGAAAATTCCATTTTTTAAAAAGTTTTTAATGAAATTCTTTAATTATTTTTTTTTGTCATCGAGACTACTATTTCCTACTTTTTTTGTCATCAAGGTTACATTTTCCTACTTTTTTTAAACTCATAATGGAGTGCGAAGCCTGTAAAGTGGAAATATCAGAATTTATGAATAGGAAAAAGTATTTTTAGAAGAGATAATAAATTGTTTCATCAGGAAAAAAAATTTATTTTCATTTTTCGAATTGTATAATAAACATTGATAAAATTCAAAATATTGATTAAAATTAGAAACTAGTTGAAATTAGAGATTAAAATAAAAAATTAGTTATAAATATAATTACTAATAAGAAGAGAGTAATTAAATTACTCTAAGGAGGCTAAATTAGACCTCTCACTTCTCTAATTATAAATTCTCATAAATTTTTTACCGGATTTCATTTGCTACGTTGCATTTTAATTTTAAATTAAAAGAGAAAAGTAAATTCGGCTGTTTGCTTTTAAAATGATTTGCTGTTAATATAGAGAGATGTTAATTAATAAAGAGAGAAATGAATTCGTAATTGAGTTTTAGCGACAGATTATTATTATTATTATTATTATTATTATTATTATTATTATTTACTCATGAGTTTTTAGAACTGAAAGAGGGTAATAATCAATCAGTGGAATGGGTTATTCAATTCTTTTGTGTGTTAATTCGCGCAGAAATGATTTCTTGTTTATGGTAAAACTGCATTGCTCCAGGGACATTTTACTTGTATTTACATACTGATAAGAATACAAAATTAGATGTATAAGGCGTTGTGAATCATTGTAATTAGTCTCATTTATGAAGCACAACCACACAAATCCCAAGCGACTAAAATCCAGAGAAGCAGGGCCGTGGCAGTATATATATTACTTTTCAAATTAAATCTCATTTTGATTTGCATTCTCCTCATTTGGGAAATTATAAAATAATTGGAAATTATTGTATACCTTCGCCTAGCTGTGAAATAGAAAATTATTATTTTAATTGTTAGTGAAAAATGCTTGTTAAAAAATAATTAGAAGGGAAAAAATTAATTCTGGATTAATTTTTTTTCCAAAATATTCGTTAAAAATTGAGGTAGAATAAAAAAAGTTGGTCTGTGTAAAAATGTGAGGATAATTTTTTTAAGTTGGTAGAATTTTTAATAAAGGTAAACTTAATGCGGCCCTGCTTTTCAGAATCTCACTCTACTTGCGCTGAAGGGTGGTTTTAATTACCCCTTCCATTACTGCGAAACCAACTCCGTTAGTGGATTCATTTAGTCACATTACCATCCACTCCCCTTTATCCTCACCGAGCTCACCTCGTTAGATATATAAAGTACATACATACATACAAGCATATCTAACCCACACGCAATACCAGCAAACTAAACAAATGTGTACATGTTAATTTGAAATATGTGAAAGTGGACATGTCTGATACAATCTGCTAGGAATTCACCCAGTTAGCTTTCGATAATTAACTCTTTGCATTTTAGAGGGATTCACTCTAAGTCAATTACTTCCATTCGAACCTATTAGCATTTGGTTCTTCCAATTTTTTTTTCATTCCTGACATTATTTTTCTGCGTAAACTTTCTGTATTAGTAGTAAGAAAAAGAAAGAAAAAATTCTTTTTTTTCTTTTAATATTAATATTAAAAGGCATTGTAAAAATTTGTGTCGCAGTAATATTAATCAGTTATGAATCAGTTATGAAATAGAATTATTGAAAAATGATTACATGTATATATTTATTATAGTGCAACGATGACTGAGAGTATTGGCAATTCTTCGTATTTCGATCATCATCCCTCGGCCATTGAATATCGGAAACGTACACAAACATAACCAGTAATTACGCTTACGCTACGTCTGATGATAGCGTCGATCGTTTTGCTGGACACTTCGGCTGGGTCGCAGCTGCGTCAACGTTAATGAATCCATTTTACCATGGTCCTGGGATTTGTCGCATCGACGAACCCATTTTCGAGAGACTGATGCCCTGCCGCCACCCCCGGCCTCTCATGCCTCCGCCCCTCGACCCCACGCTGCTGGCTGGTCGACCCGCCGCCGCAACCCCTTCGCTCGGTAATGAATCCAGTTTGCAGATCCGCCTCTCCCCCCATCCGTGAATCTACATCTCTCTCTCTTTCTCTTTCGCCCCGACCACGTATTTTCACCCCTTATTCCCTCCACTCTTCATACCCCACAGTCTGTAGCCACACTGTGTAAACCACTGTGCTTTTCGGTGCACTTTTCCTTCCGCGGATGAAACTTCTGATGCCCCCCTCTCTTTCTCTTCTATTCAACCCCCTATTGCCATTTTGAAGAAAGTACTGTGCGGGGTTGGAGATTCTAATTAATCAGCTAGCCACAACGCGCGAATCGTCCCGCCGTGACTATCTTCAGTGGCCTGTGTAGTATTCTATAGAAAAGGTAGTCATGTTCACACCGATGTGTTCACACCGATAATCCAATGAAATGTGGAGTAGTTATGTCACTAGATATTCTATTTCATTTTTCATCGACGACTCCCTTCGTGGAGAACACTGTTGAAATTCTAATTTTATTGCAAATGCGGTAACTCCTGTTCCAAAGTTTTTCTTTTTCTATCGCGTAGACGAAGGGTTAAACCTGATAACCCAGGCAGAAATTTCCGTAATTAACCGTAGTTGACGCTGGATCCCTACTAGTACAATACTTTTTGTACGCCTATCGTTGATTTCCACTTGGGAAATCGTGTTTGACATTAGGTGGCAAGTAGAGGTGTGCAAAATTCGAATCGATAGGAAATTTGAATCGAACTAGCTAATTCGAAACTCCGAATTTCGAATTGGCCGATTCGACTCGACCTTGTTTGTATTACATAAGGAAAATATCTTATTTTGCAAATCTTTTGCACAATTTTTAATAAATAAATAAATTTAATGTTTCAAGAACAATTAAAGAATTTTTGGATGATTTAAAAAAATCATTTTTTGGGGTATTTTAATTTATAATTTTGAATAGCGGTATATAATTATAATTCTAAAAAATTTTAATGTTATTAGTTTGTAGGGTAACTGTACCAATTGTCGAGGGTTTTAGGCAACATTTGACTTTGAAATTTTTTTTCTCGGGCGTAAATGCACTTAAAAAATTGATTTTTTTACATTTAGATGAAGGATTTAATAATGTTTAATATTCATATTTATTTTTTCAATATAAACTAAATTGTTAAGCAGAAATTATATTTAAAAGTCAATTGAGCAAAATCACCATTTATCGATGGTCATGTACTAATTTCTCGATGGTCTGTTCCAATTTTCGAGGATATGACATTTTTAAACAAATAATTTTTGCCGACATTTAAAAAATCTAGTAGATATTTATTTTTTCTATGAAAGGTTATAGAACATTACCAGAAAACAAAAATGTTTATTTAATTATAATTGAACAATTTATAATATTCATATAAAAACTTTTTTATATTAGAAGATAGAGGTTATTTAACTTTTTTAAAACTTTTAAAATAAGTTTCATTTAATTAAATTAAATGTGTTAATTAGACATAAATTAAAAAAAATAAATTTATGTCACATTAAATTTAAAAACGTACGAATTAAACTTTTATTGCAAATAATATTAATTAATTAAATGAAATAGTACACAATTTTTTACAGTTTTAATTAATGTATTTTACTTGCAATGTTTTTTCCGGTCAACCGGTTGATTATCTGCGTAAGTTGTAAATTTTTGGAGAGTTTAGTTTTTTCTTCTCTGTACTTTTTTCGTTTTGCTTCAAAATTTTTAATTCTGCCTTTTGTTATAAATAAAAGTTTGTAACCTATGTTTGACGTTTAATAAATAATAATAAACAAATACTTGACCATCGACAAATGGTGCATTAGCGAAAAGCTGAATACACCAATTTTCGAGCCATTACCTCGAAAAATGGAACTGACAAAAAAAAGTAACCAAATACCGATGATTTGCTTTTTAAAAATATTAAATATTATTTTTAACAAAAATACATACATACAAAATAAATTTAGTTTTTGTAAAATATTATAATAATAATTCCGTAAACAGAAAGTAATTAGAAATACGTTTAATTTGTATTTCTAAAAGTTTGTTTCAATCAACCTGAAGTATTAAGAAAATGTCGATTCGAGTAAATTTGACAGCAGCGAATTATAATTTTAAATAAATAATTATTTTAGTAGTATTGCTATAAAATTTGAATATGTAAATATAAAATTGGAAATATAAAGATTATTTAGAATCTTTTTTTGTTTTTAAATATTCTATATTGTACTATTTATTTGAAAAGAAAAATTATGAACCTCGACAATTGGTGTACCCTCGGCAATTGGTGCAATTACCCTATATGTATTTGAATTTTTTGAATTTTAATAAAATTTTACGAATATATACAATTATTTTCTAAAATTTTAATAAATACTTTTAAAAAAATTCAATTATTTTCTTAAATTGTAAAATCTTTGCAAAAATTCAATTATTTTCAAAAAATTCCACTAAAAAAATTCATTTTTTAATTCGTCACAGTAGAGTATATCCCATAAGAAGTAAATTATCTTCTAAAATTTCAATAAATCCTTTGAAATAATTTTATTTTATTTATAAACAGTAAAATTCTCTGTAAAAATTGAATTATTTTTAATACAAGTTAAATAAAATTTCAAAAATTTTCAATTAAAATTCTTTAAAAGTTGATTTTTAAAAATTGTGATTTCTTATTCTTATTGCTTTTTTGACGTAGAATACGAATCCGATTTCCAAAATGGCCCATCACGTCAGGATTTCTTGTAATATTGCCTTAAATAGCCAAAAAGGTCTATTTTGACCATTTTTCGGAATTTTTTTTGATTAACCAAAATTTTTTCTTTTAATTTGCGAAATTGCATCGTATAGTACTATGTCTAAGCTTTGAAATCCATTTTTCAAAATTGCTTTACGATTTTTTAGAAAAAAGTTATGTAGATTTGAATTTAAATGCAAATGTGAAGTATGTATACATACTTACATTTGCATAAAAAAATTTCAAATCTACATAATTCTTTTTTAGAAAATCGTAAAGCAATTTTGAAAAATGGATTTCAAAGCTTAGACATAGTACTATACGATGCAATTTCGCAAATTAAAAGAAAAAATTTTGGTTAACCAAAAAAAATTCCGAAAAATGTCCAAAATAGACCATTTTTGGCTATTTAAGGCAATATTACAAGAAATCCTGACGTGATGGGCCATTTTGGAAATCAGATTCGTATTCTACGTGAAAAAAGCTATAAGAATAACCTTTCACTTTTTCTGTAACAGAACTAAGCCAAAATTTGCAGGCCTGTGTTAGTGGTATTTGTATGTTATTAATATATTAAAATGATAGAATTAATAAAAAATATATTGACATTTTTAAGAAAAAGTTTCTAAGTACTAGATAGTTATATTAGAAATTCGAATTCGGAGTTTCGAATTAGCTAGTTCGATTCGAATTATTCTCGATTCGAGTTTTACACTGAGAAAAATGGATATTGAGCTGATTTACTTCCTATTTTGATTCTGATACTGTAATACTGCAATTCGGTTTTCTTATAGAAACAGAAGTCGATTCGAATTCTACTTCAGATTTCGTATGTAAAAACGATATTATCTTCTGATATATTTGCCATTTGCAACAAAATTTAGGTTCAATGAGACTTATACATGCGCAGTAGTATTTTATCAAAATTAAAACAAAAAAGAATTTTGATTTTGATGTTGGAACCAAAACGAAATAGAGTGGAATTTTGATTTTGATATTGGAACCAAAACGAAATAGAGTGGAATTTTGATTTTGATATTGGAATCAGAACTAAATAGAGTGGAATTTTAATTCTGATACCCATATCCGAATCAAAACAAAAGTATTTTTTAATTTTGTTTTGATTCCGTGACCGTCCCTGGTTTGGTTTTGGTTTAAACATAACCTCAAATTTGTAGGTTATACTTGATACCATCTGAGATATTAAACCATAACATCTAGATGTTATGAAATACCGTCTTTTCTTAATATCTAGTATATTAAAATTTTTAATATGCAATTTTCTCAGTGTATGATGTTGAGTCGAATAATTTTCGGCTCGACTCGATCACGAAGTAGTATAAGGAGACCTCACGCGACAAAAAAATCTGCACACATTTGGAGGGACAGAGTTATCAGAGTTTGCACCATTAACAGAGGTTGCGCCTCTGTGGTGAAAATTTTGTACTACAGTTTTCTGTATATGAACATAACCTACAAATTAGTGAAATATGACGAAGTGTTATGGCGGACATGGTTTACATTTCAACCGCAATAGCGCTGCCTCTGCTTATGGTGCAAATACTCGTAACTCTAACCCCCCTAAAATGTGTTGATTTTTCCGCTGCTAAGCATTGTCGTGAGGTCTCCTTATACTACTTCGTGGACTCGATAAATGCAAATTAGTTGCAGGTGGTTGTCCTTATCTGCAATCCAGTGTTCTTACTTCTCAAATGCTTATTCTTGACTGACTGAGTTTCCATGCCAATGAATAGTAATATCGAGAAGAAAAAAGAGGGAAACCGGTTTCAGGTAGGAATTAGGGTTTGTCAATGTTAACTAATTAAAAAATTCAATTGTTAAGAAAAAGACAGACATATTTTCATCCTTGCTTCACTAATGTGATTTCTTAATTAGTCCACATTCCACTAGAACCCATGCCTCAACTAGGTGAATTGTCTTAGGTATCGAATACAATGCAGATTGTACAAAGTAACATCTTCATTATACTGGGTAACATATAATACTTTTTACCATCAAAATCTTACCATCCATTTTTTCAATAAAACTTATCTTACTAATCAACTGAATTATCTCTGTGTTAAGTAGGGTACCTTTTATCTTGGATAAAGCTTTCGATATTTTAACCAATATGGAGTTAATGTCCATGACTCTAAATCTTATTTATTGTGAGTGAAGTGGTTTAAACTTGAAGTTTGCAGGTTTCCCTGTCTGCAAATTTTTTTCCCTCTAATTTTAATTATTAGTTTAAATTTATAATGGAGTTTTCTTGAAGGAATCAAATTATTATTGAATGCTAACAAATCTTAAATTTCAAAATTAATTTAAGTTTTTTGATCCCTTTCTTTGAGTTTCTTCATTATGTTTATTCATTAAAATTGAAATCATTATCAGCTATTAAATTTCGAGATAGGGTTCTTCATTCTGACTGTATACCGCTAAAGACGAGGTACAAAACTTGATTCACAAAGAAGTACTTCCCACCCTCGATGCCAAGTATAAGAAGGAGAAGAAGAAGAAGAAGAAGATTGTGGTCGACGATGATGATGGGAAGGTAGGTGGAAATGAGTAGATTGAGAAAGGCGGTGGTCGAGCAAAAGTCTAGTAGGACGGGTAAAGAGTCCATGTGGCATTTTCTAAGAAGATCGTTCACGATGAACTTGCCTTCTCTCTTGGCTGATGAACTTTGCTCGCTTTTCGTATTCCGAACAGATATTGAGGGCAGGATTAGCCGACTAATTAACGATATTTCACCGGTAATTAAACACATCCAATCTCGGGGCGAAGCAAAAGGGTGGCGGCGGTGGTGTAACGGAAGTAGCTTCTCTAAGACGTTCTCTCTTTCGACCGCATTTTCTGTGCCTACAGAGCCGACTAACTGCAATACATCGGTGCGGGAGCCAAGGGGAGGAGGAAAAACCGCTATTGGCTTTCGCCCTCCTTTTTTTCTTTTCATCTCATCCTTCTTCCTCGCCAACCCTCAAACCTCCAATTCATTTAAAGGATATTTCCAATCTCAAATCGTTGCATTTGTACCCGATTTAGTATTTACGGAACAGTTTACATGAAGATGTAAATTTTCTACTTACAGACGAAAGGTATTCGTTTAATTATTATTGATGTAGTAGTAGTGGTGCTGGTGTGGTGTGTATATCTGTATTTTCGAATCTGGCCCGTAGATTTATTATTAAAACATCGTGTCGTACAATGGTTTGATTTGAAGTCGGTGGTGCAAGAGAAATCGTTATTTCCATCTCAATTAATATTTTAATCAAGCCTCTGTATACCACGTTGTTCCATTTACGGACTTCTGAACATTAACTCGACTCCACTCGCTTTTCTGTATACATAACGTCATCCCCACCCAGTTTCACAAAACCAATACAACAGTTATATTCGATGCTTATGTTTCGTACCCAGCCAAACTTGTATACTTGATACTGGAAAAACTCGACGAGAATTATTTATTCTATTCATCTTCACTTTTAGTCTTCTGAACTCAGAAATTAATATTCCAAATGGGAACTATTCCTGTGCTTATACTATAACTCAACTTTCTGCTGATGTTAACTTATCTCCACTCTGTCTCCATAGAGACTGTCTCTAGACCCTGTCGTAAAAAATGACGATTTATGACGATAATGGTCATTAGCATCAGCAGGGGTTTTAATACTATGGAACGTCTTGATGTTAGGAGCATTCGCACTTGCTTGGACCACCTGTCTATAGTATGGTATTTTACTAATAAAAATCCAAATCAGAATCAAAGGTAACAACCTTGATAACGATTCTGATTTGGAATTTTATTACTTGAAATAATAAACAAGAAAGACTTCAAATTAGGGTCAATATCATAATAATGATTATGCTATGAAAATTCGCAAGATATACATCGTAAAAGTTTAGACTTTTTAAATTTCTACAGCTAATATAAAATCTTAATTAAACTTCTCTCTATAATTAGCCGAGACTCTGTGAAGGAAAAGTAATTTTATGATGATCACTCGCATAATAATAGTAGTTGCAGTGTAGGTGGCCACAGGAAAACAATGGTCTATTGTAGAGAGCACTGTCCGGTCGAACAGAGGGTTGTGGTAATGCCGGCAGCATAAAAAAAAGGATGACAAACATAAAGAGAGGGAAAGAGAGACAGGTAGGGACATGGGAAATAGAGGAAGAAGTATAAAAAAGACAGGAATCTGAAACTCAGAGAACAGATTCATTTCAAACTGGCAAAAACAAACCGTTACTGGTCGACTGACTCGCGGAAAGTCGAAGAAAAGGTGGACGAGTGAAAATGATGTGCTGTACAATAGCCATTGTTCACCAACGGCCAAGTACCGTCCACTGGACCACAAATTAATGAACGTCTGTATAAGAAGATACTTCTGGAATCGATATTTCGAATTCACATGTGCATCGAAAATCGAGATTCGAGTCGAGCAAGCAAAATTAAGAATGTCTGACGTTTTTATCGTTGCATTTGGAATATTTTTAAATCCCTTTGGAGAAGATTAGATGGTAAAATAGTATTTTTGATCAAACGATGCATTTGTGTGTTGTGCTTTAGTTTTTAAAAGCAAGTCGTCTTTGTGAGTCTTGCTCTTTTCTAATATAACGAGATTAAAAATGAATTTTAATAAATAAAATCGATAATCATAAGTAATTCATAAGTAATCATAAGTCATTTTAGTCAAAAGACTAATCAAGAAATATAAATACTTTGACCAATATAATCAACTAAATAGATGATTTAAATAGTAATTATAGTAAAGAGTTAATTTAATTTATTTTCTTCAATAGATGTTTGATTTGTTAAACTTTACTTTTACATGGTCTGGATTTTAATCAAGTGTAAAGATTTTTAAGTATATTCCTCTTCGAATTTATGATGTGCTTGATCAGTCGCTTTTTCATCAGCAATTTTCATGATGAAGACCCGCCGCCCCCCTCCCTCTTCATTTGAAAGCGGAAGACAATACAATATGAACTGCGATAGAGTCACTTTCTTTAGAAATAACTCGTCGACAATTCGCTAAACAAACGATTCCTCTGTTCCCTTTTTTTCCTTGAATGCAGAGAGGACCGATTTGCTTCCTCATTTTTTTTTTTTGACATTATTGTCCTTAAAGCACACGCAATGTTCACCAATGAGAATAACGCAAACGACATGCTTTCACATGAGCCAATAATGAGCTACACGAGTGTTTACCCTATTTCTCTGGTTTTCTTTTTTTTCTCCATTTCCGATATCATTGGTGGGACTGTGTTGGGAGTTGTTGAAATTATACTTTGGTATCAGAAGAAGAAGAAGATGATGATGATGATGACGATTAAAATAGTCTTCTGTTTATGATTTGCTTGCACATGTATTTTATTATTTAGTGTTTCTTTCATGGTTATTTGCTGATTTATGTAATAGTACTTCTTGTTGTTTAATAAACATAAAAATATTTTAATGTTTAGAGGATAGCCATCTTTATCCCGCATGCACTCTAAATATGAATCAGTGAAAATTTCACTGATTTCAAATCAGTGGCCCAGTTTTCTTTAATTCATCAGTAGAATTTTATTGACCATCAGTAAAGACCACTGATTGTCAGTGAAATTTCACTCATGAATTAAAGAATACTGGGCCACTGATTGAAATCAGTCAAAATTTTCACTGATTCAGATTTAGAGTGTACATCAAGTTTTAATCTAATGAATTATATAGTACAGTATACTATTATATATCATAATCGTTATGATTTCGGATGTCCAGATTTATTACCTATAATTTTTTATATTTTTTAATTAATTGTAGAAATTACTTCATCCAAAAAAATTATTAATTAATTAAATTTTTCAAACTGTTGTCATTTAGTTCTTATTTTAGAAAATTAGTCAAACTTTTTTTCTTTCTGAAAAAGTTAGCATTTTGTAAACAAATTACAAATGAAAATCATCATCATTCCTGAATCAGATTCAGAATTTTTGAACACGATTTTGTCATTCTCGAATCCGATTATATAATAATGTTTTTTTTTTATTTTACAAGAAAATGAGAATTTTTAATAGACATTATTGTTAATTATTGTTAAATATTCATTGACAATAGTGCTTTAGCGCGCATTATTTTAGCTTGTATCATTAATAAAGATGAAATGATTCTAATTAATAACCATTAAATGGTGATTTTAATGTTTATTAATCAGTTAATCTCATCACCAAACGAATAGATATAAGAAATTACGACAGTACAATATTCCTATTATCTCTTTTTTATCCTTTAGTTTTCACTCATATACTCTGTCTACGACTTGAACAGTTTTTTCTTCCTTTTTAATTTAAATTCTAATTTTTGTATTTCCGCGAAATTGCCAATGGCAAATTCATGAACAAGATCGTATGTAATGTACACATATGGCTATGATGTATCAGTACAGGCAAAATTAGCTTGCGGCCGTGAAACGCGGCAAATTTAGCATCATCAGAATTTCGAATAGGTGTAGAATTCATGTGTATATATATCGCGTTCACGACACCAGAATGGCGAATAATTTTGACATACGCTGAGATATTCAGATACATACATACATGTATATAATAAGCCTGAGGCTGCGTTCACATCAGAGAGATACCTTCTATATAATACAAACGAAATACCTACTATACCCCAACCTGCCTCAACTCAGTCCAAGCACCCATTGGCATTAAACCAACCAATCCCACCCCTTATTACATATGCCTATATCCTTCTGTTATTTCCACTATGTACCGGGTGTTATACATATATCTCCATTGGGAATATTATTTATTTGAATTTTAAATTCAGCTTCGTACAATTAAAGTAAACAAAAACAATTTTAAATTGGGAACATATCATCTTCTTCATCAATTTCCAGTGTCAATTTCGCGGAAATACAAAAATTAGAATTTAAATTAAAAAGAAGGAAAAAACTTTTTAACTCGGAGACGGAGTCATTATTAACCAGTGAATTCTCCATTTAATTAATCGAAAATATTAACAACATGGAATTTAATCAAGTCAGCATGTATATAATTCTGTTTAGCGATCGTTTACTTATAATTTTATGTTATTTAGAACGTTACAGAATGGCTTTTGTAGTCTTAATACAATAAATAGTGAAAAGTTGCTTTTTGGACATTTGTGAAATATACTTTTTTTCGCTTGAGTATAAAGAAGAAATGCATATTCTTTTCAATTTCTCAGAAATTTTATAAATTTGATACATTTAGGAGAATAAGTATGCCTTCTTTAACTATTTTAGTCTAGAAAATGAAGCATTGTTTAATTTTATTCATTTTCAGTGGTGGATGGCTGCGGAGACTGGCGTTTTTGTAGTATGCCTTTTCTATTGCTTTTTGTCTTTGTTTAATTCCTACGTTACGCACTTTCAGTCTTTCTCGTGATAAAAAACACAACAGGGAATCAAAACATAAATAAAAAAAATTGTTGCGGCCAACTTAGGACCACTGTAGATTTTTACAAGTTTCAAATTATTACGCTAATAAAAAAATTTTTATTAAAATCTTCGTACAAACTTAAATTTTCTTCGAAGCAATTGAATTTATTTAAAAAAATTTTTTTAAATTATTTTTATCTATTATTTATCATAAATTATAATGATTTCAATGGTAGTTAATTATTTAATCAATTAAACTTCAATTATTTAATAAATTACATATTTCTGTATTTAAATAATTGAATTCTTGCAGCACTTTCAAATTGTTAAAAACCCACAAGATTAAAATTATTCTTTTGAAATCAAATGATTAAAATATTGAAGAATCTCATTTAAAAACTATGACAAAAAAGAGATTGAATTTTGGAATAATAAGAGTTGTATTTTGTTAGAAATATAGTTGAATTTAAAAAGGCTTTATATTGAAGTCATTGAAAGAAGTTTGATTTCTGTGCAAAAAGGTATTTAAATATTTATTAGTAAAAAAAATTATTCGACTTCTGAGTCTAATTGAATTTCTTGATAGTTGTTTTTTCTACTGTTTTTTAGTCTTGACAACTGTTTACTATTTTAAATTTAATTATCGAGTAGGGGAGACCGGGGCGTAATGGATCACTTGAATTTATTCAAAAGTGGTAAATCAGAGTCATTTCGGTTTTTGATCAAAATAATGTACTTGGTATACTTTAAGTTTGTACCAAGTTTAATTGTTATTCATTTATTATTGTTAAAAATATGGTAGAAAAAGTGATTTTGACGCTTGAAAGTAAATTTTTGAAATCTTTGTTTTTGTGTTATATACCTTTTTCTAAAAAATTGTAAAAAATTTTTGTTTATCAGGTTTTGAGCTTTAAACATTTTTTCTTTTAATTGCTGATCCATCACGCCCCGGCCCGTGGCGAAATTTCTCACCTTGCATTTCTCCAAAAACATTGTTCTAGAAAAAAAGTGTGAGTGATATTAGGGCGTACTTTTTTTAATTGAAAGCTGAGATGTTAGGCTAAGTTTTCCACATGATGAAATTTTTATTAAAGCAAGAATGACGAAGTTAATCAACAAAAAGTGAAAAGTGATCCATTACGCCCCGGTCTCCCCTACTACGGTTTTTGAAATAACACGTTTTTCACGTAATTTTTTTTTGAAATGCTTATAACTCGGACAAAAATTGATCAAATTGGACGTTCTTATAATGAAAATTTTGATTTTTTTCACGTACTTTCAATAAAAATGTATTTTTTCAGGGTTGCTACAATGTCTGGAAACCTGGAAAACCTGGAAATGTCAGGGAATTTTATTTTGTATGGAAAAGTCAGGGAATAGTCAGGGAAAAATGAGAAAACACCTGGAAAATAATTTTCTGTTAAAATTATGTTAATTTTTTGCGCATTTTACCGAATTTTACCATGAAAAAGTACCCTTCGGTACTTTTTTCCCTACACTATCTAAAACTGAATCAGTAAAATTTGACTGATTTTCAGTGACTCTATTCTCGCGATTTGAATCAAAGAAATTTCGCTGAAGATCAATTATTAAAAATTATTGAAATTTTAGTCATATATTTCACTGATTGACCAATTAAAAAATAACTGAAATTTTAAATATTCGCGACTGAAATTTCCAGTAACTTTTTAATTTGCCAATCAGTGAAAAATGACTGTTAACTGGTCTACCAACCGGAAAAAACCTGAAATATGCCAGGAATTTTATGTCAAACCGAGAATTTTTTCACCAAATTAAAAAAAATTTTTACTATTTTAATTTGTTTTTAAAAAATCGATTTTTATTTCAATTTTTATAGATATTTATACTGTTCTCTAAATTTGAATTAATTAAAAATAATTTATTTGATAATAAAAAATCAGTCACTGATTTAAAAAAAATAGGTATGCAAATAAATTTTAAAAAATTATCGAATTAATAAAATTTTTGTGAAATTCAACTGAAAATAATTAAATTTGTTAAAGAATTTCATTAGAAACTTTTTAACAAATAGAATTTTCAAAGTATTTTAATTTAATAATTGATAAATAATTGAATTTTATAAAGAGTCACATTCTAATGTATTTATGTTATTTAGTTCCAAAATTAATAATTCAAATTTTTATTGGTTAATTTTAAATAAACACACGCTTAAAATTTTTTTAATAAAATTGAATTTTTATAAACAAAAAATTGAAAATTTTTGAATTAATTTAAATTTCTTTACGTTTAATTTTATTTCTTGAAAATAATTAAATTTCTTTTAAAGAATTTCATTCACATATTATTATGTTATTATTCAATAATTATGATTATTAAACTTCTCTTAAATTTTTACATTTTAAATTTCTGAATGATCAAATAAATGATATTTATTTATTTTTTGAGCAAATTAAATTTTTATTACACAGGATAAAATCAGTCTGACTCCGTTTACACTTTCAATTCAGTCTCGAAATTAGGCAGAAAGTAAGACTTTTTATTTATTTATTTACTAATTAATTATTTTTATTTATTTACTTATTAAATAAATAATTAATTATCAGGTACTGCTTAGTATTGTCAAAAATTTTAATAAAATTCTTCGCAAGAATTAAAGTATATTCATAAATAATAGCATTCTTTGGAAGGATTCAATTACTTTCATAAAAAATATAGTCAAATTCTTTGCAGAAAATCAATTATTATCAATATAATTTTAATAAAACTGAAAAATAAAACTTTCAATTATAATTATAAACAGACAAGATTATTTTTTAAGAAGTTAAAAAAATTCTTTGTCTAATTTAATTATTTTCCAAATTTTCAATTAAAATTATTAAATAAACATTATTCTCAAAAATTTAAAGAAATTCGTCAAAAGAATTTAATTATTCATAAAAACTAATAAAAATTTTTAAAGCCATTTGTAGATTTAAATAATAAACGCCCTGAAAACCATAAAATTTTTAAATATTTCATTTTCGCCAATGAAAAAATGTTTAAAACTGAGTTATTTTTCTAGAAGTGATTAATACAACAATAAAATATGCTATGTTTGCATAAATTTTGCTTTTTAATTAATTACTTTTTATATAAATCCCACTTATAATGTGTATGGAAAAATATTGTTTGAGACCTGGAAAACCTGGAAAAGTCAGGGAATTTCATTCGAGAAAAATTGTAGCAACCCTGTTTTTTTTTAATTTTCGAAAAAATTAAAAAATTTTAAAATAAAGTTTCATTTTTAAGAATGTATGTATCGATCAATTATTTTCAAAATTTGTTGTAAGAAACTAGAACTAATTTAAGAATTTGTAATCCTTGTCTGATTGTGGGCAAAGGATGGGTTCTGTTTATTCTGTAATTTTTAATTTTTCTAAACTGGTAGGAGGCCAAGTGCCTAACTTACAATTAGACCAAATCACACAAATTTTTCACATAATAAATGTTCTCCGACTGAGTCTCTCCGAACTTAACCTTCTTACTGTTTAAAATTAAGATTTGGTCAAATTGTAAGTTAGGCATTTGGCTACCTACCGTTTTAGAAAAATTAAAAGTTTCAAGATAAATAGATCCTATCCTTTGCCCATAATCAGACAAGGATTAAAAATTCTTAAATTAGTTCTAGTTTCTTACAACAAATTTTGAAAAAAATTGATCGATACATACATTCTTAAAAATGAAACTTTATTTTAAAATTTTTTAATTTTTTTCGGAAATTAAAAAAAAATACATTTTTATTGAAAGTACGTGAAAAAATCAAAATTTTCATTATAAGAGCATCCAATTTGATCAATTTTTGGCCGAGTTACAAGCATTTAAAAAAAAATTACGTGAAAAAAGTGTTTTTTCAAAAACCTGTAACTCTTAAACCGCTTGATGAAAAAATTTGAAAAAAATCATGATAGCTAATTTCAACGCGCACTAAAAGAAAAAAAATATTTGAGATGCAAAAGTAAAATAACTTCCGATTTGGTGTGGAACGCCTAATATATATAAAAAGTTTTAACTTTAGGTGTGGAACAATGGTGAAAAAACGAAATACAATAATCAAATTTTTGTTCTAAACAAGCTTTAGGTATAAAGTAAGGATGGAAAGATATTAGGAAAGTCGTCACCAATCAGGTGGTTCATTTTTGGTTTGCATTGAGTATATTGTTTGTTGATCCAGAGTGGAATTGATATGACAGTAAATTGATGTGTACATTTTTAGCGGTGCCACCCTGTTTTTTATCCCCCCCGTGTTGCCCCTGTTTCCTTTTCTTTCTTCTTCTCTGTCTCATCCAACATTTTGCAATAAAGCTTGACAATGGGGAGCGGCGTACATCTCTAGGTAGTGGAAAACAATGAACTGTGAGCTGTATGCGATTGTGGGCCGGCAGATAGTATTGTATAATATACTCTGTTGTTCCACCCCCACTGAGCAGAACCGCGTTCGTCCTTCGCGTTCAAGTCCCCCACAATTTCCTTGGAGAGGCGCGCAGCTTCGGTCGAAATCGCACAATATGGATCCTGCTTTGTCGAAATTAGCTGCGATGGTAATGGACGAGATCCTCTAACTCCCTTCCCTATATATTTTATTTCTTTTTCTTCTACCTCTTCATTTCTTTATCGCGAAATATCTCCCACTGAATGATGACAAGAGTCCTAGAAAGAGAAATTATTAAAAGTCGCCTTCTGGGTATCAAATTTTTCTATATATATACATATACATTGAAATTTGCGGGCTTTCATCTTTTCGAAGCATGATGCTTTTAAATGTGAGAAGTGAGATTTACAGTTTTCATAGTTTAAGGAAAGGAGAAGGGGAAGAGTGTTCAGTTATAATATTGGAAATTTGCGATCTGGAGTTTTTAGTATTTCTGGTTTCAGGTTCGTTATAACAGGCTTCGCACTCTTCTACTAAAAGCTACTATTTGCTACTTTTTTGATACTAGGCTACTTTTTGGCTACTTTTTTGAGCCTAATGCTACTAAAAGCTACTTTTCTCAACAAATAGTCAAATTTTGATTTTTAGTTTTCACATTTCCATTTAAAAACAGTGTTAAAAACTAAAATCGTTAATGAAAAACGACCGCCAATAAGTTAATAGGAAATAATTTTACCGACATTTACTCTATCAATAGTGACTGATTATAAATTTTTCAAAAAAAATCTTGTCTGTTCATATGTAATTATAATTAAAAATTTCATAATTTAATTTCATTAAAATTTATTGATACATACTAATTGAATTCCTGCAAAGAATTTTACTTTTTTTAAAAGTAATTGAATCCTTCCAATGAAGGAATTTCTGCGGAGAATTTTATTAATTTTGAAAATAATTGAATTGTTTTTTGTTAATTTTATGCAAGTTTATGAAAATAATTAAATTCTTGTGAAGAATATTTTTCAAAAATAATATTCCAAAGAATTTAGTAAATCGGAAAAATTTTGCTTTTTATGAAAATAATTGAAGTAATTGAATTCTTTAGACAAAATTTAACTAAATTTTTAAACCTAATTGCATTTTTCGACGAATTTGATTAAAATTGTATTGAACATAATTTCATTTCTGCAATGAGTATTATTATTTATGAAAGTAATTGAATTATTGCGAGGATTTTATAAAAAAAAGTTTCAAATAATTTATTTATTTATTTATTTATTTATTCAAAAAGTTAACGGGTATAACCTTTTTGTACAAAGTACTAATATAACTAATAATAATTATATTATATATAATATAATATATTATAGATATAATATTATATATATATCAATTATATAATTGATTTAGAAAAAAATTTAGATAAACTATTTTTAATCATTCAATTCCTATGGAATTTTCATTCTTTTAGAAAATAATTGGATTTTCGTGTAGAATTTTGTCAAAATTGTTTTTAAATAATTGAATATTTTTTGGAAATTTTATTAAAATAGTAGACACATACATATTATATTGAATTAAGAAAATTTTTTGAAAATAATTGAATTCTTGTGGTGAATATAAATGAATTTTTGTTATTAATAGAAATAATTGAACTTTTACAATGAATTTTAAAAAATTTCCTAAAAGTAATTTAATTTTGTCGAACTTTTACTATTTGAAAAAATATTTGAATGTATTGCGAATAAATTTTTAAAAATAAAGTTATAATTATACGGTGACTATAACTTCCCTCGATTATTTAGAAAATTTAAAATAAAATTCTTGAAAAGAAGTAAATTATTTTTAATAGAATGTAAAGAAATTTCAATTACATCAAAAAATTTTTAAAAAATCTTATTTTTAAAAATTTTCAAAAAACTGCGAAAATTCAATTTTATTAAAAAATTTGAATTGTGTATTTTTTTTAAATTAACTAATAAAAATTTTAATTATTAATTTTCGCACTAAGAAACGTGAGTACATTAGAATGTGATTCCTTATAAAATTTAATTATTTATCAATTATTAAATTAAAATACTTTGAAAATTCGATTTTTTAAAAACTTTTTAATGAAATTCTTTAATTCTTTTTTTTGTCATCGAGGCTACTATTTCCTACTTTTTTTTGTCATCGAGGCTACTTTTTCCTACTTTTTTTAAACTCATAATGGAGTCCTGTTATAAAAATCTTGTACATTAGAGTTTGATTTAAAAGTAGCAGAATTTATAAAAGGTACCGAATTCTACATGTCTTCACAATTTTCCTAAAGTTCTTGAATTGGGATATTTATCAGTACAAAAGTTACAGGAAAATAAGGAAATTATCTTCTGATTTTTCGAAATTCCACTGTATTGTAATGAAATTTTAATTTGAAGAGAGAATTAAGAAATTTTTTATATTAGAATGTTCGGAATTATAATTTTTTAACCTTTTGGAAAATGACTAACAATTAGTTGAAAATATAACTGACTTCAATTAGTGGACCTGTCTCTTATTCAGAAAGCAATGCCTTTACTTTAGTTTACTTTTGTTGAAGTCTAATTTACTGGAATGTGTGTATGCTAAAAATGACTTTGTTTCTGTGCGAGAAAGCGCAAGCTTTGAAGCATTCCAACCAACTGCCGACAAAGGAGCAGAATAATAAGCTAATCGTACTTGCAAACATGGGACAAAGAATGCAAAAACACAGCTAAATATTTGTGTGTATAACTAAAAACGAATATTTACATAAAAAATATGTATATCAAAATCGGGAAGGGTATTTTTTCCAAATAAATTTTGCTTATTTTAACATACTTTTTCTAAGAATATCTAAATTGAAAAAAAAATTTTGTTTCAATTTTGGCTCAAGTTTTTATCCTTAGATTATTATTATTATTTGCGCGATAAAAAAGAAATTTTTTGCATTTATTTAATTACATTAAATAAAAATTTTCAATGAAAATATACTTATTTTATGAAGAAAATGATTTTTGGTATTTTCACTTAAAATTTTTTATTTTGTCGACTGCCATATTGGATCATCCATTTTGAATTTTGAAACACTGATTTCAGATTTGTAATCAGCGACCCTGGAAACCCCCGATTTTTCAGTTTCAAGCCATTATAATTAATTATTTATTTTGTTGTCCGCTATATAGAATTGAGAAAAACTAATGTCAGATTTGTAAACTACAGCGTCTCTGAAAACCTCCAAGTACTCAGTTTAAAGCGAATTGATCAATTTTGAAAAAATTTCCGCTACATTGGATTATTGCATGAGTATTAATGTGCAAAATAAATATATTTTTTAAATTTTATTACAAAATGACTGCTGTGTAACATTTTATTGGAAGGCGTCTTCAATATTTACATTTTAAACTTGAAAACAATCTTTTAAAAATTGCCTTTTTTAGCGATTCTAAAGTAGGGTAGACCCATTAATACAATTTTTAAGAATAATTGTATATTTTTAAAGAATTTAATTAAAATTTTATTAAAAATAATTGAAATACTGTGATGAGCTTTATTAGTTATAAAAATAATTGAATTTTTGCAAAAAATTTTATTCAATTTTTTTAGTCATATTTAAATTTCTGAGAAAAATTTTATTTGTTTTAAAAAATACTTAAATAGGGTAAAGAAACCAATAACCGAGTCGACACAAGTTGACAAGACGAGTACTGGTGACTACTTATGTCTATAAATAGTAAAATGTTTTAATCATAAAATAGGGTATTAGTATTAACTAATTCATTATTCGTATATTAAATAATTAAGTTAATTAGAATCGATAAAATAAATTTATTGGGTTAAATATTTTTTATTTGAATTAAATAAATGAAATATTTAAGTTAAATAAATAAATGAACAGCTTCAAGTAATTCATTATTTTCGTTTCAGATAATCATTTAATTGATTGAAATATTTTGTTATTTGGCTTGATAAAATAGTGTATTAGCTTTGAATAACGTATTATTCGGAATAAATAATTAAGTTTATTAGAACCAATAAAATAAATTTATTGTGCTAAATAATTTTTATTTGCATCAAATATACGACGTATTTGAGTGAAATAAATAAAAGAATAATTTCAAGTAACTCATTATTTGTATTAAACAAATTCATTTATTCAATTCAATTAATTATTTAATTCAATCAAATACGATTTATTTGGTTCAAATAAGTGTGATTCAAATAATTCAAGTTATTTGAATCAAATGCATATTTTTTTTATCCAACTAAAAAATATTTGAATCAATTAATTATTTTTCAAATAATTTGAATTTTGAATCAAATAAATTTTTTTTCAGTGTAATTAATACATTTATTCATGAAAGAACGTTTTACATATATTGTAATGTTAAATTATTTTTCTTTAAAAAAAAATAATTTTATGTGCATTAATCACGAAATCAGAGGAATGACACCATTTGCTATTTTCATTCGTAGTGTTATTTTACTTCTAAAAAACAACAATTTAAAGAGTGTAACTCCCATTGTCGATTTATTGACTCCAGAAATAGATTTGACATATTTTATTAATAACACCATATTTCGATTGTCAATTAAAAACGTAAGCATAAATATTATCTGTCATTTTCGTAGGTTCAACATCATCTGTTAACGTAAGAAATTTTCTTTAAGTCATTTTTAATTTTAAAATTATTTTTCTGTAAACATTTGTTATGCAGATCACTGCGCTCTTCTTTATTATATTTCTTTATTAAATTTCAGCTCAATTTATTAAGGATTTGAAAAAGTTACACGATGTTAAAATTGTATTCAAATTAATTGAAATCGTGCGATGAATTTTATTAGTTATAAAAGTAATTGAACTTTTGCAACGAATTTTATTAAAGTTTTTAAAAATATCATTGAATTTCTGAGAACCATTTTATTATTTATAAAAATAATTGAATTCTTGTGAAGAACTTTATTAATTGTTTGAAAGAATTGAATTATGGGTCAGAATTTCATAGAAATCTTTTTAAACAATTGATTATTTTGGGAAAAATTTTACGAAAATTGTGTTTGTAATTATTGAATTCTAGTGAAAATTTAATTATTTATGAAAATAATAAAATGTTTGTAAAGAATTTTATAAACATTTCTTATTATTATTAATTGAATTCTTTTGAAAAAAATTGTTATTAAAAATAGTAGATATTGAAAATAATAATTGAATCGTTTGGATATACTTTATTAAAATTTGTTGAATTGTTTCTAAGAAATTTATTATTTTTGACAGTGAACATTTCAGAACTTTAGGTATATAACAAAAAAAACCGCTACCAAGTTACATATTTTTGTTATAATTTTGGTGCTCATTTCATTCGTTTTCGTAAATCTCGTTGTGTTCATTTCATGAACACTTTGCTTCCTCATAGAGATGTTAATAATAATAAAGTATAAATTTTGAACATTTATTCTCAATAGCTATAATATTTTTTTCTCTTTATTTGATTAAAAATTCAGTTTCGATACATAAGCGATTTTGATTTTTATGGTATATTATGACTTTAATTATTTTCATTTTTAAATTTTAGAAATGATTTGGAAAATGATATTTTTCAACTTTTCAAAGTTACCTCTACATTAAAAATTTTTTTTTAAAATTTTCATCACAATTTCTGTTTTTAAAATATGTATAACTTCTTTATTTCTAATCGAATTAGCTTCGAAAATAGGTCAATCGACAATATGATAATGATAGTTTTAAAGTTATTTCTACATTTTTCAACAAAATTTTCAAAAAAGTCTTATTTTCCAAAATTTTTGATTTTTAAAAGTTTAATATCTCTGGTGAATATGGACGAAAAATGTTCATTGAGGGCTTAAAAGATGCGTCTTAAAAAAACTACAAAATTAGAGAAAAACATTCATAGGTGTCTTAACATTTTTTTAAAGTTATGGACAAAAAACTTTTTTTTGAAAAATTAAAAATCAAAAAAATAAATAGTTAAACTTTATTAATCTATCACAAAGTACTCTCATTTTATGTCCGCAGGTGAGACCTAGAATTTAAAAAAAAATCAGTCCAAAAGCTCATCATAATTTGGAGATATTTATAAAAATATGATATTTACACACACATACGGAATTCCGTGAATTGAACTCCTGAGGTCAAATAACATAAAGATATGTCAACATATCGAAGTCGAAAAATTTTGGTATTACAATACTTTCTCTAAATGAGGAAGCAATTACGTTCATTTAAGGATTGAACATTTGAAGGACTAAAAAACTAAAAAAACGGTAGAAATGAAATATATTTACGGAGGTATATCTTACATTTAATCGTCATCCTACAGTCATAAATGTCATCGTCAACACAGTGCTTTCGAAATTGTAAACGGAAGGGAAAATGGAAAAAAGGGGTCGAGATGCTGTTGCTGCTACTGCATAAGAGCTGGACTATATGAGTGATATATCCACGCTTGGTGCCCCCATTAAGAGATTGCATTATGAGTTCACTTTGTATAGTTGGCGTTTTATACACAGCCTCTGTATCCATAATTCTCTCTCACTCTCGCGCACGAGGTGCACTTCCTGCTTTTTTCTCTCTTTTTCTCGCGCAGATAGAGTTAACAGTATGTATATGCCGGGAACCCACACCCAACATTGTACCTCGCTAGCGAGAGAGGGCTTCATGCACGCGGATAAATATGTTTTTATACAAAAAAGTTACCCTTACCCCCTACTACCACCGCCCAGTGCGCCCCATACAAACACGGTCATCATATGATTACACCACCCCAATCCGCCTACTCTCTTTTTCTCTCCGTTGAGAGACGAAACGCACTACACATTACGAGATGAGATATCTTCTCATGAAAATTGCATGAAAACCTTTAAGAATATCGCGCGCCGACGTCCGCTTTCCTTTTGCAGAAGCGATGCTCTTTATATTTATACTTTATTTTTCCTTCAAAAATTTTATACGTGTGTACATATATACGTACATACTTTTCAGTTTAAGGGGCTGAAAATCGGTAGCTTTTCAGGCGCTGTTTGTCAAATTTGAGTGCACTTGATGGAAGTGCAGTCGATTGACCTGATGACTTGCACTCTAAATTTGAATCAGTGAAAATTTCACTGATTTCAAATCAGTAGCCCAGTTTTCTTTAATTCATCAGTAGAATTTCACTGGGAATCAGTAAAAACCACTGATTGTCAGTGAAATTTCACTGATGAATTAAAGAAAACTGGGCCACTGATTGAAATCAGTCAAAATTTTCACTAATTCAGATTTAGAGTGTGACACGTAACTGAACCATCTTCAACAAAGCTACTCTCTAAATTTCATTTAGCGAAATTTTACTAATTCACAGAGATAAATAATTTCAAAAAATAGTATTATTCAGTTATTACTACACTGAAAAAAAAATTTATTTGATTCAAATAATTCAAATTATTTGAAAAATATTTAATTGATTCAAATACTTTTAAGTTGGATCAAAAAAATATGTATTTGATTCAAATAACTTGAATTATTTGAATCACACTTACCCAGGTGCGAATTTAGGTTGGCCGCCAGAGTTTGAAGGTTGGCCCACGGTTGGCCTAACTTTGGCAAGCGAAGTTTTGGTTGCCAGAGTTTGCCCAACTTTGGCAAGTACTAGTGCCCACAGTTGGCCCGACTTTGCAAGCCAACCATTACATGCAGAGTATAACCAACCGTCGGGCCAACTTTGGCGACAAAAGTCGACACAACTATGGGAAACGTATCTCATATGACTTACAAATTTAGGTTGGCCAAACTCTGGGCCACGGTTGGCCCGACGGTTGGCAAAATTTTGTGAAAAACAGTTTAAATGACTTAAACTTTGTCGGTTGGCCAAACTCTGGGCCACGGTTGGCCCAACGGTTGGCAAAACTCTGTAAAACGCAGTTTAAATAACTCAAACTTTATGGTTGGCCAAACTCTGGGCCACGGTTGGCCCGACGGTTGGCAAAACTTTGTGAAAAACAGTTTAAATGACTTAAACTTTGTCGGTTGGCCTAACTCTGGGCCACGGTTGGCCCAACGGTTGGCAAAACTCTGTAAAACGCAGTTTAAATAACTCAAACTTTATGGTTGGCCAAACTCTGGGCCACGGTTGGCCCGACGGTTGGCAAAACTTTGTGAAAAACAGTTTAAATGACTTAAACTTTCTCGGTTGGCCTAACTCTGGGCCACGGTTGGCCCGACGGTTGTCAAAACTCTGTAAAACGCAGTTTAAATAACTCAAACTTTATGGTTGGCCAAACTCTGGGCCACGGTTGGCCCGACGGTTGGCAAAACTTTGTGAAAAACAGTTTAAATGACTTAAACTTTCTCAGTTGGCCTAACTCTGGGCCACGGTTGGCCCGACGGTTGTCAAAACTCTGTAAAACGCAGTTTAAATAACTCAAACTTTATGGTTGGCCAAACTCTGGGCCACGGTTGGCCCGACGGTTGGCAAAACTTTGTGAAAAACTGTTTAAATGACTTAAACTTTCTCAGTTGGCCTAACTCTGGGCCACGGTTGGCCCGACGGTTGGCAAAACTCTGTAAAACGCAGTTTAAATAACTCAAACTTTATGGTTGGCCAAACTCTGGACCACGGTTGGCCCGACGGTTGGCAAAACTTTGTGAAAAACAGTTTAAATGACTTAAACTTTCTCGGTTGGCCTAACTCTGGGCCTCGGTTGGCCCGACGGTTGGCAAAACTTTGTGAAAAACAGTTTAAATGACTTAAACTTTCTCGGTTGGCCTAACTCTGGGCCACGGTTGGCCCGACTGTTGCAGCTTTAATATACATTTAACGGTATGGACTCCCATGTGAGCGTAGCGTAGTGGTCAGTGTATAAGTCTTCGGCGCGTTAGGTTAGGGGTTCGATCCCAGCAAGCGGTAGATATTTTCGAAAATGTATGTATGAGATTGTGTTTAATAATAATAGGTAAAGGTTATATCTGATGTTCTTGCTAATAATAACGTGTTAATTGTTTAAATAATTTAGTTTTTTAATAATTTTTTACCTTTGGCTGTTAAAGTTGGCCAAACTTACGCATTTAAAGTCGTGCCAACTTTGGCATCAGTTTTTGGACCAACCATTGAAATGTATAGCTAGCACAACATATGCATTTTAAGTTGGGCCAACTTCCTTATGACTTGTCGGGCCAACCATCGTCGCCATTAGACGGCCAATCGTTATCATCTGTATGGTTGGCCCAACCTCTGGCACGAGAAGTTGGACCGACCTTGTAAAAGTTGGCCCAACTATGGGCCAACCGAAAATTCGCACCTGGGTATTTGAACCAAATAAATCGTATTTGATTCAATTAAATAATTATTTGAATTGAATAAATGAATTTATTTAATACTAATAGTAAGTTACTTGAAACTAATCTTTTATTTATTTCATTCAAATACTTCGTATATTTGATGCAAATAAAAATTATTTGACACAATAAATTTATTTTATTGATTCTAATAAATTTAATTATTTAATCCGAATAATTCATTATTCAAAGCAAATACACTATTTTATCAAGACAAATAAAAAAATATTTCAATCAATTAAATAATTATTTGAAACGAAAATAATGAAATACTTGAAACTGTTCATTTATTTATTTCACTTAAATATTTCATTTATTTAATACAAATAAAAAATATTTCGACAAATAAATGTGTTATTTGGATACAGAATATACGACATTGGCATTCATAAAGTAGATCAGCCCGAGTTCTCACCAAGTCTCAGTGGCCGTGTGGCTTAAATAGGTGCGTTTATAGGCTTGCGGTCAGCGTTAAGGGCGGGGGGACGTGAGTTCGATGCCACATGCGAGCGAATATTTTTCATTCTTCGTTTTAAGCGTTATATAAAATAATAAAATTGTGTGTTGTGTTGTGAATAAAAACTGTGTGAACATGTTTATAAATAATGTTAAAAGTCTGTTAAAAAATCAGTTAATATATATTATATAATATATACATATAATATAATAATATATTAATGAATTAAAAAAATACGAAATATTAAAAAAAAATTTTTTATTAAATATAAAATGAAAGAACTTTGGTAATTGATTCAAATAATTATTTATTAGTTTCAAATATTCCATTTATTTGATTTGAATATTTTAAATAATTGATTCAATTAATTATTTATTAGTTTGAAATAGTCATTTATTTGAATTGAATAATTTGTATTTGATTCAAATAAATAGTTATTTGATGCGATAAAATCAAATATTTAGGTCAAATAAATATGTATTTGGTTCAAATACACATTTATTGGATTATAACCAAATAAATGATTTATTTGGATCAAATAATTTTTATTTGATTCAAATAAATTTTTTTTTCAGTGTAATTTAAAGTAGTAAGCAAATTTATTAATTCACTGTCACTTTTACTAATTTTTAGCAGTTTTCATGAACGACTTTTCATCTTTTTAATTAGTACAGTATTACTAATTTTTAGTAGAATTCTTCTAATTGAAAGTCACTTTTTCACCAAATGAATTAGTGAAACTGTTTTATCGACTATTAATAAAACAGTTCTACCAATTGTTAGTAGAATTCTACTAAACAATTAGTAAAAATGTACTATGTGTTAGTAGAATTATTACTGAATCATTTAGTGGACGACTTTTACCATTTTATTAGTAACTTTATACTAATTCAGATTTAGAGAGTATGACAGCATCTATGGTTTTTTGATTTAATAAATTTTGTGTACAAAATATAACAAGAAATAATTGCTTTAAAGTATTCTAGTTCTCGGAAGTAGTGAAAAGTTCTGTTAAGAAACGATTTTTTAGGAAGTTATATTTTTACAAGTTGTTAAATAATAAGTTGAAAAAACTATTATGACCATAAATAACCATCGATTAAATTGCCATATGAATTTAAATTATAATAAAATTTCAATTCATTTAGAATTAAACTGGGATTAATATAGGTGTCAGAACGTATAAATTATTATTGGTAAAATGAAAATAATTACACGGAGAAAAATGGATTATACAATTAGGAATATAGAAAATAAGATCATACTGAATATAATCTGATTATTACCCTTTATAATCTATTTACAACCTTTTAATGTTTTAGAATTATTTTTGGTATTCACAATAGATTATACATTTTATATTCCAAAATCGAATCAAATTATAATTCTAAATTATATTATTATAGCAACATGTTTTTTTCAAATTGTCATATTGTGAGGTTAAAGTTGTTTTGAAAATTTGTTGTGATCGAACTTTTTTACATGTGCTGCTATTTTAATTTTCCAGGTTTGTAAATTTCTGATAATTTCATTTTTATAAATCTAAAAACAATTATAGCATTATGCATTTTTTTATCAATAGCTTATTGTTGATTATAACCATTTTTAGTTTAAATATTACAAGGGAAAATTATTTTTATCCTTTTCTTAAAAGTATTTTTATTTACTTATACAAAGAATAAATTTTGTGTTTAGTAAGAATTTATTGGTTTGTAAATTTATTTATGATTAATTGATCAATTATTATTTAATTGATAACAATTTTAAAAATAATTTTTTTAATAGTTTTAATAGTTTTGTAGATTTATAAAACTGAAATTACCAGAAATTTATAAATAAATGTATATGTTAAAAAAATAAATTTAATGATTAATCAATTAATTTAATTAATAAATTATTAGCAACAACAAATTCAAATTTTTATTGTTTTTAATTTTATTATTAGGCAATTAAATATTAAATTAATTCTTTTAATTAATGGGTTAGTTCTTATTTGTAAGAATTTTATTTTTTTTAAATAACGTAAAGACCAATTATATTGATGCAAGTTTTATAATCAAAATTAATATGATTAATAATTTGAAAGTGGTAATACTTAGATATTCAATTTTATAATTTTGGTTAACTGTCCTATATACAATGTAAAAATATCGTAAGAAGTATAAGTTTAATGCAGTTATTTGAATATTCGAAATTTTCTCAAATCGATTTATAAAATAATGAAACGCATTTTATTGACTAAAAAATACATATAGAAAATTACAAAGGTTTTTTGGTCATAATGGAAAAAAATATAAAATGAAGTATTTAAATTCTATCTTCAGACAATTGATTTTGAGTATATATAATTTATTTTGTGATCTAAATTTAGATCTGTTTACTTGAGATATTTTTGAATAATGTTCTCTATAAACCAATCAGCGGTGAACTGCAAATGATCGCCATGCACTTGGAGAAAATCTATCTTTCCATCATTATCCATCTGCTTTAATCCAAGACGATCCTGAATAAACGAAATGAATTTTTAAAAAATAGTAGAATTTATATATACTCAATATTTACATTAACTTTTTATTGACCTTTTTTTTAGTAAAAATTTCAAAAAAAAATTTATCCATAATCTACGAAACATTATTTATCTTTACATAATCTAGTACTGTTAAAATTTAAAGTTTTTCTTATTAAAAAAATTTATTTAATTTTGTCTTTTGGTTTTGGTTAAATATGATACAAATTTTTAATTATTTTTTAATATAATTAAAAAATTTTTAATATAGTCTTAATATATATCAAATTGAAGCTTAGATTCTACCGTTTATTTTTCACGTATATTTAGTTGAAAGAAAACAAAAGAAATTTTTTAAATAATTAATTAAAAATTACTGGCAATGGGAATAAAAATTCAAATTCATCTCTGAAGCTTCGTTTTTCAGTTAATAACATGATATTTTTAAACTGTTTTTTAGTTAAACGTAATCTATATATAAATATTTGAGATTGTAGCCCAAAAAATTTGTTAAATTATGTTTCAATATTTTTAAATTTAATAAAAACGTTAATTTTTTATTTGACAAGCTATTCATCTCCGAAGCCTTTTTCATATTTAGTAAGCGTTATTGTTTTGTTTTTAATTTTTTAATAATTATTTTCAAATATCTGACCCTTGAATTATAAAATATTTATAATTTTTTAAAATATAATATATTATGTAGAAAGTTAGATAAATAATAAAATTATAATTAAAAATAAAAATTTTTAACAGAAAATATAAATTTTAAACTTAAAATGATAAATTAAAAAATTCATTACAATTGTTATTATATATATTAGTTATTTTTTAAAAGATAAAGTAGTTAAAAACAAATTATTAAATACACAATTCACTAAATTATAAATGAATAATGTTAAAAATTTAATAAATTAAAGAAATTAAATTTAAAAGGAATTTTTTTACAAAAACCCCAATATTGATTACAGTATATTCAACCTTCAAAACACTTAATATTAAAATGATGCTGGAAGGCTTATTTTTGAAAATTAATTTTGCGCAACTCAGATTTTTACCTCTCAACGCATTTAAAACCTACCCAGGACAAAAAAATTCAGAAAATGTAAAAATTAATTTTTTTAGTTTTTGGAAAAAACAGGTGCCTTTCAGAAGAATCACATTTTTAAATAACAATTGATAATCAAAATGACTTTTAGGGTTCCGGATTCTGTCCGAAATTCACGATTTAATGTCATGAAAATTTTTTTAATTCCCAAAGTGAATTTTCATACTAAGATAATTTGATTGAAATTTTTAATTAAATGAAAGTAATATTAAAATTATTATAATTAGATTAAAAAAGAAATTAAAAGTCACGAAATTACCTCTTTGTACAAATCACTTTCTTGAAGACTTTGCGTCTTTTCAGATTGTCCCGGTTGATAAAATCCAAACCATTCTGTTTCATGCGGTTGAACCATTGAATCTTCAGTGAATTTTATTAAAACCAATTTCTTCAATTTCTGCAAATTATCCTTGTAGGTCTGCAAAATATGCAATTACTTATTTCATCCGCTTTCATTATATAGATGCACACATAATTATTCTTTTCTCTCTCTCTCTCTCTCTCTGCAAAACCCACTAACCTGATTTATAGTTCGTTCATTGTTAATGTCAGCTAGGAAAATGCTGTACTTTTTATATTCATCTTCCTGAAGAGGATCGTGCCAATATTCGGCTTGAACAAAATTGTTTTGCACAAATCTGAGTGACAGAAAAATTTCACAGATGTTTAATATAGTGCTTTTGACATTTTTAAGAATTTAGAATTAAAAAGTTTTTTATTTAAAATTTTGTAATATTTCGTATAATTATAATTTACTGATAGTAGGCTGCATGGTTTAAAATTTGTCTGAGACGATTGCAAAGTCCATGATCGAGGGAAGGACATCTGGGCAGGCCGTAAACTCCCTGATGTTGACCACCAATTGAAATCAAATTTTGCATTTGAGGATAGGGACATCTTTGGGCCACAGCTCTCCTAAAAGTTAAAAATTGATTTTTTATTAAATCCATCAACAAAAACTTTTTTCCGTTTTATAGGCACTGTAAAAATTTATTAATTTCGCTATCGATCCATAAATAAAAATTGCTTAAAAATTTACGCACTTGAACAATAGAAATGAATGTATGTAAATTGAAACAAAACATTTTCATCACATTATGATTATATCACATATTGATTTTTTGTATCAAATCATTGCAATTTAATTATTTTCAGTGACTCACAAAAATTGTGACCCTTGTGAAAATCCAATCGCATTATATCCATTTTTCAACGATTCTTCGTTTTTCAGCAAATTGCAAACCTCTTCTATTTGATGATTAGCATTTTTAAAAAAGCCGTTCATTACATCCTGGAAAAATTCCATAAATTATATATAATTTTAGTTCATTATTTTCAATCTGTATTATTTATGTACAGCGAAAAAA
Source organism: Leptopilina drosophilae (assembly GCA_032873175.1). Taxonomy (NCBI): domain Eukaryota; kingdom Metazoa; phylum Arthropoda; class Insecta; order Hymenoptera; family Figitidae; genus Leptopilina; species Leptopilina drosophilae. The sequence goes on from CM065481.1 coordinate 24,470,478, forward strand.
TAGATAATTTCTCCTAACAGTTCAACTCTGCGCGATAAACGTGGAGAAATTTCTGTTTGTTTAATTTATATGTGAAAGTGAATAGAAAACGAATTTATAGTATATATAATGCTAACCTCCACAGTATCTTTTCCAATTCGAATGGAAATCACTTGAACTCCTGGTATTTCGTTTTCTATGATGTTCTTAATTGCACCCAAACTAAACGAAAAACAGCAACTGTCGCCTAGAGCGAAAAAAAATTAATTTTTGTTTTTTAAAATAAGAAGTATCTTTTTTATTTTTAAATTTTGTCGTTTTCAATTTTCAGTTAGTTTATTTCAAATACTTGATGATCATTTGCTATAATTAATAACTATGAATCATGTGTGAGATTCAATGAGAGTCGTGACCTGGGATTTTTCTTCTTTTGTCCATTAAAGAAGCGATAATGCCACTAAATAACTACGTTTTCTGTATTTAGTTTCTTTGCCGTCCCTTCTTTATTAGTCATTTTATTATCTTTTTTACTTATTATGCAGAACACGTTTTATTAAAAAAATAAAAATTTATATTTCAATAAATGAATTGTCTCTGAATTTACTTTTCAAATCTTCTGTTTATTTTATCAAATTAAATTGATAAATATTACTAACTTATTTTTAAATATTTTAATATTTTTCAGAATAAAAATTTCCGGAAGTTTTAAAAGTTTAAATGAACGATTTTTTTCTCTTTAAATATTTTTCAAAATTTAAGTTCTCAAAGTTTTAAAAGTTCAAATAAAAAAAAATTTTTAAAGAAACATTCAGTTAAAAATTAATTTTACTTAATGGGTCAGAATTCGTGAAATTTTCACGAAAAATAAAAAGTATTTTTCTATTTCTAATTCTTCTAATTTTTCTAATTCTATTTTCTATTTCTTTTATAATGGAAAATGAATGTTTTTGCAATTTTTTAAACAAAATTTTATTTCTTCTAAATGAATGAACCGATTTGAATGAATCAATCGGGAATACAAAGGGGATAAAATATACTTTCGTTTAGAATTAGAGAATTTCTAAAGAGTTTATTTTTTAATAATTATCTAATAAATTTGTTAGGAACAAATTATTTTTTTTAATGTTCTGCGCCTTTTAAAAATTTGAAAAAAATTTCAACATAGAAAATTATTTAATAAAGTTATAATGAAAATTATATTGCGTGGAGATGCAATTTTGATGTTTTTCAGAATTAAAACATTATTTTCATCTAATGAACAAAACACTGTCGAATTAACATTTATATAACCTTAAAATTGATCAAAAACTAAGTGTAGCGTTGTTGTACTACATCGCGCTAATATAATTTTCATTATAACTTTTTAAAAAATTGTCGCTCATAAATTTTCTCAACGGATTTTTATTTCTTATAGTTTTAATCCTATGTTAAAATTTTTTTCATATTTTTAAAAGGAACAGAACATTAAAAAAAATAATTTGTTCATAACAAATTTATTAGATAATTATAAAAAACTAAACTCTTTAAAAAGTCTCTAATTCTAAACGAAAGTATATTTTATCTCCTTTATATTTCCATTTTATTTATTTAAATCGGTTCATTCATTCAAGAGAAATAAGCTTTTGTTTAAAAAGTTGCAATTCATTTTGCAATAACTTTTGTGAAAAAATATTTTTATTTATGTTTTTTGGCAAACACATTCCTAAGGCTAAATAGAAATGTTCTTTCAACATTTCGATTTAAGAAAAATACTTTTTGTTTTTTTTATTCGTGAAAATTTCACGAGTTATGAACATAAAAGTTACTATATTTATTGAATTAAAAATAATGTTGATTCACCATTTATTTTGTTAATAATTTATTTTTTTATATTTAAAATAATATTTTTCCGTTATATACAAATTAAAACACTGAAAAAAAATTATCATGCTCCATAAGATATTAAATCAAAATTTTTAATTTTGAAATAGTATATTGTGCAACTATGGTGACGAATATGATGGTTTTTCGTTCTATCAAAATAACCATTTTAATTTTAAATAATAAATTAATTAAAAACGTTTATAAATTTCTAAAACTTTGTTAGCTTTAAACAAATTTTTAAAACAAGTTGTAAAAAAATTTTATTAACAGTTTTTTAAAATTACATTCTGTGTTATATATTTGTGGTCTCTTAGTCATCCAGGATATAAATAATTTATTTAATGTCTCTCTCAAAGAATCGTGAATTGAAAAAAATACAATGAAGAATACAAACTGTTGTTATTAAATATGTTTTACAAAAAGCAAAAATGAATATTTTGGATATTAAAGAAAAATTTCATTTACAATTTAAAAATGTGCGCATCCTGCTTGCGCAGGTATTTTATTAAAAAGTTTTGATTCGAAATTATTCGAAGTTTATTATTTTTGCATATTTAGAAAGAAATAGTTGTTAAGAAAGAAAATTAAAAATTAGTTTTAAAGTAGTTGGGAATAAAATTTGCTGTAGTTGTATAAATATAAAAAAAACAATTGAAATTATGGGGGATAATAAATAATAATTCGTAAATTACCCATTCCATGCCAAAGAACAACAGGTAACGGCGGCGAATCAGCAGCGAAACTTAAATTTTGACTAGCATTTATTAACAAAAATATAAATACAATAGTTCTTTTCACAAAATACATGATAGTAATTTTTACAGTTTAAGGTACTCGCGGTTTCATTCAAGTCGTGTTATAAATGTTAACTGTGTTCTCATTTAAAAATGTTTGTTTTTATATATTTATAAAATGAGTGATGTTACTTTTTCCTTGGTAAAGAGTAAAAGTATATATGTAGTTATAGAGAAGCCGCGCTATATGCCCAAATGTTACTGACGCAATTGCGCCACGGACGGATTTTCCTGTAAGCTTATTTAAAACAGACCTTGATGTTTAATTTTACATGTATATTTATTCACAATTTCCATTTGAATTGAAACTCGAGTCAATATTTTTTCTTGTTTTTTTTTCTTTTTTTTCTTTTTTTTTCTTTAATAAAAATTGCCAAGGTCAGCTGTGAAGACGTTGAATTAGCAGTTGTAATTGACAAGTCAAAGTTTAAATATTGTTTTATAAATATTTTATAATTTTTCTTTTTTTTCTTTTTTCGTCGTAGGTCAATTTAGAAGTAAAATTTTTTCAAAGGAAAATATTACTTCCATTGATTCTTGTTTCCTAATTTGTACATCTTTATATACATACTTATGAAACTTAAGCATATTTTATGATTAAAAATATTCGATTTATAAATTATTGATTAAATAATGAAAAATTGATAATATTAAGATTCAAAGTTAAAGTTTTACGACTAATTGGAAGTAAAATTTTAACTTTTTCTTCTAATGTGAAAAGAATTAAGGTTAATCGTGAAAAGTGTTGGATAACAAAACTTTTCTTAGACTAAAAGTTTTTTTTAATTTTGCTAGTTCATAGTAAAAGTAGAAATCTTTATATGTACCATTTTGGAATATTCATAAAAATTTGAATTTTGCTTTGTGGAATTTTTTCATCACAGATATTTAAATTTCGAAAGTATTTAAATCCCTAAAGTTGTGAATATAAAAATTTTTCTTATAAATAAAATAACATTGGAAAATTTTAAACTAAAATCAATTTTGAAGCGTTTGATTCCTTTAACAAAAAAAAGTTATTTTATATTAAAAATTACCGATCGTCCTTAGTTTCTCTTTTTGTGATTATCGTTTTGATGATAGGGAAACTTTTCGCATTTTCGCAAATATACAAGACTAGAAGCATAAGTTGTAAGGCCCGGTTGACTTTTCAGGGTTGCTACAGTTTTGCAGATTTTTAGAAAATTATCAATAAAGAAAAATTATACATTTGATAATTTAAGTAAACAGAAATTAAAATGAATAGAAACGAAATAAAATAAATAAGTAATTAACCAAAACTGAACTAAAATTGATATTTAAAAATATTTTCGTAAAGAAATTGGTAATATTTTTACGAATTTTAAATCTTCTGTAACCGTAGGAGCCCTGATTTTTTAAAATTTCATTCTCAATCGCAAATTTGAGATGAACTTTATAATCATTTCTCAAATTCGGTGTTTTAAAATATGTTTTCAAAGTTTCAATAACATTTTTTATGTAAAAACAATTATTGATTCGAGAATGATTATCGTTAACGAACATATAAACTTAAATTGTCAGTCTTTTCTTAATTAAAAAAAATACGTATAAATTAAAAGTGAATTCTTTGAAACTTGAAATTTCTTAAAATCTTACGTGATTCACGTTATATTTATAAAATATATATGACAAAAAAACATTGAATATTGGTCTCGCCGTAACGTAACAAACATTTTCCTACTCATATAAAATTTCAATTTTCAAAAATGTTTTTATATCTATAAAGAAAAGTAAACTGTAACGTAGAATCTTTCAACATTCTTTTTACAGTTTTCTTAAAGGTATCAAATTAATACCAATTTGGATCTAATCGATAGCAGAAATTTGAATCAAATTGATACCAAATTGGATCAAAATTCATATAAAAAATTGGAATCAAATTAATACCAAATTGGATCAAATTGATAGCAAAAATTTAAAACGAATTGGGATTTGATCAACAGTTTTCTCGATAGTTGAAGATTGTTTTTAGTCTTAAAATTCTTAGTGTTAAATTATTGTGTAAATATCTTGTCAGAGTCATCTTGGTAGTGTGTGACAGTGCGCGCGACAAACTGCGCCAAAAAAATCGTTGTTTAGATCGTTTAATCTTTTTTCAAGTCGAAGATTATTTAAAAATCGATCCTTTTTCGATTGACTAAAATGTCCTCTACCAACGGTTATTCTTAATGCTGCTTCTTCAGCGGCAGTCATGGCAACGGGTTCTCCATTTTCTTCGCCCTCTTTAATTCGCACTCCCTCTGAATGTGTTGAATTCTCGACGAGATTTATTCTCAGTTCGGTGTCTGAGTCTGATTCTGATTCTAGAATGAAAAAATAATATTGTTAATAAAAAATATTGTTTGTTAAGAGTTTGTGAATATCTTAATTTTATTATTAAGAATTGTGAATTTGAGTTTTTGAAGACGAACCGAAATCAGAAGCAGAGTCTGATGAACAACCGGATGAGGATGTTATTTCCCATTGTAGAGTTCTTTGTCTACGGGGAAAATTTGATTTCGATGTGACGACTTGTGCCACACTGCGAACACATTTTCTGTTTGGACATCTCACAATGAAGGAAGCATCGAAACTTGATGGTCTTCCTCTGTAGCGAAGCTGGGCTGCTCTTCTTCTTCTTTTCTCCTGGTGAAGCGATAATTTTGCTTCCACTCTGTTAAACAAAAGGAAAAATTAGAATAATATTCGTTTATATTCTTAATTCTGAAAATTTTAATACAATGATTTATTTGTCAATAAAAATTATTACACGAAACACAGTTAGTCCCCTTTCTTCTCCCCTTAATTGTCAACATTAAAAAACTTGTCATTTTTTTGTTTATAAATTTAAAAACTTGTTAAATAAATATGTATGACATATATTATTTTTCGTTCTATTATGCTATGTATTTGAAAATGTTAAAAAGAAAAATAATTTTCTTCATGTAATAATATAAAAATATTAATATTAAAAAATATATTATTATTAATTTATTAAAAACTCACTTGTTCGGCAATGAACTAGTTTGCGTGACTTCATTAATTTTAGGTACTTCATTGCTGAGGGGAGGCGAATATTCAACAGCTTTTTTAACTTCAGCGCATCTGAAAATTAATGGAAAATTTCAAAATGAGTATCTTCGAATTGCGTAAGTTATTTCTAGTTTTATAGCTACAATTTCCGATGTTAATTTTTATTTCTTTTTTATTATCCAAATAATATAGTGTTGACAACAAAATGCCATACATTAGAGGATCTCGATAATCACGATAATAGTAATTAATTAAAATTAAATACAATGTTTATGATTAAAGTTGTTGTTTTTTTTTAAATTCATTTGTAATCTAATCATTAGAATTGGAAACTTAATCAACGATTCTATATGTGTGTCTTCCGCCTTGAGGTGTGCCATATTGCACTGATGACAATATAAATTACGCAAACGCTTCTGTGGCGTAATAATTTCCGATTTCTTTTTATACTGACCGATACTTTATCGGGAATAATATTTATAATATTTTTTTGTTTTTATATCGACAACTGCAGGAAGTATGCAATTCTTATGTAATTTAGATTTAAATTTCGCGCCCAGAAATTTTATTCTACGTACTTTACCTATAAGACACAGAGCTTTCAGATTTTAAATTCAAGCGAATTAAAATTAACCTGGGTCAAACCATTTTATTTCGCCTAATGTATTTTTGACCATTACAAAAAATTCCAATACTTTGGGATGGCGAAATGCATAGGGATTTGTAAAAAATAATTACATTTTGTCTAAAAAAAATGTTTTAAATTGAGAGTACATGAAAAAAGGTTACATTGACAGACATTACAAAAAATTTAAAAAAGGAGAAAATTCTTTAATAAATATAGAAAAAGCGATAGATATTTATTTTTAAAGGTTGAATTTGTATTTTCTAGTTGATAAAAGAATAAAATAATATATAATAAACAGTAAAATATGTTGTTTAAGTTTGTGTATGAAATGTCAAAAATCGATCATATTTAATCATTTATTTTGGCAAAGTAACTTAATTTTATGAAATCGGAATTATTTATATAATAAGTATTTTAAATACACTTTAATATTCTTTAAATACTTTTTTGATTATCAGCTGAGAAATATAAAAGCATTTACCGTAAAAACTACATTCTTCATTTTATCGCGATTTTGAATGTTTTGTAACTTCCTTAAAATCGATTTATGCCAAATTTTTGGAGCACGTTGATTGAAGCAATATCTTCTTGCTGCAAAAATTTATCGTTGGGTTCTGCACTAGTCTTCAAAAGAAATTGATTCAAAATAAGTGTTTATTTTGAAGGTTACCGACAAGTATTATAACTAACTTGAAGTTGGTTTGCTACATATTTACATATTTGAATTAAACTTTATTAAAAAATTAATAAAAGTAATTAATTAATTGAAATGAAACAATTTTTTTGAAAGTCAATTTAAATTATCTTTAACTGAGTTTAAATATATTCATTTAAATTAAATTTTATTAACAAAATTAATAAAATCAATTTATTAATTTTATTTAATAATATTTTCTAATCATTTAATTATTTCTTGTAATTAATAAGTTAAATTGTATTACATTAATAAAAGTTTACAATTTTTGGTATTGTAACTTTAGCTAATTAAATACAATTAATTAATTAATTTTATTAAATTAATTCAAATAAATATAGGTATTTTAATTCACATAAAAATAATTTGAAACTAACTTTTAAAATGTAGATTCATTTCAATCTAATTAAAGGTATAGAAAGTTTAATTACTGAAATTTAATTAATTACTTCTATTAATTTTGTTAATAAAATTTAATTGTAATAAATATATTTAAATTCACATATAGATAATTTTAAAACGACTTTTACAAAACTATTTTTGTTTCATTTCATTCAAATTAAATTAATTAATATGATCGATTTTTGACATTTCATACACAAACTTAAATAACATATTTCACTGTTTATTGTATATTATTTGATTCTTTTAATTAACTAGAAAATACAAATTCGACCTTCAAAAATAAATATCTATCCCTTTTTTATATTTATTAAAGAATTTTCTCCTTTTTTAAATTTTTTGTAATGTCTGTCAATGTAACCTTTTTTCATGTACTCTCAATTTAAAACATTTTTTTATACAAAATGTAATTATTTTTTACAAATTATTATGCATTTCGCCATCCCAAAGCAGATAAGAATATTTTCCCAAAGTATTGGAATTTTTTGTAATGGTCAAAAATACATTAGGCGAAATAAAATGGTTTGACCCTTATTTTAACAATTTTTTTTATTGATTTGAGAAAATTATTTTACTTCTGAGTTGTTGATTATTGGGAGGAAAACGATAGAATGAAACGTGATTGATAATAAATTAAAAGTTTGATTAAGAGAGTAAATTCGCAAAATATATACCTATATATAGAGTTCAATATAGACGTCATGCAATGCTAACATTAAAAGTCAATGACATTTAATGAGTCTGGCGTGTTATAGAGGAGAGACAGGCTATGTTTCAAATTTCTAAATTAGAAACGCGTCATTTAAAATTAATGTTACAAACTCACGTGGTTAAAATTTTTGCACGGCTCGCAACAAGTGTAAACAGTAATTGTACATGAATGAATTCATTATTAGTCGTTTACTACGTATATAAAGCGGTAGAATATCTTCAATCAAAACAACTTTGCACTAAACGAACCTTAACTGCATCGAATAATTTAAATTTTCATCGGATCGTTTTATTATACATACAATAAAATGTACATACATAGTGTTAAAAGACTTGTTTCTTTTTCAACTTTTCCTTATATTCTTTGTTGACTTTTAATTTTTAATGTTCTTAAAAATTCGAAAGTTAAAGTGAGCAACGATTTTTTATACTTTCTTCAAATTTTAATTTATATATTTTATAATAAATTTAAATTTCTTCCGTGTGTATTGCCGAAATTTTTATTTATTTTAAATAATACTTTTTTGGGCTACAGTGAAAAAATTATGTGAAATGACTGAGTTACTAAATTATTACTACTCAGTCATTTCACATAATTTTTTTACTGAAGCCCAAAAAAGTATTATTTAAAATAAATAAAAATTTCGGCAATACACACGGAAGAAATTTAAATTTATTATAAAATATATAAATTAAAATTTGAAGAAAGTATAAAAAATCGTTGCTCACTTTAACTTTCGAATTTTTAAGAATATTAAAAATTGAAAGTCAACAAAGAATATTAGGAAAAGTTGAAAAAGAAACAAGTCTTTTCACATAACTAATAATAATAATAATAATCGTTACTAAATAATTAATAATCAAGGTCCGGAGTTCGAATCCTTGCGTCTGAAAATTTTTCATTTTGAAAATAATAAAAGTGAATTGTAAATGAATAATAAAAACTGTCTTAATTAATAATAAAAAAGAATAAAATAAATTGTGTAGTAAAACAAATCGAAAATAAATTCTGCACTTATAGACAGGAATTAATGTTCTGAATTAATAATAAAATATTTTTAAAAATGTCGTTCATTTAAAATTTCAAATCTTTAGGGACATTAAATATTGAGTATTTAAATATTATAAAATAATTTTAAAGTATTTAAATAGAAGAAAGTTTCCTTCAATCTTCGATGAATAAAATTAATTTACATATAGCAATTTAATTTCCAAATGGAAAAAAAATTTTTATTCAATAAATGACACTCAAGTTTGCGATATGTTTATATAAATGGATAAAAATCAATTTTTTATTTAATATTTTTAATGTCACATTCATTTATAAACAAGATGATTTTTTTATTGACAATAAATTTCGCTTGTATTTGAAAAATGGAGAAAAAATTAAGGGCAAGTGATGACCTAAATTGACGCAATACGGTGGTAAATTCATATATATAAAATGGTAGCGCACCCTTTAAAGAAATGTCTTTAGGCAAAAAAAAAAGAATAAATAATGACCCACGTTATAAATATTCATTATACTAATATAAAATTTACATTTACTTTGCCTTGTGAAAAAATTTTGCTCTTTTTATAAAAGAGAAAACTAATGTTCAATTTTGTAGCAAGTGAATTGGAGTGTAAAGGTTGAAAATAGAAATGTCACTTTCAATCAATGACTGTTTCAATCAATGATTGTGTGTATACAGTATTGATTAATGTTATTGTTAATTTAAGATAGAAATAAAAAATTGCAGTTTCAGTCGATAGTGGCAGTTTTAAGTAGTGGTCCTTGGTCGGGGTCGTTAAAGCATTAAAAGTGCTTAAGTTTTTGGTATTGGGTTCGAATCTTTCTGACTTTTGAAAATTTTTAATTTTTATTTATTATTAATTTTACTCTCTAAACTTGGATTAGTAAAAGTGTTTAGTAATTTTTCTAAGGATGAGAATATTTAAAACCAAAATTTAGCTTATAATTGCGATTTAATTTTTTAAGGAAATATTGGATTCTAAAATCATTTTCTTGCATCGAATGCAAGTTTCACAATATTTGGAAATTAAATCGCTATTTTGAGAAATAAAATGTAAAAATTAACAAATTAATTTCAATTTCAGTTAAAATTTTCTGGACATTTGTATAAATTTTTATTTAACGCAACAATAATCGATTACGATGGATCTATTTGGAGTTTGGTTTTATTTTAGGAGAGTTTTATTTGCTTTGCTTAACGCTATGATTCAAAATATACATGTGTAAATTAGAATTGATATTTTTATATATAGAAAGAGGCGATGAAACATTGTTATTATTAAAAAATATTCTGTGTAATTTGCACGTTCTTTAATGCGTGATCATGAAATGATTCTTGTTGGCAAACAATTTAGAGAGAGAATAAAAAATTTAGCTCTAGAAATATAAATAATCGAAAGTTGTGCGTCATTTATTATTTCATAAGCTCAATAAAAAAGAACATCAAATAGTAATGATTCTGAGGAATCGATCCACTTTAAAATGTGTGACTTTTATTTTTTATACTTTATTCCGTAATTTATTTTTTCCTTATAACAATTTTTTCTCTTTTTCTTAATTAAATTATTAAATTGTTAATTTTATTCTTTTTTTTTTACTGTTTTTCTGCTTTTTCTGCTTTTTCTGCTTTTTTCTTAATAAATAATTTATTTTGATTGACAAAAATACAAGTTGTACACATAAAAATTAATCGTTATCGGCAACTGGTACGAGAGACATGATTGTTATTCACTCTTGCAAAATTAAACGCGTGATGTAATTATAAAGGGCTTCCGTTCAAAGAATCCAAGGTTTTTCCAACTACAAATATGACAAACATTCCAGATTCGCAAAGAGTGAAAGTTTTACGTTGAAGGCTATAATCTGACGGCTGTCTAGAATCAAGATAGTCACACTACTTCTATATTGCAGATCAAGATATCCAAATGATTTTAAAACAAGATAGTAATTTGCTTATTGATTTTTTAAATATGGATTTAAAATTCCCTAGAGTTTGTAGAGTATCATGTACTTAATTATTATTAACAGTTTAAGAAGTGCAAATTAAATTAAAAAGTCAATATAAGTATATTCACTATTGTAACTAAATGATCAATAATAATTATTGACTTTTTAATTTTTTCGATTTGTTCAAATATTCGGCTTTCTTTCTAAATAGGAGACTGATTTTGAGACCTAAAATTGACTTATTTTTAAACTTGTTTCATATAAACCACAATCTGCGTTTTCTTGAACAAGAATTCTATAATTTGAATTCTTATAAAATTAGTTGCAATTATTTTTTAACGTTCTATACGGGGAGATAATTTCTATATGCGTCAGTTAAAAAAAAGTTTTTTTTCCAGCGAAGAAATAGATTTTTTAATGAATTCCTGGAATGTGTACAACTCTTTTAAAAGATTATTATAATGAAGGTATCACTTTGTGCGTAGTAAAAATTATGTTAAAAAGTCTACCGTAGAGATTAATAATTATTTCCATTTATGACGATTACGGTCAGGGTAAATGCTGATAATTAAAGTCTTAGTCATGATATGAGGACGAATATAAAAGTAGAGTAATAATTGATACAAATATCTGGAAAAATTCTTAATATACATTCGAAAGGTGGATATGTAACAAATTGTTTATTTATTCTAAAATTGTTTCAATTTATAGAGTTTGATTTTTCAAAAGTTTATGCAGAGAAATGTTTTATTTTTGAACGAAATATAAATAATTTAATGATTTCTGAGTCAAATTTTGGTATTTTAATAAAACAGCAGATCGTTCCTTAAATTAGTTAAATTACATCATTAAGTTAATTAAATTAATATAATTAAATAAATTAAATTATATTAAAAACGTGAAGAAGTAATTTAAATTGAGAAAATAGTTGAGAGATGCAAACAAGTTTCCGTCTTGCCACCAGGTATAATGTTTATTGAGAGACGAGGAGAGAACAAATTTGAGTGCATGTGCACTCAACTAACATCGGTTCACTCTTAAAATGCGGAAGTTACTCACTAATCGTGATTAAGTAGTGTAGAAAAATAATGACTCGTCAATATTTCTAACGATTCCTGTAACGTTAGACAATAATAATTTTTTTCCTCAAAAAGTCAAGAAACTTTTTAAAGTTTAAGGTCATTGGGGAAAACTCAAGAATCTATAATTATGTTCGAGAAGAAAATTATGTTCGGCTGACTGTAAAACAAAAATAATGTTTTCATTCAAATATATTGTTTCCTCATGGGGAATAATTTGGTAAATGTAGTAATTTTAGGTACTTTAGTTATTGCTATACTAATAATTGATGCTATTAATTACTTCGAGTATTTAGTCTACTATTTTAATAAAAAATTTCCCAAAGTATTCGAATATTAAAAAACATTTTTTAGTCATTATTTCTAAATATTTAATTATTTTCATGAACAATAAAACATTGGAAAGGTGGATATGCAACAAATTGTTTATTTATTCTAAAATAGTTTCTATTTAGAAAGTTTGATTTTTCAAAAGTTTAAAAAGTTTATTTTTTCCCTTTCCTTTTCCTTCTCATTTTTTTTTAATTAAATTTCTTGATAGAATTTAATACCTAAAGCGTAGAGTGCAAGAAGGGCGTATAACAATAAACTACGAACGGAGATATTTCAAATTAAAATTTTGAATGTTAATAGCCCAAAAACTGTAAATGCAAATCAAATAAACTTTTTTTTAATTAATTAGTCCAGTATTCAGTTATCAAATCCAAATGTAAAATTAAAGAAAAGTCGCAATTAACTATTAAATAATAATGTTTTTGAAAACCAATTTATACACCCTTTTTGCACCTTACAATGTTTTAGAATGTTAGTAAAATTTGAAGTTTAAAGTTAAGATAACTTTAAGTTTTGAATATTTCTGGATATATTTTGTGATTTTCTTTATTTTTAACATATAATCAAGCTTTAAATCAATTATAATTATCAAAAAATCAACATTTTTTATTTAAATTAAGATTAATAATATTCGTTCTTCCTGCACCCAACGCTTCAATTTTCAAAAATTTCAATGAAATTTTTCGTTAAAATTTAGTTATTTTCAATAAAATTTGAATAAAAGTTTTTGATGAAATTATTTTTAAATAGTTTAACAAAATTTGTTGATAGAATTCACTTATTTTAAAAATTTTGGACAAACTCTTTAGAAGAATACATAATTTTTTCCAGTACAATTTTAATTAAATTTCTCGTACGAACTTAAATTTTCTTCTAAACAATATTTAAATTTGTATTTTTATAAATCTTAATTTTTCTTTTATTATTTTTATAAATAAAATATAAACAGAAATTAAATTATATAATAAAATGTTAAATACAATTTTAAAGAAATTATTCGAAAAATTCAATTATTTTTAAAAATTTCGATAAGGCTCTTCACAAGAAATGGATTTTAAGAAATATTAGTTATTCAATAAATTATTTATTTTTCTACTTAAATAATTGAATTCTCATAAAATTTTTTTCAAAAAAATTATTTTAAAATTAATTTACAGTAATAATAATTGAATATTAGAAGCGTTATGTTGAGAATTTTAAGAAATAATTAAATTTCTAAAATTTTTTTAATTAAAATCTTTGAAAATTGAAATTGTTGTCAAACTCTAATAGTATTTAAATTTTTATCATGATATAAAATGATTACAGTTTTGAATAATTTTATTTAAAATTTTCAACAAAGAAATGATTGAATTTTGGAAGAATTGCAGTTGTAATTTTTTCGAAATAGTTAAATTTAAAAAATTCAAAAGTATTTTAATTTCTGTGAAAAAATTTTATTTTATTTTAAGAAATATTCTATTTATGAATGTTATTTCATTTTAAAATTATGAATAAATTAAGTCGTCAAATTTAATTTTTCGATAGCTACTTTTATGGCACTTTTTACAATTAATTATCGAGTATATGAAGCATGTGCTTTTTTATTTTTTAGTCCTATTATTTTTTTTCAAAAAAGTCCAATATTTTACAATTAAACAAGTTACTAAAAATAATTTTGAATGCACCTGAAATTCTGACCTTTCGCAGAAAAAAATGTGTTTCTTTCCTCTGCAAATTCAAATTGCATACAAAATCCAGTGTATGGATTAAAAAGTAAACGTGTTTTTAAACATTTGTTGATAAAATTTTTAATAAGAATTGAATTCCAAGAAATATTCAATTATTCAATAAATTATTTATTTTTATATTTAAATAATTTAATTCTGGTAGAATTTTCTCATAAACATTGATTTAAAAATAGATTTCAGTTAAAATCTTCGATTATAAAAAAATAATTGAATTTGGGAAATTTTTTAAATTTTTTTTAAAAAGTAATTGAATTTCTACCAAAAAAATTGTTTATCAAAACTTTTTAAAATGTCTGAATTTCTACTAAAATTCTAATATTTTTAAAAATAATTGATTCCCTGCAAAGATTTTTAATATTTTTCGAAAATATTTAAATTCTTGCGAAAAATTTTATTAAAATTTCTGAAAATAATTAAAGATCTGCTAAGAATTTTGTTATTTTTAATTTGTACAAAGAATTTTTTGAAAATTTATAAAAATAATTGAATTCCTGTTAATTTTTTGCAAGATTTTAATTATTTTTTAAAATGTTAATAAAATTCTTCGCAAGAATTCAATTATTTTCATAAATAATAAAATTCAATGCAGAATTTTAATTATTTTTAATACAATTTTAATCGAATTTCTCAAAAAATGTAATTATTCTTAAAAATTTTATGAAAATTCGTTAATATAATTCAAGTGTTTGATAATTTGTTGATAACAATTTTTTATGGAAATTGAATTTTAAAAAACGTTCAATTCTTCAATAAATTATTTAATTGCGTTTTATTTTTATTGAAATAATTGAATTCTAGTGGAATATTCTAATAAAAATTGAATTTTATTTCATAAAAATGAATTTCAGTTAAAATTTTAGGTACAATCATTGAATATTAAAAGCAATATAGCGTGGATTTTAAAAAATAATTGAATTTTGTAATTAATTTTTTTGAAAAAGTTTAATTGAGTTTTTTTTATACTATTTTCAGTTTCTATTTTCTAATATTTATTTAATGAAAGAATTGAACTATTAATTGAAATTTCGTAAAATTAAATATTGTAAAGAATTGAATTTGGAAATTGTCAAAGAACTTTTTCGAAAATTATTAAAAAGAATCGATAAGAAGAAGAATAATTTGAGAAAAAAAATTCTGAAAAATAATAATTGAATTGATAATGATTTTAATTAATATAAATTATTTTTATTAATAATTAAAATTAATTATTATAAAACATAAAAAATTGAATTTCCAGTTTTAAGTAAAATGTTGTCTTATAATTGATTCGGCTTTAATTCTATTTTTGTCAGTTGGTCCGTAATTTTTAATTTTTGGTTCGTAAAGTTCGTATATTTAAATACTTTCACTGCTTCGAGCCCTGCATATATATGTACATTTGTAATGATGAACAAATGGAACATTAAAAGAAAGTTGCGGTAAAAAAGAGAAAAGGAATCTCTCGAGCTTTATGAACTTGGCTGGAAGCCTTTGGGGAGTTGGATCGAAAAGATGCTAAAAATAAACTTTGGTCCGTTACACAATATGCAAGAGAGGAGGCCCCTGGCAAAAAAGAAGGGTTGACTAAAGGCACTTGGCATTCACTCCCACATCAAATATAATAATGAACGAAAGTGTCATCGTTGACCCGAGACATGACCCCGAAAATATCTGATTTCATGTGTCCACGAAGTCAATATCAAGCGAAATTCCCCTCTTTATTATTATATAACTGGTCCACAACACACCGGAAACCATTTTTGCAGTTATTTGGTTTCTAAACTCTCATCTAAAGCTTTTTGACTTAATTCTCCGTAATGAGTTCAGTTGCGTGATTATTTGCTTGGTGGTAAAGAGAAGAAATTTTTTGCACTTGTACGAATTCAGGGAAAAATCGTCTCTCGACACACTTCCTTCCTGATATTCTCATTTGTCAATGATATCATTAAAAAAGAAATGATTTTCTTTCTTTTTTTTTTTTGAAGTTTGTGTACGTAATTTGTCGAATAATTATTATTGCATGTTCGACAATCATTTGCGTGTCTTATAAAGAACTCTTGAACAACCATCATATCTTGGTCTAAAAACCTTTATGAACGTGACCTTTAAAAATTAGTTTAGCACAGTGCTCCTTGTACACATACTCGGATCGACCTCATATTCATGCGCATTTTCCAGTAACTAATTTAACTTTATGGAAAAATATTTGTTGCCCTTATCATAGAAAAATAGGCTAATGGGTGGAAAAAAATTATAAATCGAGAATAAAAATTGTTATCCGGTAATTTTTTTTAGAAACAAGGTTTTTAGGTTGTCATTTCAATTTTATTTATGTTGTTTGTGCAGGAAAAGAGGTTTTAAAATTTAGGGAAGAAAATTAGGAAAAATGTTATTTTATGAATAAAAAAATGATGGTAAGAAAAGTAATAGTAATTTTTTTTAGTTTCACATGTTCTTATAATTCTGAACATTTTGAACGTTTATAATTTTAATAAGATAATTCGGCAATGATTTTTTTTATAGATTATTAACAAATAATAATAATTTTTATAAATTTAGCATACATCCCTAAAGTTTTGAACGTTCAAATGAACGTTTATATTTTTGTTATCACTTTTAATGTGTATCTTATTAAAGAAAATTACTTTTTACATCCTCGACGTTAAAAATATTTTTTATATTGAAAAACTAATTTTGAACTAAGAAAATTTTCATCAAAAATTTTTGATGAATTTACATTATTTTTCGAGTTATTCTGTAAATTTGAATTAGTAGAAGAATTTTCTAATTGGAATTAGTTTTAGAATTTTTGCTTTTGAATTGTAAATTTTACTAATTAAAAACCAAAGATCAGTCAGTAATTGAAAGTAGTAAATAGTTTTACAAAATTTTTTAGTTTACAGAGTATTAAAATTTATTATTAATAATAATTATTATTATTTTTCAAGTAAATTTTACTACTTTAGAACTAAAAATTCTGAAATTAATTCAAATTAGTAAACATTTTTACTAATTGAAATTCAGAGAGCAATATTGCTATTTTTGGAAATCTTTAAACAGAAAACATAATTTTGGTTCACTTGATAGTTCGTAATTTTAGTGAAATAAATCGTCAATAATTTTTGATCCAAATTATTATTGACTGAAATGACAAACTGCAGGTAACTTTATCACTGTGGATTGTTAATTAAAAAATAAGAATATAGTGGTGTGTATTCGCGATGTTGTTTGCGTAATATGTAACTTGTTTGAAAAAGCAAAAATCAACTCTCAAATGCAACTTTTCCTTATTGCATTTTATGCTTTAAAACACATTCATATTTGTAAGGTTGTTTTCATAAACCATAACTTGTTTGATTTTTTTAAAAGCAAATATTTTACTGTATTAAAGTTTTTTTTTGAGGAAAAGTAAAAAATTATTAAAATTAACATTCATCGGAAAAAAATTTAA
This sequence comes from Leptopilina drosophilae, assembly GCA_032873175.1. NCBI lineage: Eukaryota > Metazoa > Arthropoda > Insecta > Hymenoptera > Figitidae > Leptopilina > Leptopilina drosophilae. The sequence continues at coordinate 24,488,116 of CM065481.1, forward strand.
GACCTCATTTCTTATGAAAATGTAAGATAATCATCATTACTATATATTTATCATCATATTATCAGTTTTATTATTTATCATTATTTGTTTATATAAATTCCAAATTGTTAATATAGAACTAATCAGATTTATTTTATTTACCAACAATGCAAGAATCGAAAAAATATTTTTAATGTTGTAGCATTTTTAATATCCGTTAAAGATTATCTATATACAAGTTTTGAAAGTTTAAGTAAACTAAATATTTGTTATTAAAAATATTTACAAACATTTCTGAATGCAATACAGATTAAAAACTTGAATTGAACAATTGGAGAATTCACAATTTATTTTCTTTTTTGCTTGATGTGGTTTTTAATAAAATTAGGCCTAGAAAGTAGTTTTGTTGATTGGAAGAATTCAGCTTCTTAGACTCGATTTGTTTGGTTCAAAATCAAATTTCTCTCAAATAAAAAGAGGATTCTGGATTTGAAGAAAATTTCTTTGATTCAAACCAATTTTTTTCACTCAAAAGAAAAATCAACAGAAACTTTTTTCTGAATCTGTAATTCAATTGGAATTTTATTAACAAAACATTTTTTATGATCAAAAAAATAATTTTTATGAATAATAAATAATAGTTAATAATAGTTGTTTTATTATAATAAGTTTTATTTTTGTCTAGTAATTTTTTTTTTAAATATTGGAGCATAATAAATATTTCTTTTGTTTAAGCGTTAAAATTTTTAGAAAAATTAATGCTCCTAAATTTCTGAACATTTAAATGAACGAAATTTATTCATTTCCTCTTAAAAATAAAATTTTATTACTATAATTTTATTTCACGTGTTAACAAAAAAATTAATTATAAAGTTTATAAATGTTAAATTTAAGTATTCAATTTTTATAGCAATCAATTGTTTTTTACTGCACAACTGTCAACAGTCGTTTATGTATAGTTATTTTCGAGAATGGATTGTGTTAGATTCTGGATTTGTTAATCTAGAACAAAGATTTATTTTGTTGATCAACAAAGCAGATTTGTTGTGATATAAATAAATCTGTTTTATGAAACAAAACATTCTGCAACAACAACCGAAATTAGTTATATTTTAGCAATTCTTGTTTGTGCAATTTTTAATTTGTTTGTTGTTGTTTGAAAATAATTATTGTATAGATACTAATGACATTCAAGACTAGATAATTTAGTAGTGTTAGATTCTGGATCGTTAATTTTAAACTAAAAGATTTATTTTGTTGACCAACAATGTATAGATTTGTTGTGATAGAAATAAATCTGTTTTAAGGAACAAAACATTTTGCAACAACAAACGAAAATAGTTATTTGTTTAGATTCCGTTTTGTTAATATAGAGCTAACAAATTTATTCTTTTTATCAACAATGCAAATTTTTAGTTATAGAAATTGTGAAGAAAAACAAAAAGAAACGAAATTTTTTTCTTCTATATTTTAACAATTCTTTCATTCTCTACCGTTGTCGACAAATGATTAAAGATTCAATATTCAAAAATAAATTACAACATTTGGTAGGCTAAGAATAGAAAAAAAGTATTTCAATATTAAAAAAGAAAAGTAATTCAAAAAGAATGAGTAATATCATTAATATAAATAAAAGTAGTAATATTAAAATTATCACAATATAATGCTCCGATTTACAATAATGACGATTGATTTTTCTTTTATTCAGAGTGTATTATAAAAACTAACCTATATCTCGGATCCAGAAGTCTCTGATAATTCCAAGCGAACTGAAGAGCCAGAGATGTAAATGTTGATGAAATTATTCCCATAATTATTACTTTCAATCTGCAATGAAGTCAATTCCAACATTAAGCTTACAAGTTCCTACATTAAGTAAGGTTAGTTTCTTTCCTCTCACTGGTTTTGTTTGCATGAAATTTGTTTACATTTATTAATCCAGGTGAACTTCATGTTCAGAGGAAATTAACAAATTAACACACATTTGCGATTTACAAAATGTTTGAAGACTATGACAAATATTTATATGGAAACTGAAAACGATAACTATGATGAATTAGAGTTTCTTTTGTATATAATCACACAATTTTCCTTTCACTCCATTTCGATTTAAGGTAAATTTTTTGCCGATTTCACTTGCACTTAAAGAAAATGAAATTCCACTTTTTCTGTACAGGATAATGAGATTATTAATGAGTAGGCTTTTGTTTATTGTGTGTTCTGTGTTGAGAGATGGTTGAATATTGAGAACAGTTTTGCTGAGTACAAGCGCACTGAATGACACCCGCACCTAACCTCACCTTTACACACTGAAAGCAATGTTCTCACTCTTGCCAGTTTATATCACTACTACTATCTATACACTATAGCCCCTTCCAATGATGCTACATGACTAATATACTCAAAAACGAACACTGTACAGTGAACACGTGGACGATGAACTTATGTGGATTATATAGAGTTTTCTTGAGTGCACGTGCACTTAGGCTTACATGGTGTTTACATTTTTTTGTTTTTGTTTATTTCTAAGGCTGAATTTTTCGATATGGATGGTTTTGAATTTAGAAGACGGGAATTTCATTTCTTTTCTTTGGCTTTAGTTTCACTTCTTTTCTTCTTATTAAGTTTTATTTTTATTTCTATATAATTTACTTCTTTATAGTTTTCACTTTTCTATAGTTTCTGTAGTTTATCAATCAGATAATCAGGCTTCGCACTCATAAACTTTAAACCTACTATTTACTACTTTTTTACGATTTGCTGCTATTTAGATACATTCTTTAGATTTGTGAGAAAACCTTATTTTCAGCCATGAAAGGTTCCTTAATTTAAGATGCAACATTTTTAAGACAGTTTTTGTTTAATTTCAAATCTTATTTCTTTGCTGAATTTAAAGAGCAAAATCTTGCTGAATATCAGCCAAAAATGTGCTAAATTTAAGGCAATCATGTTGAAAATCAGCAGTTCTATACTTAATTTAAAAAGTAGAACTGTAAATTCAGTTTCCTAGCATGCATTTAAAAAAAGTATATTTTATGTTTTTATACTTTATTTTATGTTTTTATAGAACTGTAAATTCAGTTTCCTAGCATGCATTTAAAAAAAAGTATATTTTATGTTTTTATACTTTTGTTACTCGAGATGTCGTAGAACATTGTTCCCTGTTGACCAGTATTTTGTTGAACAGTAATTTTTCAATTTTATAGACGAGAAATAACCAAATTCTCAGTTTCCTGGCATTTTCTGACAGAATACACATTTTTCCTTAAGCTGTAAAATTTACAATTTATATTTTTTGACTGGCTGCTTTTAGGTAACTTTGATAAACTTTTAACTTGAACTTAAGCTTCTTTTCGAAACCTAAATGTAAAAAAAATGTGCCAAAATTTTCTTCATTTTCTTCCTTTTTTTAAATCATGTGCAAGCCTCACAAGGGGACTTTTTACAACTAACTTTTCAAAACTGTCTACAGCGTACAATTTTTAATCTATTTGAGTGTTCTTTGCTTTAAATTAAAGGGAAATAATTCCTCAAGATGCAAGCTTTGAAATATTCAATATGTGACGCGATCTGAAGAAAGGGACCTTAGAAGCAAAAAATTTTAGGTTATGTTTCCAATTTTTAAAATGAAAATACAAGAAAAGGATCAACTGTCAATTGTAATTATTAATCATAAACTTTTCATTACAACTGAAATATTCAATAAACACTGATTTTGATTTGCAAAAAGTAAAAAGAAACTTTTAATCAACAAAAAAGTTACACTAACATAACCTTAAAGTGATTTGCTTCTAAGGTCCCTTTCTTCAGATCGCGTCACAATTGTTTAAATAATTTTTTTTCAACCAAAGTTAACAAATTAATTCTGTATTTTTCTTTAAAAATAAACATTTATTTTCGTATTGCTTTATTGCATTTGTTCTAAGTCAGTTTAAATTAGTATAATATAACCTCCAGATTAATATTAAAGCATAAAATAATTGATCTGAACTCTTATGAACAATATTAGTTAATAAATAGTTAACTTTTGTTCCTTTCCATCAAAAAATGTTGTTCTTTCATATTTATACTGCATTTTAGTTTCATTTGATGAATTTATCTCTTTTATTTAACTTATTAAAATTGTTATAAACAATATTAGTTTATTACTCTAAAATACTTTTTCCACAGTTCCTTTTAAATTTATAGAATCACGCTCGCTCAGTTAAAAAATATATAGTTAAAAAAAGTGAAAATTTAAAACAATTATAAAACGTAAATAAATAGTTTCATTTTTGCTACTTTAGATTAAGTATTAATTTAATTGTTTCCCGTGTAGAAATTTTGCTATGGCCCGGATCATTGCGATTTCTACACGGTTTATGACGTCATAGCTAAGAACAAATGCTTAGCACAACTGCGACGTCCTAATAGTTCAAATCCCCTTAAAAATTATTTCAAAAATTAGTATTTTGAAAAATTGTAACTAAAATTAGAAGAAGAAAACTTTTCTAACAAAAATTTATAGAAGTTTTGGAAAATTAAATTAATTAATTAAAATTATTTTTAATTTTGTTTTCAGTAGCAATTATAATTGTTACTAACAATGATTATTATTAACTTTAAAATTATTTTTAACAAAATAGACTTAAATTACTTAAATGAACATAAATTTGTCTGTAAAAAAACAATTTTCTTTAAGAAGGACCAAAGTTATCTATTTATTAATTAACATTATTTTTTAACCATTTAAATAAATTGTATTATGCATTATTATTTATCGGCTGGTCATAACAGACTAATTTAAATTGATTTCGATCATGTACAATGGAAAAATAAAAAATAAACACGATTTTTTCCAAAAATCTTATAAATTGTTAACTTTGAATAACAAAAAAATATATAAACAATTAAAAATTGAAACAACGGTTTTGATGAAACTCTTAGAAAATTTATCTTTTTTTGTTTAAGACAAACAACATCAAAATCGGATAACATTTGTAAGCTCTAGAAGGTAGTCGCGCTTCCACAAATATTGCAATATCTCGAAAACTATTCAAGTCTCTATGGATTTCTTTTTTTTTAAATGAAAGGTGAAATTATAAAGAATATTTTATGAATGAACAAGAAAACTCAAAAATCGGTCCCACTCGTGCAAAAAGGGTTCAAAAAATTTTTTTTTTACTTTTTTGGGTCAAAAAAAGTTTTTTTTGTTTTTTCTTATGTGATATGTAGTCAAAAGAATCATGATTTCAAGTATAATCTATTCAAATTTTATTGAATTTCATCAAAAACTTTCGGAAATATTAAGAATTAAAAAAATAAAAAAATTCAAAATGGCGTAACTTCAGCAATTTTGAAAATTTTCAAAAAATCTTTGGTACACTAATTTCTATTATTCAATACTACAATTTCACCAAATTGCATCCTAATCTAAAAACCCCATGCAAATTGTAATTTTTCTGACGGAGTCTTACCCTGAATTTTTTTCTTCTAATTAATTATATTTAATTATAAGATTAGTATTGAATATACAAAAAAAAGTTACATTTCTTTCGGAGAAATAGCGTTTTGATTGGAATTTAAATATATATTCAAATTCATTCATCAATTTTCCTGACGATGTTGGCTTCTATTTAAATGTAAATTTAAGTATATAAAACTGATAGAGAATATTGCAAAATTAATTGTTCATCAATCGTTTTAGTCATCGACACGTTTTTCAATAGAGAACGTGACCGCAAGTAAAATAAACTATACTTGCGAAGTAAAATAGCAAAAAGTACCAAAAAATTATTTTCCAAATTCTCTGCACTTCAAAAACTTAAGAAATAATTGTAATTAAATAAAAATTAATTTAGAAATTTCGAAAATTTCACGTACACTCTAAAAATATTTTTAAATGATTTTTCTACTTTTTAATATTTTTTAATTTTAAATTTTTACGATGTTTACGAATACGTTTTTTTCAATTACATTCGTAACTTGTATATGGAAAAAAATCCTTTTTTCTTCTAAACGATTATTTTTATTTATAGAACATTTTGATTGCAATATTCAACAGCATTAATCCACACATAATTATACTTGTAATTATCCTGTAATTACAGTGTATTTTTAATCGAAATTTTGCTTCATTGTAATTGTATCGTGTTTGGAATTTAAAAAAGAAAAATTGCATATTCATCTGTTTTGTTTATGTGACGAGTTTTTACTAATGTTTCATAAGAGCCACTATATTATGTATAGTTTATTTTTGATGTTAATATTTTTGTATTCATTATTTTTCGTAAAATATAGGTATAATATGTATAAAGAAGAAATCGATTTAAAAAATTATGTCCTTGATGTGCGTTTCCTTGGTATTGGTCCAGGAAATTTGACCTTCGGAAATAGGCTATAGAAAAAAAATCTTATTCTGGTACAAATGTACTCACATCACGCTTGTAACCGTGGCCTTCAATATTCCGCGCATACAATTAACAATGGTAGATGATGATTCACTTAAATTGTTATAGGGAATTTCTATTTCAAATATAATTCTTTACGGTTATTATTTCTCGCTACAGTTTATTTCAGAACATTTGTGGAGAGAAATTTTAGGCAGCAGGAAATATTTAAAAATTTTTTAAACTCAATTGCTCTTTTGAATTATTCCTTTCTAAATATGTTTCTAAACTATTTTTTTATTATTTTGTTAAATCTTTTTTTAAAGTATTTTTTTGTTTGAATATTTTCTTAATTATTTTGTTAGATTTTCGTTTTAAACTATTTTTTAGTTTGCATTTATTTTGAATTTTTTTTCTAAACAATTTCTATTTTTTTTTGTTTGAATATTTTAAAAATAATTAGATAAATTAGAATAATATTAGATTAGGAAAAAAAGTTTTTTGATGTTTTTGGACTACTTATTTTTGAATTAAAAAAAAAATTTTTTTAGTGTATCTCACTGCAAATTATTTATTTTTACCTATTCTAATTAATTAAATTATTTATTTAATTAATTTTTTTAATTATCTTTTTGAATTTTTTATAACTATTTTCTTCTTTTCCTTTTTTTTACTTAATTTTTTGTTCTACTTTTTTAAAACTCTTTTTTAAATTATTTTGTTGAATTTTTTGAATATTAAAATTTTTTGTAATATAAATTTCTAAATATTGCGACTATTGTTAAAAAATAATTATTTTTCTTGTTAAATAATATAATAGGATTTGTATTAAATTTTTTTTCTTTTTTTTGTTATCATTACAGTATGTGAATCAGTTTTTCAAATAATCATTTTTCGAAGTAAAAAAGCAATTTTCACTTGAGACCAAATTAATTTTTAAGTAGAAAAAGTTATTTTTGTGAGGCATCATTCAATTTTTAAAGTAGCGAATTTATTCCTTTCAGACGAAATTTATTAAAAAGTAGATAAAGTCGTTTTAGCAAGACACTCTTAAGTGGAAAATTTTTTATTAAATCAGCCGTAAAGTTTATTTCTCTAATTCTAGTATTATATTTATAATTTATTTATTCTTAAGAAAATTAAAACGAGAACATTCGAACAATGAATAAAATATTTATTTACTCCAACGTTTCGAAATTTAAATGATTTCGCCTTCAGAAAGTCTAAGAATAAGAGAAAATTAATTAATATTATCTTACCAAACATTAATGGGTCCGACTTTTATTGAATCCCATGGGGAGTTAAAATTTAACTCCCTTAAATCATTTAGATTTCGAAACGTTGGAGTAAATAAATATTTTATTCATTGTTCGAGTGATTTCGTTTTATTTGCCTTACTTTATAAAGAATCTCGGATGTTAAAGATTATTTAACTAAGTATTATTTATTCTAATTTACTCTTTATTCCTTTAAAAAAAATTTTTTGTTCAAAAAGGGTAAAAATTTAATTTTTACGGACACTTTAATCGCTTTAATAAAAAAATGAACTCTTTCGGTTTCATCATCAAAATGAAGTTAGCAGAAAATCAATTATAGTTACTCGCAGAAAGAAAGTCGTAGGACTTACTGATAATAACACTCTTATTAATTTAATACTGAAACGTCAATTAGTTCTCATTTAATTAATTAACTTCCAATTGAAACTTGGTCGTTATTAAATTTTAGCATATGTTTATCCTCGTCAAATTAACCTGTGCTCGAAAATATTCCGCTGATACTCGACGTATTTATTATTACATTCTTTTCGAATATTTTTTTTCCTTCTTTACATAAATTTCAAAATTTAATAAAATACACATTAATGTTTTTATAATTATTTTACTAAATTATAAATTTTAATTACTAAATTCCAGATTTAAAAATAAATTAAAATGTAATATTAATATTTTCTGAAATTAGTTTTTTTTATTTAATAATTGTTCCTGGGGTTAATGATTCATGGTAATTATTGTTATTATTAATGATTATTGAGAATTCTTGTTAATTATTGTAAATAAGAATTTATAATAATTATTATAAAATTCATAATTAAAATTATCAAAATGAAATTTATTGTTATGAATATTATTATTTATTGTTATTATTTAATAGAAATTAGATAATAGTAAAAAAAAGAGTAGCAATAAATAAATATAGCAATTAACTAAAAACAATTACATTATTAATTAATAACTTTGTTTAAATTTATTTATTTTTTAATTCATTTCAACAAAATTTATATTTTAGTTTTGATGTGCGAAAATGACATGTCACTTTCACGACATGTCTGAGTGGTAAAAAGATATGGAAAAGTCAGCGCATGATTCAGCGATTTAATTTTTAATTATATATCTACATATATTCGCAAAAAAAAACTATATCATATTCTTTATACAAAAAAATAATATATCTCAGAAAACTTGAAAATTATTTATTTCAAAACTACTTTATATATTTATAATTATAATTTTAAACTCAGAAAAGTTTGCTAGAAAGATTTACTGTTAAAATTTATTTAAAAAATTTCTTCTCTTATTTTCTTTTAATTTATTTAATTCTTATTTAGGTAAATATATATATGCATATAGACATTAAAAATTCACAACATTGATTAGTATATCTACCTTGAACTTTTTTTAATTTTATAAAAATATTATTCAGATAAACTGTTGTATAATCAATTTTATTAATGGTATAATTTAAAAGAAATTAAACTATATAATTTTATATGTCATAAATATTTATTCGAATAACACATGGAGAAAATGACGTCAAACTCTATAAAATTTGGTTAAAATTCAGAAATGTATACATGAAAATACATGAAAATATATAAAAAAATTTCATATTATTATATGAAAATTCGTTTCATTAAGAGATATTTGCGACGTATTTTTTCGTTTTTTTTAAATAGACTTGAATTCTGAATATTCATACAATTTAAGTAGGTGTGTTAGAGAATTCATGAGTTAAGATATTGAATTTAAACTGTAGCACTATAGTGAATGTTTATAAAGTGTGATTGAATTTTATTAGAAATATCATTCTAAATAGAGTATCGCGTAAGGCTTTTATAACATCTAAATAATATGCAAATTTCATTTTAATTTATCTTATCTGTTTGTTTAATAATCAAGATGTGAATGAATAATTATTTTTATTTGTTAATGTGTTAACTACTGTATGCTAAATTTTTATTTTTTCATTTTTATTTCTTAAGGAAGAAAACATGAAAAAAATACAAAAAGAGTTCTTTATTTCTTATTTCTTTTTTTAATTTATATTCTAATTTTTGAGTTTCTTAAATTCTTTTCTACATCTAATTTTTTATTTTTTTTTATTTATTTTTAATTTTTATAATTCGACTCACGCATGTAATATTGTTATAGTAGACGCGCATAAATTATTAATTGACGATTTGACGAAACATAAATCTGAAAGATATTTGCCACGCCCAATATTATATATCTATATTATTTTCTAACCAAGAGAATCAGACTCTCAGTGCATGTGCACTAGTTGATGATATTGAGACTACAAAAGTGATTCATTCAAATTGTAAACGTTTTAAGAAAAAAAGTATCACACTCGTCAGATATATAATTAAATTTTTTTAAAAATTAATTCCTTTCAACTAGTTTTATTTTTTTTTATTTTTTGAACAAACATTTATTTTTGTAGAGCATTTTTATACAACTCGAGGCAAAATGATATTTCGACTCAATCGCGTTAGATATATTTTTTTATTTCAAAAAAAATCTTTCATGGACAAGAGCCAAAATAATTTTAAAATTATTTGCCCTCGAGGGGGGTTGGCCTGCTTTCATTTCATTGTTATTTTTTATTCTTAAATTTTTTTAGATGCTCTTCAAACTTCTTTATATCCTTGAATGAAATTCTCCTCTTTGTTCCTATTGTACATATATATTGTATATTATGAATTCAATAATAATGATTTTGGGTACAATAGTTATTTCAGTAATTAAAAGTAAAATAAAAAATTATTATTATTATAATTAACTATAATAATCGTCGTATTCATTCTGTCCAGTCTGTCCACACCTGAAGTTAGTCATGATTATGCTTTTGTTTTTTTATATGTTTTGATAGATAATATTATTTTTCTTTATTTTTCACTCTTACTTTTCAAATTTAATAATAGGTATTTATTTTATTTAGAAATATTATTTTTATTTTTCATATAATACAAAATTATTTTTATTAATCTACAAAAATTATTAATGTTATATTTCAATATTTCTCTTCTTTCCAGAAAAATTAGCACTTTGTAACAAACATTTTAGAACTAGATAATTAATCTTTTCATTTTTTCTAAAAAAAAAGTTAAAAAACAGTTGGGAAATTAAAATTTGAAAATATTTTGCACATTTTCTGCTTCTTAATGACAATTTATAAACAAAGTACAAGTTTTAAGTAGAAAAAAAGTTATAAATAAAATTTGATATTTATTTTAGAAAAAAAAATTTACCGAACTTCTGTTTGTTAAAAACTATATTATCGAAATTATATTAAAAAATAAATAAATAAAACAATTTTTGGATACCCCAATTTTTAAATAATATTTTCAGTTATTTTCAAATAATTGAAATATATTACGATTATTCTTATTCTGACTTTTGGGCAGAAATATTTTTATTTTATTATTTGTTTTGCTTGAGAAATCTATTGAACACTTGATTAGGGTTTTCATGCATTTTTTCAGTTTAAAAAATGGAAATTTTCCAGGTTTTTAAAATAACATTATTTTTTACCACATTAATAATATGCGAAATAATTGATTTCGTATGGCGATTTTTAATAACATGTTTAAGAAGAATGACATTTATAAAAAATTTGTAAATAATAGAATTTATATGAAATTGAGGGAAATTTTTGAAAATAATTGATTTTTTGGTAAGAATTTTATTAAAAATTTTTTAAATAATTGAATCTTGCCAAAAATGTTGTTAACAATTTTTAAAATAATTTAAATTTTCACGAGAATATTAAAAAACTTTTGAACATAATTGAGTTTTTGCAATCATTTATAATTTTTCCAAAATTCAATTGTTTTTAATGTTTTAAGTAAAATTCATTCATAAATCCATTATTATTTTTAGTAATGAATGAAATGTATATTAAAAAGTATAACGAATTTTATAAGAATTTGAATTATTAAAGTTTTTCATAAACCTAAATTACCTTTAAAATCTTCAAAGTTCAATTGTTATTAAAAATAGAAAAAGTTTGAAATAAATAAAATCTTTCCAATGATGAGGAATCCAACATTCAGAATTTTCTTATGAATTTACGAAATTGAATATTGTTTCAGTACTTTTGACAAAATTTTTTGGCTTTTTCCCGACTTTCCTGAATATATATTTAAAAAAATAGTGATTTTGAGTAGAATTTTTCTGAATAATTTAATTTTTTAATGGTAATGAAACAAAAAACTTAACGCGCGTTATTTTAGCTAGTAATATTAATAATAAGTACAAAATTAAAAATAATTCTATTTGAAAAATTGATTTTTTTAGTAAAAATAATTTATCTCAAAAATATAGCACCTTTAGTAGTCGTTTAGTTGTTAATATGATAATACTGATTAAGAATAGCAATTTATAATGAACTAATGAACAATTTTTATAAAAAAAATCTAAATTAATTCTAGACAATAATTTTAATATTTACGTTTAAAAATTTTCATATTACATTCCTAAAAGCTTAATTATGTACTTTTATTTTATTAATTATTTAATTATGATTTATTTATTAATTTTTTATTTTCTTGTTTTATTTATCATTTATCTTGATATTTTATTCATTATCTCAATATAATTTCTATTATCTCCATATTTTATTTATTATATCTATCTCTTGTTTATTTGTTTCCTGTTTATAAATGAAAATATCTACTTTATCAACAAATTGTCACTATCGCCATCTGGGAATCAAATTGTTCCCACTTTCTGTTTTACCGACACTTTTATCAGCTGTGGATTTTTGACAGTAAGCAGCAAGAGACGAAATAATCAGAAATAATCATACGTGGTTTGTTGGGTTTGTTGTGATCTTAAGTTTACTCTTTTTCCATTATATCGAATCAAAGTTTTTGCAAAAATGTCCGGAAAAGTAAAAACAAAACAGGAGAAGACTGGTGGTTAGTAAAAATCATATATATTACTTTGAATATTACCTCGATTATTGAACTCTGCTTGATACAGTCAATTTTAAGGTTATGTTAGTTGTGTACTGTAATGTGTATTTTAAAAATTCCTTTTTTAAATAAAATTTATGTATTATTCGTATAGTACAGAAAACTAAATAGAAGTAAATAATCTTCTATTATTGTCAACATTTTCAAGTTCTCTTTTTAATGTAGTTTTTTGCAACTACTAACCTTGAAATTTAGATTGAAAATTAAATGAGTTGTCACTAATCTCCAGTACTAAATTCATTCTGTCATTCATGAATTTTAGATATTTAATTACATTTCACTAATTTCCTGTAGTGTTAAATTTATACAGTCATTCACAAATGTGTTTTTATTTAATGACATGTTCATTTCACGTACATTTTATTACATATTCATTACGTGTTCATGTCACGTATTTTTTATGTAGATTTAATTCTACTTTTTTTCACAAGTTTGAATTGTCATTAAGTCACAAAACTAATGAAAATTGTGATATTGTTTATTAGATGTTATCGCCTACAGCGAAATGGCTGTGAGAAATAATGCAGCGGTTGTAGAATATTGTAGAATATCAATGGCCGCATTGTCTGGTGGTATCGCAGGTCTTTTAGGTTTAACCAGTTTATATGGGTTTGGATTTTACATTTTTGCAGTTATAGGATTGTGGGTGAGTTAATATTTTCATTTCTGCAATTTATTATCGAGTTAAAGGGAGATAAAGGTCTAGTAATTCATTTTATATTTTAGGCAATGCTTCTAATGAAGGCAGGTGGGCAGTGGAAAAAGTATTTTATCAGCAGGCGAGCTTTATTGACAAATGGTTTTTTCGGTGGATTATTTGTATCCTTTCTTAATGTTTTCGTCTCTTCTCATTTATTTTTCTAAAGTTCTGAACGTTCAAATTATTAAAATTAATTAATTTATTTTTTTAATTCAAAGTTTATTTCAATTTTACAGCGTCACGTATTAAGGGGAGGCACTACTCCCAATTTTGACCTCTTTAAATTTTAATTATCGAAGAAGGCTATATATTTTTCTTACATCATGTGTAACACAAAAACATGGGATGGTCAAAAATTTAATTTTCAAATTTTCGTTAAAAAATTAATTTAATCAAAAAATTAATTTTCAAATTTTTGACTATCCCTTTTTGGAGTTCAAAATGATTTAAGAAAGAAAATATAACCTTCTTCGATAATTAAAATTTACAGAGGTAAAAATTCTTCAAATTAAAATTTTATTTTAATTTTATTGACACACTTATTAAATTTAATTCGAATTGTCAAATTTAATTTCAATTTAGATGAATATTGAAAATTTCGTTGATAAAAAATTTTTTACTTATTTTTATAAACTGAATATTTTTTTATGCTCTAATATTTTAGAAAATTACTAGATTGAAATGAAAAATATTGTAATTAAATATTTACTTAGTTAAAAATTGTAGTTTTAATCATGAAAAACAATATTTTATGAAAAATATTATTTTATAATTGATAAGTAAATATTTAGTTAAAAAGTGATATTTTTAATTATGAAAGCAGTAGTTTGTTGAGAAGTATAGTATTATTTTAATATATACATTGGTGTTAAAAAGTTCCAGTACATTTTTACTGAAAATAAATATAAGAGCTATCAAACTAGAATCATTTTAAAGTTTAATAAATTTAGAATCAAATAGACTGAGATATAACCAAGATAATAATGTAAATACTGAAAATATAATTCTTCAAAGTTAGAGATTTTTTGTGAAATTTTCGATTTCGAAGTCTGAAGTTTAAGCGAACGCCAATTAAAGAAATGTTTGTTTAAGATTTGACAGTTATACAAATATCAAGTATAAATTCCATTCTTTAATTCTAGACCAAAATCATTCACATAAATTAAGTATTTTCTTCAAATTCAATAAAAAAAACTTCTGTTACTCTCTAGATTTTTCAAAGAATATCAATTGCAAATTTCACATTTTTGAATTGTTTTTGTAAAATAAGAAAATTGGCACCTAGAACGAAAATAAGGAATAATGACAGAGTTAAAATTTGTAAAACTGTAAAAAGAGGGATAAATTTCATGTTAATATCTTCATTTTTCTACAATCAAGAGATTATATATTTTTCAAATGTTTGGTTACTTGATACAGCAAATTAATAGTAACGACGAATTTGCAATTGATATTCTTTGAAAAATTTAGAAAGCAATAGAAGTTATTTTTATAGAATTTGAAGAAAATACTGAATTATATGTGACTGATTTTGGTCTGGAATGAAAGAATGGATTTTATACTTGATATTGTATAACTGTCAAATCTTAAAAAAATTTCTTTAATTGGCCTTTGCTTGAACTTCAGACTTCGAAATCGGAATTTTCACAAAAAATCTCTAACTTTAAAGAATTACATTTTCAATATTTACATTATTAACTTAGTTATATCTCAGTCTATTTGACTCTAAATTTATTAAACTTTAAAATGATCCTAGTTTGATTGCTCTTACATATATTTTTACAAAAATATTTGAATTCGAAGTAAAGCGAGCATTTAAAAGTAATTCGTACAATTGTACTGAAACTTTTTAACCGCAGTTTTTCCCCCAGAAAATGGGAAAATACTTACAATTAGAACTTGTTGGGAATAATCTAAGGTTCAGGCCATATTTATTTAAAAAATTTTTATTTAACTAAAATACAGTTTTTAAATTTCAAAATAGATTTCTCCTAAAAACTGAAAATATTGAAAATTTCCTTAACATTTTAAATAGACGTATGTTTTATTCTGGACATTCCTCTACGGTATGGTACACGTGTACTGAGACTGCAAGTAATTTATTGAAAATAATTTTTTTTTGTTCTTCATTAAAAATCTTTGTATTTAAGACACAAGAATAATTCTATCAGGGATCTTCGCTCTAATAACAAAGAGTCATATATATGTGTTTCTCAAAAAATAATTAGACAAATTGATGTAAATATGTATTTCACTGCGCAATCCATAGGCGATAAGGTAGAAATAATATATTCCGGTAATGTGGAATTTTCACATTTTATTTCTTTCATAATGTACAATTTTAATAAACTTCATTGATAAATACTTGAATGATGTTATTAACAAAATATTGTAAAAATTAATTATCCTAGAGTTTGCCTTGGAAAATCTATTTGTAAAATTGCTTTTATTTGAAACGGATTTTTAAAAACTTGCTTATATTTTGTTTATTTTTTTTTAGATTTTCTTTGCATTTTTAAATAGACTTTTCAGTGGTAAACTTTCTTTTAAATTGGCGCATTGTCTAGGAGGGGGACTCGCACATACTTAGTCTTTAGTTATATTAGATCGTCTTACATTTTCTTTTTCTTACAGTTTTATTTTTTATTCGAGAATTCGATTAATCTTTAGTAGATTTTTAAAATCACTCGTTCTCTACTTTGTACTTATCATGCTCTTGATAATTATTTCTAAAATTCTTTTTTTTGAGGAGGAAAAATATTGCTGAAGTGGAAATTGAGTTTCTTTCTTTGATAATAAGGATAGGTTTCTGTTTAAATTTTTGTTTCAGATGTAGAGACAGGGACAGACTCTTGACATTCGATTTCAAAGGGTGAAATTCCTGTTTCAATGCCTTCGAATTTTTTTTCCGCGTCCATTTCTTCGATTTCGTCTTTGCTGAGATGATAGACGATTCCAGCTCCAAAACCATCGCCAAGGACGTTAATTGATGTTCTCAGTCGATCCCTAGAAATAAGTGCGGTAATTTTTTTCTATTAGCTTAACTGTAGGAATAATAATTATAATTTAACTGTAGGAAGATTTTGAGTTTAAACCTTAAGGAGAAGAAACTTTGGATTTTGAGGATTTTTTTGGAGGAATTATTTTCGAACTTACAATAGCCAATCTACGGTGAAAAGTAAAGAGACATCGCTTGTTGGTAGTCCGAGGGCAGTTAGTACCAGAAGCATAGTAATCAGTGCAGCGCTGGGAATACTTGCAGCTCCTATGCTTGCTAATGTGGCAGTAAAACTAAAAGAACGAAACTTAAGAAGACGACAAATTTGGAATTGTAAATTATTTGACTTGCCGGATGGTTCATTTTATAATTCGGAGGAGAAAAAAACTTGTTATGCTAACAAACCTGACAGTGATTACGTCGCCGATACCGAGTGAAATTCCATTCATTTGAGCAATGAAAATTGCGGCAACGGCTTCATAGAGTGCAGTCCCGTCCATGTTTACTGTCGCACCGACCGAAACAACAAATCGGCTGACTCTTGGATCAAGTTTATTATTTTCTTCCAAACACTGAAAGGTAATTGGCAGTGTTGCTGCACTGTGGAATTCGTTTTAATCAGGCCCATAGCAGTTTTTCTCTTTACAACCATTTGTAGGAAAAAAATCCAAAGAAAATTGCTTTCGCAGGCTTCGTACTCTTCTACTAAAATTTATTTACTGCTTTCTTCGATTGGCCACTATTTGGATACTTTTTTAAAGTTTTTTTTTAGATTTGTAACATTAAAATCTACTTTTTTCTATGTTTAAAATTTTGCTCTACTTTTAATTCTCTAATATTTGAAATAAAATTCTCTGTAAACATTAATCGCATACAACTAAAACTGTCCGGATTTACCCCAAGATTTAGAAAATTTCCTAAAATTTAAGTTAAATTCGGACAGTTTAGTTTCTGAGAAAGGTTTTTAGAAAAAGTTACCTTAATACGCTATTCGTTGTTTGCATACGATATTTGGAGGTGAAATTTATTTAAAATGATATAAGAGAGTATTCTGCAGGGAGGTCATCTCCATTTTGACAATAATTTGGCGAAAAAGTGTAGGAAAAAAAGAAATAATGTGGATAAGAAATAAGACTTTTTTGAAAATTTTGTTGAGTATTAAAAACACTTCGATTGACATATTTTTGAACCTAATTCGATCGTAAATATCCTAAACCAACGTTCAACTATTCAATAAATTATTAATTTTTACAATTAATTGAGGAGCAATTTTTCAAAAGTTGATAAATCCATTTTTTAAAAAAATTGAGATAAACACATTTTTAAAATATTAAAATCTTTAGAAATCCATTTATCACTGTTCAATTTAAGAAAAAAATTTCTTTATAAAGAATTTTCAGTTTAAAAAATATTTTGGCCTAACCTTGATGATTTTTAATTTCTATCTTTTTATTAGAAAAAAATATTAAAACCTTTAAATTCCCTATTACAATAGAATTTAATTACAAACATAGCATTTTAAATTGAAAAAATATTAAAAAATAAATACTTTATCACATTTTTTCTACATTAAAGATAATTTTAATGGTTATGTGAGAATTGTTATTTGTTTAAATTACTCGAAATGACAAAATTTGGATTTATCAGGTTTTGAAAACTTACTCCTCAATTAGATTTCAAAAGAATTTAAAATCGTAATCTGTGAAAATTTTGATTGTTGTAAAACTGTAATAATGTTTTAATTTTTATTTATTATTATTTTTTTTATTATTTATTATTATTATTTTAAAGAATTTTATTTAAAACCTTAGGCCAAAAGTAATTGAATTTGGTAGTTGTAATTTTTAGAAATAGTGAAATTTCAAAAAGGCTTTACATTAAAATCATTTTAAATATTTTAATTCCTGTGGAAAAATAAATAAGTACTTGGATATTTATTTAAAGAAAATTATTCTATTTTTGAATTTTTTTGAATTTTTTTAAAAATTAATTATCGAGTACGAAGCCTGTTTTTGAAATATTTATATAATACCTGGAAGCTGTTCCCATTGCCGTGATCCAGGCTTGCATCATGCCTCGAAAGAAAACGGCCGGATTCTTTTTCGTCACCAGCCAAAAAATCAGTGGAAGCGTGATAATGGCGTGAATTAAAAGACCCATGATGACAGTGATCATGTATAATCCGAGCATTTGTGCCATCATTGCTAGATTTTGAATGGACATGATTTTTCCTGCTATCAGGCACATTATTCCGAACGGCGAGTACCTGCGAGATTTCGTCAATTGAGGCTAGTAAACGAAAAGCAGAAACTGTTAATCGATGACACACTTACTTTTTGTTTTGTCAAAAGAACAGTGGATATTTTTTTTATTTAAAAACATTTTTTTCTCTCCACCTTTTTTTTATCTATACTTATACATAGAAAATTGATTTTGTTTTTTTTTGTTTTTTGTAGAGAAATTGTTGTTAGAACTGACCACAATATAATGATGCCAACCAGTTTCATAACAAGATCGTTTAAAACAGCAAAGAAGTCGATCATTATTTTCCCCTTGGGTCCAATTTGACCGGCAAGCAGTCCAAAGACAATGCAAAAGACAATCATTCCCATGACGTTGGTGCCGTCCTTGTAGACCAATGTTGGCTCCAGAATGTAGTCGGTACGATTCTTACCCTCGAGTATGAGGATTTTTTTCTTCACGTACGATGTCTGCACCTGTTGGAAGCATGCTTGCACCAGGTTCTCCGGTACCATGTTTCTGTGGAAATTAACTTGTTCTTCGCACAAGCGATGCTTTCAAGTTGATTGAGATGTTTTACCTTATTATATCGAGAATTGCATCAATCGTTGATATCTTTGCCTCCTCGCCGAGTGTGTCGATCACTTGTGGTTTGATTTCCGGATTTCCAGGATGAATTATTAGTACCATCGCAATGCCCACTATTGCTGCTAGAATTGTTGTCGCCATGTAATAGGTCAGGGCACGAAAGCCTATTCTTCCGGAACTTCGTGCATCAAGTTGAGCCATTCCTGTGAAAAATTTGAAAATATTTTTTTCAACTTCTTCTGAAAATGAGGGATTAAACGAGCAAAAAGTTTACTGTTCTCGCTTCGCTTAAGCAGAAAACTTCCTATTCGTTAAATCGTTGATTTTAACCACTAAATTGACCAGTAATTGAGTAAGCTTTCTTCTACGCCTTCCGAGGAAAATTTGGAAAAAATCGAAAATAATTTTTTAAGATACTTAAATTTTTCAAATACATCTTTGATAAAAATCGTTTTAAATAATTTAAATTTTGTAAAATTTAATTCAAAATAATTAATTTTTTTCAAGTTTTAAACAATTTTTGAAAATCAAATTTTGAAGAGTTAATTCAAAGCCTGTGAAAAATTTTACTATTTATGAAAATAATTCAGCTCTTTCAATGAAATTTATTAAACTCTTTAAAATAATTGAATTATGGTAAAAATGCTATTACTTGCATAAATCATTGTATTCTTGCGAATGATTTTCTTAAAATTTAGGGGAATAGGTAATTGAATTTTTTTCAATTCTTTTATAAAAATTTTAAACGATATTTCAAATAGTTCGAAAAATTTAATGAAAATTTTATTAAAAGGGTCAGAATTCGTGAAATTTTTACAGAAAACAAAAAGTATTTTCTTTAAATCAAAATGGAGAAAAAACATTTCTATTTGGTCTTAGGAATGTGTCCACCAAAGAACAGAAAAAAATATTATTTTTTATAAAAGTTATTGCAAAATTAACTTTTTTGCAACTTTTTAAACAAAATGTCATTTCTCCTAAATGAACGAACCGATTTAAGTGAACCAAGCAGGAATATAAAGGGATTAAAAAATACTTTCGTTTAGAATTAGAAAATTTTAAAAAAGTTTATATTTTAATAATTATTCAATACATTTTTTATAAACAATTAATTTTTTTTTAATGTTCTGCGGCTTAAAAAATTAAAAAAAAAATATCTACATACACTTAAAACTATAAGAAATCAAAATCCGTTGAGAAAATTTTGGAGCGACAATTATTTTAAAAGTTATAATGGAAATTATATCGAACGGAGATGCGATTTTGATGATTTTCAGAATTAAAACATTATTTTTAACTATGAAATGAACAAAACACTGTCGAATTAACATTTTTATTCAGTTATATAACCATAAAAATGATCAAAAACTAAGTTCAGTGTTGATTCACTACACCGCGCCAATATAATTTCCATTATAACTTTTAAAATAATTGTCGCTCCAAAATTTTCTCAACGGATTTTGATTTCTTATAGTTTTAAGTGTATGTAGATATTTTAAAAAAATTTTTTAACGGCGTAGAACATTTAAAAAATTAATTGTTTATAAAAAATTTATTAAATAATTATTAAAATATTAACTTTTTAAAAATTTTCTAATTCTAAACGAAAGTATTTTTTATTTCCTTTATATTCCCGCTTGATTCACTTAAATCGGTTCGTTCATTTAGGAGAAATGACATTTTGTTTAAAAAGTTGCAAAAAAATTAATTTTGCAATAACTTTTATAAAAAATAATATTTTTTTCTGTTCTTTGATGGACACATTCCTAAGACCAAATAGAAATGTTTTTTCACCATTTTGATTTTAAAAAAATACTTTTTGTTTTCTGTGAAAATTTCACGAATTCTGACCCAAAAATAATTTAATTGTTGCAACGAATTTTATTATTTAGGGATATAATTCAATTTTTTTAAACAAATGTTATCAAAATTCAAGAAAATAAAGAATTTCTATAAAAGAATTTTATTAAAATATTTTAAATCATACATTCAATTCGAAGAGTTTTAATTAATATTTTTAAATAAATAAATGAAAATTAATGAAAACAAATTTCTAAATTTTAAAAATTTAATGTTTTCAGTATTTACAAATTTTTCTCCAATCGGAGAACAAAATCATGTTTAAAATTTTTAATTAAAATTCCTCAAGAAATCAATTAGTTTTTTAAATAATGCAAAAATTATTTTTAGAAACTCAATTATTTTCGAACAAAGTATACAATATAAATTGATGAAAATTTACTTCTAAGAATTTAAAATTTTTGAGAAATCATGGTCACATTTATAAATAAAATTCTTAAAAAATTCGATTATTTTTATTTATATTTTTCAAAATTCAATTATTTTAAGAAAATTTTACTAAATTCCAATTCATTGCAGGGTGTCTACTAATCGGGAAATCCGGGAAATAACCGGGAAAATCCGGAAATTAACCAGGATTTTCATACAAAACCGGGAATTTTTTTACCAATATTAAAAAAGAATTATTATTTTAATTTCTTTTTAAAAAAATTACTTTTTATTTCAATTTTTATAGATATTTATACTCTTCTCTAACTTTGAATTAGTTAAAAAAAATTAATTTTATAGTAAAAAAATCGGAGCCCAATTCAAACATATTATGTAAATAAATTTTAAAAAATTATAGAGTTAATAGAAATATTATGAAATTAGACTGAAAATATGTTATTGAATTTGTTAAAGAATTTCTTTAGAAGCTTTTTAATAAATAAAATTTTCAAAGTATTTTAATTTAATAATTAATTAATAAATGGATTTTATAGTCACATTTTAATGAATTCATGTTTCTTAGTGCGAAGATTAATAATTAAAATTTTTATTAGTTAATTTAAAAAAAATTCTAAAAAATAAAATTGTTGAAAAATTTTTCAATTCCATTGTTTCAAGATAATTTAATTTTTCTAAACAAATAATTGAAAATTTTTGTAATAATTAAAATTTTTTTACATTTTTTTTAAATAATTTAATTTTTGTAAAGAATTTTAATTTAAATTTTTTGAAAATAATAATCAAAAGAAGTTAGTGACCGTAATTATAATTTTATTTTTAAAATATAAAGTTCTTCTTCCAGTTTTAAATCAATTTTTTGGTTCTAAAAACTATATTATTCTATTATTATTCAATAGTTATAATTATTGAACTTTTCTTAAATTTTTATAATTTCAAATTTCTGAATGTTCAAATAAATTATATTTATCATTTCTTAACCAAATTTAATGTTTATTACTAGAGTTGTGCAAAAAGCTCGATCGAGTATTTCAAGCTTTTCGTTTTTCTTGCAGAGCTGAGCAGAATCAATCCGAACTTGAACCAAATTCCATCCGACACGTGCAGTATTAAACCTAAAATAATTTTGAGTACTTGAATTTTTAGAGCACTCAAATATTTTTGAGTAACTAAAACTCGAGCCCGGCTCGAGCTCGACCATGCTATTCGAGCTTTTTGCACACCTCTATTTATTACTTATTAAGTAAATAATTAATTATCACTGCTTTTTTTAAATTGTAATAAAATTCTTCACAGGAATTAAATTATTTTCATAAATAATATCATTCTTTGGAAGGATTTCAATTACTTTTGTAAATAGTAAAATTCCTTGCAGAAATTCAATTATTATGAATAGAATTGTAATAAACTTGAAAAAGGAAATTTCCAATTATAATTATAAAATGACAAGATTATTATTAAAAAATAGAAAAAATTATTTTCCGAATTTTCAGTTAAAATTATTATTTATTTATGTTCAAAATCAAACTTAAATTTAAATTTTATGGGAAAAGAAAACCGGGAAAAAATTAGGCCATAACCGGGAAAAACCGGGAATTTTGTTGAATGGAAATAGTAGACACCCTGTCATTAGATATTTTTTAATTGTTTTATGATTAAAAACTATTATCTTTCATAAATTATTTTAAAATATTTTTAAAAAATTAATTGTAAGAATTTCTTTAATATAATTTTTTGAAAATATTATTTCTTAATAGCTTAAGAAAAAAACATGAACAATTACAATTATTATTATAAAAAAATTGAATTTTTGTATTTAAATTATAATGCAATTTTCAGAAAATTATTTAAAATAATGTATTCATGTAGAGATGAAGTGTAGTTGTTAATTGTAGAATATAATTGAATTCAGGAAAGGATATAATTGTAATTTTCAGAAATGATCAAAATTTATAAATTTTACTTATTTTCCGTAAACTTTTAGATTTTCCTGTAAAAAGAATTTTTTCACGGAAATTAATTTTGAAGTCAGTGAATTGTCAGGGAAATTGATAATCCGAAACATGTGACCACCCTGCATAAATTAAATATATAATTGTGGTACCTGTAATGAGCGAAGATATAATCAAGGGTAGAATGAACATTTTCAACACCCGCATTAGAATTTCTCCCGGAAAGCTGATTAGCATTATTGAATGGGTAGAGAAGTTTGCTAATCGACCTAGGAATCCGAGAATCAAGCCTAATAAAACGGCAAGAATCGTCAGCACTAGTACCAAGTTCTCTCCCATCCATTTTATCACCTGAATTTAAAATCAATTAAATTTATTAAAAAAAGAAACATTTTCTTCAATTTTTTTTGTTGAAATTTTTAATTTCAAATCAAAAACAAACCACTTGAAGTCTTTGCAGGGATTCGGACGGAAGAGGTTTATTCTCCTCCTCATCTTCAGAAGTCATTTTTTCCAAATCCTTAGATCTGGACAGAAAATAAAAATCAAATTTTCATTAAAAAAAGTCTTTTTTTTTAGAGAGAAAAATGTTTTCTTCATAAAACTTGTCTTATGAAATAAATTTCGATGAAATTTAATTTACGTGTGGCCTTGCTGCGTCTCAAGAGGGACACCTCGAAGAACAGCGACAGCCCCGGAAATTCGTTGACCCAGTGACATTTTGCTTCAGCGAGCTTTTGGAAGAAAGACTTTCAGGAATACTTGGTGAGTTGTCCTTGAAATAAATGGAGCAGGGAATCCCCCGGAAATATCGCTCTGTGTCTCATGTCCAATCTATCACGATTTCCAAATTTGGAATCCAATTTGTTTGGAATTCTCCTTCTTTCGAAGAATTGTAAAATTTCCAACCACTTTGCACTTGTGATAAATTTTTTCAATATTATTTAGGGAAATATTTGACTTGGCGTTGAATATTAATGATCTTGATTATAATTATTGTTGAAAAGGAGGAAAAAGTAAACTAATTTCCCGATTGATAAGACATCTAGAACTGAAAGTGACTGTCGTACGATCTAATCTCCGTAGGCTCGTGTTGGTATCGCCTCGTTGCCTTCTAGAATCAGGCAGATAATGTAGCCCCATCCAGGAAGCCGATTAGTTCACGAGAGGGAGTCGAGGGACGGAGAGGGTCTTACAGGAAGAGGGCACTCATCACGACGGGTCGCACGGCACCGATTTAATTCATCTCAACCCCCTTTTTGCGAATACCATTATTCCGGATCTATTTCAGACATATATATCTAGGATTAATTGAGCGATCTTGAAAATCTGTTGGAAATTCTCAATAACTTCTGTCTTTCCTGCAGTTTGGCTTTTTTTTAATACAAACATTTTCGTAAATTTTAACCCAAAAAATTAGTCTCTTTTATTTATTGTCTCCTAAGGTCGTGTTTATTCTAAAATTAAATTAATATTAAAACTAATTTTCACAATTTCGATTTTTTTCAGCCGCAGTTTTTTAATTGAAATTATTTTTACCTACAATTTTTTTAAGCGAATTTTATTGACCAAAATTATTTTTATCTGAAATTTCTATTTGAGAGAAGTCTATTAATTAAAATTATTTCGTAATCAGAATTTTTATTTTTATTTAAGAGAAATTTATTCCTTTATATAATTTTACGTGTAATTTTTAATTAAGCAAAGTTTATTGAATGACAATTCTAAATATGTAAAATTAATTTTAATTCGTAAACATTGCTAAAATAATTTCATATAGAGTTTTTAAAATTAAAAAGGTACAATTAAAACTAACAGAATTTAATTATCAAACTTTTTTTAATTAAATCAATTTTTAAACTAATAAATGAAAAATTTAACTAAATTCATAATATAGAAAAGTATACACACTTTTTGAAATTAATTTTAAAAATAAATATTTATATTAAATAATATTAAATTGTAAAAATAATATTAATTTTATATGCAGAAATTTTTAAATGATCTGAAATAAGCTCGACGTTCTTTTCGAGAATGGTGCCATTTATCTAGGTCATTTACAAGACTCCCCTTGCATATTGAATGAACGTAATTCAAATGATTATGATCTATGATTGGATCCGCGTAGTTTATCTCCCATGGTGAAAATACCATGAGTTTGAATTTAGAAAAAAATGCCCTTATTCATTAACCCTTTGAGGGGCAGCGGAACATTTTCTTCCTATTTTTTGTTTTACATGTTTTTGTTTTTTAATTATAAATTCTAAGGATATAATTTAATGACTTTATGTGAATTTTTCATAAATAATATATTATTGTTAACATTTTTATACTCTAATTTTTTAAAAATAATTTAAATTAAATTAAAAATAATTTTTTCACTATTAGAAAATAATTGCATTTTCGAACTTAAAAATAGTAACAAAAAATAGATAAGGGCACAAAACAAATTGACCCCCTAGCCATCAGAATTGGATAGCATACCCAACATTTGAGGATCCAATTAATAATAATAAAATTAAATGATTAGAAAATATTATTCCATAAAATTAATTAATTAATTTTATTAATTTTGTTAATTAAATTAAATTTAAATGAATATATTTAAACTCAATAAATAAATAAATATATTTGAACTCACATAAATATAATTTTAAATTTCCTTTAAATAAAAAAAATCGTTTCATTTCGAATTTGACTTTTATCGCAAGTAGCAAACCGACTTCAAGTGAAATTTTTGCAGCAAGAAGATATTGCTTCAATCAACGTGCTCCAAAAAATTCAAAATCGCGATAAAATGAAGAATTGTTAATTTTTAAGGTAAATTCTTTTATATTTCTCAGCTGATAATCAAAAAAGTATTTAAAGAATATTAAAGTGTATTTAAAATGCTTATTATTTAAATAATTCCGACTTCCTAAAATTAAATTACTTTGCCAAAATAAATGATTAAATATGATCGATTTTTGACATTTCATACACAAACTTATTAAATAATATATTTTACTGTTTACTGTATATTATTTGATTCTTTTATCAACTAGAAAATACAAATTCAACCTTTAAAAATAAATATCTATCGCTTTTTCTATATTTGTTAAAGAATTTTCTCTTTTTTAAAATTTTTTGTAATGTCTGTCAATGTAACCTTTTTTCATGTACTCTCAATTTAAAACATTTTTTTTAAACAAAATATAATTGTTTTTTACAAATCATTATGCATTTTCCCAAAGTTTTGGAATTTTTGTAATGGCCAAAAATACATTAGGCGAAATAAAATGGTTTGACCCATAATATTTTTAATTACAATATACATTGCAAATAATGTTACAATAATGTTAAAAAATGTTCCCTCTTTTAGATAAACTCATTTCCTTACCATTTTTTTAATGTATAGCTTTATTTTTAATCATTTTAAATTTAGATTTTCCCTTAAGACGCCGATAACTGGTACATTTGCTTTATTTGTTAAATAATAAAAAGAAAATTATATTTTATTGATTTTATCACTCGTTCGTTTCAATTAATTAGGAATTAGAATATGAACGATCACTCCGAGTCAATTATTAAATAATAACAAATTTCAAAAAGGAAACGTCTTCACACTCGAAGTTATTATTTAATAATTGACTCGGAGTGATCGTTCATATCCTAATTCCTAATTAATAAAAAGAAAAGATTTTGAAATTAAATATGAATTTAAAAGTTTGCGCGTTTCTTGATAGCGGTAGAGTGGGGATGGTTGTCTACTCACTTCACACTGTTGTCGAAGCAACATGTGACAGGTAGTTGGAAAACAGCAAAAAAACATTTAGACATTTAGAGAAATGAGTTCTTTAAACGCAGATCGTGCTTCTGCAAGGGAGAAATTTAACTTTTATAACACTCTAGCTGTGTTGTTAAAAGCTGTAGAGGGTCATAAGACTACAATTGATTTACGAAATGAATCGTACATTACCGGAATAGTAAATCATGCTGACGGGTGTGTGAATATAAAGATGCACTTTCATCAAGTAAATAGACTTAATTATTTCTTTTTTGATGCAGATACATGAATGTTGAGATGAAGGACTGCATTTTCACCGATTCCCGAGGAGATTCATTTAAGTTTGAAATGTTTTTCGTACAAGCACGAAATATTCGTTTTGTTCACATTCCTCCCCATGTAAGTACTTTTCTAATTTTATACATTTTTCCCTTTTTTTCTATTACACGTGATTTTTTGGCCCACTTCATTTTGAAAATTCAAGTATAAAATTCATAAAATTCATGAAATTTACCGGTCAACAACATTAACCCAAAAAAAAGTGTTTACATCTGAAAGTCGACACTCGATTCTCGTTTCATGCTGAATGAAACTATCGATTCTAATGTGCTGGGAGAAATGAAAAAATAAGCAACTGAATTAGTCACATGTACGTGTAAACTATTATAACCTTCCTTATTGTTAGAATTGTCAGAGTAATCATCTTTTAGTTTGTTTTTATCGCTTGAGTTTGAAATATTCAATTCTGTTCTTTTCGTTCTACTTATGTGTTAATTTCGTCAAAAATGGCTTCTTTTAAATTAAGTGATTACGACTGCATTGGTTTTGATTTGGACAATACTTTACTGCAATACAAGGTATCAAATTTAATAAAATTATCATACGGATTGATAATAGATTTTTTGGTTGAACACAAAAAGTACAGTGCAAAGTATTTAAAGAAAACTTTAACTGACAGTGACTTTGATTTTATGCAAAAAGGGTTAGTTTTGGATATAAAACGAGGTAACATTTTAAAACTCGACGCCAATGGATTAATTTGGAAAGCTACTCATGGAACAAAATTATTGACAACTGAAGAATTATTGTCTGTTTATCCAAATCAGAAATTTGAATTTACCGAAATTTTCACTACAGATTTACATTCCATATGGAATGGTGAACTTTCACTGCAAGTTAGAACACTTTTAGACTATTTTGATATATCGGTAAGTGTTGTTTTTGCGAATATTGTTGATTCTCTCGACGAGGAAAATGGAAAGTTGTCAGTTTACGACTTTTGGCCTGATATACTTGATTCGCTGCAATATATTTACAGTATTAAAAAGTTTCAGTCGAGTGAAGGTGTTTTTTTGGAATTTAAATCAAATCCGGAAAAGTATTTTCATAAATGTAGTACGGAAACAATTTCCTGGATTCGTGAATTGAAGAAGAAGAGGAAGACTTTCTTGATTACTGGATCTGATTATGATTTTATGAGTTTTACGGCTAATTACGCAATGGGAGAGGATTGGCGATCTCTTTTTGATGTTGTCATTTGTTTTGCGAGAAAACCCGGATTTTTCGCTTATGAAAGACCATTTTTTGGAGTTGAGGATAAAGAGGAGGAAATTGTGCCTGTAGAAGAATTTGTAGAAGGTGGTGTTTACAGACGAGGGAATTGGAAGGATCTTTTGAAATTTTTCACTCGAATTACAGGGAGAGATGAACCTGTTTGTTTATATTTTGGTGATAATATTCTGCAGGATGTTTACGTTCCGAACAAGAATGCCAATTGTGATACTATGGTTGTAGTCGATGAACAATTAGCTGAGAGAATGTTACATCACGAATTATCGCACACTGACGAAAGTATTATTAATTCGGAATTTTGGGGTTCCTATTTTTCGTTAAGAGAACCCGATGGTTTTAAAGATACATTTTGGAATCACATTATTCGAACATATGCGAAAGTTTGTATTCCTCAAGTAAATATTATTTCCACAATTCCTTTAGAACAGTCGATAAAATGTTTTGTCAAAGACGATGTTAATTCATGTGGATATTATCCTGCGAAACCTCTTTCTTTGCACCTTTGATTTCATCTTTGTGTTTTAAGGTACTTTTTAGTATTGTGATTTGAAAAATTATTTTTCTTATTGACAATTTGAATTATTTCTAGTTTTTTAGAATAAAAGAAGTTGGTTTTTAAATATTATTAATTTACGGTATAAAATTTATTCTGTTCTGCGATTGAGTTATTTATGTTTGAAAGTCTGAATTTTTTTTAAAGATGCCTGTAATACCGGCTATTAAGGATCAGCTGCACAAAGTGTCTGGGCATCTGGTCAGAGAGAAAAGTACAAAACTCACAGGCAAACAATCGAGAGTTTTAAATTCTCAACGTCAAGGATTAGCTGATGTTAAGCAGATTTTAGAGGAGAGGAAAAGTAGAGCAATAGAGGGCACGTCGAAAACGAATTAGAATATAAAAGTATTAAAAAAGTCTGATAGGTTATTTTTGTCGAAAAAATCGAATTAGAATA
This sequence comes from Leptopilina drosophilae, assembly GCA_032873175.1. Lineage (NCBI taxonomy): Eukaryota > Metazoa > Arthropoda > Insecta > Hymenoptera > Figitidae > Leptopilina > Leptopilina drosophilae. The sequence goes on from CM065481.1 coordinate 24,517,736, forward strand.
TATAAGATTTTTTTTCATTTGCTGTTGAAACAAATAGAATAGGTCTTTGCTTATAAAGAAAATTATAAATTTCGTTAGAAATATTTATTGTTTCATAAAATTTTTTAGCTATTTTCAGTATAAAAAATAAATGTCTTTATTCTCACAAATTCATTCGTGTAAGATTTGTTAAAATTTTTTCGATTACATGTAAGTCGTCGAAGTTTGTATTTATACATATATAATAAACAAGAAGAGAAAACAATTTTTTGTCATAAATATCAATCTCGTTAAATACGTCATTGGATCAACGTTCATTGAAAAAAATGTAAATTGCTCTCCTTGAATTCATTGTTAGTCATTTTAGATTGATCTGTGAATTTATAATTTTTTTCAATGAATGATCATTCCTAAACCTTTTTCTTCTATTTGTCGTTTAATTTAAAAATTGATGAATTTTCATTTATATTATATCCTTTCTATGGCAATAGCGATTCCCATTCCTCCTCCTATACATAAGGATGCCACTCCTTTTTTTAATTGCTTTCGTTCTAATAAGTGTAGAAGGGTCACTAAAATTCTTGCACCTGAAAAATGTCCAAATTCTGTTATTTGATACTTTTAATCCTATTTTTTATTCATTTTATTTATTCTCTTATTTGTCACAGTCAAATTGTTTTGTTTTTTGTCGGTAAAATTCACAACGTTTATAATCAACGATTGAAAGGAAAAAAAACCTTTTTTCTGATAAAGACAATAACATTTTTTGTTTACAAATAATTGGAAATTATTAATTATAAAGCTAAGCAGTACAGTTTTTATACAAAAATTAATGTAAATTAATGGAAATCATTAATTAAAAATCTAAGCAGAACATTTTTTATACAAAAATTAATGTAAAATTAAATATAAAAATACTTATTCTAAATTGTTGATTATTATTTATGTAAACGTTAACTTCACTAATGTTTGTTTTTTAATTATAGATTTTTACGTTTTGAAATGTTAATTTGTCTTTTTATCTATTAAAATAAAAATTCCGAAATAATGCCTTGTATTGGAATTAAGTTAAGGAATTAATTAAGGAATTTCGAAATAGTAGGGGAGAGTGGGGCAAACCGGACCCCCTAACGGTTTTTTGACTCTTGTGACTAAACGAATCAACCGATTTTATTTTTTGAGGGCTTGTTTGAAAGATCATTTAATTGCGCAACTTTTTGCCAGAGACACCTATACTTCATCTTTTATTGTTTAGTTTTTGTGTTAACTTTAACAAATTTTGCAAACGGTCCGGTTTGCCCCACCCCCTGGGGTAAACCGGACCGTTTGGTTTTTTATTTATAATATTGCATTTACATAATCTACAATAATAAAAAACATAAAGAATCATGTAAACAATGGTTGTAGTAATGAAAATAATAATTCGGGATTGAATTTTAATTAAATAAATATTTTTTTAAATAAATGAATAAAAATGTTTGTCATTATCAGAGAAACAATATTAAAGGGTCCAATTCTCATTGGAAGACAATTATTTTTCAATGAAAGTAAATATTTTAATGAAAGAAACATTTTATTTCAAAATAATTTTTATGAAACTTTAATTTAATGGAAATATCTTATGGCCGGTTTGCCCCACAGGCTCATTTTGAGAATAAGTGTTTGTCAAAAAGAAACGCTTTGCAAATTCATGAAAGTTTTTGGTGGTAAATATTCCTGAGGTGTGTACCTTCAAAACCCAAGACCTAATATTTGGAAATATTACACGATTTCCTCAGAATATCCTTAAGAAAAAATTCGTAAAAGTGTAGAAAAAAACTAAAAAAAACTTTTGCTCCCAGCGTTGCTCAAACAAAACTAAAAAATGTCAAATTGAAAAAATAAGGTATACTACACATGGATGTTTCAAATTTCACAATAGCACTTTTGACAATTTCACCATTTCGGAAATATTGAGGGGGGTCCGGTTTGCCCCACTCTCTCCTAATTTGGCTTGCATTAAAAATATATAATTTACCCGATGCTCCAATTGGATGACCTAAGGCAATTGCTCCACCATTTACATTCACTTTATTGGGATCCAGTCCTAAAGCTCGAAGACAAGCGAGCGATTGAACTGCAAACGCTTCGTTCAATTCATAAAGATCAACTTCGTCTTTTGTCCAATTGGCTTTTCTTAACTTGAAAAAAAGCAATTTATAATTCAACACAATTACAATTAATTCTTGCAATTTATGATTAAATTTTGAAGCATAATAATTCCTAGTAAAATGTTTACCACTAATTCAACAGCGGGTATTGGTCCAGTACCCATAATATCTGGTTCGACTCCTGCTTGAGCAACAGCGACAATTCGTGCCATTGGATTTATTCCCTTTTTAGTTGCGACTTCTTCAGACATTAAAACAACAGCTGCTGCTCCGTCATTTATTCCAGAAGCATTTCCTGCCGTTACAGTGCCGTTTGACTGGAAAAGAGTTTAATATTAATATTTCAAAAACTTTTTTTAATAATATAATTATAATATTTATAACGAAATGATAAAATTATTTGTAGGTACTTTAAGAAATGCTGGCCTTAGCCGTCCGAGTCCTTGAGCAGTAGTTCCTGCTTTTGGGAATTCGTCTTTTGTCATAACAATAGTTTCTTTTCTAGATTGAATCGTTACTGGTACAATTTCCTTATCGAAATATCCAGCTGCTATCGCGGCCTCAGCCTTTTGTTGTGATTTTGCCGCATACTCGTCTTGATCCTCTCGAGTAATTATGAAGTTTTTAGCTATATTTTCCGCTGAAAGACAGATATTTTCATAATGTTTACGCCTTCTTTAGAAAATTTTCGTAAATCTTCTTTAAATTTACCTATTTTGCCTTTTTTTAAATAATGGTAAACATCTTTTTTACTTCAAAAATAAAAATACAATATATATGAATATTTAAATATTTAAATTTTCATAAAGGAATCCTCTTATTTTCAAAATTCGTACTTAATTACTTTTTCATTTTCGAATATATTATGATATGCGTTACGAAATCTTATCAAATTTCATAATCACTTGAAGTTGAAATACTAGTGTTTATTTAAAAATCTCGAATTTATCATTTCATATAGAAAATGAAATCTAAAAAATTAGGTAAATATTTTAAACTACGATTCCATATTTTTTCTATTTTTCATTTTTACCCGTGATTCCCATGTGTATTTGATTGAACGCATCAGTCAGACCATCAACGAGCATCGTGTCGACTAAATTTCCATCTCCCATTTTTGTTCCATTTCTCAAGTGAATCGCATGTGGTGCTTGACTCATGCTTTCCTGTCCACCGGCGACAATTACGTCATTCTCTCCTGACTTGATGGAAATATAGGCATTGGTGACAGATCTAAATATGAAAAAAGAATTTGAATAATAAAAACCAATATTCAATAGAATCAATAAAATAAATTTAAATAAATAAAATATTATTTAGCATTTTCTCTGTAAAATATTGTTAAGGGTCATCAAAAGAAAAGAGTTGACATACTTGAGGCCAGAGCCACAGAGCATGTTCACCAGATAAGCAGGAACAGAAATGGGAAGTCCTGCATTTATTGCCGATTGTCGTGCTGGATTTTGTCCTTGAGTTGCTGTCAATGCCTAAAAATTATTATTATTAAAAATTTCCATGTTTAATTATTGTTTTAATATTCTTTTATCTATTCTCTATTTTATCTAGTATGCAAATTCATCACCTGACCGAAAATGACCTCGGAAACATCGGTTGGTTCTAAATTTGCTCTTTTAAGACTCTCTTTTATAACAATGCTACCTAAATCAGAGGCTTTAAGTGATGATAACGTTCCGCAGAATGAACCTAGAAAAGAAAAATTAATTATCAATTTGATTATTAATTTAGTTGTGACAATTTTTTTTGTCGAAATACGAGACGGGTTAGAAATTACCGAAGAAATATTTAGTTCTTATTTAAGAATTCAAATTATAATTAATTTGTAAAAAAATTTTCATTGATAATTTTTCTCTTCATTTGATTTAATGTACATCAACTTATTTGAAACCAAATGGAAATTTTACTACAAATAAATGAAAATTATATTTTTCATTATTTACTAATATACATTAGTTACTAAATTAATTTTATTGAAAATTTTTTTGTCGATTAAAGAAATATTTCTTGTCCAAATAAATAACTTGCTTTAACTTAAAATTCGAAAAAATTAAGTAACAAAATACTGAATATTCAGAATTTAAAAAATAGTATTATTAAAATAAAATTAAATATGTAAAAAAAACACAGTTTAAAATCTTAATTTAAACCAACATATGTATCACATCATTTAAATTTTAATTCTAACAATTAAAATTTTTATCGAACAATTAGAAATTTGTACATAAAAGTGTAAATTTTAATTCAACAATTTCAATTTTAAGCAAATTGTTAACTCAACGTGTAAAATTATAAATAAGCGTATTGAATCATTAATTATTTGTTTATTACATCTAAAAAATTGTTTTATTTCGTAAATAAATTTTATTCAGACAAAAGAAAGTTCTCCATAAGGATAGAATATTTTAGAAAAGTTGTAGAATTTAAAAACGGTACTTTGTATTCTTTAAAGGAATTTGAATGGGGTTAGTGGCACACATGAGATGGAATTCGGTTATTTTATTGAAATTAAAAATGATAATTGTATTCTAATTTTTTTTATTTACCTATCGGTGTCCTAACTGCAGAAACAATAACTACTTCACGATCACTCATTGTTGATTATTGTCGTTTTTACTTAAATAATAAATAACAACAACTAAAGACAGACTGCCGCCGTGAATCTTGGTTAGAGAAATATATAGCAGCCGATCTTACGGGCCGACGACATTTTTCAGTACCGTATACTAAAATCAAGTAGCCAGTGTAACTTTAGAAAATTTAAATTTGCAGAGCGGGCAGAGCGTTAAGAAATTTCTATTTTCTTATATTATATGATACGGTCATACGACTTTTGGAAAAACCATTCTTGTCTTTCTCTTTCCTATGACAGAGGCATAAGTTTGTCTCACTCTAAATTTTCTGTTTTTGCAAAAAGTAGGGAAAAAAATTTTTTTTTATATATTTTTGTTTTATTTTTTAATTATTTATTTTTATTACTATTATCATTATTTATTAATTAATTATTAATTAATCGAGTCTAATTATTTGCATCCATTTTTAGAAATTATTGATATTAGGTTAATTTGTTCTTTATTTACAAGAAAATTTGTCAAATAGCGTTGAAAATAAATTGAAGAATAGAAGTTCCCCCCAGTCATAAAGTATAAATAATAATTTCCCCCTATTAATATTTCCACCCTACATCACCTGTTAGTATCAGGTCTTGTTTTTAATATGTACGCACCTGTCAGTGAACATGACGTATAGAATAATCTATTTTTTATCCAACAGGTGGCGCAGCGGTTGAATTTGAAGTTCGTTTGTTTTTACCCAGAATGCATTGTGATCAGTGACTGGTGCTAAGATGGCTGACAACAAGGAGGAGATTTCGGAGCTCGTCGTAAAACGAGGTATTTATCAAACATTCATGACTTGCCCGTCTTGTTGGTCCTTCTTAAAAGATTGCTCATTCCCAAATGATAACTAGGTTAGCTTTAGAATTCCCTGTGCTTCGTAAAACCGTGAAAATTACCACCATCTGTACGTGTAGTACATGTCTCGAGGAAAGAGTGCGAATCTTTTTTTGCCGATTGTCGAGCAAATTTAGCCTCATATGTTTAATTGAGAACATCTCAATTGCTCTCTGCTCTTTATGAATTTTAAGTGTCGGTTGGTAATAATCAACCACCTGTGAAGATGAGCGTCAACTTTTTTTTCTCTTTTTTTTGACAAGTGCCTCGACGTCTACTTGACAGCCTACGTGCACTGGACTTGATCGCACACCCTTCGTGTACGACACGGTCGGCCAGACAGACAGACACATGCGAACGTGTGTCGAGTATATTACTCTATGCTTCTATGCTCGTTACTCATTAAGGTCATAATACCAACGGCCTTGCAATTGTCACTGACGTTAAGTTTATAGAGATTTGTCGTCAAAGGGAAGGAAAAAAATGGCACAATCCAAACCCGGTATTTTTTTCGTCAAATTAGAATACCGTGATTCATGCTGTGTTAATTCGTGGATCCATTTCTGGAAAGTTAAAGGAACCTTCACTGGGAAGGGGGAAACTGACATGTGTTCGTTTTTCAGTGGCAACGTTGTATTACACTGTGATTACCGATTTACATTTTATCGTCCGTGAAACAGACCCACGAATCGATTCCCACATGACCGGTTAAACAGGCTTTTTTGTTTTATTTATTTATTCAATGTGTTTGTCTCGTGTGTTCTACTAGGCAATTGTTAATAGTTTAACCTAATTTCATAATAGAGTGTTTTGAAATTCTAACAATTTCTCCTGACAGCGTGAAACACAAGTTGAATTTTGAGGTTATGTCACTCTCTTTCTCTCTCGTTATCTTTCGTTGATGTTGATTATTCAGATAAACGGTTGTACGTCATGCTTATCCTTGAAATTGTCAACCGATTCATCAACTTTATTCAGTGTTTTGACATTTTGTTAAATGCATTTTGACTTTTTTTTATTTTTTCTTGTGTGTAAGATGTCATTTCTGCAAAGTCAGAATTATAAGCAGTGTGTGTGTTTCGTCATTTCGTGGTATAATCAATACTCAGGAAAGTTCTATAGGAAGTTGTGTTTTAATTTCTCGGAATTCGTTGGAAAATTTCATACATTTTTTAGTAGAAAAAATTTAATTTTAAATAAAACACAAAAAGAAAATTTGTGTGGTGTGGAATTTGAACGGTTCTTTAGAGTTCAAAATTATACCTACGGTGTTGCGTAGATTTTTTTAATATTTACCCTTGAGATTTTTGTATTTGATTAACAAAATCATAAATTTGAAAAAAGTTTACAAATGTGCATTAGTATTTTTTCTGTTATTTGTTGTGTAATTTTACAACTTTTGAATATTTTACTTGTGATTTATCGGAAATCGATGGAATTATAAATATTTGTAAACATTATGCCGTTTGTGAAAAAAAAATTGGATTATTATTTTATATCGAATTTTATACTTACTTTGAGTATTAATCAGGATTTTGATTATTTTACAGAGAACATTTTTTATCAGTTTTTGCAATATAATTTATTTAAAATTTTCCCAGAATTGGAAATTTGATTTCCTGAAAAGTTAGTCTTTTTTTTCAGTCTTAATTGTAATAATTTATTCTGTTTATTTATTAGTTTAATAATTTACTCATTTTTATTTTTAAATTTCTATAGTTTAATAACTTTTTAATTTAAATACTTTATTACTTTAATAATAATTTAATTATCTTAATTTATTTTATTTGTTTAATACCATAATAATACAATTTAATACTGAATTGAAAAACTTATATTGTTTTTTTTAACTCAGACCTAAATATATGTGATTTTATTTTAATTTCGAAGTTCATTAATTTTGAAATTTTTATTGAAAAAGTTATTTTTGAAGCATTCATTAGAAAATTTGCATTTGAATAAAATATAAAACAATAATTGTTATAGCAGATAATTACTTTGAATTAATTTCATTAAGTATGAATATTAAAATGATCAAAAGAAGTTAATTATTATGTTTAAAAAGTTTTTGTTTTTTACTTTTTTACTGTCAGTAATTTATGAAAATATTTGTAGTAAAAAATACTTTTTTTTGAGGTATCGAAAGTTTTGGACTTATATTTAATATTCATTAAATATTGTAAAAAAAATTAAAAACTCATTATGAAAATATGAAAACTGTTCGAAAAATGTTTCAAGAACTTAAAACTTGTGGTTATATTTCTATTATTGTAGTTAGGATATTTATTGTAACGATTATTTACGACGTCAGCTGTTAGTCTCCAGGACGTTTCTTGATTTCAAAGCTCCCACACCCCTTCGTCTCGAGTGCACACTCTTGAAAGAAGTTGAGTATATATTGAACAATATGCCAGTTGGTCTGATTCACTAAACATGCGGTATTTTCTCTCTCTTTCTCCCCCGCCCCTCCCCACACGTGAGGAAGTCGATGTTTAACGAATTTATAGATATTGCATGGCAATGTCAGCTGCTATTTATTCTACCTTTTTATATCCGGTCTATTATTCCATAACCTGTGAGGTAATTCCTCTTCTAATTCCTCACGACCTGTTGCGCCGCTGTTTCACAACTCAATCTTTTTTAACTAGTCAAACAGCCTCAAATATGTACAGTTGTTTCTTTAAAACTGGAATTTTCTTTCTTTATTTGGCAATCAAATAGTTTAAAAATTCCAATATTGGAAAGAATTTACCAATGATTTAACTAATGAAACGTATGGTCTCTAGGAAATCTTCTGGTTTTTGTTCCTCAAAGAGATCCCTTTTTTTCTTCTTAATAATTAATAATTCCTCGAATATTATGACTTTTTCAACTTTTTTCGACTGTTTTTACGAAATGCGACTTTTTGACCTATTTTTAAAAAGTTGCTACTTTTTTTTATGTTTTTCCAAATTTTGCGACAAAATACCTCTTTTATTAATATATGATATATGCAACTTATTTCGATTTTCATAGTATCCAACTTCTAAATTATAGACAAATTTTTCAAAATTATACCTATTTTTAAATAATTTTTTTTATGATAATACAATATAAAAAATATACATATTACAAACAAATTTTAGAATAAAAAAAATGGTGTAAAATTTATTTAAAAATAGTTTATTTTTTTTAAGTATTTTATTATAATTTTTGAAAGACAACTTTTAAAGAATTTTAATTTACAAGTTTTAAAATAATTTAAGCCTCAAAAATTTCAAAATCTACAAAAAATCTACAAGTATAAATTTAAAAATGAAAATTAATGAAAATTTGCTTCTAAAAATTATATTAGAATATTTTAGAAAAAAGGAAATTTTAGAATTGAAAAAAAAATTTCATATTTCAATATTAGCCAGCTACATATTTAAAACAATTCAAATACACACAAAAAATAATAACATTAAAATTTTGTAGAATTATTTTTAACATTCTTGAGAACACAATTATATTCAACATTTCTTATTAAAATTTTTTTTAAATGTTTACTAGTAGGGGAGACCGGGGCGTAATGGATCACTTGAATTTATTCAAAAGTGGTAAATCAGAGTAATTTCGGTTTTTGATCAAACATTAAAGCTTGTAAAGATGAATCAGTTTCCAAAAGGTTTTACATTTATTATTGTTAAAAATATCAATAATTATTTTCACGCTCTAAAGTACAATTTTTTACAATACCTACTTGTCCCTAATCATACTTTTTCGGAATGGGTTGTAAACGTTAAAACTCTATAATGAGATTTAAGAATCACTAATTCTTAAAGAACAATTGCCAATTTTCGTTTAATACTACTTATTAAGAAAAACCTACACCGTATGAAAAAAAAATTTGCTAATTGTGAAGAGGACAAGTTATAAGCTTTTAAAAGTTGTCCTCTTACATTTTAACCTTTTTGATCGCAATCAACATATTTATCATTTTTCATTAATAAGACTATTCCTCTACATCAAGAGGAATTACTCTTACGTGGAAATAAAAGTCTTAAATTATTAGAGGTCGTTTTTTGAGACAATAGTACAATTGATGGAAAATGTGTCTTCAAAATAACTGCTGTAATCCTTAAATAACAGAATATTTTCGTGCGTACAAAATTTGAAAACGACCGTAATTGGAGTGATACTACACGAAAATCAAATATATATTTGAATAAGTACTCAATGCATAACCATTTTTTAAAAAAATTAATATCCCGTGAATAGATTTTTTTAAACAAAAATACTTTATTTCGCAAAGAAAATGTAAAAATATTTGTCAATTACGGTCGACCGTAATAGACCAAAAGTTTTTAGAAAAGTACTTTTTTTAAGTATGAAGTTGTTGATTCTAAATTTTTTATGTGAAAACTGTTAATAAATAAAACTGAAGGTTAAGTTTTAATGGATATTTTGATTTTTTCTAGAATAAATGATTAAAAAAACTTAATTCTGAAAAATCTCGATATATATTTTAGAGAAATAGAAAAAAATTTCGTATTTTTTTGAAAGTTTGTGAATGTTAAATATAAATAAATTGGATTTTTTTGAAAATTGCAAGGTAAACACAGAGCCTATAATTTCTAAACTGATGTATGAGATATTCTAGTTAAATTAAAATCTATTTTTAACATCTCGATAAAAACAATTTTTAATTTTTTAGTATTTCAAACAAAAAATTTGATTTTTTAATAATAATAATATTCTAGAATTATTATTAATTGGTTTAAAATCTTGATATTGTAACACCTAAAATTAATTAACATACACTGTTTTCGATATAAAAAACAAGCACCTGTCGACAGAAATAGGTTGCTTTTGAGTTGCACGTCTAAAAATAATGTCTGCACTGCCGTCCTTTTTAAAAAAGTTTATAATTTTTTAAGAAAAATGAGTTTTTTATATGGCTGGATTCCACTTGCATATTTTGCAAAGCTTATTTCTTAAAGTTTATGTAGACAGAATGTTCAATACTGTGCTAATTGTAAAAATTTAGCTAATTATTTTTTGTTGTAGATAGTGACGCTTTTTAAAGGTTCTAGAGATATGCCCTTATATTCAACATTTCTTATTAAATTTTTTTTTTTAAATGTGTACTAGTATACATAAGCCGGGGCGTATATGGATCACTTCAATTTTTAGTTCAAAATTTTGTAAATCAGAGTAATTTTTTGCATATTATTGATCAAAATTATAAATTTATTTTTGCACCAATGAAAAGAGCGGGTCCGATTTAGTTAAGAGCAATAGATTGATTTACAAACATTTGTTTTTGTTAAGAGATACAATTGCCAATTTTCGTTTAGTTATACTATCTCGGTTCGAGTTAAAATGTAGATAGTGCCTTAAAATATAAATAAAATAATGCTGTCGCAGGTTCTAAGATTTCTTAGATTTGCAATTTTTTACATATTACCAATTTTATGTTTTTTATTAAAAAAATAATTGGAGAATAGATTTTTTAAATAAATGGATTTTGCATTTCGCTATAACTTTTTAAAATTTGAAAATTGTAGAAAAAAAGGATAAATCATATTAGGGCGTACTTTTTTTAATTAAAAGCTGAGATGTTGGGCTAAGTTTTCCATGTGATGAAATTTTTAATAAAGCAAGAATGACGAAGTTAAGCAAGAAAAAGTGACAAACCTAGAGTCTAAACTTCTAAACGGATATGTGAGATATTCTAGAATATTCTAGCATATTATTAATTGTGTTAAAATCTAGATATATATTTTAGAAAATTTTAATACATTTCGTATTTTTTGAAAAATTTGAATTTTTTCCCAAAAAATTGGATTTTTTGAGATTATTTAGATAAAACTTTATTGCATTTTTTATTATGAGATCAAACGTGCCGCGACAAAAAACCTTAGCTGCTTAGAATTTTAGGTTACTAATCTATAATTGAGTAAAGTTTTAACTTCAAGATTTGAATATTGCCTTAAATTGAGTTATTTAACATCAAAAGCATAATTTTTCTGAAATTTTTTGCACATAATAATCTTGAATTAATTTCATATTTGTCATAATTAAAAATGTACCGTGAAACATTGACTCGATTCTGCAATGTAATTAAGCCGCAATATCTACTTCGAGTTGTGTAGAAGTGTAAAAAACCTTTTTTTTCGTATTGGACAAATCTAGTCCCCACCTCGCAATTTGAAGTAGTTGTTCCGATTTGGTCAGTAACTGCTGTTATTGCGCATTGCTGCTCAATCAGTAATATTAATAAAATCAATCCTTATCAAAGCTTTAGTTATAAATTTTACTTGTTAAACTTTTATTTCACTAATTGTTTGGAGAATTATAAAAAATTTTACTTGGCGGAATTTTTTGCATCAAAGATGTTTTTGTTGGGTTTGTTATTATATAAGTGTATAATTATTTAAGTAATTAAAAGTCTCTAAAATTTTTATAATTTTTTTATATCTTGCAAATATTCTTTTATTGCTTCCTCTCCAAAAGAAGCCTTGTAGTGCTGTCGATTTTGAAATTTCATAGAATCAAATATTTTGACAAATTTTCAAGTGTAGTATGTATACTTCGTAAAGAGGAACAAAATTTGTTCAGGACATTTAATGTCCTGATGTATGTGTGAGTGTATATGTCACCGATTCTTGTGGCCAAATTTTCTCTTACACAGTGACAATATTTCAAAATAATAGGAAGAAATAAAATTAATTTTCAAAATTTGACGCTTCTCTAAGAGAAAAACATTGATCGATGCATCTACCGCGACACATTTGCATCAGATCGTATTACTAGATCGGTATTTGTTTCTCTTGTTGCGAATTAAATTGCTGTCGTTTGTCTCAGGATGAATAGCTGTACAGATTCAGTTTATGGATAAAGCTTGGTGAGTCACTCAAGAGAGATTCGTTCCAATTTTGGTTCTCGCGTTAGATTAAATATGCAGGGTCGTCCGTTCAACTTTAATATCTAAGTTGTAATAACACGAATCATTGACTTTGTCCATTTTAAAATGTGATAAGAAATTGCTTTCCCTAATCTACACATAAGGCCTTGTTTTTTCATCACATTGAAAAAAAATTGTTTCTTACTTGAAATATTTATCATTTGACTTGAAGATACTTAATGAGATACTTAATCTTTTCATTAATCAAAGAAAATGATATTGGATAATTATAAGAATGAATTATCATTCTGACAAATATATATTCGAGTTGGAGTCATTTTTTATTTCCGTTTCTCTTTTCAATTAATTCTTGGTTGAAAAAGAAGAGAATTGTTTTAATTGTTTTTTGTGTAAGATTTATTGCGGAAGATATATAATTTGATTGATATGAATGAAAGTTTTTAGGGGAAATTAATTTGCGGTATTTGGTTTAGAATTTAAATTTTAATACTTTTTTACATTTATGATGAATTGTATACGTGAGTTGTCAGTTTTGACATTAGGCGCAGTGAAGTGAAAAAGCAAGCTTGTAATGTAATAATTAGTCAAGGTAATTAATACGCAGCTTCTTAATTCCTGTTAACATCTGGAGTGCAAAACTCCGTTATAAGAATAATCAGGATGCATTGATTGCAATCTAAATCCTCTTAACGAGTTTATCATCACGTGTTGTGGATTCCGCATATATAATACCGTGTATTTCAATTTAGATAAAAATGTTTTTCTTCTTTTGGTGTTATTTATAATAATAAAAAAGGAAAACAAGCAAAAATTGTGCACTGGCAGATAATTTTTTTGTTTTTATATTTAAAAGATGGCACTTGAGAATATTTTGCAATAATGTTAATGGAGTTTTAGTTTATTTAAAACTTATACAGAGTTATTTAACTTGATTCCGCAATTTATAATGTATATAAGAATCTTGTGCATACGAGGACATAATCGGTGGCAGTTGTCGGCTATCCGTGTCAACGAGATTATACAACGACCTCCCTGTCTGGAATCTCGTTCGATATACCACTTTTACTTTTTTATCTCTTATTCTTTTTCACTTGGAAAATTCTCAAACAGACACTTCACTGAAAGTCAAATTATTATTATTTTTGTCATTAATTTTCATTTCGAATCAAGGTTAACTTCAATCAGTGCAAGTCGTTTATAACAGTGGAATATTTGTTGGATTTGAGTTTACAGGATTCACTCGGGGATAATATAGTGCATTTGTTTGGTTCGCTGTAGAAAGATAGGATGCATTTTTTCTTATGGCATGAAACAAAATCTAGTGATATTGAGACGATGAAATGTTGAAGAATTTGTTACAAAACAATATTATGCGGTACAAAGAACAAATGCGGTTTAGTTGAGTGCGGCGTAAGAAAGTGGCATAACCATAACCTTAAACTCGGTGGTCACAGCCTGATAGGTCGGGATAATAGAGGCCGTTCCACTGGTAACTGTATGAACTCAAACTCTACGGAAATGCAGTTCCGATATATTCATGTACCCTTTAATTTTCCATGTCCGTCAAGCCATCACCTTCGCAATTGATGTATTCTAAAAATTAACCCTATTTAGAAAGCATTTTTAAACTTTTATTTTTACTTTTTTGTTAGTGGATAGATTTTTTGTAACATCTGTGATGATAGCGAGTAGCTTAATGATAGTACCGTATAACATCATCTTTTGAACATCAAAATAATACTATCCATTTTTCTTAGTGTACTAGTAAACAAAGTAACAGAATGGCTTTAAATTCTACATTCAGAAATGGAATTACCAATAAAATATTTAGTGCTTTAATAACCGAACGTTTACTGACGCAACAAATCAATTTTTGTTGATTAAACACCAACCAAATGTTGTTTGTTCAAAGCATAAATAATTTTATTATTAACAGCATTTGAAGAAGAATTCTGTTCATTTGTGGTTCAGAACTTTAGGGACGTAAACTAATAAATAGAAAATATATTTCCTTTCGCTTCTAAATGCTGACATACAAGAGTAAAGAGTACAGATGTGGTATTATGATTTGTGAGATGATGGTTGATTTAACTTCGCTTTGAACACCTCAACACCTTAATGCAATAGTCGTGCATCTTGTGTCCTTGTTAATCATCTAAAAGACCTTTTGTTGTTGCTGGATTGAAGTTAGGTCGCGTGCAAAATGTCGACTAGATTTATAAATATCATTTTAAATCTCTTTAGATGAAGACTTTCATTCACCATCCAATTTTTTTCGATTCCCTTTGCAATTGAGACTTCTATATCGCGCTGAAAGTGATACTTTTCAAATAATATTTACTATCCTCGTGCCTATACAATTACGATGATCGTCACGCTTTTATGGATCAAATGAAAAATAATCCGTTTGTTCAAAAGAATATTATTTACTTTTTGCTGGGATGTAGAGATTATTTTTTCAAAGCCAAGGTACATATCAAAGTTTTCTACGGCAATTTAAAATTTTTTTTTTTAATATTTATGAATAAGAGAGAAGGATTATTGTTACTGTGACAATTTACAATCAGATTGTTAATATGGAATGAACTTATTTTGTTGTCCTAACAATTCAGATTCTTTTCTATAAAAACAAATAATTGTTTAAAAACAGAAAATTTTCTATCAATAGTAATCAGAGTTGTTACAGGTGAGGGCAATCAGTAAAAATTCAGAAAAAATTAAATTTGCTTGTGAAATCAGTGAATTTTCTGAAAAAATACCAAACTTTCAGAATGACTTAAAAAATTCTGGTTTTTGTTGTCAAAAAATTTTTTCGAACTGCTTGAATCTTGAAAAACTTGAAATTTCACTGAATTATTTTTCTCAATTTAAAAACTTGGGACTTTAATTGAATTTTACAATATTTTGATTCTTCTTATTTCGGTTAATAATTGAATTTATTTATAATAATAATTAATTCTAGAATAGGTTAATTAGAGTTGTTAAATTGTAATTTAAAAAAAAATTATTACAGAATTATTAAATTAATTGAAATTTTGTGAATTTCAATTAAAAATAATTAAATTTCATAAAGAATTTCATGGGACTTTAGAAAAAATTGTATTTTCGATTTAATAAGGCTCAAAATTTCAAATAAGTTTTAAAATTGTTTTTAAATAATTTTATTTTGAAACAGTTATCAATTAAAATTTCTATTAAATTAGTTAATTTCAAAAGGATTTAAATTAATTTTTTTTAATAATTAAAGTTTTCAAAAATTTATTCTTCAAATTCCGTTAAAAATAATTTAATTTTTTTTAAACAATTAATTGAAATTTTTTAAATTTTTTCAAATTGTATTAAAAATAATTGAATTTTTTTAAAGAATTATATTCAAAGTTTTGGAAATAAAAGAGGGTAATTAGCCAGAGAAATTAATTTTCTTTTTTTCTGGGATTGCAATTTTCTATTTTAAGTCTGACACTTTTTTTTCTTGTATATTTGTATTGTTATTAAGAATTTTTATGTAATTGCTTTCAATTATCGCTGAAGCAAGATATATAATTGTTTTTACATCCTTTATTAAAAATATATTTTTAAACGTTTCGCTCGTGCACCACACCCGCGCATATTGCGGTGCATTAAAAATATATAATATTCACGAGTACACATTGCTTCTGTTAAATTATAATTTGCGCTAATTATTTCTTTAAACCGTTACATAATAAGTTGTTAACAAGAGACTAATTTTGTTATACAGAAACACAGGAGAGAATATTAAACAGGTGTATTTCAAAAATTAATTGTAATTTATGTTGAATATTTTTAAAATATTTTTTTGAGTGTAAGTTTTTCTTTTTATTTATTTTTAATATATATATATATATATATATATATATATATATATATATATATATATATATATCAGTTTACTGCATAATAAAATAGTTAATAATAATAATAATAATAATAATAATAATAATATAATGAAATAATAAACTAGATTTATTGATATCTATTTTTATACAGGCAAATAATTAACTTTCTCGAATTTCTATTCTTGTACGATTTGTGGAAAGTGAATATTGGAAGAAATAAATAACGCGGAATTAAAAGTTTTTGTGAGAGGTAATATAAACTTTTTTCGGTTGCAAATTTTAATGTTTGAATAAATATTATTTGTAGAGAAAAGTAACTTTAATTGTAATTATTTTTTTTTTATCATTTATATCGTTCTCATCTGACTTTTTGCTGTTTGAGTCTTCTTTGGACTTGGACTAGTAGCTTGATAGCTTTTTGATTACTCCTAGATTCATAATTCTTTTAGTATCATTCTTTATTGTCATTGTCAAGAATAATAGCGCGAATTTTATCCCTCTATAAAACAATTATAATCTCTAACATAGGCAAGAATTGGTCAACAGTAATTTATTACATAATCATTCGGACATAATCTACTTTATGTCAGAATTATATTTTGATAACTTTTATACGATTTGGATTAGGTAACATTTTTTGCCTCTTTTCTATCGATTATTCGCTATAAATTTAGTTTCTTTAACTTTTTATACGAGTGGAAAAACTTGTCATTTTTCTTATTTACAATTCAATGTACTTTTTTTCCTTATGAGACAAGTCAGATACTAAAAATAAATGTGTGATAATTATTGGGTTGCTTCTTAGATTGTTTTTCAAAAATAAACACTTTCGAGTAAAATTAGATGATAATGGTCATTTCCGGTGATTAGTCTTTGCTTTTGCTTATAAATACCTACTTTTGGTTATTTGTATGCTGATGATTGCATAATTTTTTACGTAATTTTCGAATTTTCTTATTTTTTGTTTAGCGGTTGCGGGAAATTATTTCTCAAAATTACTTTTCTTTTAGAAATTACTGTAGACATGAATATCAAAAGTGGTATTTAGTATTTGGTTATTTATATTTTTTAAATGGTTTTTATGAGGGAAGTTAATTAAAATTCTGACTGCAATGCAAATTAGTTGGAGTAGAATTGCGTTCAATTTATACTTTTTACTTTTGTTTTATGTTATCTATTTAAGCATCAATTCAGAGGTACGAGAGGAAAAAATCCATTATCTTTTAATGTCAAAGGCGAAATCTATTATTGATGATAATATTAACAAATGTCATAACAAGTTTGTCTAACTTTTCCTTTTTAAAGATCTCTGTCTTTCTTAACTCCTCGATAGACTGTTATTATGAATTATAGGTATTTATATTATATACATGTTATTTTTGGAAATATTCATAACAAAAAGTATTTCGCTCTTTTAAACTTTAAAATCTTTGAAAATTCTTGTCAGGAATTCAATTATTTTGAATTAAAATTTTATTGCAATAAAAAGGAAACAATTGAAATTAAAAAATTAGCAAGTCGATGACCTTGTGGACTAGACAATTTATGGAAAACACTCTCCGAATAGAAGAATGTTATGCCCATTGACTACAATCGCTAATTCCTGTCAGTTTTAATTATCCGCGATGCTTGTAGGTTTCTCCTTTCTCAAACATGTTCAATTAATGAAGTTAAGAAAAAATCAGGAACAGATATACCGCATTCCTCTAGTTATACTTTCTTTCCTCTCATGGAAATAATCCTAAATATTATATGAATGAGTTACTTGTTTTTTGTCTTCAGTGCGCGTAAAAATATTCTCTTATTCTGACAAATTTGACAGCATGTTTAAATTTATTTTCTCCATATTTTTAAACAATAATATAATACTTGCGATTTATTGGGTTGGAAAATTTGGACAAAGTATATTTAGAAATACTTTGTAGTTATAAATGTAATATATATACACACACATTATGTGGCTGCTTTATTGTATGCGTCATTGTTCAACGTGACTAACAGGAACTTATATGTATACTGTGCGCCTTATTCATTTACACGCAAATTGTAAATAAAGTCGAGTGTAACTATTCGATGTTGGGGTATAAATTTAAAATACAGACGGGAAAGGTGTAAATTTGAACTTGATAGGGGCTTTATAATGTGCTACTTAATCTTTGATAAAATAGTCGACTGGTGGTCACATATTTTTTGTTTAGATAAAAAGGGTTGATAGTTTGAGTTTCTGCTTATCAGTATTTTTTAACACAGGTTTAAATTTGAATCAGAAATATTACTCTCTAATTTTGAATTAGTGAAAATAAAAATTTAAACTGTTTTGAATCAGTAATTGGCTTTTTGCTTTCAAATTAGTTAAAATTACTAATTTATCTATATGGCCAAGTATAATACGCCAAGTCGGAGGTCGTTTTGCTTTTTCATCTGAAATTTTTTCAAATATTTTTTTTTCTTTCAGTGCTCGTTGAAACGAGCTACCATGATTTTTTCAAAGTTTGTTCATAAAGCGTTGAAAGAGATACAGATTCTTGAAAAATTTTTGTTTTTACTGGTACTTTATAATAAAAATGTGAAAAAATTTTGTTTAATAAATTACGATAAGGTTTTAAAAATTTATAAAAAGAAAATTTTATTTGTAACAATGTATGTATCGATCAATACTTTTTAAAAAATTTTTGTAAGAAACTAGCACTAAATTAACAATTTTTAAGCATTGTCTGATTGTGAGCAAACGATATGGGATATATTTATTGCGAAATTTTTTATATTTACACGGAAAGAAAAGGTCTTGAAGTGATAAACATAAAAATATTGTTGTGTTATTCAATTCAATGGAAGAGACAACTTTCAGAATGTCACTTTCAATAGGCAATAGATGAGAGAGTCGTATTATATTGTTGAACTGAATATGGATGTGATCTATAACATCGTCATTTCTACCCTCGTTTTAGTAACGCTACGTTCTAGCCACGTTTTTGTGTCAAGTTGTTTTGAGTAATTTTGAGGTTATGCATTCCCTCATGTGAGATAAAATTGGTGTTAAATCTGATATTTCTTTTTTATAATAAGGCAAGACTGCAAGGTGCTCGAATTTACTTTAATAATATGCATGAGTTATATTTAACTCGATCTATTTTCTCTTTTAACGTGTTTATTTTCGCAAAGTTTTTTCCCGCGATCTTTGCATTTATCCTTATGCCTATGGTTTTATAAATTTTCAGCTGCTTCTGTTAATGATTACGAAAGCGTAGAATCTCTTGCTTTTGAGACAGAAATTTTAGAAAAAATAATAGTTCCTCTAGGGCACAGGGCTAAATTTCTAGCTAAATTAAATTTTGTAAATACATTTTTTTAAAAATTGGTAAAATATATTGAATATTACAATTCCTGTTACTATAGTTGTATGTATAGTGTAGGGGTTAGCGTTAGAGATTGTCGTGCGTGAGGTCTAGGGTTCGCATCTCCCAAGCGTTAAATTTATTTCGTAAGTAAGTTTGTGGTGATTTAATATAGGCTGTGTAAATTAATTGTAATGTGTATAAAATGTCTTCAGTTGTCTGAAGTTCAATTAGTTGAATTATTTTTTTGTATTAAAAGCAATTGTTAATTCTTACAAGCTACATGTATTTTCATCGACAGAGTATAATATAGATAAAATATCAATTTAAAATGATTGCATTATCCATATTATTATAGAAGTGTCTTCCATTTAAATGGTTGACACATCCATATATCTGTTCGGGTTTTTATCTATGGATCGCCTAACCATAGATCTTTTGCTGCTCCAGCAATATATAATCAGCCATATTTTTTTTTCTCTCCGTGTACCATTTTCACTGCGTACATAAATATAAAAAAAATTAACCACGGTGACGATAAACCAGGGTGGCTACTTTACCGGGAAACTGGGAAATTAGATACTAAACCGGGAATTTATTTTTTATTTTTAAATTGACCAAAACAAAATTTTTGTTTCAATTATTACTTATATTGTACATAAGTAGGTATAGTAGAGAATACATAAATTAACAGACTTTTGTTAGGGGTGAAGAGGGGTTACTGAGAAAATAATATACTTCTTAAAATTTAATGAACTCCTTTTATTTTAAGCGGATTTTTCTTTTAATGCGTTTGTTCCGCAGGATTTTTCTCATAATTTCTATTATTTTTCATTCCCATTTTTCATACGCTTATTTCAGTTTTAAAGAATCAATCATAAAGTTCATTATGGAAAATTTTAGTTCATTTAAAAAATAAGAAATTTGTAAAATAGTAAAAATTTCTTATTTTTTTATACAATTTCCATATTATTGTCAGTTCGGAAAAATGTCAAAAAAATGTTTTCTCTAAACGAGCTCAATATTGATTAGTTTGAATTTGTAATATGTATAATACATAATATTCTAAGATTATTTTTTTCGTTTGTTATTAATATTTTAAATATTTTATTATTTGTTGGATAAAACAAATCTTTTTGCATAATAAAAGGATTTTCTTTGAAAAATAAAAGAAATCTTTTTTTACACTGTCCGAAAAAAATGATTTTTTTTCTGCCCCTTCAATAATTCTGGTTACTTTCGATAAATTTTTTCACGGTGATTACGAATTTGAAAAGAAAAATGATCCAGTACGTCGAATTTTTGAGAAAATTAGTGTTAAAAAGTGAAAAAAGCATGTTTTTGGCTATATTTCATTATGATTAAAAGAAAAATAAGAGATGATAGAATTTTGATTCTGAATTCAAATGAATGCTTGAATCACAACCAACAATTTCCTTGAGGAAAAATTCAAAGGTATTTCCGATAAGGCAATTAAAAATGATTTTTTCTTTTGTATTAAATTTTGTTATTAATCAAATTTTATTAGCACCATGAAACAAGTGAAAAACAAATAAACTTTTTAGCATTTAAATTCATAACATTTTATATTATTTTCAGGTTACTTATATTTTATTCCAAAAAAATGTTTAGCAATCTTGAGGTATGTACGCTACAAAATAAATAAATATTTTGAACATATAATTGATGTCTTTAAAATAAAGTATTCATGTGAATTTAACGTTTTGTTTTTCCAAAATTAAAACATTGCTTTCAGGAATTGTTTTTATCCATTAGAATAAAAACAGACAATATTAAAAATTAAAATAAATTTCAACATCTTACAATGAGAAAATAATTTTTATAATAAAAAATTAAATTATAATTGATTTTATGAATTAATTAAGTGTTTAAATATAACAAAAAATTTAATTTATATGATCACTGCACTCTAAATCTGAATCAGTGAAAATTTTGACTGATTTCAATCAGTGGCCCAGTTTTCGTTAATTATAATCAGTGAAATTTCACTGACAATCAGTGGTTTTTACTGATTCTCAGTGAAATTCTACTGATTCTTCTACTACTTAGACATTTAATTTCTATTAGAAGAATTGATTAATTTAATTTATTTAAAATTAAGATATAAAAACAGTAAAATACAATGAACGCTTAAATAAAAACTTAATTAAAAACTTTTGTATAGGGATTTCTAAAAATAAGATTGCTAAAGTTTTTTTTTAAATAAAATATAAGTAACCTGAAAATAATGTAAAATGTTATGAATTTAAATGCTAAAAATTCATTTGTTTTTCACTTGTTTCATGGTGCTAATAAAATTTGAATAATAACGAAATTTAATGCAATAAAAAAAATCATTTTTAATTGCCTTATCGAAAATACCTTTGAATTTTCCTCAAGGAAATTGTTGGTTGTGATTCAAGCAATCATTTGAAACCAGAATCAAAATTCTATCATCTCTTATTTTTCTTTTAATCATAATCAAATATAGCCAGAAACATGCTTTTTTCATTTTTTAACACTAATTTTCTCAAAAACTCGACGTGCTGGAGCATTTTTCTTTTCAGATTCGTAATCACCGTGAAAAAATCTATCGAAAGTGACCAGAATTATTGGAGGGGCAAAATTAGTGTCGGACAGTGTAATCAGCCATATAATATGGTTTTTTAAATATATGTAGTTTGTATTTCTCTCCAACTTTTTATTTGATGATTTTACGAAAATGTTTAAATTAAATATGTTCCATCTTCAGATTCAAGTTAATGTTTATTTGATACAAACAATATGTCTGATTAATTTGAACGTTCAAAACTTGTGGATCATATATTATATATAAAAATTTTAAAATTGTTTTTTGAGTCGAACCCTTCGAAATGCAACTCTATATTTTAAAAATTTGTTTGTATTAAAAAATTTTCAAAAAGAATTACTTCTACTTAGTTTAAGAATATTGTGCAAATATTACAAAAATAAATTTTTAAACCATTTTTTCAAGAATCGTTTATTGCAATAAAATGTTAAAAATCGAGTTTCATTCCGTAAGGTTTCACTGTATTAATTTGCAGGACAAATTTCCAGTTTGGATTTTGCTTGTAAAGTAGAAAAATGCTACTTCATTTTTCGTCTCTAAAAAAATTCACTTTAAAATTTCGAATCATTTTCACAATAATTTCTATGACATCTGCTTCCTAAAAGGCAGTTGATTCTAATTTTAAAACACTAAACATTTTGTAAGGGTGTGTGTGTGTGGGGGTTTAAGAAGTGATTTTCCAACAACACGTGTTCTTTAAGGGGGGTTGTTGAGGAGTGTTTTATGTTTCATGGAAAAGATATTATGTGAGGTCAATGCAGAGAGGTGAAGTTCGCGGCAGACTAGCTGCCAATGTGCCAACGGGCGGAGGCTTCTTCTGAAGTCGTGTTGTTGTGTGTATTTATATATTTGTGTGAGTGTGGCGGCATGGCAGCGAGTTCACTTTCATGTGCGGGGGTGGGAGTTGAGTAACTAACAAGAAGGGAATCGAGGAGGTGGGGTCAGAAGGGGGTTGATTCACCGGAGATGCCACATTCCGTCTTACACAGCCGTTCGACAAACTCCGTCCAATCGCGGTTCGCCGGCTTGTTGTTCGCGTGACTATTTACCACTGATTTTTCAATTATTCCTCTCAGGGAATCTAGATCATTCTACATAATCCAAACAGCCAAAGACAAATCTTATTAGTACGCACACTGTTATTCGTTTAGGGAAAAAAGTATACCAGTGCACAATTTGTAAATGTAAATTTAAAGTGTCATTAAATAAATTCAGTATTTGAGTGTCAATATAAATAAATAAATAAGTTCAATTTAAATGTAAAATATTTTTTTCGAAACATTTTTTGTTCTTCAACCTTTTTGCAGTCTTTTTACAGTTTTTTTCTGTTTTTTCAATATTTCCGGTTATGCTTAGTTGTTTTTGTTTGTCAATGTAAAAACTTTTCGCCTCTTCTTTATTTTTTCACTAAACCTTTTTTAATTTTTTTTTTAATCTTAAATGTAGTTTTCATTTTTTATTTTCTCTATTTTTTTTAATTTTAATTTTTTTCTCAGTCCTGTTTAAATATTGTTTTCAGCTTTGAATTTTTTTGAGTTCACAAAACTTTTTTTTTTCATAGAAAATAGTTTTTTCAAAAGTAGAAAAATAAAGTTTTAAAGTGTTGTTAATTTTTCTCAGTCCTTTTTAATTTTTGCTTTGAATGTTATATTAAGTTTTGAAATTTCAAATTTTTTTTCTTTAAAAAGAATCGTTTTTTCTGAAAGTAGAGAGAAAAAGTGTATGAGAATAATTTGTTTGGATTTTGTTAGAATTGAAGAAAGAGAATTTTCTCTGGATTGTTAATACTATTATTATTATTGTTATTCATAGTGTGACTAAGGTGGGACATTTTGGTATTTCGACATGTGTCTTGTGAGTGTTTAGTGCGCCTCCGCACACTATTGTTTTATTCGATGTTTAAAAGCAAGGCTGTAGTTGTGCCGGCATTTGAACATTTTAATTTGTCACCGGATTTTTAAGTGCATTCGAGTTTAAAATATTACATCCAAAATCCCAGTCACTGTGAAGTTTATTGACCTCGTTCTATAAAAGTTCTATAATGGTGGTCGCCATGCTTTCGGATTACGATCAGACTGATTTTGGTATGTTTTTCAAATCACGAAAATTATTTTATGACCAGGTGCCATTTTTTTGACAACTGTTATTTAAAATTTGTAATTGAAAATGTAAATTAAAATTTTTAATTAAATTAAAAATTTTAAATTAGCACTTTAAATATACAATTTAATTGATGTAAATATAAACAATTTTTTTATTCAAGTAAGTATTTATTTGATAGTGGACAAGTACTCGGTTATTTGAATCAAATAAATTTTTTTTCAGAACAGGTTTTTAAAAATCTGTAATTTTTTATTTAATAATTTTTTACTAATTGACAACTTTGCTTCCTAATAGAGGAAATATTATAACTTCACGCTTGAAAAACAATAATATATTAATTCGATTCTTATTGCGATAAAAAATAAACATTTTGATGAAGTAATTTTATAATTTATTTTTTAAATTAATATTGCAATTAATTTTCTACATTAATATTACAATTATTTTTCTAAATTAATATTTCAATTAATTTGTAAAATTAATATTTTATACAAATTTAAAAATTATAATAATTTATGCACGCTTATATGGGTGTTAATTTATTGGAAGTAAATTTAAGCAGTTATAAATAGAAAAAAGGGCAAATAGAATATATTTGTTATTATGAAATTAAAATGAAATAATTGACAAAATAAATATATTCAGAATTGTGAATATAATTTTTTGGGGAAAAAATTGGAATGAGAGGAAGAAATTTAATCATCTTGTTGATGAAAGGATGTGTTTGGTTATGGACTGTAACATTATTGCAAAAAGGATGCGTTGTGGTCCGTGTTTTACGTGAATTACGAGACATAATCATGGCACTAAAAAGTGCCCTTCTTCCATGGTTACCAACGCACCGCCATACGAACCAACTATAATCACATTCCTTCTGATGGGCCCGCTCTCGCATCCATCCGGTTTGTTGGCGCAGTGGACAGTTAAAAATCGCCACTGGAAATTTTTGCAAATATTTACTTGGAATATATTTAAAAAAAATAGTTTTTAAATTTATAGATATTTATAAATTTTAATTATTTGTGTAATGAATTTCGAGTTTCAATTGAAATTTTGGTACCACAGTGGAACCTCGATAACGCAAATTTCAAAGGGAATGCCAAAAACTTTGAGTTATTAAGTTTTCAAACTAACGAGAATTTTGAGTTATAAAAGGTTTATTGGCCACAATTTTAATTAACAAAGGCATTATTTAAAAGTAAATAGATTCTTCTAGTTACAAACTCAAATTAAATTAATTTGTAATTAAAAAATCAACTGTCAAATGGAATAGTTGCAATTTTCACTATTTTATCGAATTTTTTAGTTGGTTCTATTAAGACTTCTGCTATTCTAGAAAAACTTATCGTTGTTTCAGTTAAAGCTTTTTTGTATATAGGGTAATAATGAAAGCAACTGTTGATTGAAAAAATTATTTATTGTAAAAACTGTTCATTAAATAAAATGTTAATTGGAAAAATCAGTAATTAAAAATTATAAATTTAGTTAATATTTAAATTAATTATATTATTATGATAGAATGTTTTTTTGCGACGTGAGAAAATTGTATGACGTATTAGGTAAGTCGCAAATTCGATCATGCGAAAACGTTCTCGACTGATTGAGATTCATAGAATCTTGGGGAATTAAAGACACGCAACATTTGAGATCCGTGGGAACCATTTTAATGATT
Organism: Leptopilina drosophilae; assembly: GCA_032873175.1. NCBI lineage: Eukaryota > Metazoa > Arthropoda > Insecta > Hymenoptera > Figitidae > Leptopilina > Leptopilina drosophilae. The sequence continues at coordinate 24,543,778 of CM065481.1, forward strand.
TGTTTATGAAAAAAGTACAATTTTTTTTTATCCGTTTTGAAAATATTTACAATGAAAAACTAGTTCGATTAAAGTGGAAACATGTGTTTTTGATTCAAATTGTGATTGAAATCATGGTTTGAATCAAGTTAATTTAAATCATAATAGCCATGTTGAGGATTAATTTTCTAAATATAAGCAAAAACAATATTATGTATGAAAATTCAGTTTTGTTACAAAATCCGCAAAAATTAAAATTTAGAAAGAAGTACCTAATAACAATATTTTAACGTTGGCAACACTTAGGATCAAATAAGGATGATTTTCACTAAATCAGATTTAGAGAGTACCTATGCTTTTTATTGCATTTGAACTAAGTTTACTTTTTTTGTAACATTAAATATTACTTTTGGCATAGTTGCGCATCTGCAACTATAACTTTCTACACCGTTTCGCTGCTTTATGAATTTAAAAATAATAGCATCGTGAAATAAGTTTTATTGCCCACAACAATCAATTTTGTGTTTCATGGTGAAAATGCATTTTTAGGAGACTGTAACATCAAGTTTGTATATTATACTTTCAATTTTCCGCTACGCTTATACAATTGCATTGAAGTGTCCACGTTGTGCATGAATATAAGTGGGTTAAGCGAACACTGTCTGTGCACAACAATATATGTTGTAGGTCATGATCGTATACACAAGATGAAACACAAGACTTGAACACTTGGTTTCCGAATTGGTGTTTTAATCTAATTTGAAAAAATTATTATTATTTACTGTCGAATGAACATAATTATGTCCATGTACAGACAGAATTTCTCCTCGTCTAGATTTATTAATAATGCCGTTCATTACGATGTTTAAAGTATCGTACACGATATAATTCTCGATATATATAAATGATCCGATTTCTCTATCGCTAAATAAAGTGGAGCTGAAGAAAAGTTTATAATTTATGCGCTCGTATGAACATTTTTCTTTTATTATTAATGACACAAGTTGAAGGGAGATTTATATTGTGTTCAACAATGTTGTAAGGAGCTGATAAGATACTGGTTTTAGATGAAATTGATTTTTGTGCGTCTGGATATTAGAGATGTTAATTTGTGATGTATGAATATTTATTTATTATATTTATCTTTATTTATGACATTTTACAGACAGTGTCTATTAGTACATTGAGTACTAAATATAAATTAGGAAAAAAAATAAAAAATTGCGTGGAATTTGTTTTAAATTTAAAAATAATTATTAATTAATCGTTTTGGTGCGAATTTCCAGTGGTTCGATTTTTAAGATTTTATTATTTTATTTTTATTAATAAATATTTATCAGTTTTTTTTCTTTTGAATTTCGCATGGCGAATTCTTTAGTTTGCCATTGACAATTAGTCGAATTTTTAATCTTCATCCACCCGGTATATGAGTAAAGTCGACAGGTTAATTGAACATTCCGAGACTCGAAGTACTCACACGATCGTTGCAGACATGTGTTAATTGGCTTTATTACGTAATGTTGGTTTCATTTCTCTCTTAATGCACGCGGTTGAAAACTCGAAAAAAATTTTTTCCTCATGTTACATTATCAAAAAGAAATATTCATAAAAAATTGATCCTAAAATACACGAAAGATCACCAAAATATTGACAAAAATGCGATTTTTTAAAATTAACTTTAAAAAATGTATGTTTTTGTACATTTTATGAAAAACGTTTTTTTAAAGAATTTCTCTGTAATATTTTCTTATAAATTATTTTTAAATTGTTTTTTAAATTATTTTTTAAATTAAATTTTCTTTGGATTAATTTTTTTTAACTCTACTGATGCTAACGAGGGTTATTGTCAAAAATCGTCATTCTGGACGCTTGGTAGGGACTATGGGAGTTACGTTCTTCGTCGATAGAGTGGGGATAAGTTAGCATCAGCAGAGGGTTAAAGGATATTTAATTTCTAATTGTCAATTTTTACTTGTTTTTTTTGTCTATTATCATTTCTGATGAGTGTATCACTTTGCGAAAGAGATCACGATCTTTACTGATCTGTGAATTCTTACATACTGTACCTTACAAATACAATAGTTCAAGAAAATAGAAAGCAAATCAGGTGAAGTATTCTCGCATATCGGGTATTATATATATATATATATATATATATATATATGTTGTTAATTTTTTTCTGATGCGAGAGTGTAGATTTGCAATCAATCTCACAGCGGGGCGATTATATACAGTAGAGTAATGTAATAAAAGAAAACTTGTGAGGAAATCCTTGTGATAGCAAGATTTATTTGAAATTCGTAACTTTTTTGTTTCTGTTTGTTTATATATATCTTGAAATTCATACGATGTCATTAAAATATTTTAAAATATTTTCTCAATAAAATTCCAATGTGAATATTATAATTTATGTCTCTTTATATTTAAATTGGAATTTTTTTTTCAACTTTAAGACAAATTTGTTATATTAGTATTTTTACAATTTTTTTTAAATGTGATGAATTATCGTCTATAATCAATGAAAGAAAAAAATTATTTTTCTGACAAAAGGAATAAACTTTTTAAATATTTTATTATTATAATTAATATTATTAATATTATTATTTATTTTCATTATCTATTTTTTAATGTTTATGGTCGAAACGAATGGAAGAAAAAAAATATTGTTCTGCCTTAAAAAAGTAAAATTTTGCATTGATTTATTTATTTTTGTTCATTCATTTCATTTGTTTTATTTTTTTAAAGTTTATGATTGAGAGAAAGAAAAATATTTTGTTTTAAATTATTGATCAAAAACTATGCAAAACTTTCTTATAGAAAAATGGGATTCTCCTAAAAGGGATCACTTCACGTGTCTCCAAAGTGAGATTCAATATTTGCATTAACTTATTATTGATATTTTGTTGAGTATAAATTTCAAAAAAGTGTATCCATAATCTACGAAACATTATTTATCTTTACATAATCTTGTAATGTTAAAATTTAAAGTTTTTCTTAGTAAAAAAAATTATTTAATTTAGTCTTTTGGTTTTGGTTAAATATTATACATATTTTTAATTACTTTTTAATTTAATTAAAAGTTTTGTAATATAATATTAATATATTAAATTGAAGCTTAGGTTCTACCGTTAATTTTTCACTTATATTTAGTTCAAAGAAAACAAAAGAAATTTTTTAAATAATTAGTTAAAAATTACTGGCAATGGGAGTAAAAATTCAAATTCATCTCCGAAGCCTCGTTTTTCAGTTAAAAACATCCTATTTTGAAACTGTTTTTTAATTATACGAAATCTATATATAAATATTTGAAGTTGCAGACCAAAAAATTTGTTAAATTATATTTCAATATTTTTTAATTTAATAAAAACTTGAATTTTTTATTTGACAAATTATTATTCATCTCCGAAGCCTTTTTCATATTTGATAAGCGTTATTGTTTTGTTTTTAATTTTTTAATAATTATTTTCAAATACCTAACTATTGAAATATAAAAAGATTTTCCATTTTATTTAAAATAAAATATTTTTAATTTTTTTAAATATAATATATTAAGTAGAAAGTTAAATAAATAACAAAATTATAATTAAAAATAAAAATTTTTTTACAGAAAATATCAATTTTGAACTCAAAATGATATGTTTAAACTCAAAATGATTATGTTTAAACGTATTTAAAACCTACCCATGGCAAAAGAATTCAGAAAATGTAAAAATTAGGTTTTTTTTAGTTTTTGGAAAAAAATAGCTGCCTCTCAGGAGAATCACCCATATACATTTAAATAGAAAAATATTTTTTCCGCATCTACTTGAATGTTAGTTTCCTCTTTTCTTTTTCGTTCTTTTCTCTCTTCTTTTTTCTCCTTTTTTCACACGAAGTGTGCGAGCAAGAATCTAAATCTCTCTCCCATATGTATGGAAGAAAAAAAATGTATCACGCGAGCGGGATGGCGAAAATAATTTATGAGATAGAAATGAATCTATTTCTATTTTTAAATTACACTAGATGGAGATACATTTATACATGAATTATAAGATTTGAACGGATAGTAATAAATATACGTATTACACGTGTAGACGACAACGATATGGTTGCGGGCCTTGAAATACTTATTCCTTTCATTTTTTTCTCTTTTTTTTTGTCTTACGGAAATAAAGCAACTTTTGATACAGATACGAATATATTTATACCTGGACAGGATGTACACTTCTTTATGTCGCGTCGCGTTCATTGAATGGAACGGTAATCGAATGACTACTCACTCTATAGATATTTATTTGCTTTTATACTATCAGGAAGAGAATCCGTCTTGGATTAAGTGTCACTGTAATGGAAATTATACTATTAAGCTCGTCATTGTAATATTTATAAGTCTATTGGAAAAGCTTTTATGTATTTTTGTACAAAATTTTTATTATTTTTCTTCTTCTTCTTCTTCTTGGTTTCTTCTTTTATGCTTTCTTTCTCCTTTTTTCTTCACACTAATTATGCAAGAAAAAATATTTTCATTACAATGGAAGTATGATAAATTACAATAAATAAATTTTATAGAATTATGTATGAATATTTCAAAAAATTCAATTAATACAAATTTATGTTGAATTTATTTAGTCGAATTTGTGAATGGTATAAATTACATAAATTATTGTAATTATAATACAAACATTTATTAAGTTTATTAATTAGTCTTTCTTTTAAAAGTTGGTCCCTATGAAAAATATTCAGCGTAAAAATGAGCCTAAATTAAGCCTAATTTTCAAAATTTTATTTTTGTTTCAGGTAAGCAATGAAGGAAAAAATTCTTGTTAAAAATGACTTTGACACACTAACAACGACTATTTGTGGTGAGTTTGAACAAAAAAAATTCTGGATTATTGCTGTTTTTTTTTAACCCGAGGAACTAGTCGGTTGTTTTTTTTTATTATATTATTTAGTCGTCTTTTTCATCGTTCCACTTGCAATGAAAACAAGAAAGACGATTTACTGATTCCGTTACTATAGTTGAAATGATGACTAACGGAGATTTCAATTTGCCTTAAAGATCAAATTTTTTTCATTGTCATTTCGATGCAGAAAATTTTTATTCAATTTCATCATTGACTCCGGAGTTTTTATTGGAACTTTTTTATATAATGTAAATTCTTCACGTCTGACTAAAAAGTATAAAATTGGAAAGTTTGTAATACTATTTTCGTGTAGATTTGTTTCTTGGATATTTTTTATTCTTTTGACAAAATTGTAGTCTAAATAAAATTAGTAATTTCAAGTAAACTTTTTGTTTTCTGTAAATTAAAATTTTTTTTCCTTTTGTAATTTAATTCAAACGAAAGAAACTTAATTTTAAGTAAAATTTCGTGTTGTCTTAAATTAAAAATATTTTTAAAACATGTATTTAATACAAAATATTTTAATTGAAATTTGATGTCTTCGAATTTAAATATTTTTTCCTCTCGAAATAGAATTCAAACGACATAAAATTTATTTAAAACCTAAATTTTTTTGACTAAATATTTATGTTTAGATTTAAAATTGTTCCTTTCAAAAGAAATTCCAAATAGAAAAGAAATTAATAAATTTTTTATTGTAAATATTTATCAATAAATATAAATACTTTCCCCCTTGAGAATAAATTTAATTATTCATTTTTAGAAGACGAGAGAACAAAAGAAGAAAAAATATATTCACGTTATAGTTTCTTAGTAAAGAGGCATCATATTTTGAGGACAATGAGTGTATTTTTAGTAAAATAGAGAAGAAAGGAAAATTAAAGTTTGATGCCTTTTTAGGAAGTCGCAATATAGCTTATTCATTACTGGTCGTAAAAAATGAAGCAGAATAACAGTAACGTAGGTCAGAGAACTGCTTAAAGGGGTAACGAGAAAAATAGGAAGGGAGGCAACAATAGTCGTTGAATGTTTCGTGGTCGAGAAACATTAACTTCCGTAAAACTTGCAGGTGCCTTCGTGCGAATCGAAGAGCCGCTAATTTTGCAAATTGGGTCTTGGCTTAACTCATAACTTTAATTGCTTACCACAAACGTGACTAAAAATTCATAAAGAAAAAAATTCTAATAATAAAAATAATTCTAAATTCAGGAAAAAATTGTAAATATAATTTTTAGTTTTACTAATTGTTTCTATTAGACAAGGAAAAAATTGCAAATATAAGTTTGTTTTCATTAGAAAAAGAAAAAAATGCAGTCATAATTTTTATTTTTATAATTAATAAATTAATTATATTAATTTTTGTACTAAATATTTACTTTAACGAGTTATGCAAACTTTTATTAAATTTAATTTTTCAGCTAGTTAAAATTGATTGAGTGAAAAATACATTAGGTGTGGAATTGATAAATTTTTTTCCAGGAGAATTTAATTGAAAGTAACATTTTTATTTATGGGTCATGTGGAGGTTTAACCTTTTATTGTTGTTAAATTACTGACCTAGTATTACTATGTGTTACGTACAAAGATTTTATTGGAAATAATTGAGGCATTCTAATTCAATTTTTTGTTAAAAAATTTTGTTTGGTGAAAATTTTGTAATATTTGAAAAAATTTCTATAGTGAAAAATGATTTTTCACTATTAACATATTTTTTTTTTATTGGAATTTGTAAAGAGGTTTATACATTTGAAATTGACAAACATTTTTTCATAGTGAATACCTTGAAGGTTAGATTCAATTCATTTTCATTGAAGATAATAAATTTTTTCTTTTCAATGTTGGTTAGTTCCTATAAGTCAGAATCGCTGACAGTGTAAGGTTTTATGTAATCGTATAATGGAACGTGGGCGAGGTCTTCTATTGTGCTAGCTTAAAAAAATGAAGAAGAGGGTGAGACCCTGGGAGGAAAGTATAGACTTGAAATTCTGATTTCTTGAAATAATTTTAGTTTCTCTTTTGTGGCTTTATTTCTTTTTAATTTTTGTCCTTTTGTGCAAAAATTCCACTGAGAATAAAATTTATTTAAAATAAAAATTTGCTTGAATTAACTACATAAATGCTTTGCTGTCAAATATTTGTTTGCTTCGTGTGACTCAATTCTTTTTTCGTATTTGCAACAATAATAAAATTTGAGTATTTGAAGCAAATATCATTTAATTAACTCAACTAAAAATTATTTGATTCAAGTAAATGTTTCATTCATAATATATAAATTTTTTATTAAAAATATTAAAATGAAAAATAAAAGAAATAATTTTTTTTTAATAAAACAAAAAAAATATTGAATGGATAATAAAATAAGAAAGGTTAATTTCTTTTTCAAGTGTACGCTTTATAGAGTTGAATAGACTGATTTTGAAGAGATTTGTCTTTGGTAATCGATATATCTTCATCGATTTGGAAACAGTATCCTATATTTAAAAACTCATCGTCATCGATGATTTTAAAGAGTCAATGAAGCGTTAAAAAATTGTTTATAGTGTTCTCTCGAATCTGGCTAGACCCAGTGTTTAAATCACTCGAGGATGATTTTGCGTTTTAGACTTTCTGGTCTCAATCCACTTTTTTTTCTCTGTTATTACTTTTATGATAATGTAATACTCTACTGATTAGAATTTTATATTAATTCTCTCTCTCTCTCTCTCTCTTTTTCTAGACTAAATAAAATCATGACATTAAGAAAGTGGTATGTGTGTTTAGAGAAAATAAATTTTGTTGCAATTATTTATTAATATTAAGTAATTAAGTTTCTTATAATAAATAATTGTATTTTTGTTATGAAATTAAATTATTAGGGGAGACTGGGGCTAAATGGGACGCATGAATCTTACACAAATCACATTTAACATAATGACAATTACTAATCACCGAATCACCAGTTGACATAAGCTACATTTATTAGAATTATTATTTAATCTAATTTTCGTTTTACCGATGATTCATTAGCTCTAAATTTTATTTTACAGATATGTTATTCAACAGAGATTTCGTTAGCTCGAAAAAACACGTGACATTATTTTATTTGTTTAATTGATTATTTGAACTAAGTTTCGTTTTAGTGATATTTTATATCCTGTAATTCCTATTTTTTTAAATAATTATTTAACACAATTGTTTTCTGTCCAAAATGTTCTTTATTTAGAAACGAAAAATGTAAAAAAGTCATGGAAAAATTACACTTAACATTTAGTTAAGTAAAGGGACCCAAATAAAGACCTAAATAAATTGCGATGAGAATAAATTTAAAAAATATACTTAAAAGTTGAAATTTTCTTTGACGTAAAAATTTATAAATGTAGGGACAAAACACACATTACATTATGGACACGCCAAAAATAAACAGAATGTCACATAACTACGGATATTTATTTAAAGTGATAAAACCTTTCTATAATCAGAATTGCAATGCTCTAACTATTTCCATTCGAAAGATAATAAATTTTAATTGTTTTGAATGTTTAACATTTTTAGCTCCAGTCTTCCCTACTCTTAACAATTTTTTTATCTTTTAAAATTTTGAATAATTTATCAAAAGCATTACGTACATTTTTTTCTGCACAACAAACATTAAATTTGAGAGCTATAAAAAACTAATCATCGATTTATTTTTCCAAGAAAAATTGTATAAAAAAAAGATTGTTGAATTATTAATAAATACTGTATAGTAAAGTTAAGAAAAAGTACCAATTATCCTCGATTATGATGTTTAAAAGGTAATCAGTCTATATAAGAGAGAAAAAATATAGATATACACAAATAAATGTACGTGATTGTGTATAAAAAAACTATTTACAGTCTTACGTAACTGCGGAAATCATGAATTACAATTGCGATAAATAGCAGTACGGTATGGCAGGTTCTGTTTCACTTTTGTTAGTGTATGGTAGTCGCTACTTTTCAAGGTCGAGTTGAAGGTCGATCGTAACCTGTTTTTTCTATAAAACGATCTATAAGGTTGTTGGTCCTAACCAAAAAATAATATTCGCTCAACTTATTCCCACGATTAAAGAAACGTATTTAGATAAACGTCTCATTTCAAAATTAAGAATTCACGTAGATATAAAAAAGGATTTAAAAAAAGTTATAATGGTATTCATAGAGGAATTAAAATTCTATCGTTTAGATGACAAAGTTGCAACTTTATCGCCTTTTCGGATTTTAATTTATTTATTTTGAACTGCTTTTTTAAATATGTGGAAAGTTTTTGGGGTTTTTTAAATTATAAATGGAAAAACCAATAAACATTTTATAAGTAGAAAAACATTTCTATTTATAAAAGAGAAAAAGAAAAAAAAAGAAAAACTTCTGAGGTTTTAAGGTTACTCTCAAGGGAATTAAATTTTTTCTTTCGAAATTTGTAATTAGGGTTAAATTAGTCTAAATTGTGTTAAAATCTCCAATTAACTAGTTAATAATAACTGGATCGTTAATATTCATTTTTTTTAATGAGAAAAAGAAAGAGAAAAGAAATTTTATTTACGGTAAAAAATGAAGCAATAACGGAAATGTAGGTATTAGAGTCAGGTGTTTTAGCTTCCATGACTAAAATACTCATCCGCTCTTTGGTTCTTTTTTGTTTATTCCGTTTTCTATTTTTCTTGCCTTAGTCCTCGGTTTTTTCGTCAAACCTTCACATTTCGGAGGACAACTAGTTCTAGGCTTTTTAAAAAATGTATTTGCCATATGTTATTTTTTGTTGAACAAGCGCTAAATACTTATATTTACTGTCAGACTGTCGGTGAAAAAAACTTTTAAAGAAATCTTCCTTTGTTTTGTAATTTGAAACCGACAGTAACTTATTTCTAGTTTTGTTTTTGATTTTTCGACAATTAGATTCAAAAACTTTATATTAATCTGAAAACTAAATTATTAAATTAGGTACTGTCAACTTTTTTTGGATTAAAAAATATTTTTTGTTTGATGATTAATATTTATTGTGATCTAAGATTGTTAATTCTTCTCTTATTATTACACAACTCCTCCCTCACCTTTATTTCTTCTCTACACTCCCACTCATTGCATTGTTTCTGCAGTTTTATATTTCAATCGAACCTGTATATTTAGAACAGGTTATCGAGTACGTTTGCGATTTGAATCAGGTGATTCACTTGTTCTCCTAATCTTGTTTTTTTATGTTTCTATAAATGTCTGAACGTATTCGAATGAACAAATTTTATTTATTTCTTCTTCAAATGAAAAATTTATTGCAAAAATATTGCGTCACGTGTAAAGAAAATAAATAAGTTTCTAAAAATTAAATTTCAATTTTTGTAATTTTCAGACAAATCAATTAAAAAAATTGATAAAAATTTCCGCTCCTTTGTTAATTAGATTAAGTGCTTCTGGGAACGAAACCAAAGTACACATAATGAATGAAAGTAATACTGAGAAACTTAGCGACTGTCGAACTTACTCATCTCAATAGTTTCGTGCGTACACACGGACAGAATTTCCGTTTCTCCAAGTGAACTTGAACTTGCCATTGCACCTGGATGCATTGCATTCGTTTTTCCCATACCCAAGCAAAAATTGACAACTGGCGCAGTACTGCGCCAGTACTGCCCAGTACTGGCGGAGTACTGGCCGCCATGGTTGAACCAGTACTGGTATTTAACCTAAATGATAACGCTTTTCCGTACTGGTTTGACGTTACTGGCGCAGTACTGGCAACCAGTACTGGTTTAGTACTGGCGCAATACTGGCCCAGTACTGGGGAATTTTAAATTTAATATTGCTTATAAAAGTGCAGTTGAACTTAAAGTAACTAAATTTAAGGATAGAATGATACTTTCTTAATCAAAATTATTAAAAATTTTAAATAACAATAATTAATGGCTTATTTTGACGTTACTGGCGCAGTACTGGCAACCAGTACTGGTTTAGTACTGGCGCAATACTGGCCCAGTACTGGGGAATTTTAAATTTAATATTGCTTATAAAAGTGCAGTTGAACTTAAAGTAACTAAATTTAAGGATAGAATGATACTTTCTTAATCAAAATTATTAAAAATTTTAAATAACAATAATTAATGGCTTATTTTTACTGCGAATTAGTTAAATTTTGCTAAATAATTAATAAAACGATTTGTTGTATCAATTTATATGAAAAATTTAACTATTTTCTTGATAATTTATTTTCTAAATGTTTCGAATTTGAAAATTATTGAAATTTTATTTAATGTTTACACTGTAAAAAATTTAGGGAGTTAACGGACTCGGGAGTTAAATTTTTAGAGTTAAAAATTAACTCCAAAAGAGAGTTAATTTATTAACTCCCTTCCTTTTAACACCCGTGCGAGTTATTTTTCCATGGGGAGTTGGCATTTGGGAGATAAATTTTAACTCTCTTTATTTAACTCCTCTGGCATTGACTCCCCAATGGGTGCGACTTTTATAGAATCCCCTGGGGAGTTAAAATTTAACTCCTTTTTTTACAGTGTAAAATATTAAATAATAGCAAAAATTAATACGAGAAAATCGTTTCTAATTAAAAAACAAAATTTAGTATGTCAATGTAATTAAATGTGCTAAAACAAAATACCATAGAGTCTTTCTAACTTGTAGAAAAAAAAAACTTATTTTTTAATGGGAAAAATATTATTTTAATGTAAAAAAATTAGGCTAAAAAATTCTTTCTAATATTTTTTCTGTCTATTAAAAATTCGTATGAATAATTTTTTTGTTTAATAAAAATGTTGTCAAATAAGAATGTTAAATACATTAAAATTTGATTTATTATTATTATTATTTTTAATCAATCTTGATTAAAAATTTAAAAAAATTAAATAAATTATATATGTATATATTATATTTACTTATATATAGATATAAACAAAAATTAAATTAAATAGTGAAATTTTTTTCTTTCTTGCAGACAAAGATTTTTCGCAGTTCTGGCGTTAAAATATGTACCTATATACTACTGCACCGGTACTTGTTTGTTGTGTTGTCTTCGTAATAATACCATAGTACTGGCACAGTACTGGCATACCAGTCTTAAAGTCCAGTACTGGCGTAGTACAGAAATTTTATTGAAGCCAGTACTGAACCAGTACTGGTAAACCAACTGCTGGCTCGCCAGTACTGGTGCAATACTGCGCCTGTTGTGAATACTGGAATTTGACAGAAATTTTTACTTGGGTAGCACTGCGCACACAGAAAAAAAGAAGTGTTGTTTTAACACTAAAAGTAGTGTTAAAACAACACGCAACATTTTTAACCAAAACGAGGTGATTTTAACCTAAATTTTGTGTTAAATTAACTCCATGAGTGTGTTAAAATTAATGCACATTTTTAATGGCTGTTAAAACAACACCATCTTGAAAACTACACGCAACAAATTTAACACTTATTTTTTTGTGTGCATTATGAAAGTAGAAACCAGAGCATCGCAATAATTAGCATACTGCTTTTTACATTTTACATATTTACATATTCATAAATTAATCGCATATTTTTTTCCATCTGTGCAGTAATTTTTTTTCATAACCACTCCACTAATTTTTTCATAAATATATATGTATGTAGTCATCTCTAGGCGAATTTTTAATAAAGTTTTAAAGAATAATTACATTTTTTGAGAGGCTCCATTAAAATTGTATTAAAAATAATTTAATTTTGTAAAGAATTTTTTATTTATGAAAATAATTGAATTTTGTAAAGAATTTTTTATTTATGAAAATAATTGAATTTTATTATATTTTTAAAAATAATTGTATTCTTAAAAAGAATTTTATTATTTATAGAAATAATTAGATTTATGTGGAAAATTTTATTTTTAGGGTTCCGAACATCGTAGATGTTCTGACGGAACCCTAGAGAGCTCAAATTTAGTACAATCAATTATTCTCACACGTAGATTATAGGAAAAATATAGGGATTATATTATTCAACATGGCGAGCTAAAATTTGGTATACTGGTGTTTTTTAACGCGAATATTACAGGAAAAATATAGAGAGAAGTTTATACTCTCTAAACGCTTGAATCAGTGGAATTCACTGGGAAACAGTTGTAAGTATAAGTATATATATATTTCATGTAATGGGGAACAATTTTTAAAAAAGTCGTCCGCCATATTAGATCCGACATTTTTAATTTTGAAAAACCGACATTACATTCGTAATCAGCGACCCCTAAAACCTCGGGTAACTAATTTTAGGCGATTTTAAACATTTTTAAAATAAAAATGCATTCTATTATTCATGGCAAAGATTTAAAAAAAATGAAACTGAAGTTATCAACGTTGATTCAACGAAAAACATAAAAAAAATTTCTCTGGATACAAATTTTTCTTGTTTATTTTTAACCCAAGCAAACCCTCCAAACCCTTAAATAAAAAAAAGGTGGGAAAAGTAGTGATTTTTATTTTTTTTTGTCCAATTTTTTCCAAAAATCACGAAATTTCAAATTCAATTAAGAAAAATCACTGCTTTCCCCGACTGGGAATCACTTGCAATTTTTTTAAAATAACGTATATTGTTAAAGTAAACAATTACACAGGCACACAAAAAAAAAGTTGTCTGTTCATTGAACCAGACATACATATCTTATAGTAATTTTGCCCGCTGAAAACGAATCTGAAGTCAGAATTGCCCCATCACCCTCAGTTTTTTTTAAATCGACAAAACTACCCTTAAATTCAAATTTTAAAGTAAAAAAAATTGAATAACAGATTTCTCTCTAAAACAAAACAATAAATTTATCTACTTTGCTACAACAACACAGAAACAATGTCAACATTACTTAAACACCCTTTGTTTTTTATTAAATCGAAAAAACTACCCCTAAAATGTAAAAATCCAAAATTAAAATAGAAAAACCCACATTGTTTTTCAAAACAGAACAAGAAATTTATGTACTTCTCTTTAAAATTTCAAAAGCAATATCAAAATTACTTTATCACCCCCTGTGTTTTCAAATTGAAAAAACCACCCCTAATATGTAAAAATTTCAATTGTATAATAAAAAAAATTAAAAACCACATTGTTTTTTTAAAATAGAACAATAAATTTATGTACTTCTCTTTCGACAACTTAAAAGCAATGTCAAAATTGCTCCATCACCCTATGTTTTTTTTTAAATTGAAAAACTAACCCTTAAATTCCCAAAATAAAAATTTAAACTAAAAAAATGAAAAACCACATTGTTTTTCAAAATAGAACAATAAATTTATGTACTTCTCTTTCGACAACTCAAAAACAATGTCAAAATTGCTTTATCACCCTCTGTTTTTTTTCAAATTGAAAAACAACCCTTAAATTTACAAAATAACATTTTAAGGTAAAAAAAATTAAAAGCAACATTGTTTTTCAAAACAGAACAAGAAATTTATGTGTTTCTCTTTTAACAACTCAAAAGCATTGTCAAAATTGTTCCATCACCCTTTGTTTTTTTTAATTTAAAAAACCTACCCTTAAATTTACAAAATAAAAAAATGAAAAACCACATTGTTTTTTTAAAATAGAACAATAAATTTATGTACTTCTCTTTCGACAACTCAAAAGCAATGTCAAAATTGCTCCATCACCCTCTGTTTTTTTTTTAAATTGAAAAACCAACCCTTAAATTCACAAAATAAAAATTTAAACTAAAAAAATAAAAAATCACATTGTTTTTCAAAATAGAACAATAAATTTATGTTTTTCTCTTTCGACAACTTAAAAGCATTATCAAAATTGCGCAATCACCCTTTGTTTCTTCAAATTGAAATAACTACCCCTAATATGTACACTGAAAGAAAATGTATATTAAATTTTGTAAAAGTATTTTACAATTTGGGGAAAAAGTGCAACAAACCGAAATTTTGATATAAAAATATTAAACTTTAAAAAAGATTATATCGAATTTAGTATAATTATATCAAATATGAAGAATTTAAATTCAATTTTAAATATTTTAATATAACTTTACTAAATTCTACATATATTTTTTTAAAGTTTAGTATTTTTTATATCAAAATTTCGGTTTGTTGCACTTTTTCTCCAAATTGTAAAATACTTTTACAAAATTTAATATACATTTTCTTTCAGTGTACATATTAGGGGTAGTTATTTCAATTTGAAAAAACAGAGGGTGATGAAGCAATTTTGACATTGTTTTTAAATTGTCGAAAGAGAAGTACATAAATTTATTGTTCTATTTTGAAAAACAATGTGGTTTTTCATTTTTTTAGTTTAAATTTTTATTTTGGGAATTTAAGGGTTAGTTTTTCAATTTAAAAAAAAACATAGGGTGATGGAGCAATTTTGACATTGCTTTTAAGTTGTCGAAAGAGAAGTACATAAATTTATTGTTCTATTTTAAAAAAACAATGTGGTTTTTAATTTTTTTTATTATACATTTTGAATTTTTACATATTAGGGGTGGTTTTTTCAATTTGAAAACACAGGGGGTGATAAAGTAATTTTGATATTGCTTTTGAAATTTTAAAGAGAAGTACATAAATTTCTTGTTCTGTTTTGAAAAACAATGTGGGTTTTTCTATTATAATTTTTAATTTTTACATTTTAGGGGTAGTTTTTTCGATTTAATAAAAAACAAAGGGTGTTTAAGCAATGTTGACTTTGTTTCTGAGTTGTTGTAGCAAAGTAGATAAATTTATTGTTTTGTTTTAGAGAGAAATCTGTTATTCAATTTTTTTACTTTAAAATTTGAATTTAAGGGTAGTTTTGTTGATTTAAAAAAAAACTGAGGGTGATGGAGCAATTCTGACTTCAGATTCGTTTTCAGCGGGCAAAATTACTATAAGATATGTATGTCTGGTTCAATGAACAGACAACTTTTTTTTTTGTGCCTGTATTATCAAAAGAAATAAATTACTACCGAGGCGAGGAATTATGAAATTGCGTGATTTTTGGAAAAATATCGACTACAAAATAAAAATCACTATTTTTCTCACCTTTTTTTTATTTTATGGTTTGGAGGGTACTTAGGAAAAATGATTTTAAAATTGATGTACGGAATCCGTCATTACAGTGCTAGTGCATGCAACTTGCATTTGCCTACTTTTGAAAAATAATTCAATTCTTGCGTAGAATTTTATTAAATTTTTTTAAATTCATAAATTAAATATTTTTATTAAATAATTAAATTCTTTTGGAAAATTATTGACATTTTGACAAGAATTTAATTAAAAATTTTGTAAATAATTGAATTTTGGAGAAAAATTTTATTATTTGCAAAGATAATTGAAATTTTGCAGCCCCTCCCAAGTAAAAATTTCTGTCAAATTCCAGTATTCACAACAGGCGCAGTATTGCACCAGTACTGGCGAGCCAGCAGTTGGTTTACCAGTACTGGTTCAGTACTGGCTTCAATAAAATTTCTGTACTACGCCAGTACTGGACTTTAAGACTGGTATGCCAGTACTGTGCCAGTACTATGGTATTATTACGAAGACAACACAACAAACAAGTACCGGTGCAGTAGTATATAGGTACATATTTTAACGCCAGAACTGCGAAAAATCTTTGTCTGCAAGAAAGAAAAAAATTTCACTATTTAATTTAATTTTTGTTTATATCTATATATAAGTAAATATAATATATACATATATAATTTATTTAATTTTTTTAAATTTTTAATCAAGATTGATTAAAAATAATAATAATAATAAATCAAATTTTAATGTATTTAACATTCTTATTTGACAACATTTTTATTAAACAAAAAAATTATTCATACGAATTTTTAATAGACAGAAAAAATATTAGAAAGAATTTTTTAGCCTAATTTTTTTACATTAAAATAATATTTTTCCCATTAAAAAATAAGTTTTTCTACAAGTTAGAAAGACTCTATGGTATTTTGTTTTAGCACATTTAATTACATTGACATACTAAATTTTGTTTTTTAATTAGAAACGATTTTCTCGTATTAATTTTTGCTATTATTTAAATATTTTACACTGTAAAAAAAAGGAGTTTAAATTTTAACTCCCCAGGGGATTCTATAAAAGTCGCACCCATTGGGGAGTCAATGCCAGAGGAGTTAAATAAAGAGAGTTAAAATTTATCTCCCAAATGCCAACTCCCCATGGAAAAATAACTCGCACGGGTGGTTAAAGGAAGGGAGTTAATAAATTAACTCTCTTTTGGAGTTAATTTTTAACTCTAAAAATTTAACTCCCGAGTCCGTTAACTCCCTAAATTTTTTACAGTGTAAACATTAAATAAAATTTCAATAATTTTCAAATTCGAAACATTTAGAAAATAAATTATCAAGAAAATAGTTAAATTTTTTCATATAAATTGATACAACAAATCGTTTTATTAATTATTTAGCAAAATTTAACTAATTCGCAGTAAAAATAAGCCATTAATTATTGTTATTTAAAATTTTTTAATAATTTTGATTAAGAAAGTATCATTCTATCCTTAAATTTAGTTACTTTAAGTTCAACTGCACTTTTATAAGCAATATTAAATTTAAAATTCCCCAGTACTGGGCCAGTATTGCGCCAGTACTAAACCAGTACTGGTTGCCAGTACTGCGCCAGTAACGTCAAAATAAGCCATTAATTATTGTTATTTAAAATTTTTAATAATTTTGATTAAGAAAGTATCATTCTATCCTTAAATTTAGTTACTTTAAGTTCAACTGCACTTTTATAAGCAATATTAAATTTAAAATTCCCCAGTACTGGGCCAGTATTGCGCCAGTACTAAACCAGTACTGGTTGCCAGTACTGCGCCAGTAACGTCAAACCAGTACGGAAAAGCGTTATCATTTAGGTTAAATACCAGTACTGGTTCAACCATGGCGGCCAGTACTCCGCCAGTACTGGGCAGTACTGGCGCAGTACTGCGCCAGTTGTCAATTTTTGCTTGGGCTGTTGCAGTAATTTGTATAAAATTAGTACTGGTAATTTATTACAAGTTAGTAGTAACTTTACTTATTTTAAAAAATAGTTCGCAAAATTTGTCAGTCTTGTTTAACCTTTTTTTTACAAAGAATTGTCTGTTTAGATTCTATATGGTATAAATGACAACCGTTACAAGTTAATCGCGTGTAGGTTAGAGGTTGAATTTTATGCCATGAATGCGGAACTGTACATGAAAACCTTTAATTAGTTATAATGTAATTCAAACAAATATTACTTTAAATGTCACTCAAATTCGCGCTAATTGTGTATAATTATCTATCAGGAAAACATTATCCTTTATGGAACCTGAAAATCCATCCGATGGTAACGACTTATGCTTTTTAGACCTTTTCGTTCATTATACAACGCTCTTAACGTGAATAAATCGATTTCTTAATTAGTATTTTGTATTAGATTTTTTATTCAATTTTTGTAATTGTTCATACTGAAAACAAAAATCAGTCGGTTAAGAAAGTGTGGGTAATAATTATACCCTGTGTAGAAACGCTGGAGCCTTGATCAGGGCCCGATCGGAACGACCTTTTATATTTTCTACACTGTATATTATTTATATTCATTGATAATAATTAATTTGTAGGATTGTTTTTATTTTCTTAGTTCAAATACGTTTTTTGAAATGCAAAGCTAGTTTTTTTTACTTTTGTAATGTGGTATTCTATAATTTCATGTTTTTTTTATTCATCTTTAAGTTACTTGTAATATATAATTTAAGATTTTTAAATTAGTTTTAGATTTTAGAACAATAAATTACGTGTTATATTATAGCTTATTTTATTTTTTTGTTTGTATGTCCTTTGAGTGTCTTTTTTTAAAACTACGTTTTGAATCACCTCTATGTATGTGGCCTAACAATTGTTTTAAATAATTTTGAAAACAGTACCAGTTTAGATTTATTTCACAAAACTGTCGATTTCAGATAGCAAATGACAGGGTGTAAAAGTCATGTTCTTTATCACGTTGTATGAAAATGGCGACCATTATTTTTTCCATGGGCAAAAACAACGCATTGGACCAGCTGTTTTTTACCCATGAGAAAAAAAGGTCGCCATTTTCATACGGTCGAATAAATTAATAACTTTTAGTACCTGTCATACCATGAGAAATATTTTTAATATTATTTTATTTTACTTTTTTATTTTCCATCTTTAATTAAAAAAAAATTATTAAAATAGTTTAAATTTACAAGTTGCTCATCTCTAAATCTGAACGGGTTAAAATTTTAACTTTAGATTTAGAGAGTGAATTTAATTAACACAAAGTACTGTCTACAATTTTTTTCTCTTATTTATTTGTATAAATCTCGTACTTTGTTCAATGCGACATTTTTGGCTCGCGATCAATTTTTTCGAAGAAAGAACATTTATTTTCAGATTCACTCTGTCATTGTTATGCATCGCATTTTAAAGTAATTATATTAATGCACACAAGAAAATTAAAGACTGACGAATTTTTTAGTGAAAATGTAACGTGTCATTTTTTAAAATTAGTAACAATTCCAATGAGTTATTTATTTTTTTCTATTCATTGAAAATAATTATTTTTTTGAAAGAAATGAAAAAATGTAAAAAAATTAAATACATTATTTACTTTTAAATTTAAGTGAATATATATATATATATATATATATATATATATATATATATAAATAAGTAATTATTACAAATTCTTCAAAGAATTCAATTATTTTTATAAATAATTAAAATTATTCTCAGGATTTCAAAAATTATTTCTTAAAATTTTAGTAAAATTCCTTTGCGAGAATTTAATTATTTTCATTAATAATGAACCTCAAAGCTGGTTTTCAATTATTAAAGTCGATCGTCGAGGTTAAGCAGACCTGAGTACAGAATTAGTAATTGTTGTCTCCAAATGATACCCCTTTGACTCATTTTGAGTCTTTTCCCAGAAATTCAGAATCCCTGTAAAAAAAAGAATTGTGTGGTCTGGTTTTTCGAATAGGAATGTTATCATTAACAGCAAAGATTTAAGAAAGGTATTTTCCAATGTCTGTTGCGTGCATCATCTAAATAAACTGGTTTTTGGTGTTTTGTAAAGTGTCATATTCTTTATTTTTACGTTTTAAATATCTGTCGAATTGGGACAATACATTTTCTGAATTCAAAAATCAGTCCAATTCGAAAATGACGCTTTCTCGAATTCAAGATACGACATCGTAATTCGAAAACCCAGACCAACTAATTCTTTTTTTTACACTAGGGCTCGAAGTAGGTCCGTAAATCCTAAAAAAGTCCGTAACTTTGCTTCAAGTCTGTTAAAGTTCGTTTTTAAAAAAAAGATCCGTAAATTTCGTAATTTCATTCAAAAAGGATGAAAATTTCGTAAATTGTACGATATAAATTGGAGAATTTTAGAGAAATTACAAATGATTGGAGAAATTCAATTATTTTTAAAAGTAATAAAATTCTTCGCGAAAAGTCAATTATATCCAACATTTTTTTTTAAATTCTCGTCAAAATTTCAATTATCTTTAGAAATATTAAAATTCTTTTCCGAAATTCATATATTTTCAAAAAAACTAAAAAACATTGTCAACATTTAAATTATGTGAATAAATAAATAAAATAGAAAAATTCTTCAACAAAATTCAATTGTTTTCGAAAATTTTATTAAAATTCATTAAAAAATTTCAATTATTTTCATAATTAACAATATTTATCACACGAATTCAATTATTTTCTAAAGTAATAAAATTCAATTATTTTCAAAAATTTTAATTTAAATTCATTGTAAAATTTGAATTATTTTCAAAAGTAATAATATTCTTCGTAAAAATAAAATATTGTTCAATATCTACTATTCTTATAAAATTTACCAAAAGAATTTATTTATTAAAAAAAAAATAATAATAAAATTCTACAAAAACTTTTAATTATTTTCAAAAAATAATAAAAATTTTACAAGAATTTCATTAATAACAAATTATTTTTAAAATTTCTTCGCAATCATTCAACTATTTTCATAATTAATAAAATTTTACCGGGATTCTATTATTTTCGTAAATAATAAAATTCTTTTTTGGAATTCAATTATTTTTAATAGAATTTTAAACGAAATCCTCGAAAAAATTTTTAAAAATCTTATTAAAATTCGTCCAAAGAATTTAATTGTTTAAAAATTTGTTGATAAAATTTTTAATAAGAATTAAATTCCAAGAAACATTCAATTATTCAATAAATTCTTTATTTTTGTATTTAAATAATTGAATTCTTGTAAAACTTTCTCATAAACATTGATTTATAAATTTATATAAATTTGGTAAATTTTTTTCAAATTGTCTTAAAAATAATTGAATTCACAGGAAAAAAGAAGTGTTATTTTAACACTAAAAGTAGTGTTAAAACTACACGCAACATTTTTAACCGACGCTGTGTGGTTTTAACACTACATTGGTGTTAAAATAACAATAGAGACTGTTAAATTAACACTAGAGGGTGTTAAATTAATATACATTTTAAATGGGGTTAAAATAACACTAAAATTGTGTTAAAACAACATAATCTGAAAACTACACGCAACACATTTAACACTTATTTTTTTCTGTGTTACTACCAAAAAAAGTGTTATCAAAACTTTTTAAAATGTTTGAATTTCTGCTAAAATTCTAATATTTTTTAAAATAATTGAATTCCTGTTAATTTTTTACCATATTTAATTATTTTTGAAAATTTTAATAAAATTCTTCACAAGAAATCAATTATTTTCATAAATAATAAAATTCAATGCAGAATTTCAATTATTTTAAATACAATTTTAATCAAATTTCTCTAAAATTGTAGTTATTCTTAAAAATTTTATTGAAATTCGTTAATAAAATTCAAGTATTTGATAATTTGTTGATAACAATTTTTTATGGGAATTGAATTTTAAAAAACGTTCATTTCTTCAATAAATTATTTAATTGCGTTTTATTTTTATTTAAATAATTTAATTCTAGTAGAATATTCTAATAAAAATTGAATTTTATTTCATAAAAATGAATTTCAGTTAAAATTTTAGATAATCATTGAATATTAAAAGCAATATAGCGTGAATTTTAATAAATAATTGAATTTTGTAATTAATTTTTTTGAAAAAATTTAATCTAGTGTTTTTAATACTATTTTCAGTTTCTATTTTATAATATTTATTTAATAAAAGAATTTAACTAATAATTGAAATTTCGTAAAATTTAATATTAATATTTCTGTACAATTGTACAGAAATGAATTTGAAAGTTGTCAATAAACTTTTTCGAAAATTATTAAAAATAATCGATATAAAAAAGAATTTTAGATAAAGATTGTGAAAAATAATAATTGAATTGATAATGATTTTAATTATTATAAATTATTTTTAATAATAATTAATATTAATTATTATAAAACATGAAAAATTGAATTTCTAGTTTTAAATAAAATGTTTTCTAATATTTGATTCGGTCTGATTCTATTTTTGTTAATTGATCCGTAAATGGTCTGTAATTTTTAATTTTTGGCCCGTAAAGTCCATATTTTTAAATACTTTCACTGCTTCGAGCCCTGTTTACAGGGATGAGTCGAAGGGGTTTCATTTTTGTTGCACTTCAAATTGACTATCATAATTATGCTAGCATAATTATGATAGTCAATTTGAAAAAACCCGAACTCAAAATGAGTAGCTACTCATTTTGAGTTCGGGTTTTTTCAGTGTAAAAAGTATTACAGTATGAAATATTGAAAATATTAAAAGATTTCAGCGCTTTGTTGTGAAAAAAACTGTTCTCCCTTTCTTCATAGTTTTGAAGAACAAATAATAATGTACTTTCACTCATCAAGATTGTGTTAAATATGAGAAAAATGATGATTTTTTTCCTTCGTTAATTGTCAAACAACGAAGAAGTGTAAAAAAATTCTTTTGTATTCGTGCGCGAGCTTCCACATCGAATGTTTGATTAACGATTATTCTTTTTTCTTATGTTACAGGTAGGTGTATGACTCGTGATTGCCATGTTGCGTGAGTGTGAAACACTTTAGAGTAAGTAGACATTAACACACGTGTGCAGATATTCGGTTTCGATATGTATACATAATAGCAAAGGTGCCTCAAGTTTTACCTGAGTTTGCGCTCACTGTAATTTATAAGTTCCGCGTGTGTTTTCCCGTTTTATCGGCTCATTCCAAATTGGCCTTGCAAGATCACATTATACAAATATATAGGTATAATGTTAAGAGGAAATATTATTTATATTATTCAAATATTATCTGAAGCCGAAGGATCCATAAGTTCTGCACTTTAAAATGAAAAGGAATTTTTTCTGATAATATTACATCCGTAGTCATTTTGTATTAGCACGAAAAATTATTTTCTAATATTCATCTGAATTGGTCCTTTCAAAACAAATACAAAAGTGAATGTTACATATTTTTACCCTTTGGTAAAATGGGTTGTAGTATCAAAAAAATTGAAAACAATTTTTGGTTTTCAAAACATTTGGAACAATTTTGAAAAAATTTTAGAAAAATTTTCTAATTTTTTCTAAATGGAAACATTTAGAGTAGAAATTTCTTTTAGAAAAGCTCCCGCTCATATAAGCTGAAAATATTTTGAAAATGAAAAATTGTTCTCCAAATGTTTTGAAAACAATCAGCGGGATCATTTTTGAAAAAATTTTCCACTCTAAATGGAAACATTGTTTTTGTTAGACAAAATGAACAAAAATACAATGTTCAGCAACATACTCCCGGGTACTCACACAAGAATGGGATTGTTTGTTTCGAACGTGTTATATTTTTTATCGATACGGAATGCTGTGGGTTTAAAGTTCAAGAATCCAGTAGCTTGAAGGGAATGCCTTGAAAGAATCGTTTATTATTTTTACTTAACTGCCTAGCAATAGTGTTCCATAAATGGAACATTCTCAATACGTGCTGTATTTTAAATGTTGCTCTTTCTTTGTCGGCAAACTGCACTTCGATTTTGCACTGTAAACTCGCGTTTCGATTCTCTTCACTTAAAAGTCTCATGTACTTAAAAGTTTCTCAAATAAAAAAGAAGAAGAGACATTTTCCGCACTTTTTCAAGATTTAAATTTGTTCCTTCAATATCAGGAAGTGTTACTTAAGAAGTCGAATGAGTTGTGTACTTTTTCCGACATTTCCTATTTTTGCTTCCTCAAAGAAGGCTTTATTTCTTAGATGATTGTCTCATCTACTTTTAAGAGAAAATTTTTATTATTAAATTTTCATGATATTCGTGATTTTCTCGAGTTTTATAAATCATGATTTTCTAAATTTAAAATAAAT